>CM055116.1:365662546-366402546 GCA_029206835.1 Rana muscosa
CAGTGGCAACAGATTTGTGTATGACTATCTTGGTTACTTGGGGAGCCACAGCCTGGTCTGAATAATGTGTCCGAGTTTCAGGTGGACTGAAAGCCGGACACGATTCAAAACCCGAACTGTCCGGGTGAATCCTGGACAGATGGCAACCCTACATGTACTGCTGTCACCTGCTGCATGTACCGTATATATCTCCTAAACGGCGCAGGTTTAGGAGACATTTACAGTACCGATAGGTAAACCTTATTATAGGCTTACCTATAAGTAAAAGTCAGAGATGGGAGTTTACTCCTACTTTAATCCTCCAATTAACAGGTGCATGAAATAGATTATCTCATTCTCCCTACTAATTTTTACTACCAAGTGTCCCTCTTTCCCATCTCAGAAAGTTGGGAGGTATGTAAAAGAGCTTCAAAAATGTCATTCACGAGGAGGAAAGAGGGACAGAAGGACTGGGTTGCAACTAAAGGAGCTGGGACTTTAAGAATTCAGCCATTCATAACCTGACTCCTGATTACTTCCGGGTCTTATTGTAGTGGAAGATCATGTGACACATTAAGTTGCCTTCTGGTCACATGACTAGGGTCCCCGGGTTGTACAATTCTACTTCCAGATCTCAATACAGAGGGCGGACACATGACTTGTGAGGTCACTATCGTTGTGTAAGGAGGGCGGTATGCTGCGGTGCGGAGCGCTGTGGGTTCTCGGTACCGTGTGTCGGTACGCCAGCAGAGTGCCCGCTCGTGCTGTCAGCACTGAGCCCTGGCCCCGGGGAACGGTGGACAGATTCGGGGGTGTCAGTATCCGGCTGCTCCCCACACAGCACCGAGACGAGGCTTCGTTCAGGAGCTGGCTACGGGGCAAGTGTCGTGTGGGCGGTGCTAGGAGGGAGGGGGAGGGGCTGGGGCTATGTGCAATGAAGCCAATAAAATCATCCAGTGCCATGTGTTGTGCTTTATTTCCTCTCAGGAGAATGGACAGCCTGCTTCTCCTAGGGCACCCATCTGAGCATAGGCTCAGCTGTGATGTCACAGAAATCAGCCCTTGGAATTTTTATTTTAGACATGCATGTTTCTGTAATAAAAAACCCAACTCCAGCCAAAACCTATTATTTATATATATATATAATGTTACATGTTTTGGGGGATAGGTTCGGGAAGAGTACATTGTTTTGTCAAGTCACTACCTGTCCCTCTGACAGTAGAACAGGAGCGGTGGTCACCAGGAGATAAGGGGTATAGACAGGAAATAAGAGGAGCGGTGGTCACCAGGACAAGAAATAAGGGGAGCGGTGGTCTCCAGGACAGGAAATAGGGGAGCGGTGGTCTCCAGGACAGGAAATAAGGGGAGCAGTGGTCACCGGGACAGGAAATAGGGGGTAGCGTGTTTTCTCCAGGATAGGAAAAAAGGGGAGTGATGGTCACCAGGACAGGAAATAAGGGGAGCAGTGGTCACCTGGACAGAAAATAAGGGGAGCGGTGGTCACCAGGACAGGAAATAAGGGGAGCAATGGTTACCAGGACAGGAAATAAGGGGAGCGATGGTCATTAAGACAGGAAATAAGGGGAACAGTGGTCACTAGGACAGGAAATAAGGGGAGCAGTGGTCACTAAGACAGGAAATAAGGGGAGCGATTTGCACTAAACAGGAAATAAGGGAAGCAGTGGTCACTAGGGCAGAAAATAAATGGAGCAGTGATCACTTGGTCAAGAAAATAAGGGGAGCGGTGATCACTTGGTCAAGAAAATAAGGGGAGCGATGGTCACTAGGAAAGGAATCAAAGGGAGCAGTGGTCATCAGGACAGGAAAAAAGAAGAGCGGTGGTCACGTGGACGGGAAATAAAGGGAGCAGTGGTCATCAGGACAGGAAATAAAGGGAGCAGTGGTCATCAGGACAGGAAATAAAGAGAGCAGTGGTCATCAGGACAGGAAATAAAGGCAGCAGTGGTCATCAGGACAGGAAATAAAGAGAGCAGTGGTCATCAGGACAGGAAATAAGCAGAGCGGTGGTCACTCGGACAGGAAATAAGGGGAGAAGTGAACATTAAGACAGGAAATAAGGGGGGAGGTGAACATCAGGACAGGAAATAAGGGAGGAGGTGAACATCAGGACAGGAAATAAGGGAGGAGGTGAACATCAGGACAGGAAATAAGGGAGGAGGTGAACATCAGGACAGGAAATAAGGGGGGAGGTGGTCTCTAGGACAGGAAGGCACAGAGTATTAATCCTACAAATGTTCTAACTTTTTTATTTTATGGATGGTGTTAGGCCAGCTGATAAACATAATGGTGGTGCAGTTCCCTTAGTATCATGTAATGCCATTACTAACCCTTTTGTGGCCAGAGTTTATTGAAGCTTCAACGTCCACACCAAGTTTAGCAGCACCAGCTAAATTGATGATAACTGTGACTTAGGTAGGAGAATTAGGAATACACACAGTTTGCACATTCCTAGTTCTCTGCCACAAGGTTAAAGCCCAACTCTGGGCAAAACAAGAACCCCCTCCTCTCACCCCCTTCTAAGGATTTAAAAAAACAAAACAAAATGCTATTTTACTCACTGAATGGTTCATTCACACTAGCATTTGAGCTGCCTTACCACCCCCCAACTGCTCTCCCTTTGGCTGCAGAGGCAGCGGCCGGCTATGTACACATACTGCAGCTGTGATGCTGTATGAGGCTTTTGCAACTAATTCAACTGAATGGGGCAGCTCTGCAAGTGCCCTGCAACTGCGTGCAATGCACAGGGTTGTGGCATGCAGTGTTCAAGGGGTTAAAATAGGCAAAACAATGCCTCCTTACCGCCTGTCGAATGATCTCTGAAGAGCATTCCAAATGCAGTTCGCTCTTCAGGGATCAACGCAGGTGTGAGCAAGCCCTTAGACTGCAATCGTGTGCTGCTCCAGTCCCAATTCTCTCCTCTTCTGTATACATCAGGCAGAATCCTTTTTTGGGTGTTCGTGTCACTGCCTGAGGCTGTCACTGCATAACTCGGACACTTTCTATTGGGGTCCCTGAGAGAAGGGCCACATCCGCAGCACTTGATTAGTGGTCTCTGCATCGAAAATGACATTTTACATTTGGATTTATCAAGTTCAATTGTGTTCACAAACGGGTTAACACTCCTTGTATCGTCTCATATTATCAACTGCCCAAAGGGCTGCTTAGAAAATCTATACAGGCTTGCTGTATAGTTAGCATTATGTAGAGTGACTCCTAAAGGACAAAGATGATCGTTTTCAGAAATCTAGCAGTAAGTTGGAAAACATAAGAGTCATTTAATTCCCTGTGTCTTTTGTATTCACTGTAGATGCTGTTCAGAGATGGAAGGAAGAAGGCAGGATTGCAGTATGGCTGCACATTCCAATCACTTTAAGTGGACTCATAACCTACGCTGCCTTGGAAGGATTTCAGTTCCATCATGCAGAAAATGACACATCTACATTGACTATTTGGTTAAAAGAAGGTCCAAACCGGCTCCCTGGGTATGCCACGCACCAAGTGGGTGTTGCAGGTTAGTCAGTGTTTTATTTGTTATCAAAAGATTTATTTCCAGGTTGTTTAGCAAATGGGAGGTATTGAGTACATGAGGGCTTGTTCACACCAGCATTAGTGTAGTACTGTGAAGGAAGCGGTGCTGTAATGACGCATTGCAGTGTTTACATTTTCTTTCAGCTTATTACAACTTTTACAACTTTACTGAAATATCACAAAATGACATTTCATTTATCTTAATCCATTGCAGTGCAATGTAGTGTAGTGTGTTGCAACACGCTGAGGTTAAAAAAAGTAGAGCATGTCCTACTTTTTTTAGCGTGCATTGGTGTGAACTGAATCCATAGAACTCAAGGCAAATTTCCTTGTCTGTGTATTGGGCTGTGCTGGGCAGCTGCTGTGAATGAGCCTGAGGGTGTGTTTATTTATTTACTACAGGTACGTACAGTGCCTTGAAAACGTATTCATACCCCTTGAAATTTTCCACATTTTGTCATGTTACAACCAAAAACGTAAATGTATTTTATTGGGATTTTATGTGATAGACCAACACAAAGTGGCACATAATTGTGAAGTGGAAGGAAAATGATAAATGGCTTTCATTTTTTTCTACAAATAAATATCTGAAAAGTGTGGTGTGCATTTGTGTTCAGCCCCCCCCCCCCCCCCCTCCGAGTTAATACTTTGTAGAACCACCTTTTGCTGCAATTACAGCTGCAAGTCTTTTTGGGGATGTCTCTACCAGCTTTGCACATCTAGAGAGTGAAATCTTTGCCCATTCTTCTTTGCAAATTAGCTCAAGCTCTGTCCGATTCGATGGAGAGTATCTGTAAACAGCAATTTTCAAGTCTTGCCACAGATTCTCAATTCTCAACCCATGGTTGCAGGAAAAAAATTTGCAACCGCGTATAGCCGGCCTTAATTGGACCTATGTTTATGTATGAATGTGAGTTAAGCCTCATACACACCACTAGTTTTTTTCGTTTAACCTGAAATCTCAAAAACTGACAGCTCAGGTCGAAGCCGCTGTACTAACAATACAATGTTAGTACAGCAATCTCCCCTGCTATGCTATTGTGTTCTGACAGTGGGAAACCCCCCCTGCCAGAACACTAAGGTCAGCCCCCTCTGCCATTGGTTGAAAATGCTGATCGGGAGCCTGTTGGCAGACCTTTTTCAGTCATGAGCCTTCGACAGAAACCGTCCGGCTTCTGCCAGACCGGCTACCATACAAATGGGCCAAATTACAACAATCGGCCTGTGTGTACTTGGCTTTAGGTACCTTGGATTGTAAGCTACTTGTGGTCAGGAACTGATGTGAGTGTAAAGCGCTGCATAAATTGACGGTGCTATATTTGAGTTATTTCTTTCTCGTACATCACGGGACACAGAGCGACATAGTCATTACTATGTGGGTTATATAGATACCTTCAGGTGCTGGCACTGGCAACTTCCAAAACCGGAAGTACCCTCCCCTATATAAGCCCCTCCCATCCGGGAGTACCTCAGTTTTTTGCCAGTGTCTAAGGTGTTGGCCAAGAAGTAACATGTGTTTTTCACTGAGCTTGCGTACAGGTTCTTTTGGGCCTCAGTAAGCTATTCCGGATCCGACCAAAAAAGCTTCATAGCTAAACGGTCGGTACCCGGGCCTTGCAAGAGAAGAGCAAGGTTTTGCCTGTAATGCCTCTCTTAGGAGGGCTGGACCCTGGGATCCAGAGCTCTGGTCATACCCACGACCAAGATGTTTTCTGTGCAGGGTGCTATACAGGTCCAGGGGAGTGGAATCCTTGGGAACCCGGTCCCTGAAGGTTTAATTACAATGCCTGCCGTGATAGGTGAAGTTTGGGCTTCTGTGGACCAAACAGAGTCCTGCGGCGAGGAAAAGGTAAGTGGGGGCCCTCAGGAACTTGGTTCTATTGGGGGACCCCCAAGCCTAATTTGTCTTTCTGCCTGTTACCTAAGGTATTCCCACTAATATTCTGTGCATGCCTGTTACTACTAAGAAAATGTAAAAAATTTTAATAGTAGACAAGAAAAAAAAAAAAAAAAATGGTAAGACCGCGGTACCTGTGTTAAACACTAGAGGCCGCTATGGTTCTTTTTTCTTGTAATGTGGATTTTTTTCTTCCAAAGTCAAATCCAGGCAGTTGGTAAGTTCTCTGCTGGGAAGCTGTCTCCTCTGCCCTGTTGCTGCGCTCATCCATCCCCGGGCCCTGCGGCAGGGACCCTGGCTCACATCTAGCTCCTTATTTTTTTTTAAAAAAGAGCGCCGAAGGCGCACGTGCCCGCGCCTCTATATATAGAGGCGATCTGGAAAAAGGGGCGGAGCTGGTGGATGACGCTCGGTGTGCGCCGCGGCGCTACTGCGCATGTGCGGGCGTCCAGCGTGTTTAAAGGCACAATCACAGCTGGCTATTGAAGTGCACAGACAGAGCTAGCAACAGTAAATAAGGCACACAGAGGCGGTTGATGCAGGTATCCCCTAGAAAGGCACTTTAGTAGACACCAACTGTTATATAGCAGCAAATTGTGCTAGACTATTATCAGTAAAAGTGGTGTATTACGGCTGGAATACCTCAGCTTTGGGCTTAGGAATATGCCGTCCAGAAGCTCCGGAACTAAATCTTCCAGGAAGCGAAGGGGGTCTCCATCGGGCTCTGAGGATCTTGGGCATGCTTCGGCTGCACCAATCTCCCCTGAAAATTCAGAGGTTAGTGACCGTAGAGACCCCGCAGGAGTACCTGGTACTGTGGCTGTCCTCAGTTCACCTGCTCCTGTGTATGTAACAGAGGAGGTTTTTTCCTCAGCTCTGGGAGGATTAGAAGAGAGATTGTCAACATTGATCGCTGCCTCCCTGTCACAGGGAAAGCACGCCCGATCTCCGTCTCCTCCTTCAGAGTACCTGTTAGCGGAGCAACAGTCCCATACAGGGATCGACCTGCCTGAAGGGGATCAGGATGAGGTTGATTCTGTTATAGAGGAATCAACAGTGGAGGAACCTTTCTCAGCATCTCAAGCTGAAAGATTATGGGTTCAGTCTCTGACTAACATGGTCCGATCAGCATTTAAAATGCACCTTGCGGAACCATCAACCACTACTGTCTCCTCGCTGGGGTCGCTAAAAGCTCCCCAGACTGTCTGTTCCTTTCCACTTCACCCTTTATTGGAAGGGCTCATGTACCAGGATTGGGAACATCCTGATAAAATATTTACTCCCCCCAAGAGATTTCCGGTGGTCTATCCCATGGAGGATAAGTTCATCAAAAAATGGAGGGTCTCTACAGTGGACGCAGCCATCTCTTGTGTGAATAAATCACTGACATGTCCAGTGGATAATGTCCAAATGTTCAAGGACCCAATAGATAAAAAATTGGAGTCCTTATTAAAATCTGCTTTTTCTACAGCAAGCTTGGTGACACAACCAGCAGTGGCAGCTATTGGGGTCTGCCAAGCAGTGAAGGATCAGTTGAAACAGGTCTTAAGGGACTTGCCAGATCAGCAGGTCCTTGCCCTAGCTGATCTACCTAGAGCCTTATGCTTTGCGGTTGACGCCATAAAGGATTCAATCCATCAGGCCTCCCGCCTTACGCTGTCTGTAGTACATATGCGCAGGCTTCTATGGCTCAAAAACTGGTCTGCTGAAGCTCCCTGTAAAAAATTGCTGGTTAGCTTCCCATTTCATGGTGAACGCTTATTCGGGGAAGACCTGGACAAATATATCCAGAAAATTTCCAGCGGTAAAAGTACACTCTTGCCGGTTAAAAACAGAGTTAGAGGTCCCTCTTTTAAGAGGCCGGCTTCTCCAGTCCCTGGGGCATCGGCTGTGAAACAGTTCCGACGGCCTCCTCGGTCAAATCCCGGGGGTAAAAATCAGGGACAATCGCAGGGTAATAAGAAACCCTGGGTCAGGAGAGGTACAAAACCTCCCCCAAAGTCAAATTCATGAAGGGTTGCCCCCACTCAATCGGGTGGGGGGAAGACTCCAGTTGTTCGCAGAGACCTGGCGGGACACGATCAGAGACAGATGGGTGCTCTCCGCAGTAAGTCTGGGATACAGATTGGAGTTAAAAGACTCCCCTCCTTCCCACTTTATAAGGTCAAACGTGCCAAGGGATCCCCAGAAGAGAGGATCCCTCCTGTTGGCACTGGAACAATTATTGCTCCAAGCAGTAATTATGGAGGTTCCCCTGGAAGAATGGGGGTTCGGGTTTTACTCAAACCTCTTTACAGTCCCGAAGCCAAACGGGGACGTGAGGTCCATATTAAATCTAAAAGGGCTAAACAAATTCCTACATATCAGGACTTTCCGGATGGAGTCGATCCGATCGGTGGCCACTGCCCTACAAGGGGAGGAATGGTTAGCCTCGATCGACATCAAAGATGCTTATTTGCACATTCCCATCTTTCCAGTCCACCAAAAATGTCTACGCTTTGCAGTAAAAGGGCGCCATTTTCAGTTCAGAGCCTTACCCTTCGGTCTGGCCACAGCACCACGAGTGTTCACAAAAATTCTGGCCCCATTATTGGCCACTCTAAGAACACAAGGTGTAACGATAATGGCATATCTAGACGACTTGTTGCTGATAGACCACTCAGTGAAAAAACTAGAAGTGGTCGTTCACAAGACAATCAAGTATCTGGAATCTCACGGTTGGATTATCAACCGAGACAAGTCAGTCCTAAAACCAGTCAAAAGTCTGGAATACTTGGGGCTAAGGCTGGATTCAGGCCAGAGGAAAATATTCTTGCCTCGAGAAAAGGTGTTGTCTTTGAGAGATTTGATCCACCTAGTGGGTACAAAAAGACAGCCGTCCATACGCCTGTGCATGAGGCTGCTGGGAAAAATGGTGGCATCATTCGAAGCAGTACCCTATGGTCAATTCCATTCAAGGAATTTGCAAAGGGCCATACTGTCAGCCTGGAACAAAAAAGTTCAGGCCCTAGACTTACCAATGTCCTTGTCCCCTTCCGTTCGCAAGAGCCTCCGTTGGTGGTTGGTTCTCCAGAATCTGGAAAAAGGGAAATCCTTCAGTCCGATTTCTTGGAAGGTGGTCACTACAGATGCCAGCCTTATAGGCTGGGGAGCAGTACTGGAGCAATGGTCTCTCCAGGGCAGATGGTCGGATGCAGAAAAGGTCCTGCCCATCAATCTCTTAGAGATACGAGCAGCCCGGTATGCCCTAGTAGCATGGACATCCAAACTCCAAGGGTCCCCTGTCAGAATTCAATCAGACAATGCCACAGCAGTGGCATATATCAATCATCAGGGTGGCACCAGGAGTCGTGCAGCCCAGAGGGAAGTAAATTACATCCTGAAATGGGCAGAAAGATATGTCCCAGCCATATCCGCGGTATTCATTCCAGGAGTGGAGAATTGGAAGGTGGACTTTCTAAGTCGCCAACAATTATGCCCAGGGGAATGGTCCCTTCACCCCGAGGTTTTCCGGACAATATGTCAGCGGTGGGGAACACCGGATGTAGATCTGCTAGCATCCAGATTCAACGCAAAGGTGGACAGGTTTGTCTCTCGGACAAGGGATCCCCTAGCTTGCGGCTCGGATGCCCTAGTGTTCCCTTGGGATCAGTTCAAGCTGATATATGCGTTCCCCCCGCCACAATTGTTACCTCGATTACTCCACAGAATCAGGGTAGAAAAGAAACCAGTGATTCTGGTGGCTCCAGCGTGGCCCCGAAGAGCATGGTACGCGGAGATTGTAAAAATGTCAGTGGGGAGTCCTTGGACTCTCCCACATCGTCCGGACCTGCTTTCGCAAGGACCGATATACCACCCTTCCTTACCAGCCCTAGGTTTGACGGCCTGGCTATTGAAGCCCACATTCTAAAAAAGAGAGGGCTCTCTAATCCTGTGGTATCTACCATGATCAATGCCAGGAAGCCGGTATCCAGGCAGATCTACTATAGAATCTGGAAGGCGTACATCGCGTGGTGTGAGGCCAAGAAATGGCATCCACGTAAGTACGTAATAGGTAGGATTTTGGACTTCCTACAGTGGGCTGTAGATAGGAAGCTTGCCTTGAGTACTATCAAGGGTCAGATTTCGGCCTTGTCAATATTTTTTCAAAGGCCCTTGGCTTCGCATTCACTAGTCAAAGCCTTTATACAAGGAGTGATGCGTATTAATCCTCCGGTTAATATTCCCATATGTCCATGGGATCTAAACCTGGTTCTGTCGGTTCTACAGAAACAACCATTTGAACCATTACAGCATATTTCCTTGGTTCTTCTCACCAGGAAATTGATTTTTCTAGTAGCCATTTGTTCGGCTAAAAGAGTGTCGGAATTAGCAGCTATGTCCTGTAAAGAGCCATATCTGGTTATCCATAAGGACAGAGTAGTGTTACGTCCTCATCCAGCCTTTCTTCCTAAGGTGGTATTGAGGTTTCATTTGAACCAAGATGTGGTTCTTCCTTCTTTTTTCCCCAAACCTAGTTCGGTAGAGGAAAAGTTATTGCATTCTTTGGATGTAGTAAGAGCAGTTAAAGCTTATCTAAAAGCCACTGCTCAGATTCGCAGAACGGATACTTTGTTTATTCTGCCGGAAGGCCCCAGAAAGGGTCAGGCAGCGTCAAAATCTACTTTAGCCAAGTGGATTCGACAGGTCATAATGCAAGCCTATGGCTTCAGAAGGAGACCGCCTCCGTTCAAAGTTAGGGCGCACTCCACGAGAGCAGTTGGAACTTCATGGGCAGTGCATCACCAGGCCTCCCTGGCTCAGATCTGTAAGGCCGCAACATGGTCTTCAGTACACACGTTTACTAGGTTCTACCAGGTGGACGTTAGAAGTCAGGAGGATGTCGCCTTTGGGCGCAGTGTGTCGCAGGCCGCAAAAGATCCTCATGTCTGATAGCGCTCAGCTTATGTATGGTGTATCCCCCCCCTTCATTGGGCATTGCTTTGGGACGTCCCACATAGTAATGACTATGTCGCTCTGTGTCCCGTGATGTACGAGAAAGAAAATAGGATTTTTATAACAGCTTACCTGTAAAATCCTTTTCTTGGAGTACATCACGGGACACAGAGCTCCCACCCCTCTTTTGGGGACACTTATTGCTTTGCTACAAAACTGAGGTACTCCCGGATGGGAGGGGCTTATATAGGGGAGGGTACTTCCGGTTTTGGAAGTTGCCAGTGCCAGCACCTGAAGGTATCTATATAACCCACATAGTAATGACTATGTCGCTTTGTGTCCCGTGATGTACTCCAAGAAAAGGATTTTACAGGTAAGCTGTTATAAAAATCCTATTTTTATTTATTAGGAGGGACTTATATAGCGCCTTTACATATATATTGTACATTCACATCAGTCCCTGCCCTCAAGGAGCATTCCTTCCAAGATTCCTAACTCAAATTTATTCATACACATACTAGGGCCAATTTAGACAGGAGCAAATTATCCTACCAGCATGTCTTTGGAGTGTGGGAAGAAACCGGAGTACCTGGGGGGGGGGATCCGCTCAGGCACAGGGAGAACATGCAAACTCCAGGCAGGTAATGTCGTGGTTAGGATTCAAACCATCAACCCCAGTGCTGCCAGGTGGAACTGCTAATCACATTTGCACAGAACAGTGTAAACAGATGACACCACTGCCAGCGACTGTTCTTATCCATGTGGGTATCCTGCAAGCAGGCTAGAAATTGGTTTTACGGTGACCCTATTACCCAATGTGATCATTATATCCTCGCTAATATTGCTCCTGCTCAGGCAACTGTCTTATAAGCAGACCGTCTCGTTTTGCTACATGGGATTACATCTCATGTAATACCTATGCCCATACAGCTTGAGGTGATTTTAGCCATATTTGTGCACTTGCAACAAAACAAACTGAATACTTTTTTTTTTTTTTGCACTAACATTTACATTTTCAGGACAAGCTTTCTGCGATTTCTCTTCTTTTTGAGCCAAGGAGTACTGATTGGACAGAGAAAAAGGGAACACCCCAAAAGCTTGTCCTGAAAATGTAAATATTAGTGCAAATAAAAAAGCATCACAAACTGTACTCAGTTGTTTAGTTGCAAGTACATTAATTGCAATTAAAAGAACTGCCCATCCAGAAATCCATAATAAAATGTTAGTAATTACCTGCTTCAAAGAAGAGAAAAATGTCATCAAACACCTCTCCTCTCTTAGCCATATTCGTATTCCTGGAGGAAGATGTGTTTAGCATAGTCACGTGATTTCCACCTGTGTATCTTGGATGAGATGTGACTGTCCCATGATTCCTTGCACCTCTTTCCTGTTGTCGGACGTAATTGTGGGCGCAGTAGAAGGAGTCATGGGCAAAAACACATCAGGCTGGTTGTGGACATTAGTTTGATGGGACCGATTATCATAATATCAATCAGGCTGAGGTGTTTACATCAACAAAAGAGCACAGAGAACACAGGGGCGGTAAGGGACTGGTCAATGTGCAGCTAATGATCTCCAAAAAGTGTGTGGTCCCTGGGGCAAGAAATGATTCTGCTTAGTAAATTTGGATTATAAGAAGGGATATGGCTGTATGGGTTGGGATTATGGTTTAGTACAAGGCACCAATGTACAGTACAACAATGCCTATACATTGTGTCATTTTAGTTGTTGCCTAAAGATGGGCTTAAAAGCATTTCCAAGCATCAGATGGTGTACCAGTAAATTGCGAACACTATGTAAAATGTACTATGTAAAAATGATCATACCTAAACTTCAGCTTTAATTCTATGCTGTGCACCCATCCTATGATGCAGTAGTGTGTGTGTGTGTGTGTATAAGGATGCAGTAGACAGAGTGAGAACCGTACGTTGTCGCCAAAAACAAATAAAAAGCCTGCTCTAACTGCCAGTAATGAGCAAACCAGTTTGAAAGCCAGAGCTATGCATGCAGAAATGTTCCATCTGCAAAGAACCATTCATCCCTGAAACATAAGTATCTGTTTTCCTGAATTCTGATTCTCTGCAGATCCACATGTAGATATTCGGGAGAATCAAAATGTAATAAATCAGTCTTTAGATTCTGTCACCCTATTCCTAAAAACATAAAGCAGACTGTAGTAACACTTATGCCCTGTACACACGATCGGAGATCCTATGGATTCTAATCCAATGGATTTTTCCATCGGAATTCCGATGAAGCTGACTTCCATCAGTCTTGCCTACACACCGTCAGACAAAATTCCGACCGTCCAAAACGCTGTGACGTAAAACACTCAGACGAGCCGAGAAAAATGAAGTTCAATGCTTCTGAGCATGCGTCGACTTGATTCTGAGCATGCGTGGGTTTTTCTCCAATGGAGTTCCCCACAGACGATCATAATTTCCTATCGTTTTTTTTTTTTCCATCGGTAAAATTTAAAACATGTTCTATTTTTTTACACCGATGGAAAAAAGACCGATGGGGCCCACACACGATCGTTTTTTCCGATGAAAAATGTCCATCGGTCTTTTTTCATCAGAAAAACCGATCGTGTGTACGCGGCATTAGGCAGGCCATAGAAAGTGCAATTTTCTTTCCTGCAATCACAACCTGCATTTTGGCAGGTTGATTCAGCACCATGAGGTGAAAGGATAGTAGCAGTAGGGATTAAGCTAACAAGGCAGCAAGGTGCAGAAAAAAAATGCAAGGACAAAAATAAAAAAAGCTGTTTAACAGATAAACTGTCTTCTGAGCCATCCATAAATGTCAAGTTGGACTAGAGCAGTGGTCGCCAACCTTACAGACCACTAAACTCACAATTTCGAATCCCACGGACCACTAACATGAATTTGACATGCCTTATACACACAATGATCCGGCTCTGACCTAACTGTATGAAACATAGCATGGTAGCATAACTTCATGTGTCATAAAATGTAAATAGTGTAACTGAAGTGCCTACAGGACATTTGAATACAACCCCATACCCCAATAAATTCTGTATCTTTATTTTAGCCAGTGTTGTAAGCTGATTCATAAGGCTTGCTTCAAAGAGATGGTTAATGGAACAATTCTTTGTGGGTTCTAAAATAATAAGATTTAGAAATAAAAACTAGTATAAAAAGAAGTAATTATTATATTAGATTTAACTATATATTTTCATATGTTATCAAATATTTTTTTCATTGAGAAAAAAAAAAGAAACATTACAGAACTGTTTTTGTTGTTATAGATTTTGACCAGCAGGCGGCAGCACATTAGGATATTATGGTTGAAACATTAAAGGAAGACATGTTACTACATGTTTCTTTTCTCCTAGTAAACTGACTGGGAATTTTTTTTTTCATAAATCACTTTTATATTAAGGTTAAAAAAAATATATTAAAAAGTTATTTCTTAGTAAATATAACTTTAAAAGCAAGCCAAGATGAAATTCTTGTTATGATTGAACTTGAACTCTAGGCTAGGGTGACCAGACGTCCCCGATTTCCAGGGACCGTCCCTGGATTGGAGGGGCGGTGGGGTCAAGCCCAAGACCCGGCATCTCCCCCTGCACCTCTGGCTGTCAGCTTAGTATGCAGCAGGGGGAGGTGGGAGGTGGCGATTGGCAGCCCTGTGATGTCCGCGGGATCTCCTTGAGGCTAGTAGTTTTCTTTCCGAGTGTATACAGTGGAGAGGGGAGGGGCCTCTGACCTGAGCATGTATCAGTTTCACTCTTCAGTGTACGAGTGAGTTGCTGATATATGCCCAGGTACAGAGATGTGCTGGGAGTTGGAGGTGGAGTGGGTACAGTGCACAGATGACTTTCACACTGGCGGGCTGATCGGTTCCCCCTGTCAATTTTTCCGGCAGACCCGATCAGACCATTTATTGCTCTCTATGGAGTGGTGGATATCAGCGGACCTGTGTCCGCTGACACCCATCACCATCTGATCCGGTCCACTAAAAACAGACAGATGGGAGATCCATTCCCCATTCATCTGGCGGATCGGATTGGATAGTCCGTTTACATCCAAAAGCCCCATAGAGAGCAGCGTGCTATGTCCATGTCCGCTCTGCATCAGCGGACCAGACACAGACCTCTCATCTGTTTGCTCAGCGGTAATCAGGGGAGAGATCCCCCACTAAGCAAACTGATTCCGCTGTGTCAACTTTAATTTAATTTGAAGTCCCGCCTCCTGGTTTTCTCTTTTGACAGACAGCACACTTGTCCAATGCTGGAACTTGTGTGCTGTCTATCATAGGTAGGAGCCATCCAGGAGGCGGGACTTGTGTAATGGTCCGGCAAATCTAATTAAAGTTGACACAGCGGGAGACGCCGGCCTGACACACACCCCCAGTGTGTGGCACCCGGGGTGGACAACCCCCCCCCCTGCCTCAGCACCTGCCCAGGATCTGTGTGATGATCCAGCCATTTTTGGCAAAACACCGGCTCTTTTTCCCTCTCTGCACACATGAGGCTGCATTCCTGGGCACAGTTGAGGCTGTATTAATAGGCACATGTGAGGCTGCAATCCTGGGCACTGGTGATGCTGCAATCCTGGGCACAGGTGAGGCTGCATTCCTTGGCACTGGTGAGGCTGCATTGCTGAGAACAGGTGAGGCTGCATTCCTGTGCATTGGTGAGGCTGCATTCCTGGACACTGGCAAGGCTGCATTGCTGGGCACTGGGAGGCTGCATTTCTGGGTACCGGTGAGGCTGAATAGATGGACACAGGTGAGCCCTGCATTCTTTATGTAACACACTCCTGAGCCCTGCACTGTCTTATCTTCATACCATTTGGCAGTCATATCTCAAAAAATTCTAAGCAGTATCCTTTTTTTTAAATAGTTATTTATGGACGAAATGTGAGAAATAGCATATATATGATACAATCATTCCGTAAACACATAGCACATACACTGCATATATCATTTGAGGAAAATATGCTTATAAAATAGTTTACCATTTGCTAATAAAAAAACAAAAATAAAAATATGTCCCCGGATTTAATTTAAAAAATCTGGTCACCTTACTCTAGGCAGATATAAAAGGCACAAATTAATGCAGCTCTATAATTATTGTTACATCATCATTTTATTTTTTTTCATTGCAAGCAGTGTAAGTACCTGTGTTTGACTTGGTATGACTCTCATTCCCAGTATAGTCTGTACAGCAGAACTCAATGAGGTGGAAGGAGAAGCAGCACAAAGAGCCAGACAGTTCTGTTGCAGGGCAAAATGCATGCTGATAGGGGGGGATAGCAGATTGACATAGAAATAAGTTAATAATTGTGCTGCTTCTCATTTCTCTGTCCAGAGGGTCCTGAAAGTGAAAGTGAAACTGCAGCAGGGAAAAATTAGATTAGACAGCTGTGCTATGTGGAAGAGCTTTATAAATCTCAGTACTGGATGGACAGAAATACAAATTCTTTGGCAGGTAAAGCAGTACCTATACCTAGGTTGGTTGCCAAGATAATAGGTAAATTTAAAGGTATTGTAAAGGTTTGTGTTTTTTTTTTATTTTATTTTTTAAATAACAAACATGGTATATTTACCTTCTCTGTGCAAGGATTTTGCACAGAGTGGCCCCGATGCTCCACTTCTGGGGTCCCCCAGCGGAGCTCCTGGCTCTTCCCCGCATTGAGTGTCCCCGTTGGAGACCCGCATTCCAAGGGGGCACTCGTGCGGGCATGCTCCCGAATCCTGCTGCTTGCGTCCATTGACACAGACAGCAGGACTCGGCCCTGGCTCCCGTGTCACTGTATTTGATTGACAGAAGTGGGAGCCAATGGCTGCTCCTACTATCAATCTATCCAATGAGGACAGAGACAGCGGCTGGAGCTGCTGGGCTCGTTCTCGTCACTGGATCAGGTAAGTAAAAGGGGGGCTCTGAAGGGCTGCTGCACTACAGAAGGCTTTTCACCTTAATGCATAGAATACATTAAGGTGAAAAACCTCAAGGGTTTATTTCTTTTTGGCTCCTCTAATCATTGGAGCAGCTATTGATTTTTCTGGACTGTTTTAGATCTCACAGGCTTCCAATTTGTTTGCTTCCTCTTGCATTCTGGAGGCTTCTGGAACATAGAGGGCCAGGAGAGTCAAATGGGCAGCTTGAAAATTTATTGTGCTGCAGCCAATCCCTGGGAAGGTGTGTCCAGTAGGTGGCTGGGGAAAACATTAATTGTCTGGTGCAGACATGTTCTTGTCCTCCTGGAGAAGTTCCCAGACTCAGGGGCTGTTAACCCTTTAAGGCAGCTCTATTGGAGTCTGATGATGTTCATTGAGGTCCCAGCTATGGCAGAGCTGGGGGGGAGGGGGGTAATTCTTGGAGCCAGAATGAATGGACTGTTGCTTCAGTAATTGGTAGCATATGCACTGTTTGAGGAAGAACCAGTTAAAATCAGGCGCTCCTACGGGGTAGCACTACACATACAGGTCCTTCTCAAAAAATTAGCATATTGTGATAAAGTTCATTATTTTTTGTAATGTACTGATAAACATTAGACTTTCATATATTTTAGATTCATTACACACAACTGAAGTAGTTCAAGCCTTTTCTTGTTTTAATATTGATGATTTTGGCATACAGCTCATGACAACCCAAAATTCCTATCTCAAAAAATTTGCATATTTCATCCGACCAATAAAAGAAAAGTGTTTTTAATACAAAAAAAGTCAACCTTCAAATAATTATGTTCAGTTATGCACTCAATACTTGGTCGGGAATCCTTTTGCAGAAATGACTGCTTCAATGCGGCGTGGCATGGAGGCAACCAGCCTGTGGCACTGCTGAGGTGTTATGGAGGCCCAGGATGCTTCGATAGCGGCCTTAAGCTCATCCAGAGTGTTGGGTCTTGCGTCTCTCAACTTTCTCTTCCCAATATCCCACAGATTCTCTATGGGGTTCAGGTCAGGAGAGTTGGCAGGCCAATTGAGCACAGTAATACCATGGTCAGTAAACCATTTACCAGTGGTTTTGGCACTGTGAGCAGGTGCCAGGTCATGCTGAAAAATGAAATCTTCATCTCCATAAAGCTTTTCAGCAGATGGAAGCATGAAGTGCTCCAAAATCTCCTGATAGCTAGCTGCATTGACCCTGCCCTTGATAAAACACAGTGGACCAACACCAGCAGCTGACATGGCACCCCAGACCATCACTGACTGTGGGTACTTGACACTGGACTTCAGGCATTTTGGCATTTCCCTCTCCCCAGTCTTCCTCCAGACTCTGGCACCTTGATTTCCGAATGACATGCAAAATTTGCTTTCATCCGAAAAAAGTACTTTGGACCACTGAGCAACAGTCCAGTGCTGCTTCTCTGTAGCCCAGGTCAGGCGCTTCTGCCGCTGTTTCTGGTTCAAAAGTGGCTTGACCTGGGGAATGCGGCACCTGTAGCCCATTTCTTGCACACGCCTGTTCACGGTGGCTCTGGATGTTTCTACTCCAGACTCAGTCCACTGCTTCCGCAGGTCCTCCAAGGTCTGGAATCGGTCCTTCTCCACAATCTTCTTCAGGGTCCGGTCACCTCTTCTCGTTGTGCAGCGTTTTCTGCCACACTTTTCTTTTTCGTACATCACGGGACACAGAGCGACTTAGTCATTACTAATGGGTTATATAGATTACCTTCAGGTGTTGGCACTGGCCAATTCCAAACCCGGAAGTACCCTCCCCTATATAAGCCCCTCCCATCCGGGAGCACCTCAGTTTTTTGCCAGTGTCTAAGGTGTTGGCCAAAGAGTAACATGTGTTTTCACTGGGCTTGCGTACAGGCTCTTTTGGGCCTTAGTAAGCTGTTCCGGATCCCACCAAAAAAGCTTCATAGCTAAACGGTCGGTACCCGGGCCTTGCAGCAGAAGAGCAAGGTTTTGCCTGTAATGCTTCTCTTAGGAGGGCTGGACCCTGGGATCCAGAGCTCTGGTCATACCCACGACCAAGATGTTGTCTGTGCAGGGTGCTATACAGGTCCAGGGGAGTGGAATCCTTGGGAACCCGGTCCCTGAAGGTTTAATTACAATGCCTGCCGTGATAGGTGAAGTTTGGACTTCTGTGGACCAAACAAAGTCCTGCGGCGGGGATCAGGTAAGTGGGGGCCCCCAGGAACTTGGTTCTATTGGGGGACCCCCAAGCCTAATTTGTCTTTCTGTCTGTTACCTAACGGTATTCCCGCTAAATATCTGTGTTTGCCTGTAACTACTGAAAATGTAAAATTTTAATAGTAGTCAAGAAAAAAAAAAAAGGGACCGCGGTACCTGTGTTAAACCACTAGAGGCCGCTGTAGTCCATTTTTCTTGTCATGTGGATCTTTGGTTTTCTCAAGTCAAAAGATCCAGGCAGTTGGTAAGTCTCTCTGTGGGAATCCACTTCCTCTGCCCTGTTGCTGCGCTCATCCACCGCACAGGCCCTCCGGCAAAAAGGGCCCTGGCTCCTAGTCCCTGTTTGATTTCGAAAAAGGTGCACGCGCCTCCTATGAAAAAAAAAGGGGCGGGGCGGGTGGATGACGCTCGATGCGCGCCGCGGCGCTTCTGCGCATGTGCAGGCGTCCCAGCATGGTTAAAAGACACAGTACAAGTGTCAGCTGGATGCAAACAGAGCTAGCAACAAACAGTGGCACACAGAGGCGGTTGATGCAGGCATCCCCATAGAAAGGCACTTTAGTGGACACCAGCTGGTATATAGCAGCAACTGTGTTAGACTATTACCAGCAAAAATTGGTGTATGACGACGGGAATACCTCAGCTTTGTGCTTAAAGGATATGTCGTCCAGACACTCCGGAAATAGGTCTTCCAGGAAGCCAAAGGGGTCTCCATCGGGCTCTGAGGATATTGGGCATGCTTGTACTGCACCAATCTCCCCTGAGAATTCAGAGGTCAGTAGCCGTAGAAACCCCGCAGGAATGCCTGGTGCTGCGGCTGTCCCCAGTCCACCTGCTCCTGTATATATAACAGAGGAGGTTTTATCCTCAACTCTGGGAGGATTGGAAGAGAGATTAACAGCATTGATCGCTGCTTCCCTGTCACAGGAAAAGCGCGTCCGATCTCCGTCTCCTCCTTCAGAGTGCCTGTTAGTGGAGGAACAGCCCCACACAGAGATCGACCTACCTGAAGGGGATCAGGATGAGGTTGATTCAGTTATGGAGGAATCAACAGTGGAAGAACCTTTCTCAGCATCTCAGGCTGAAAGATTATGGGTTCAGTCTCTGACTAACATGGTCCGATCAGCATTTAAAATGCCTCTGGCGGAACCACCATCCACTACGGTTTCCTCGCTGGGGTCGCTAAAAGCTCCCCAGGCTGTCTGTTCCTTCCCAATCCACCCTTTATTAGAAGGGCTTATTTACCAGGATTGGGAGCATCCTGATAAAATATTTGCTCCCCCCAAGAGATTTCCGGTGATCTATCCCATGGAGGATAAGTTCATAAAAAAATGGAGGGTCCCTACAGTGGACGCAGCCATCTCTTCTGTTAACAAATCACTGACATGTCCAGTAGATAATGTTCCAATGTTCAAAGACCCAATAGATAAAAAATTGGAGTCTTTACTAAAATCTGCTTTCTCTACAGCAAGCATGGTGACACAACCTGCGGTAGCAGCGATTGGAGTCTGCCAAGCAGTAAAAGATCAGTTGAAACAAGTCTTAAGGGACTTACCAGATCAGCAGGCTCTTGCCCTAGCTGACCTGCCTAGAGCCTTGTGTTTTGCGGTGGACGCCATAAAGGATACAATCCAACAGGCCTCCCGCTTTACGCTGTCTATAGTACATATGCGTAGGCTTCTGTGGCTCAAAAACTGGTCTGCTGAAGCTCCCTGTAAAAAACTGCTGGTTAGCTTCCCATTTCATGGAGAACGCTTATTTGGAGAAGATCTGGACAAATATATCCAGAAAATTTCTGCCGGTAAAAGTTCACTCTTACCGGTTAAGAACAAGGGTAGAAGTCCTTCTTTTAAGAGGCCTACTTCTCCAGTCCCGGGCACATCGGCTGTGAAGCAGTTCCGACGGCCTCCGCGGTCAAATTCAGGGGGCAGAAATCAGGGACAATCACAGGGTAACAAGAAGCCCTGGATCAAGAGAGGTACAAAACCTCCCCCCAAGGCATGAAGCGTTGCCCCCACTCAATCGGGTGGGGGGAAGACTTCAGTTGTTCACAGAGACCTGGCGGGACACCATCAGAGACAGATGGGTGCTCTCCGCAGTAAGTCTGGGATACAAGCTGGAGTTAAAAGGCACTCCTCCTGCCCAATTTATGAGGTCAAACGTGCCAAGAGATCCCCAGAAGAGAGGATCCCTCCTTCTGGCACTAGAACAACTATTGCTCCAAGGTGTAATCATGAAGGTTCCCCTGGAAGAAAGCGGATTCGGGTTTTACTCGAACCTTTTCACAGTCCCCAAACCAAATGGGGACGTGAGGCCCATATTAAATCTAAAAGGGCTAAACAAGTTCCTAAATATCAGGACTTTTCGGATGGAGTCGATCCGATCGGTGGCCACCGCCCTACAAGGGCAGGAATGGTTAGCCTCGATCGACATAAAGGATGCTTATCTGCATATTCCCATCTTTCCGGCCCACCAGAAATTTCTACGCTTTGCAGTAGAAGGGCGCCATTTTCAGTTCAGAGCCTTACCTTTCGGTCTGGCCACAGCACCACGAGTGTTCACAAAAATTCTGGCCCCATTATTGGCCAATCTAAGAACACAGGGTGTAACGATAATGGCATATCTAGACGACCTGCTACTAATAGACCACTCAGTGGAAAAGCTGGAAGTAGCTATTCACAAGACAATCAAGTATCTGGAATATCACGGTTGGATTATCAACCGAGACAAGTCAGCTCTAAGACCAGTCAAAAGTCTGAAATACTTAGGGCTAAGGCTGGATTCAAATTAGAGAAAGATTTTCTTACCTCCAGAGAAGGTGTCGTCTTTAAAAGATTTGACCCACTTAGTGGGTACAAAAAGAAAACCATCCATACGCCTCTGCATGAGGCTGCTGGGAAAAATGGTGGCTTCATTCGAAGCGGTACCCTACGGTCAATTCCATTCAAGGAATTTGCAAAGGGCCATACTGTCAGCCTGGAACAAAAAAGTTCAGGCTTTAGACTTACCAATGTCCCTGTCCCCTTCCGTTCGCAAGAGCCTCCATTGGTGGTTGGTGCCCCAGAATCTGGAAAAAGGGAAACCCTTCAGTCCGGTTTCTTGGAAGGTAGTCACTACAGATGCCAGCCTCATAGGCTGGGGGGCAGTACTGGAGCAATGGTCTCTCCAGGGCAAGTGGTCAGAAGCAGAAAAGGCCCTGCCCATCAATCTCTTAGAGATACGAGCAGCCCGGTATGCCCTAGTAGCATGGACATCCAAACTCCAAGGGTCCCCTGTCAGAATTCAATCAGAAAATGCCACAGCAGTGGCATATATCAATCACCAGGGTGGCACCAGGAGTCGTGCAGCCCAGAGGGAAGCAAATTGCATCCTGGAGTGGGCAGAAAAATATGTCCCAGCCATGTCCGCGGTTTTCATCCCAGGAGTGGAAAATTGGAGAGCGGACTTTTTAAGTCGCCAACAATTATGCCCGGGGGAATGGTCTCTTCACCCCGAGGTTTTCCAGGCAATATGCCAGCGGTGGGGAACACCGGATGTAGATCTGCTAGCATCCAGATTCAACGCAAAGGTGGACAGATTTGTGTCTCGCACAAGGGATCCTCTAGCTTGCGGCTCGGATGCCCTAGTGTTCCCTTGGGATCAGTTCAAGCTGATATATGCATTCCCACCGCCACAATTGTTACCGCGATTGCTCCGCAGAATCAGGGTAGAAAAGAAACCAGTGATTCTGGTGGCTCCAGCGTGGCCCCGAAGGGCATGGTACGCGGAGATTGTAAAAATGTCAGTGAGGAGTCCTTGGACCCTCCCACATCGTCCGGACCTGCTGTCGCAGGGACCGATATACCACCCTTCCTTACCAGCCCTAGGTTTGACGGCCTGGCTATTGAAGCCCACATTCTGAAAAAGAGAGGGCTCTCTAATTCTGTGGTATCTACCATGATCAATGCCAGGAAGCCGGTATCCAGGCAGATCTATTATAGGATCTGGAAAGCGTACATCACGTGGTGTGAGGCCAAGAAATGGCATCCACGTAAGTACGTGATAGGGAGGATTTTGGACTTCCTACAGTGGGCTGTAGATAGGAAGCTAGCCTTGAGTACTATCAAGGGTCAGATTTCGGCCTTGTCAATATTTTTTCAAAGGCCCTTGGCTTCGCATTCACTAGTCAAAGCTTTCATACAAGGAGTGATGCGTATTAGCCCTCCGGTTAGTGTTCCCATATGTCCTTGGGACTTAAACCTGGTTCTGTCAGTTCTACAGAAACAACCGTTTGAACCTTTGCAACACATTTCCTTGGTTCTTCTCACCAGGAAATTGATTTTCTTAGTAGCCGTTTGTTCGGCTAAAAGAGTATCGGAATTAGCCGCCTTGTCCTGTAAGGAGCCATATCTGGTTGTCCATAAGGACAGAGTAGTATTACGTCCTCACCCAGCCTTTCTTCCTAAGGTGGTATTGAGGTTTCATTTGAACCAAGATGTGGTTTTTCCTTCTTTTTTCCCCAAATCTAGCTCGGTAGAGGAAAAGTTATTACATTCGTTGGATGTAGTAAGAGCAGTTAAAGCTTATCTAAAAGCCACTGCTCAGATTCGCAGAACGGATACTTTGTTTATTCTGCCGGAAGGCCCTAAAAAGGGTCAGGCAGCATCAAAATCCACTTCAGCCAAGTGGATTCGACAGGTCATAATACAAGCCTATGGCTTGAGAAAGAGACCGCCTCCGTTCAAAGTTAGGGCGCACTCCACAAGAGCGGTTGGAACTTCATGGGCAGTGCATCACCAGGCCTCCCTGGCTCAAGTATGTAAGGCCGCAACATGGTCTTCGGTACACACGTTTACTAGATTCTACCAGGTAGACGTTAGAAGTCAGGAGGATGTCGCCTTTGGGCGCAGTGTGTTGCAGGCCGCAAAAGATCCTCATGCCTGATGGCGCCCAGCTTATGTATCCCTCCCCTCATTTGGCATTGCTTTGGAACGTCCCATTAGTAATGACTAAGTCGCTCTGTGTCCCGTGATGTACGAAAAAGAAAAAGGGATTTTTATAACAGCTTACCTGTAAAATCCTTTTCTTGGAGTACATCACGGGACACAGAGCTCCCACCCCTCTTTTTGGGACACTTATTGCTTGGCTACAAAACTGAGGTGCTCCCGGATGGGAGGGGCTTATATAGGGGAGGGTACTTCCGGTTTGGAATTGGCCAGTGCCAACACCTGAAGGTAATCCATATAACCCATTAGTAATGACTAAGTCGCTCTGTGTCCCGTGATGTACTCCAAGAAAAGGATTTTACAGGTAAGCTGTTATAAAAATCCCTTTTTTCCTTCCCACAGACTTCCCACTGAGGTGCCTTGATACAGCACTCTGGGAACAGCCTATTCGTTCAGAAATTTCTTTCTGTGTCTTACCCTCTTGCTTGAGGGTGTCAATGATGGCCTTCTGGACAGCAGTCAGGTTGGCAGTCTTACCCATGATTGCGGTTTTGAGTAATGAACCAGGCTGGGAGTTTTTAAAAGCCTCAGGAATCTTTTGCAGGTGTTTAGAGTTAATTAGTTGATTCAGATGATTAGGTTAATAGCTCGTTTAGAGAACCTTTTCATGATATGCTAATTTTTTGAGATAGGAATTTTGGGTTGTCATGAGCTGTATGCCATAATCATCAATATTAAAACAAGAAAAGGCTTGAACTACTTCAGTTGTGTGTAATGAATCTAAAATATATGAAAGTCTAATGTTTATCAGTACATTACAGAAAATAATGAACTTTATCACAATATGCTAATTTTTTGAGAAGGACCTGTATATGTATTTGATCTGTGTAGTTATGTTAAGTTCTCAGTTTATATGTGCAGGCATGTATAATGAAGATGAATTAAAATAGCTTCAACTGTAGCTGATTTTCTGAGGAAAAAAAGAACATTCAGTGTTCCGCAACTGGTATTTCCTGTATCTCTTTAAAAAAGTTAAAGTACTGTAAAAATACTCATTGTACAAAGTATTGTATAAGTTTGACCTGTACCTGGTACCTGACTTTAGTATGTGAACTCTTTCAGGCGCTGTTTTAGATGAGGATACTGGGAAAGTACTTGTTGTACAGGACAAAAACAAGGTAAGCTTAATCTTTTCAAAAAGACCAAACTTTTCTAATACTAAGGGCATAAAAAGCATAGCATGAACATTCCACACATAGTTCTCATAGGTTAGAAACAATGATCTTAACTACTTGCTGACCAGCCGCCGTCGGTATACGGCGGCAGGTTGGCTCCCCTGCGCGAATCGCCGTAGCTGTAACGTGGCCGCTTTAAGGTCTATAGGGCGCGCTTGTGACGCCAGAGCCGATGCGCGTGGCCAGCGGGAGCGATATCCGCTGGTGACCCGCGATTGCCCCACAGAGAGCCAGAACAGGGATCTGTCGATGTAAACAGACAGATCCCCGTCCTGTCAGGGAACTACAGAGCGATCTGCTGTTCCTGGTGATCAGGAACAGCAATCTCTCTCTGTCAGTCCACTCCCCCCACAGTTAGAAACACCTCCCTAGGACACACTTATCCCCTTGATCGCCCCCTAGTGTTAACCCCTTCCCTGCCAGTGACATTTATACAATAATAAGTGTCTATTTTTATCTCTGATCGCTGTATAAATGTCACTGGTCCCAAAAAAGTGTCCGATCTGTCCGCCGCAATGTTGGAGTTCCTCTAAAAATTTCTGATCACCACCATTACTAGTAAAAAAATAATTATAATAAAAATGCCATAAATATATCCTCTATTTTGTAGACACTATAACGTTTGCGCAAACCAATCCAATATACACTTTTCGCATTTTTTTTTTTTTTTACCAAAAATATGTAGAAGAATGTATATTGGCCTAAACTGATGAAGACGTTTATTTTTTTGGGGATATTTATTATAGCAAAAAGTTAAATATATTGTGTTTTTTCAAAATTTACGCATTTTTGTTTATAGCGCAAAAAATAAAAACCGCAGAGGTGATCAAATACCACCAAAAGAAAGCTCTATTTGTGGGAAAAAAGGATATCAGTTTTGTTTGGATACAGCGTCGCACGACCGCGCAATTGTCAGTTAAAACGACACAGTGCCGTATCGCAAAAAATGGCCTCGTCAGGAAGTGGGTAAATCCTTCCGGGGCTGAAGTGGTTAAAGGGGTTGAAAACCCTCAAGGTTTTTCCCCTAATGCATTCTATGCATTAAGATGAAAACCCTTCTGTAGTACAGCAGCCCCCCTTTTACTTACTTGAACCCAATCTTTCCAGCGACAGGGATGAGCACAGCTGCTCCAGCCGCTGTCTCGGGTCCTCGTTGAATAGATTGATAGCAGTAGCAGCCATTGACTTACACTGCTGTCAATCAAATCCAGTAACCCAGGGGGTGGGGCTGAGTCCTGCTGTCTGTGTCAATGGACGTAGCAGCGGGACTTGGGAGCGTGACCGCATGGAACAATGGAAAGCGGCTCTCAGTGGGGGCACTCGAGAAGAGGAGCCAGGAGTGCCGCTGAGGGACGACAGAAGAGGAGGATCGGGGCCCTCAGCAGGTAAGTATAACATGTTTGTTGTTTAAAAAAAAAACAAGCCTTTACAACCCCTTTAAGAAGACCTTGCAACACAATGCAAGATCAACATATACTGTCTGTGCCCCTTCTCGTTAGGTGTGAAATGTGCTTTAAAAAAGAAAAAGTTTGATTTAATACTTACCTTACTCCTGACTTTTGTATCGTTAGGCACAATTTCACCATCCCTCCTGGAAGATTTCTGGGTAATGCAGAGCAGACTAGTTCACACGAGAAGACACCCCAGTCAATTGCAGAAACAACTTTCTGTGAGATTTTTTCTGTTCTGTCCCCCAGATCTCCTTGGAAGGCTCAGGATGTTAATTTCCCTTAGATATCTCAGGGAAAACATAGGCGTAAGGTGATTTTTAAAGAGGAAAGGGGTCTGGACAGGTTAAGCGAACCATGCACATTACTGCAAGGTCCAATTTAAATGTATGTGTTAGCTTTCTTAACGTGTTACTAAACCCAGGACCCTGCATTGACTATATCTTGTCTTCCACAGTACACAGAAGATGGAAATGCAATAGTTTTAGTAAATATAAACTGCTAAATACCTTTTCTCATAGGGAGTTAGAGCAGTCTTGTGACTTCTATCAGTGTCTGGTTAAAGCTTGTAGCAGGAGTTTTTATTCTCCCATGATTGTCCTATGAGGATGCATGACCCCTGACCCTCTGTCTGGACAGTGCTGATTGGCCCTGTGCTGATCACTTGCACTCTCCTAAGAAAAAAAAAAACTCTCTAGCAATACACACCAAACTGTGCATGTGCAGCTTGTCCCCTAGCTTCTGTACTATCAGGAGGTATATTGGGGACAGTGGAAGAAAGGGAGGATCAAGGAAGACAGGTTTAAACAGTCTTTTTACACAATGCAGAGGATTAACCCCTTAGGTTCCACAGTGAGTATAACAAGCATGCTCTACTGCATATACAGACTGATTTTACTGTTGTGTGTTTAGTAACAATTTAATTACCATGAATTGCAGCCTTTATGTTCTGCACAAAATGTTGCCTATAGACCGTACATAATGTTGTCATAATTATTCACTTTTATAACAATACCTCAGCGATAGTCTACAAGGCCGTATTTATGAGGAGATGTAAAATAAGAACTGGCTGTGTTACTCAGTACCTCCACTGGATCATTATATTTGGATTTGAATTTGCATTTTTTTCTTGTTTTTATTACAACACTTTATTACATAATATTGCTCTGCATATCTTCCGTCCTTCCACTTTGACTTCTTGACTTTTCACATTGCTCTGTATTTCTGTCTCCACACAGTTTCTCAAATTTTGCTAGTTTCTATGGATAATTTGTGCACAAATAAACCCTTCTGTTTTCAGAAGAAAAGGCATGATGACATTACC
The DNA here is from genome assembly GCA_029206835.1 of Rana muscosa. Classification (NCBI taxonomy): domain Eukaryota; kingdom Metazoa; phylum Chordata; class Amphibia; order Anura; family Ranidae; genus Rana; species Rana muscosa. The sequence goes on from CM055116.1 coordinate 365,689,954, forward strand.
TTTGTAAATGGCAGTCATGGGAAATGCATCTCACAGAAACCTTAAAGCCTCGTACACACGATCGGATATCCTATGGATTATAATCCGATGGTTTTGTCCATCGGAAATCCGATGAAGCTGACTTCCATCAGTCTTGCCTACACACCATCAGTCAAAAAACCGACCGTTCCAAACGCGGTGACGTAAAACACTCCGATGAGCCGAGAAAAATTAAGTTCAATGCTTCTGAGCATGCGTCGACTTGATTCTGAGCATGCGTGGGTTTTTTATCCGATGGACTTGCCCATAGACGATCAGAGTTTTTGATCGGTTTTTTTATCCATCGGAAAAATTTGAAACATGTTCTATTTTTTAAAACCGATGGAAAAAAGACCGATGGGTCCCATACATGATCGGTTTGTCTGATGAAAACAATCCATCGGATGGTTTTCATTGGTTAAACCGATCGTGTGTACAGGGCTTTTGAGAGAAGTGGTGCACACAGGGAACCCTGACAACCATTTTCTTTATGTTTAACACTGGCCACATAACATGCAGGACATCAAAGCCAAAAGTAATTGCCTGCAGCGCTCCTCTCTGTTAAGCCTAAAGTGTTACCCTAAAAACTAAAACTAAAAAAAAGTATCTTGTTCCTTTTAAAGCAGGGGTGTCCAAACTTTTTTCAAAGAGGGCCAGATTTGATGAAGTGAACATGCGTGAGGGCAGACCATTTTGCCTGAAATTCTTTAAACCATTAAAATTCGGTCTAAGTGTGTTCCTCCGAGCACTAATACACCGCCCAAGAAGAATTCTCTTGCCTTTGTGGCTGTGTGTGGTGAAGAGATGAGCTTGGGCGTGTTATTTGGATATACCGTATTTATCGGCTTATAACACGCACCTTCACTTTAAAAAGGAAGTTTCAGGAAAAAAAATCTTAGATTTTAAATAAAAGAACTGTGAAGCAAAATAAGGGTCAGTGCCCATCAATGCAGCCTAATCAGTGCCCATCTGAAGCCTCACCGTATTGCCATGAATGCAGCACCCACCGTATTGCCATGAATGCAGCACCCACCGTATTGCCATGAATGCAGCACCCACCGTATTGCCATGAATGCAGCACCCATTGTATTGCCATGAATGCAGCACCCACTCCATTGCCATGAATACAGCACCCACTCCATTGCCATGAATGCAGCATCCACTGTATTGCCATGAATGCAGCACCCACTGTATTGCCATGAATGCAGCACACTCCATATTGCCATGAATGCAGCACCCACCGTATTGCCATGAATGCAGCACCCACCATATTGCCATGAATGCAGCACCCACTCCATTGCCATGAATGCAGCACAAACCATATTGCCATGAATGCAGCACCCACTCCATTGCCATTAATGCAGCACCCACCGTATTGCCATGAATGCAGCACCCTCCGTATTGCCATGAATGCCGGTTCCACTGTATTGCCATGAATGCAGCACCCACTGTATTTCCATGAATGCAGCACCCACCGTATTGCCATGAATGCAGCACCCACCGTATTGCCATGGATGCAGCACCCACCGTATTGGCATGAATGCAGCACCCACCGTATTGCCATGAATGCAGCACCCACTCCATTGCCAAGAATGTAGCACCCACTGTATTGCCATGAATGCAGCACCCATTGTATTGCCATGAATGCAGCACCCACTCCATTGCCATGAATACAGCACCCACTGTATTGCCATGAATGCAGCACCTTATTGCCATGAATGCAGCACCCTCCGTATTGCCATGAATGCAGCACCCACCGTATTGCCATGAATGCAGCACCCACCGTATTGCCATGAATGCAGCACCCACCATATTACCATGAATGCAGCACCCACCGTATTGCCATGAATGCAGCACCCACCATATTGCCATGAATGCAGCACCCACCATATTGCCATGAATGCAGCACCCACCGTATTGCCATGAATGCAGCACCCACCATATTGCCATGAATGCAGCACCCACCGTATTGCCATGAATGCAGCACCCACCATATTGCCATGGACGCAGCACCCACCGTATTGCCATGAATGCAGCACCCACTGTATTACCATGAATGCAGCACCCACCGTACTGCCATGAATGCAGCACCCACTCCATTGCCATGAATGCAGCACCCACTCCATTGCCATGAATGCAGCACCCACTCCATTGCCGTCAGTGCAGCCTGCAGAGGAGACAAGGAGGGGGCGGGACGAGTGCCAACAGACATACAGGAGAAACTCCTGTTTTCTCGGCTGCCTCTTTAATTGAAAGTCCCGCCTCCTGTGATGGACAGAACAGTTGTCCAATGGCAGCGCAGGAGACGGGACTTCCTTTACACAGGACGCCGTGTAAACAGGAAATACTGTCCTGTATGCACGGCACTCGTCCCCTCCAAGGCAGCCAGCATACCTATCTTTTGTGGCTCCCGGCGCTCGGGGATTCGTTGGGGGCCACAAAAGATATACAGTATATGTCAAGATTACCAGGCGTGCCGTCCGAAACCGGAACGCAGGCCGGACTTTAGACATGCCTGCTTTAAAGTATGAATAACAGCAGAGTGCGTGTGCTGTGTAATTTGGCCCCCTGCATCACCTGAAATACCTACCCTGCCTGTTTTTGCCCCCCCCCCCCTCCTGCAAACTGACCACGGTTTATCATAGCTGCTGAGCCCTGACACCGTGGTCAGTTTACTAGCCCCCGTCATCCGCAGCTTTCCTCTGTGCTCTCCCCTCTCCCCGACCTGCCTGTCAGCTCTGAGTCAGGGCCTGCCCCACCCCCTCCCCTCCTGCTGCTGAAAAACCTTAGTGATTATCAGGCAATCCCTTGTCTTCCATAATGCTAAGTGTCCTCTATATGTGCCTTATTAAAAAATTCTGTTCTATACCTTATTTGCTAGTGCTGCTCAGCGCTCACATGACCGGCCGCCTCTCTCGTCCTCTCCTCTCCTCCCCTCTTCCTGACTAACATCAGTGGGGGATTCTCGGCCCCTCCCACTCTAGCTGTCAGATCGGGAGAGGGGAGAACTGGCCGGTCATGTGAGCGCCAAGTGACACTAGCAAATAAGGTATAGAACAGCATTTTTTTAATAAGGCACATATACAGGACACTTCGCATTATGGAAGACAGGGAATTGCCTGATAATCACTAAGTGGGTTTACAACCATTTTCCACAAAACTTTGATCACTCTGTTATGCAAAGAGCAATTTTATTTTAAAGACCAGTAATTGGTTCTGATTTCTTTTAATTCATTGCCTCCTTATTGGTCTAGCAATGTGATGGAAGGACTCTCAGACCTAGAGAGACAATGGAGGTGGAAGGAGGAGAAACAAAGCCGGTAACCAGGATATGGTGTCCCTATCAGAAGTCCCCTGTTTTAGGGGTTGAGGGGGACTGTTGCAGCAGCTGCACTTTGCCGATTTCTTTACAAAATCTAAAAACAAATTATTCTAATCAAGAGAAGGGGATAAGGGGGATTCATTGCCCATGCTATGTTAATTGTGTGTAATGGCTGCTTTGGTATCCAGATCCAGAATACAAAGAAGGGTGCTATGAATAATCAGCTTCATTTCCCGCAGCAGGCCCAAGGTTTTATGGAACATTATTTCTTCTTCCACATCAATTCCAAAAAGCAGACATGTGCATTGCTTTTCGTTTACACATTTGCTGGTCTTTGTACTTTGCCCGGAGCTCTCTTTCAGCCATGATAATGCAAACTGTATTTTCTCATTGAAATTTTTCTGTGACTGATGTATGCCTCATTGTGTAGTTTATGAGGGCTGGTAATATCTTGCTTGGCTTGTGTGTTTTATAATAACAACAGACACAATTTTGTTAACTTTTAAAGTGTTTGAAGGGATGCAGCATTCCAGAAAATATATACTTTTGTTTTGTGTAAGCAGCTTAGTATAAATCCTTTAGCAGGGCCTCAAGTCTTTTCTGGCCATTATTCATGATGAGCACTACACTTGGCAATGACTAGAAAGAACTTCTTTTGTCTCCCAGACTAAATTAAGTCATGATAAAAATTAGTCTTGGAAACTGTAATCTACAGAATTTGTTATTGCTTATTTCAGTTGTTCCATTTTCTTATTTAATACCAGTATGCCATTAACACATAAATATAAAAAAATCAGTTTTGTCTTTCTGCTAAATTTTACTGTACATTTTCATAGGGTTTCTCAGAACTAAGGTAACATAATTAAAGAGTATTTATAATGTAGGTATTTCTATACCTAAAGCATGTAAACATAGGGGTACTTTCATAATGCACTTGAACAAGCTATGGGAGCAAATATTCCTTCCCGAAAACATGCAGACTAAACAGCAATGTTATTCATCGCTGCTCAACCCAATCCAGCCTATGTGGTAAACATGTGTAAGATGGCCTCAGCCATACCCTCTGACATGTTTGACCTCACCCACCGGGGCTTAGTCCTAGAGCATCAGTGGGCAGGGCGAAACATGTTAGAGTGTATGGCTTGTGGAATGGTGCAAGGCTGAGGCCATCTTACATAAGTTTACCACATAGGCTGGATTGGGTTAAGCAAACGATCTTTCTAAGTTTGCTATACACTACTGGATGGGGATATTTTCAGCCAGCACCCCATTTCTGAGTTCCAGCGGGACTATATACATTCGCCTTTTTTGCTTAGAGCAGCACTACAAGTATTAGCAGGTCACAGCAATGTTATTGAAGTACATTACACATTTTGAGTTTTTTTTTTTAAGTTAGCAGTTAAAGTGCCACTAAACCCTGAACCCTGCATTTACTATATCTGGTTTCCCACAGTACACAGAACATGGAAATGCAATCATTTTAGTAAATATAAACTGCTAATTACCTTTTCTCATCAGCAGTAATTAGCAGTCTGACTTCTATCAGTGCCTGGTTAAAGCTTGTAGGAGGAGTTTTCATACTGCACAGGCTGTCCTATCAGGATGCAGGACCCCTGACCCTCTGTCTGGACAGTGCTGATTGGCCTGGTGCTGATCACATGCACTCTTCCAAGAAAAAAAATACACTTCAAACTGAGCATGTGCAAGTTGACTCCAGTAACTCTATCTTATCTGGACATGTTTTGGGGGCAATGCAAGAAGGGGAGGATCTGTGCATACAGGATCAAACAGCCTTTTTACACAATGTGGAGGATTAACCCCTTGGGTTCCAAAGTGAGTATAACAAGCATGCTTTGCTGCATATACAGACTGATTTTACTGTGTAAAAGTGTTACTAAACCCACAACAGTAAAATCAGTCTGTATATGCAGTAAAGCATGCTGGTTATTATACTAACTGTGGAGCCTAAGGGGTTAATCCTTATTATGTAAATCCATATTGTCTAAAAAGCTGTTTGATCCTGTCTTCTCTGATCCTTTCCTTCTTTTACTATCCCAAATCCATCTGCCAATAGTACTGAGCCTTGGGGGCACTCTACACATGCTCAGTTTGGTGTGTATTGCTAGAGAGTTATTGTTTTTCTTTGGAAGGGTGCATGTGATCGGCACAGGGCCAATCAGCACTGTCCTGACAGAAAGTCAGGGGTCATGTAGCCTCATAGGACAGTCAGGGGAGAATGGAAACTCCTCCTACAAGGTTTAACCAGTGCTCAGCCAGACACTGAAGAGAAAAGGTATTTAGCAGTTTAGATTTACTAAAATGATTACATTTCCATGTTCTGTGTACTGTGGGAGACCAGATATAGTGAATTCAGGGTCCTACATTACAGACTCTATAGAGAAAGTACTGTATTGATGTAATGTATCCAATAATAACTTAAAGTACATAAACCATAGACATCAGGTTCACAATACAGTTTGTTGCTTAAAAACTCATCTTCTTTCAGATGTCAGTTTGCAAAAAATGTTGGTGTAACCTACGTATGAGTAATGTACACTAGTGATGGTCATCTCCATTTAGCGGCTGACATGCACACTACTTAGTTGATTGTTATCCAACTAGAGCGCACGCACAAGAAACCTCCAGAAACCTGCAAGGGGGGCCCCGAGGTTTTGACTGCCTAGGAGTCTCCACAGGGTTTAATCCGGCACTGCATTCAGACAGGAGGGTGTACATAGTTGAAAGAACCCTCCTCCAGATGAAAGAAAAAATGCAAATTAAGACTTATGAGATATATGACATCATTTAGGCCTAGGCCATAAGCCAGTGCGTTTTTAATGCAGTGTCGTCTCAGGACCCAGAGATCACAGGCATCCAATATTGCTTTTCACTCTTTCCCTTGCACACAGAGATTTCTCAAAATTCTCTGAATCTTCTGATGATAATATGTACCTTAATATATTTAAAGTCTTTGCAATTTTATGTTGAGGAACATTATTCTGAAATTGTTTGACAATTTTTAGATTTTAGCTTTTCACAGATTAGAGAACTTCTGCCCATCTTTACTTCTGAGACACTCTGACTCCCTAAAGGCCCGTACACACGATTCGATTTTCCAACAATTGTGCAATGGATGGGTTTTGTCGGATAATCTGACCGTTTGTATGCTCCATCGGACAATTGTTGTCGGAATTTCCGACAACAAATGTTTTATAGCATGCTTTAAAACTGTCCGACAACAAATGTGTCTTGTCGGATTATCCGATCGTGTGTACACAAGTCCTTCGGAAAAAAATCCAAAGTACAAACACGCATGCTCCGAACCAATGCTAACCATAAAACAACATAAGCAGAAGTTGCCCAAAGGGTGGCGCTAAAGAGCAGAAAAACCACGTAGTTTCATGTATGTTGGCTGAAAAAGTTCTGCAGTCTGTATGCAGAACAAGTTCACGGCCAATGCCCTTCGGACAAAATTCCACGGCTTTGTCCGATGGAAATTCGATCGTGTGTACGAGGCTTAAAGGGGTTGTAAAGGTTTATTTTTTTAAATAACAAACATGTCATACTTACCTCCACTGTGCAGTTAGTTTTGCACAGAGTGGCCCCAATCCTGTTGTTCTGGGGTCCCTCGGTGGCTGTCTCGGTCCCTCTGGGAAGCTCTCACCCGAGGGGGTTAGCTTGCGGGCGGGCTCCCATCTCATACACACTGCATCCATAGACACAGAGTATATGACTCGTTCCGGCCCCCCGGCGGCCGCGTCATTGGATTTGATTGACAGCAGCGGGAGCCAAAGGCAGTTGAGAAGAGGACGCCGGGGACGCGCACAGCAGGTAAACGGACTCGGGTAAGTAAAACGGGGGGCTGGGGGGCCCGTGACAGCCAGGTGTTTTTTCACCTTAATGCATAGGATGCATTAAGGTGAAAAAACACAAACCTTTACAACCCCTTTAAGGCTGGCCATGGTTGCAGGAAATAAATTTGCACCATGCATGGCCAGCCTCAGATGCTCTTTTTCTACACCATCATGTTACTGACCTGTTGCTAATTAATCTAATTAGTTGCAAAATGTTTTTTCAGCTCTTCCTTGTAAGTACCATGTACTTTGCCAGCTTTTTGTTGCCATGTCCCAACTGTATTGAGACGTGTTGCTGCCATCAATTTCAAAATTACCTTATTTTTTTCCTAAAATTGTACATTTTCCCAGTTTAAACATTTATATTAAACATTACAGTTTCTATGTAGATTTTACACAGTGTTCCAACTTTTTTGGAATTGGGGTTGTATATACCTGTTGCCTAGTGATATGTTGTTAACGGATGATGGAATGTGATAGAATATGCTGCTGGGGCTTGAAATACTCATCCTGAATAATATAGTTTGCTTTTGCTCAATCCATTTCATTTGCTGTCCAATCTCTGCTGGTTGGCATGGTTAATGAGTGCACATAAGGAGCTGATATGTGTGCGTAAAAAAGTAACTCTTAATTGTAACTGACAGTCAAGCAAAATATTGCTCCCAGTGGACCCAGAATAGAAGCAACGCAAACAGGGAGAAATAAAGACCACAGGTTTCTGTTAAACCCTCAGTGGGTCAGAATGAGAAAACAATCAAGATCATATTCAAATGCTGTCTTAGGTTTTTATTATATACAGTACAGCATACGGTATTAACAATAATATATAATAGAATAGATTTTAACATTGATTTAGTTGTCAGTGACTGCAAAGTTATCTGTGTGTGTACTCTTCTTATTTTTCTTATAAAAGACCAAAAAAAGAAAGAACAGCAAAACAATACATATTTAAATAAAACACAATGCAGCTATACTGTATTAAATATTTTAAATGTTAAAAAGAAAACACTGAAATCAGTGCACTAAAGAACAATACTACAAATCCACATTCTTCAAATGATTAGATATGTGATTTTGATCAAATTATAGGCAATACAAGGCACATATACAATACCCCTTTATATAGCAGCTTCTAAAAGATTTCCATATTTTTAAAAATCACATTTATATGAGTGGTACAGCTGATTGTGATACATGAGTTCAACTAGGACCTATTCACACCTCCATATCGCGGTAACACATACATTACTGTGTGCACCACCTAAACTGTAGCACGCTGCAATACACAGTAGTCCATGACATTAGAAAAAAAAGTGTCATGCACAAATTTAGGTACGTTATGGTTCATTAGCAGGGCATTCATTTTGAATAGGCTGCCTTAATGCAACATACATTATGGAAAGACATAGTGCACATTAACGCACCACAGAGATGTAAATGGGCCCCTAAAGAGCTTGAAAAACCATATGTTGATTGTAGATGTGCATATACAGTAGCAAGATGGCTTCTGCCACCACATTCTGTTTAGCTGTTAGCCTTTTGCTAAGTGAAGAAGCTTGGCAGCAAAGGCAAATAAAAATGAACAGAATTGTTTTTTTAAACAAGGCCTGATGCTCCAAGCCATAGGAAGTGACTGCTTCACTGACCTTGTACAGATTGAGCTATATAGCACAACATACTCTTTCTATCAAATCACCAGGGAACTTTCATTGAGCATAAGGAAAACATACCAAGTGTCCTATTATAACAGCTGTGCCTACAGGGATTAAAAGAGAAGTATGGACTTTTAAGAAAAAAAAAACATTTAGGTTCACCTAGGTGGATGCAGCATCGATCCAATGTTGCATCTGTCTCCCACCGGCTCTGCAGTGAGAACTGACAAACACTGCTGATCGCTCAGTTCTCCCCTCCACTCTGAGCAGAGAGACACGGGTCTGTCAGTCTCCGGCTCACTGCTCTGCCCTCTAGTGCTCACTGGAGTACTGGGCTGTGTAGGGGGCGGGAGGGGCTGGCTCAGGCTCTCAGCGGATCGCTAGGTGCCGATCCAGGATGCTGGGTGGATCCTGACCATATGGTCGGGATCCTTTTTAGAGCCTGAACCGGCTGAGTGATGTCAGCTGACAGTGGACTTTAGCTTGCTGTTGTCTGAAAACGGGTCACAGGGGTGCAGAGCGAACTGCACTCCTGCGACCTACAGGAGAAGTACAGCCAAAATAGCTTTGGTTATACTTCCCATTTGAAGGCTAACATGGCATACAACACAAATGCAGTTACTGTACAGTACTGCAGTTGATAATGCTTTGGCCCAACTTATCTGTGTAATTCGAATTAATACTTTGATCTAATGTGGAGTATTTTGTTAATCAAAATAAATATGGAGACTATATACCTAATTATATCAGTGATATATTCCCTTTCATAAAACTAGCAGCATTATATGTTAAACAATCAGCCTTTACACCAGTCACTTGTCTAACATCTTCTGACTTTACGGTACAAATTTGAGATGTCCTGCTTTTGTTTAAATGTCAGGATACCGTTCTAGTAATAGTTGTAACACATACATATGTTAAAATAAAATCTTGAGCACAGCAATCATATAATTTTCCAAATATAAAGCTTTGAAGTGAACCTACAGAATTATAGCTTGGAACAAGGCCCGGGGCTTGTAATTTCCTCTTGGGATAAGTTAATTCAGATTAAATTTCTCCACCGAGTATATTATACTCCTGAGAGGCTACAAAGAATGTTTCCTGAGCAGGACCCCATCTGTCCTCGCTGTAAACTTCAGCCGGGTTCCTACATACACATGTTCTGGGAGTGCCCCACGATTATGTCATACTGGCAGGTTGTCTTTGATAAAATAAACCTTAGACTATAACTTACCCTAACACCTACCCCCTCTCTAGCTCTACTGGGAATCCCTGATGATGAACAGCATTCTCATCACTTTAAGCTTATCATTTCGTACCTCCCGTACTATGCCAAAAAGGCTATGGTAAACGCAGCTCTCCCTTTATATAAAATGACATATTCTAATAGGGGTTGCCACTGGAAATTTGAAAAGGTGTGGTCCCCTTGGACCTTGACCTGAGCTCTTTAATAAGTGGCGTGGCTTATCCTGGCGCTGGGATTACTCTCTTCTCTGACACTGAAGCTTTGTCTCTGTGGTAATATACTATGCAATGTATCTCTTATTATTGATTTGTACTATTTCGGGTCTCTATTGCTCCTGCAATGGTTTTTGTTCGTTCTCTATGTTTGTGTTATAGTTGTAATACTCTTATTTGACATGATAATGGAGCCAAACTGTCTCTTCATTTATACTGTATCATGTATTTATTCAATAAAGCACCTTTGGTTGTTAAAAAAAAAAAAAAAAAGAACCTGCGGCATTATGACTATTAGGGTGCACTAAATACCTTTAAAATAATGTCTTTCTGTCCCAGCTGAGAAAATATAAATACGCAAATAGCAACTTTCTACAAAATTGCTAATAGGGTCTTCTCTGGTGCTGAGGATATCTGCAAAGTATTCTCCCTTTCCTCTCCAAAGGCTAGGACTAACTGTGCATTTGATTCTGCTCCAAAATTTCCAATACAGTCTTCCTACCCTTTACATCGGGGGACTTTTGCCAAATCCAGCAAGCTTCAGACTTATGCCGCGTACACACGACCGTTTTTAATGTCATTGAAAAAAACTGCATTTTTCTCGACGTGATTCTTCTCAAGCCTGCCTTGCCTACACACTATCATGGAAAAAAATGTTTGAGTAAAGCACGGTGACGTACAACACGTACAACGGCACTATAAAGGGGAAGTTCCATTTAGATGGCGCCACCCTTCATGTTAGTAAAGTTTGTTGAGCGACGATCTGCGCTTTTCAGCCTCGTGCTTTTCAGTCCGTTACAGCGTGACGAATGTGCTATCGTCATTACGAACACTAGTTTTACCAGAACGAGCGCTCCCGTCTCATACTTGATTCTGAGCATGCGCATTTTTTTCACGTCGTTAAAGCCCACACATGGCCGTTTTTAATGACGAGAAAAACAACGATGTAAAAAACGACATGAAAAATTAGCGCATGTTCCAATTTTTTCATGGCCGTTTTTCACGTCGTGAAAAATGCTCTGAAGCCCACACACGATCATTTTTAATGACCATTTAAAAAAAATTAATTTCTCTCGTCATTAAAAACGGTCGTGTGTACACGGCATTAGAAAAGTTTGTATGTCTGTAGGTCGTAGCCAACTGTCACAGCCCCCACCTAAGTTTTCTTGGAGGGCTGGTTAAATTTTTCTTCTAGTGAATTTAAAAATCTCTGGTGCCAGGTATGTCTGCTGAGTGCTCTTCCTGCCTTTTCCATAGACACAAGCATGAATGCAAATGTGTGTGTGCCACAATTTATAGAAAGATCACTTGACTGTTGGATGAATTGTTAATGTGTAGTTTATACAGTGTCTTGCATTGGAAGACAACACCAGTGGCAGTGGCCAATGCGAACTTAGCTGCACTTTGCTAATGTTATTTGCTTATCTTTTGGGGATTCTGCTAAGGCCAATAACTTGGTTGTTCAGCTGTTAGATTGCATGTACTGCAATTTAGTAAATCCATGGTTGGGGGGCCGTTTGGTTTAGCTTTTGTTGTGTGTCGCTTTCTTGTATGAATTTGTGTACAAATGTATAACTACATAATAACTATAGTTTACTTTTTGTTGTGCTTTAGTCAAGCTTCTGCTATCATTTATACAGTAATATTATACATCTTTAATGATCCCCTTTGACCCCCTGGCCAGTGTGAATATTAACGGTAACCTCTGCATTATTGCCAGTAGTAAATGTAATGTGTATTGCCCATCTATTAAATACTACTTGACATACATTATTTCCATTTGTTCCCAATATACTGCTAGCCACATATGTATTTAGGCAAGCTAGCCTGTGCATAAAATCCTTTTTTTTTATTTTTATGAAATATGTCATAACGGAACTCTGAAGGCTACCAATGCCAACCTAAGTGTTATTGTATTCCAGACTCTAAATGCATGGAAATTTCCAGGGGGGTTATCTGATCCAGGAGAAGATATTGGTTGGTATATGTTTATTTTCTCTTTTTTATAACATGTATGAGTCTTTTCAACGCTCTAAAACTTCACACATATTGTAATTTTCATGAGCACACCTTTACGTGAGGAAAATTGGAATATCTTTAATAAATTAGAAGGGATCACACACCTAAGATTTGTATACATCGGTTTGAAAGACATAGGCTCCTTTTACACGGGCGTCATCCAGTCTGTCACATTTTTTCAAAGAAAAAAGATTCAGTTTCTATCAGTTCAGTTTAAATCGACTTACATACATTTTAACATCTGCCCATTGGCAACTTTAACAACTATGACTCATCCCTTCTGTCAGTGAGGGATTCTCCACTGACAGCAGAACTTAAACACAAGAGCCAACATTAAAAAAAAAAAAAAAAATCGGCCCTTCGGAACGTGTATGGATTTTGGGAGGACTTCACGGCAACATTTTTAAAAAAATGACATGAGGTCCCTCCCCTCAATCCATTCCAGGTCCTTAGGTCTGGTATAGGTTGGGCTGGGGGGGCTCACATAAAAAAAAATGACACAAGGTCCCTCCCAACATCCCTACCAGACTATTATTTATATGAGCATGCAGCCTGGCAGGCCAGAAAAGGGTGGGGGGGAAAACTATACCAGGCCACATGCCCTCAACATGGGGGGTATTAATGAGGACAAGGGCCTTTTCCCCACAACCCTGGCCTGGTGGTTGTGAGGGTGACTTATCAAAATCTGGAAGCTTCCTTTAACATAGTACCCCTACTCTTTCACCAAGAAAAGTCAAATGTAAATAAAAACACAGCTTTTGACAAGTCTTTTATAAACAAACAGAAAAAAATGTCTCCCGATGCACATCCTTTGTTAATCTTGTTGTCCAGAGATGTAGGTCCACATCAATCACGATGAATGAATGCTGCCGAGAAAACCACCCACCGATCCCAACCACACAGAAAGACAGCTCCGCTCCCCACCCCCATGCTAAAGTAAATAAAGGGGCACCACCAGATGACCTCCCCCTTATAACGTCCCAGACACTAATGTAAACCTTTGTGTACATTTGTGGCTGGGGTGGGAGAGTGGAACTGTCATTGTGCGCCAGCAACTAACAGGAGCGGTGGGGTTTGGTGGGTGGCAGGTGTATTTTGTGCGGGTCGGCGGCCATCGCTCTTCGTGATTGATGTGGACCTTCAGCCCCAGATGACGCGATCGATGATAGATTGGGGGGACTTTTTTTTATTACATTTGACTTTTCTTGGTGAATATGTAGCGATACAATGTTAAAGGGAGCTTCTAGATTCCGATAAGTAACCTCCTTTATCCCCACAATGGGTATACCTCTCTGGGAAGAGGGGGGAGGGATGAGAAAACTGACTATCTGCAGACACTGTCACTTTGTCCTTATTGAGTAGTGTCTCTTTGGATGTAGGTTAGGAGATATTGTATAGTCCTTGTTCAGCTTTTATATCGGAGCCCAAGGATTTCAGTGATACCACAGATTTGTAAAATTATTGCATGGAATGTAGTTTGCGGTGTCATTCAATTGTAAAATTAAAGTATGACCGATTTTAAATTGTACTTTGTCTTAACAGAATGCAATGGTTTCATTTATGACCTATAATTATATTGAAACACAAATTCATAAGGTTTTGTTTCACTTTACTCTGCAGGAGCCACAGCAGTTCGAGAAGTTCTGGAAGAGACTGGCATTAAGTCAGAGTTTAAGTCTCTCCTGAGCATAAGACAGCAGCATAATCACCCAGGGGCCTTTGGAAAGTCAGATATGTACATCATATGTCGTTTGAAGCCATTATCTTACAGCATTAACTTCTGCCCTCATGAGTGTCTGAGGTGTGAATGGATGAACCTGAAGGAGCTTGCCTACTCAAGTCATACTACACCCATCACCAGTAGAATCGCTAAGCTTTTACTATATGGCTATAAGGAAGGCTTTCACAATATTGACCTAACTGTGAGGACTCTCCCAGCCGTTTACTCAGGTTTATTCTACTCTCTGTACCACAAGGATTTACCAGATTCTTATGAAGTAAAACTTGATCTCAAGTAAGCTTCACATTGAAACAGTGTAAAAAAAAAGAAATTATTATTATCATTTTTTAATCCACTCTTTATAACTCTTTCGGAATGGAAAATACCTCAGGACAATACTTGCATTGCTACATACGTATGTCATTTTACTTGGAAATATATTAAAACATGAATATACATAAAACATTTAAAATTCTTAAACACTGGCACAATGGTGAATAGTATTAATACTTGATGTCACATTTATAAACTGGAAATATATAGATTATAGTCTAACCTTTTAAAAAAAAAAATATTTATATTTTCTATAAATGCAAATGTCCATCAAGATCAGCTTTTTGCTGACATAGGAAGAAATAGGATAGCTTTCTGTCCTAGCCCAGTTTGGGATCCATTTTTGTACTGTCCAGTTCTCTTTAGTGCCACGTACCAGTCACTGTATTTCCGAGAACGGTATGTGTTGTAGTTGTTTGCTTCAAGACGCTCGAAGAAGAAACATTCGTCAGTTATATACTTCTGAAATTAAAATCAAAGGAGAGAGTTACATTTAAAACATGATGTAATTGTTTCAGTACTTGAGATTTTTATGTTTAAATTATAATTACAATGACCCTAAAGCCCAATTCAAGCCACAACATATTTTATCTTTTAGATTATTGCTGTATGTGTCCCTCATTGGAGAAATTACCCTTTGCACCCTGTGTGGTCACAAGGACATAAGTTGGGCTGCAAACTCACTGATTAGAAAGTTGGGAAGAATTTGAATATACTTAAAGTGGTTGCAAACCCTCTCCTATACCCAGTGAAGTGAACAGTCTTAGGATGATATACAGAGGTTAAACAAATCCTTTTACAAAATTTTTACTTGTATATCTGCCGTCTTCCCCTTTCTACACACTTAGGAAAGGGCAGATCATGTTAGAAATCTTTCTTCCTCTTCCAGCAGTGGGTGGGGAGTCGGGGCTTTCACTGTGTGAGAGCTGATTGCCTATATGGAGTGGGGGTGTGTCCCTTTCCTCCAGAGGAATGAAGGAACTTGCAGAGCTGTAGTCTGAATAGAGAAGCTCCCTGCTAAGCTCTCCCCCCCCCCACACACACAAATTTTAAGCTGCTGTTATCTTATGTGTCAGAGAACTTGTCAGAAGTGACTCATGCAGATAACAGAGGAACTGAGCACCAGAGAGAAACGACACTTAGAGCTTTGGAGAGAGACAAGTAAATGCTACAGATATGCAGTATCTCACAAAAGTGAGTACACCCCTCCCATTTTTGAAAATATTTTATTATATCTTTTCATGTGACAACACTGAAGAAATCACACTTTGCTACAATGTAAAGTAGTGAGTGTACAGCTTGTATAACTGCTGTCCCCTCAAAATAACTCAACACACAGCCAATAATCTCTAAACCATTGGCAACAAAAAGTGAGTACACCCCTAAGTGAAAATATCCAAATTGGGCCCAAAGTGTCTATATTTTGTGTGGCCACCATTATTTTCCAGCACTTAACACACTTTGGCATGGAGATCACCAGAGCTTCACAGGTTGCCACTGGAGTCCTTTTCCACTCCTCCATGATGACATCACAGAGCTGGTGGATGTTAGAGACATTGCGCTCATCCACCTTCCGTTTGAGGATGCCCCACAGATGCTCAATAGGGTTTAGGTCTGGAGACATGCTTGGCCAGTTCATCACCTTTACCCTCAGCTTCTTTAGCAAGACAGTGGTAATTTTGGAGGTGTGTTTGGGGTTGTTATGTTGGAATACTGCCCTGCGGGCCAGTCTCTGACAGGAGGGGATCATGCTCTGCTTCAGTATGTCACAGTACATGTTGGCATTCATGGTTCCTTCAATGAACTGTAGCTCCCCAGTGCCCGCAGCACTCATGCAGCCCCAGACCATGACACTCCCACCACCATGCTTGACTGTAAGCAAGACACACTTGTCTTTGTACTCCTCACCTGGTTGCCACCACACACGCTTGATACAATCTGAACCAAATTAGTTTATCTTAGCTACCATAACCCCGGTATCCTCTTCTTCAGCGGGCAATCCTCTTTCAGATAAAAGTGGTCTCTGCGATGGATACACCTTGAGATCACTTTTATCTGTGGTGGAAGAGGGCCCCCCTCCCGCCGCTCACAGGTGCCCTCCGCCGCTTACCGGAGCCGGCGGCAGCGGTGGAGGCGATCGTGTCTGTCCCCTGCCTGGGTATGGAGACGAGTGAGGCGAAGATGGCCCCCACCCGTCTCCATATCAGAGCAGGGTGGAAGCGACGTCAAAACGTCACTTCCGCCCAATGGTCTTAAAGTGGTTGTTAACCCACTTTGACAACTTGCACCTACAGGTAAGCCTAGATTAAGGCTTACCTGTAGGTGCAAGAAATATCTCCTTAACCTACACGGTTAAGTAGATATTTGCAGAATACACTGTACCGATGTCTATGGCGCATGCGCGCCGTAGACAACGGCGCAGGCGCACTGAGCTTGCCGGTTTTCTGAATGGGAGAATGCCGACCCAGCGCTCATACGCGTGACGTCTTTGCCGCTCCGGCCAATCACAGCGCCGGAGCGGCGATACCAGGAAGAAGCTCCGAGGGGACATGGCGGCGGTGGAGGGGAACGAGGAGGACTTCGGGGGCTTCGATCTCAGGTAAGTGCCACATAATGAGCTAGTATGCTATGCATACTAGCTCATTATGTCTTTCTCTTGCAGGGTAAGGTTTTATCCTGTTTTTTCGGTGGGGGGGGTGGTTTACTTCCTCTGTAAAGGGCCATTTTTTTATTTTTGTAGAATGACATAAGAAAAAAAATAATTTTTGACCCCAAATCTCATATTTAAGAGGTCCTGTCATGCTTTTTTTCTATTACAAGGGATGATTACATTCCTTGTAATAGGAATAAAAGTGACCCATTTTTTTTTTTTTTAAAACAGTGTAAAAAAATAATAAAATAAAGTAAAAAAAAAATTATATATATTTTTTTTAAAGTGCCCCGTCCCGACAAGCTCGCGTGCAGAAGCGAACGCATACGTGAGCAGCGCCCGCATATGAAAACGGTGTTCAAACCACACATGTGAGGCATCGCCGCGATCGTTAGAGTGAGAGCAATAATTCTAGCCCTAGACCTCCTCTGTAACTCAAAACATGCAACCTGTGGACTATGGAGATTTTTAAGGGTAAAAGTTTGCCGCCATTCCACGAGCGGGCGCAACTTTGAAGCGTGACATGTTGGGTATCCATTTACTCGGCGTAAAAATAGGATTTTTTGTACTCACCGTAAAATCCTTTTCTCTGACATCCATGGACTGACACGGTGTCTCTTTACACTTTACACGTGGGTTATGTCCCTGCTTGCAGGAGAAGACCTAGGCAGAATGTGAGATGTTATACATACATTCTAAAAGCCAGAGCTGAACAGCCCCACCCAGGGGGGCGGTCCCTCCGGACATAACCCTCCCACTACAGTCAGCAGACTTCAGTTCGTAACAAAGTATTACAAACTTAAAAAGGAAGGGTGGGTGCCGTGTCAGTCCATGGATGTCAGAGAAAAGGATTTTACGGTGAGTACAAAAAATCCTATTTTCTCTTACCATCCATAGACTGACACGGTGTCTCTTTACACTTTACACGTGGGATGTCCCAAAGCAGTGTCAAGAGGGATGGGAGCAGTATAAATGGAAAAACCAAAAACTTCACTCTAAGAAGGCAGAGCTCCTCAACGGAGGAGTCGCAACTTTAAACAGCGGCCTGCAGCACCCTGCGGCCGAAGGAAGCATCCGGAGATGCAGCCACATTAACCTTATAAAACTTAAAAGGCATGAACAGACGACCAGGTCGCCGCCCTGCACACTTGTGCAACCGACGCTTGATGTCGGAAAACCCAGGAAGCACCAATTGCCCTGGTGGAATGCTGGCGAACCCCCAACACAAGGTGCTAACCAAGAAATGACCCGCTAGAGGTCGCTGAAAGAAGACGGCCAAGGCCGAAATCTGATCCTTGATGGTACTCAAAGCAAGCTTTTGGGTCACTCCACACTGCAGAGGACGCAGGATTCTGGGGACGGAATACGTTAGAGGACGCCAGTCCAGCGCTTCGCATATGGCGATATAAGCTTTCCAGGCACAGTGATAGATCTGCTTGGAGGAAGACTTCCGTGTCCTTAACATGGTCAAAATGACGGAGTCCGAGAGACCTCGGTCCCTCAACACCTGGCTTTCAACAGCCCTGCCGTTAAAGCCAGAGACTGTAAGCCGGATGAAACATAGGACCTTGAGACTGAAGGTCCTCCCTCATCGGCAACCGCCAGGGAATGTCCGCGACGAGACGTACCAGATCAGCGTACCAGTGATGCTGAGGCCAATCCGGAACAATTAGGATCACTGGAGTTTATATCAGGCGATAAGGACCCTATGGGGCCACCAACGCATCCGAGGCATCGCCCAAGGATCCCTGGATCTGGCCACAACCTCGACCCTTGCGATTGAGTCAAGAGGCCATCAGGTCCACATCCGGCGTGCCCCACCATCGGCAAAGGAGTTGAAATATGCAAGGACCACTCTTCTTGGTCCGGCGATTGGCGACTCAGATAGTCCGCCTGCCCATTGTCTATGCCCAGAATGTAAATGGCCTACAGAGCCGGCACGTTTCTTCCGGCCCACTCCAGGATACGGACTACCTCGGAAGCCGCAGCTGAGCTCCGAGTCCCCCCTTGATGGTTTACATACGCCACCGCCGTGGCGTTGTCCGACTGGCTCCTGATGGAGCGACCCCGTACTCTCTCCGACCTGAGGAGAGACACAGTCCGATGGCCCGTATTTCCAGAACAGTGATTGGTAAACGGGCTCGTCCGGAGTCCAAGGCCTTGAGCCGACAGGACTCCCCAGACTCCACCCCAGCCCGTCAGGCTGGTGTCCGTCGTGAGTACCGTCCATTGGATGGGAGGGGAACGACTTTCCGGACCGAAGAGCCGAGGATCTCAACCACCATGTCAGGGGCGCCCTGACCAGGTGAATCACCTGGATCTGAAGATCCAAGGACAACGGGGATTTGTCCCAGGTGGACAAGATCTCCTTCTGCAATGCCCTGGTGTGTGATTGGGCATACGGAACGGCCGTGAAGGAGGCCACCATGAGTCCCGGGACTCTCATGCAAAAAAACGGATTGACAACCATTTTCGGGATGTCAGCACCCGCACCGCAGACTGAAGTGTCGGCAACTTCTCCAGAGGTAGGATACCTTTGCCTCCAAGGAGTCCAGAATCAGAACTAGATACTCCAGACACTGAATTGGGACCAGGACTGACTCCTGAATGTTCAGGAACCACCCGAAGTCCCTGAGGGTCTAATTGACGATAGTCACCTTTCCTCTAAGTCTGAGCCACTTTCTGCTCTTAGCAGAAGATCGTCCAGATAGCCCACGACAGCAATACCTCACTGTAACAGAAGGCTAGAACCGGAGCAAGCACCTTGGTGAACACCCTTGGTGCCGAGGCTAGGCCGAAAGGAAGAGCCACAATCGATAGTGGACTTCGCTGATCGCAAGCGCAGAAACTTCTGGTGACTTGCGCAGATTGGAACATGCAAGTAGGCGTCCTTGAAGTCCAAGGACGCCAGAAGAAAATCCCTTTGGTGGAGTGTAGCGATCACCGTGCGAATGGATTCCATGCGGAATTTCTGCACCTTCTCGAAGGCATTCAGGGCCTTGAGGTCCAGGATAGGTCGAACCACGTCCTATTTTTGGGACGACAAACAGATTCGAGTAGAATCCCTGAAAACTCTCCTGTGACGGAACCGGCACAATCACTCCGGACCTGATCAAATCCTGTACAGCCCCCAAGAGGGCTGCCCGACAGGTAGGAAGGAGAGGAAGATTCGAGGGAAAGAATCTGTCTGGGGGCCAGGATCGGAATACTATCCTGTATCCTGAGGTGACCACCTCGCACACCCACCAGTCGGAGATTCGGGAGGACCACCGATTCGTGACCTGCGAAGTCGTCCCCCCACCCCAGAGTCAGGCGGAGGCAAGACTTCACGCGGAGGCGGGCTTGGGAGCCGCTTGTTCGGCTTACGCACCCAGGGGCACTTTTGCCCACCAGCCGCACTGCCGTCAGTCTGAGAGGACCTACCCGTGGACTCTGACTGACGAAAAAAACCAGTTTTGCTGGAAAGGAAGGCCCCTGTTTTCGGCGGGCCTCCTAACTCTTGCTAGTCTAAGGAAGAAGAGTGCTTTTACCTCCCATGACATCCATGACGATGTCATCCAGAGCAGCACCGAAAGGTCTACCACCTTTAAATGGTAGATCCGTCAGGAGCTTTCTAAGGCTAGGTCAGCAGACCAGCACTTCAACCAGATAAGAGGACGCAATACCACCGCCGAGACAGAGGCCCTGGATATTAAAGGGGCCGCGTCCAACGTGGCGTCGCACACATAAACCAGGCCCTGAACCAGTTGGTGGGCCAGAGCAACTGTGTCTGGAGGAAGATTATGCTCCTGTACAGCTAGGTGCAACATTTTTGCCCAACCTGTAAGTGTTTAAGACACAAGGGTCGCCGCTACCACAGGCCATAGGGCGGATACCAACAAGGCAAACATGGCTCTGCTCACCACTTCTGACCTCCTGTCAGTGGGGTCCTCAAATGCAGGAGTCCCCTCCATCGGGAGAGTGATGGCCTTGTTCAATCGGGCGACTGGAGGGTCGACCCTGGGGGAGAAGCCCACTTTTTAAGTAGGGCATCTTCAAGGGGTATCTGATAGACAAACGCCGCGGGACCATAAAAAAATTCTTCTGCGGCTTTTCCCAGACCTTATCAATGAGCTGGTCAAAGAAAGTACATATGGAAAAACCTCTTTAGAAGGCCTGGCCTTAAAAGAACCAAAGGAGACTGTATCCGCCTGAGGTTCTGCATCCGCAGCATTTTAGCTTGAGAGTGTCCCTCACCGCAGTCATGAGTACACTAACAAGCGCCCTGTCATTTACTGACTCAGAACTGGAGTTTTCCTCATAAGGAATGTCCTGTTCAAAACCATCCAATACATTCAGAACTAGGGTCCTGAGCGGTAGTGGCTAGGCCCATATCTGAATCAGCGCACTGCCCTCATGAAGTAAAGTGGGGAGAGGGCGCTTTTTTGCTCCCTTGCGCTTGCACACAGCTCCCATCCTGGTCAGAAATGATTCCAGGACTGCCCACAACTGGTCCCTAGGGACCGCAGGTGCTGAAGCACTGCCTGTTGTCCACTGACATTTAGGGGAAGCTGGTGACAGAGACTCCATATTGCCCCCCTCTGAGACTCCTCAGATAAAAAGTCCACCCACAGGCTGTGCTGACTGAGGAGGGGGCGCCCAGGGGACTCACCAAACCGGACCGGGGACCGCTCAGTTCCGCTGTCTGTACCGCGCTGTGTCAGCGCTGGTGAGCTGTGAGGAGATTGTGAGGAGATTCGCGCTGTTACAGCAGCGCTAGTGGCCAAAACTAGTGCTGAAGAGCGCGCGGGCTACAAGAAAATGGCCGCCGCACTTCACTAAGGCGATCCGCGGCAAGATGGCCGCCATGACTCAGCAAAAGTGGAAAAAAAAGCACACACACACACACAACGCCACTCGGCGCTCAGGCCCCAAAACACACAAAAAAAGGCCCCAAGCATATCTGCAGACCAGCATTAGCCCCTCCAAGAACAGTGTGACCCCCAGGCACCCCACACAGCACAGCGCCAGCAATAGTGACAATGAAATACAGGGGGAGACAGGGAAAATCCCCCACAGAGAAACACACAGCTTTTTGTACTCACCTGCAGGCAGGAGAGACTACTTACCCGTCCCCTGAGGGACCCACTGGTGTGTTTCTGACAGGACTATCACAGTGCAGTACTGAGTAGCTGTCGGCCTGGTCCACCGCGAAAGATACAGTCAGTCAGGAACTGTTCAGTCTTGAGAGGACTGTGGGAGCATGAAAGCAAACCCGGCCACCCCTGGAGTCATGGGGCCTGTCGTGAACTGAGTCTCACGCACACAAGGCGAGGATCAGCACGCTCGATGGTCGGACAGGGAAGACTACGAGGATATCTTGTACCCAACCTGTTGCCCAGCCGACAGTTGATAGAAGATTCTCAAAAATAAAATAAAAAAGAATTCCAGAAAAGGAATAAAAATAGGTCAGGAGACTGGCTCCTGAGAGAGCCACGTCTTCTTCTGCTAGGCAGAAAAAAAACTGAAGTCTGCTGACTGTAGTGGGAGGGTTATGTCCGGAGGGACCGCCCCCTGGGTGGGGCTGTTCAGCTCTGGCTTTTAGAATGTATGTATAACATCTCACATTCTGCCTAGGTCTTCTCCTGCAAGCAGGGACATAACCCACGTGTAAAGTGTAAAGAGACACCGTGTCAGTCCATGGATGGTAAGAGAAATTATCTTTTACAATATAAAAAAAACTGGGCTACCTTTACTGTTGTCTTATTTTTTAATTAAAAAAGTGTTTTTTTTCCACAAAAAGTGCACTTGTAAGATCGCTGCGCAAATACGGTGTGACAAAAAGTATTGCAATGACCGCCATTTTATTCTCTAGGGTGTTAGAAAAAAAATATATACATAATGTTTGGGGTTCTAAGTAATTTTCTAGCAAAAAAAAAAAAATATTTAACTTGTAAACACCAAATCTCAGAAAGGGGCTCAGTCCTTAAGTGGTTAATGTTAACTGGTAAGAAACTGCTGCTTAGATCAGACAAGCCCAATCATAAATTGTATTGCTTTGTATTGTACTAACCCATATATGGTAATTGTAAAGATATTATTTTTAGCTGCTTAAGTGGCATCACATCAGAATATAAGGTGCTGCTATATGCCAACACTATAAATGCAAAGCAAAACAACATACTTTTTATTGATAAACAATAAAAAACATTCAAAACAATGATTGTCGGCCCCTATTTTGCATATAATAAATAACATCATGTGCTTAAAGTGTTACTAAACCCAGGACCCTGCATTCACTATATCTGGTCTCCCACAGTACACAGAACATAGAAATGCAATCATTTTAGTTAATATAAACTGTTAAATACCGTTTCTCAGCAGTATATAGACTTCTATCAGTTTCTGATTATAGCTTGTAGGAGGAGTTTTCATACTGCACTGAGCTGTCCTGTCAGGATCCAGGACCCCTGACCCTCAGTCTGGACAGTGATGATTGGCCCTGTGCTAATCACATGCACTCTCCCAAGAAAAACAAAACTCTCTAGCAATACACACCAAACTGAGCATGTGCAGCCTGACTCCAAAGGCTCTGTACTATCCAGACATGTTCTGGAGTCAGTGGAAGAAGAGGAGGATCTGTGCATACAGGATCAAACAGCCTTTTTATACAATGCAGAGGTTTAACCCCTTAGGTTCCACAGTGAGTATAATAAGCATGCTTTACTGCATGTACAGACTGATTTTACTGTTGTGGGTTTAGTAACACTTTAATATTACCACGCTACCTTCTGTTGTAAATATAATGCAGCCTCCATTCCT
Source organism: Rana muscosa (assembly GCA_029206835.1). Lineage (NCBI taxonomy): Eukaryota > Metazoa > Chordata > Amphibia > Anura > Ranidae > Rana > Rana muscosa. The sequence goes on from CM055116.1 coordinate 365,713,781, forward strand.
ATAGTTCTGTTCTGTCTCTTACTGCATCACCCTTTTTAGAGAACATTCTTCATCCACATCAGCAGCATGATGGTCTATACATAGATCATTAAGATAAGGACATTATGATACAAATATTAACTAGCCTGTTTAGACTCAAGACTGACACATGTGTCCATGTAATTTGTTATGTACCAGAGATAAGTGGTTTGCGCAAGCAGCTGAAATCGTCCCTGGAGTCAATGACATTCAAGTATTTAAACCACTCATTTTTAATATCTAAAAGGATACCACACATGAAAGGATTTGGAAATCTGTTTTAAGTTGCTATAAACATAGTTGGATGTCAGCTGCACCATTGCTTATTCTCTTGTAAATTAAAGTTTGTTTATAGAGATTTTGAATCTGCTAGAACACAGTTTTACTTAAAACCCAACTCTGGGTGGGAAAAAGAGTTTACCCTCTGCAGTGGGCCTGTGTGCGGACTGCAAGGATTAACAACGCGTTTTGTCTAGGGGAAAGAAGAAACATTTTTACTTACCTGATTCTCTGCTCCCCCCGGTAGACTGCACTCCCCCAGGATTCAGCTGTGGATTGTGCCCTGGCATCTTCACGTCCAAAGCTGGGCTGTGGACCTTGTTCTGGTCTTGATGACGTCAGGGCCCTGGAGCAGGGGGTGCCAAAGCTGCAGGGATCGGTCTAGTTGCGGGAAGGAGCAGAGGATCAGGCATTCTTTTTTTGCAAAGTGGTTTTGTGTGATGGTAAAGAATATCTCAGACTGAAAAAAAGGGGGAATCCCTAATGATGAAGTTACAGTATCTCTAGTTGGTTTTGTCAGATATGTCATTTCTTAAAAACACCTTTTTTAGATTATTATAGTAATACAATCCACCATTTAACAACTGTGACATCGAATTACTTACTATTCCCATCACAATTACTTGTGATTGTAAGGCCTCATGCCCACGGACTTTTTTACAGCCGCGTTTTTTACAGCTTAAAAACGCCTGTCCATGTTATTGTATAATTATTATTTTTTTCGAAAAAAAAACAACCTCAGAGCTCAAAAACGCAATCGCAGCGTTTTTGCGCGTTTTTTGGCGCTTCGCGTTTTTTTATGCCTAACGCAGAGGAACGCACTGGTCCTGGGTTTTTTTTACAGCTTAAAAACGTCTATGCTATTTGCAGCTCAAACACGTTTAGGTGGGCATGAAGCTATAGACTAACATGGACAGGCTTCATATTTTTTTTTTAATGAAAATAACAAATATGAATCCTCTCTTCACCCAATGATTTGGACCAGTGCACAAAGCAAGGTCCATAAAGAAATGCATGAGTGAATTTGGGGTGGAGGAACTTGACTGGCCTGTACAGAGTCCTGACCTCAACCCGATAAAACACCTTTGGGATGAATTAGAGCGGAGACTGCGTGCCAGGCCTTCTCACCCACATCAGTGCCTGACCTCACAAATGCGTTTCTGGAATTTTGGTCAAACATTCCCACAGACACACTCCTAAACCTTGTGGACAGCTTTCCCCCCAAAAGAGTTGAAGCTGTTATAGCTGCAAAGGGTGGGCCAACTCAATATTGAATCTTACAGACTAAGACTGGGATGCCACTAACATTCATGTGCGTGTAAAGGCCAATACTTTTAGTAATATAGTGCGTATATATATATATATATATATATATATACCTGCACACACACATAGTTACAGTATATATTATTTAGAAAGGGAGAAAGATTTTACTAAGATGCAAAATGTATCTGGAGTGTTTTTAGGTGTCTGACCATATTAAAATATTGTTATTCCCTTTGATTATATTTAAAAAATTCCAAAATAACGGAAAATTTATATCAAGTACTTACCGTAATTTTCTTTTCCTGATGGACTCCATGGCAGCCTACGTGTGGGGGTTAATCCCGCCCCTCATACCTCATAGGACCCTTCTCCCATAAATCTTTGCTCTGGGCCAGAGGCCGTGTTCCATAATTTAGCCTACTCCAGCCACTGGGAGGGAACTCCTGCTGCCATGGAGTCCATCAGGAAAGGAAAATTACGGTAAGTATTTGATATAAATTTTCCGTTTTCCTGACAGACTCCATGGCAGCCTACGTGTGGGAAATAACTAGCCATACACACCCGGGTGGGCAGAGTGCTGGACAAAAGAAAAAAGGTTTAATTGGCACCATCAACAGACAAGATACGTAAACCAAATTAAACAGAAGATAATGAGGCTGGCTCTACGCAGTAGTGTGCCATGAACGTGTTAATTGAAGACCACAAGGCCACCTTGCAAATAACTTCTGGAGGCACGTGACGTGATGCCGCCCATGATGAAGACACTTCTAGTTGAGTGAGCAGTCACCGCTTCTGGAGGCGCCAAGCCCTTGGCTTTATAGGCCCACTGAATGGCCTGAACAATCCCTGCTCCGATAGATCTGGAAGAGGCACGCATTCCCTTATACTTCCTGTGAAAAGAACGAGCAGGTGGTCGGTCTGACGGAAAGAAGCTGTAGCTTCAAGATACTGACTCAGAGCTTTCCAACATCTAAGGGATAAACACTGGAATCCTCGGTAGATCTGAACGTTGGAAGAGCAATCTCCTGATTGTCATGAAACACAGATGCCACTTTGGGGTTTGAACCCAACATAGGAATTAAAAAGTTTAGAAATGGCTCCTTGCATCCCACAGAGCTGATTTCAGAGACCCTCTTGGCCGATGTTATAGCCACCAAGAAGACAACTATTAGAGAGAGTCATTTGACAGAAGATTGATCTTCATGTTCCAACTCTCTACCTAAGAAAAAATCCAGGACAAGGGGAAGATCCCAATTAGAAAAACTTGGCTCTGAGGTCTGAGCCTTATTGCTCCTCTGAAAAACTACTGAGTAAGAGGTTGTCTAGCCCAGGAAACACCCGTAAAGGCAGAGATTACAGCAATTTGGACTCGCAGCGAGCTGACTGACAATGAGAGATCCAATCCTGATTGTAAGAAGCCCAGGATATCATGCATCTTTGGGTTATTGCAAGAACCTGCAGTGGAAGAGGTGTAGTCTGAAAACTTTTTCCAAATCCTCTGGTAGACCCTGTTGGTGAATGTTCTTCTGGCATTTAATATTGTGGAGATGGCCCTACTTGGACAGCCTAGGGCCTCCAACCTTCCCCTCTCAAGAACCAGATCATCAGATGTAGATGGGCCGGGCATGGATGTAGAAATGCCCCTTGTGATAGGAGATCTGGTCTGGAGGGTAGAGGAACTGGGTCCCGGAAGCTGAGTTGCATCAGCAGTGGAAACCATGGCTTGTTTGGCCAGTACGGGACTATTGCCACTATCTCTGCTTCTTCCATCCTGAGCCTCGACAAAAAACGGAGAATGACAGGAACCGGGGGAAAGGCATAGGCCCTGTGGAACCGCCAATGGTCTGTCAGAGCATCTACCCAAAAGCCTGGGAATACCAAGACCTCGTGTAGCATCTCTCTAGTCTGAAGTTACATGGGGAGGTGAACAAGTCTACTTCCGGAATGACTCGCAGGGACAGGACCCACCTGAAGACTTCGGGGGGGGAAGTCCACTCGTTGTCCAGAGAAACTCTCAACAGAAAATCTGCCTGAACGTTCGGGACTCCAGGGAGATAGACAGCTGTCAGGTTGGCCAGGTTTTTCTGGGCCCAGATCATGATGGGCTCTATTTCCTTTGACAGGGAGAGACTGCGAGTACCCCCCTGTCTCTTGATGTATGCGACTGCCGTTGTGTTGTCCAGTCTTAGGAGGACCGAGTCTCCTGCTGTTAAGTGGTGAAAGGCCTGCAGAGTGCAGAACGGAGTTCCAGAACATTGGAGACTATCCTGTGAGAGGGAAAATTCCATATGCCTTGGGCTACTTCTGTCAGCCCCTGTTGCTGCCATCTGTAGTGATGGTGACCCAAGACACAGGTGCGATGGAGTGACAATTGAGGAGGTTCCTCTGTTGTAGCCACCAAGGAAAGCTCTCCCGCATGGATGAGGTTATTTGGATAAAGTGATCCCGAAGCCCTGGATTATACTGCTGGAGGAAACCCTTCTGGAAGGGCCGCATTTTCCACTGAGCCCACTTTACCATGGGTGTTGTTGCCACCATGGTGCCAATGATCTTTAGGCATTGAGAGGCTTGGAGATGAGGACGACATTGCAAGCCAAACTCTGTCCCGGATCACTGGGATTTTTCCAGGGGTAACAAGATGGTGCTCTTGATAGCGTTGAAGTGTGCCCCGAGGAATACCAGGGACTGCGTAGGATCCAGATGGCTCTTTTCCAGATTCAGAAGCCAACCAAACTCGAGTAGAGTGGAGATGACCTGGGATCTGTGGATTAGCAACTGCTCCTTCTCCCGAGACAACAGCAGGTCGTCTAGATAGTGATACAGATGGATACCTCTGGTCCTGATCAGAGCCACGACAGCCAACAAGTTTTGAAAACACACGAGTCGATGTTGTAAGCCCGAAGGGGAGACAGGTGAACTGCAGACGGATTTGATCGACAGCAAAGCGAAGGTATTTCTGGAATTCTGACGCGATCGGAACATGGAAGTAGGCGTCCTTCAGGAGACAAGCCAATCGCCTGGTTGGATTGCTTGACTGATCATGAGTAGTGTCTCCATCTTGAACTTCTCCTTCTAGATAAAAGAATTCAAGTGGGTTAGGTCTATAACTGGCCTCCAGGAGATGTTTTTCTTCAACACCATGAAGAGGGGCGAGTAGACCCCTTAAAACCTTTTGTCGTCTGGAACTGGAATTGCAGCGCCCTGAGCCACAAGAGAGACAGGAGAATTCGCTTTTTCTCTTCCGAGAGAGGCAAGGATGCCGACTCGTCTCTGTTTTAGGCAGGTGCAATATCATAAAGACTTAGGGGATTCTTGTCCACCGGAAGATGCCCCTTTTGAAAACTTCTGGCCTGAAGGCTGTTTTTTTTTCTTCCAGGTCTTCTTGAACTCACGGCCAGGCCTATAGTAGCGAGCATTCCTTGCTCAATCTGAACTTTGCCTGGGCTGTGTTCTCTTCTGGTTTAGCAGACGGCGATCCTGGGGAAGGAACCCCGACTTGCCCCCTGTGGCATGGGTGATGGCACTGTCCGATATGTTCCCAAAGAGGGACAAACCCCAAATGGAATCCTGCACCATGCCTGCTTGGAGGCAGGGTCAGCTACCCATGGGCGCAGCCACAAGGCACACTTAGCCGTGACAGATGTCAGCATGATCCGAGCCACCAGGCGAATTATGTCTAGGGAAACCCCACGAGAAAAGCCAACGTCAACCTTAGCCCATGAATAGGTGAGCTCCTGGCCAGTTCTTCCGAGATGCTCCTCAGAGAAGCATCTACGTCGTCTGCCCAGACTTCCATCGCTTTAGAAAGGTCTGCGAGAGCTAGAGCTGGTTTGCAGGTCATACCCGCTGTAATGTAGATCTGCTTGAGGTCGGTATAAATTTTCCACTCCAGGCAATCCCTAAAGGAAACAGTATCCTCCAATGGGAGTGTGACGTGCCTCACCATCCTCATTAGGGCTGAGTCAATGAGAGGAGCCGACTCCAGGTGTTTTACATCCTTGCTTTTAAATGGGTACATTTTTGATACCTTCATTAACAGGCAATTCTTCCTTTCAACACTACCCCATTCGTCGGTAATTATTGCGCTGAGTTCACCCAAAAAGGAGAAATTAGGGCGTTCTTTTTTTGAGGTGTTTAAAATATTTCCTCTGTTTGGAGGGTGCCTCCACTGGCTCTTCCATCTCAAAGCTTCTTTGACAGCTTTTGACCAGCTGTGGTACTAGGGCAAATTCAAAACCTGCACCAGGGTCATCTACCTCCACCTCACTGTCTGAGGCTTCAATTGAGGAATGGCTTGGCTGTGAAGGGCCTGGAGCCTTGAGATCATCCCTAATAGGGACTGACATAGTGTCGCCAGCAGGGTTGTGGGTATGACCAGAATCCCCTTTACTCAGGGACTCACGGACCACCTTTCTGACCAGTGCTTCCACTTGTTGGTCTTCACCCTCTCTTTCTTATGCGACTTTAGAAAAGCATCGCTCGCAGAGCGATTTGCCTTTTGGAACCTGGGCCCCGCATACCCAGCAGGCTTTCCTCACAGAGCGGCTGGAGTGGCGGTGAGAGTGACGCCCAGAGGTGGTTTTAGACTCCTATCTGTGGTACCTAGATCTAAAGGAAGATCTGACGTCTGGACCTTGAAGAGGAGTGACAACGTTGAGACCTAGGATGGTCTTTGCCGTGCTTTGGTGTTCAGACCTAGAAGAGCTGAGTGAAAAAGAAAGGGTTAAGAGCTCCTGAATGAGTGAACCCAAGCATCACAGGTAGAAAATAAATAAATCCTACCTGCCGCACAAGGGTTGGCCACAAGAGGGCGGTGACAGATCCATGGCAAGGCAGTTTGAAAGTGAAATGAATCATTAAAGCCTTATGAGAAACAGGAGTGACAACAGGCATGAGAGAGCACATAACAAAACATAGCCAGCACCCAGGGAGCCTGCAGCAAACAATTTACCTTGTAAACCAGAGCCCAGTGCCTGGGTAAACACCGCATAAGCCTGCAAGTCATCCCAAGTAATAGCTGCTTTGACAGCTATTTAAATCTGCCACCGTTAACGATGTCACCGCCCCATAGCGGTTGCCATCCGGTGGCGGCCAATCGCATGCGCGACCACCGCCGCCATTTTGGCGAAACTGCGCCTGCACGAACCAAGCACGGAATCTTCGTTCGCGGCTTGCGGATGCGCAGCGACTTCCTGAAACGGCGAGCTGGAACACAGCTGCGCTCCAGCCGCCGTGGCCACTCACTGGAGCTTGATAGAAAATAAGGAGACACACAAAACACAGAGATACGGCTGCCATATAAAAGGAATATCTTTGTACATTACCACCACCACGGCACGATCCGGACCAGAACCTGGGACTGGGGAGCTGTTCGCTCGACCCACAGCACGATCGGGCGTTTACAAAGCCTCCCGCTAATAGCTGGGACGTTTGGCCATATTGCCGCTTGCCTGCCAATGGCCAGGTTAGTAAGCTCTTCATGGTATCACATCATATCACCCATGTCCACCTGCTAATAGCTAGGATTGCTGGACTGCAGAGAGGATCACTGCTAACCACCAACGTATCGCCGTGCACACCGCCAGGCCTGGATTACAGGAAAACTTAATGAAAAGGTAAGACTATATCTTGGTCCTAGGAGGAGGACAAAAAAAGGAACACGGCCTCTGGCCCAGAGCAAAGATTTATGGGAGAAGGGTCCTATGAAGTATGAGGGGCGGGATTAACCCCCACACGTAGGCTGCCATGGAGTCTGTCAGGAAACATAGTTTTTCACGATATATCAAACCAGACGGTTACAATGAGGCAAGTAAAGATTTATGAACTAGATAAAAAAAAAAAAGTAATAGTTTTTGACAATAATCACTATTGCAACAAATCAAGTTTGTAATGTAGCATAATCCTTCCTTAATTTTTCTTTAGCAACTTACAAATGTGTAAATTTGCTTCCAGCATTTTCAGGGGCTGACATCCTCAGCCTGTTCACACAGTATCCTGTTCCCCTGCCCTGATGGCTCTCTATATACTGTGGGTTTTATGACCCCCAAATTGGTGTTGCAATTGACAATTCTCTTCTGCCTGAGTGCTGCTTGGCCAGCTGCTAAAACCTCAGAGAATGCAGTGTAGTGCCATAGAACACATGGCTTTGCCATGGTGTAGATCGCAAGAGCACAATAGGATTCACATAATAATTCAATGCTTTTATGGAAACGTTTTTTTTTTTCTTTTCTTCTTATGTCTACACTTTATCATGTTGTGAAGCTGTATTTTAAGGTCTGTTTACTGCTCATAGGTTACCTGTATGGCCCTTGAAGTTGTTCAGATAGGGACAAAGTTAAGAGAAGTTTTTTTATTTTTTATTTTTACTGATGAATCAAGACTTTGGAATATGCAATGGACTTAAACTACTTTTTTTTATATATTTTTATTTTCCATACTTTTGTTTGGAATCTTTTGTGTTTTAAAGGCAAGCATAACTAGAGCTCCTAGCATAATTATGCACAGAATACATTTTAATATCTAATTTCTCCAGATAGTATTAAATAACATTTTTCTGATGGTTTTGAATACAGCAGAACATAACAGAACATGTGAAGATTATTGAAGCCTCGTACACACGATCGGATATCCTATGGATTCTAATCCGATTGTTTTGTCCATCGGAAATCCGATGAAGCTGACTTCCATCAGTCTTGCCTACACACCATCAGTCAAAAAACCGACCGTTCCAAACGCCGTGACGTAAAACACTACGATGAGCCGAGAAAAATTAAGTTCAATGCTTCTGAGCATGCGTCGACTTGATTCTGAGCATGCGTGGGTTTTTTATCCGATGGATTTGCCCATAGACGATCAGAGTTTTCGATCGGTTTTTTATCTATCGGAAAAATTTAAAACATGTTCTGTTTTTTAAAACCGATGGAAAAAAGACCGATGGGTCCCATACACGATCGGTTTGTCTGATGAAAACAATCCATCGGACGGCTTTCATCGGTTAAGCCGATCGTGTGTACAGGGCTTAACAGTTAAGAAAGAAGCATTGTCAAAATGGTATTTCTCTTGTCATCCATGGACTGACACAGCGTGTCTTTTACACCTTTACATGTGGGTTATGTCCCTGCTTGCAGGAGAAGACCTAGGCAGAATGTGAGATGTTATACATACATTCTAAACAGCCAGAGCTGAACAGCCCCGCCCCTGCCTAGCAGAAGGAGAAGACGTGGCTCTCTCAGGAGCCAGTCTCCTGACCTATTTTTATTCCTTTTGGAATTTTTTCTTATTTTATTTTTTTGAGATCTTCTATCAACTGTCGGCTGGGCAACAGGTTGGGTACAAGATATCCTCGTAGTCTTCCCTGTCCGACCATCGAGCGTGCTGATCCTCGCCTTGTGTGCGTGAGACTCAGTTCACGACATGCCCCACGACTCCAGGGGTGGCCGGTGGGCTTCCAGCTCCGCGGTCCTCTCAAGATTGAACAGTCCGGCTGTATCTTTCGCGGTGGACCGGGCCGACAGCTACTCAGTACCACACTGTGATAGTTCTGTCAGAAACACACCAGTGGGTCCCTCAGGGGACGGGTAAGTAGTCTCTCCTGGCTGCAGGGGAGTACATGCTGTGTGTTTCTTGTGTGGGGGATTTCCCTGTCTCCCCCTGCGTTTTTTAATGTCACTCTCTGTTCACTATTGCTGGCGCTGTACTGTGTGGGGTGCCTGGGGGCCATACTGTCCTGGGGGGGGCTCATGCTGCTCTGCATTTCGCTGGGGCTTTTTGTTTTTTGGATGTGAGGGGCCTGGGCGCCGTTCGGCGCCATGTTTGGTGTGTGTGCTGTTTTTTTTTTTACATTGGCGGCCAGCTTGCCGTGGTCCGCCGGAGCACATTGCGGCGGCCATTTTCTTGTAGCCGCACGTTTTTCTAGCACTAGTTTGGCCTCTAGCGCCGCTGGGAACGGCGCGAATCTCCTCACACTTTCTCCTCTCAGCTCACTCACGCTGAGCAGCGCGGCGCAGAGAGACAGGGCAGCGGAACCGAGCGGTCCTGGTCAGGTTGGTGGGTTCCCTGGGCATTCCCCTACTTCAGTCAGTGCAGCCTGTGGGTGGTCTCAGAGAGGGACATTATGGAGTCAGAGTCACCAGCTTCCCCTCACATGCCAGAGGCAGCAGCCAGTGCTCCAGCACCTGCGGTCCCTATGGACCAGTTGTCGGCAGTCCTGGAATCATTTCTGACCAGGATGGAAGCTGTGTGTGAGCACAAGGGAGCAAAAAAGCGCCCTCCCCCCACTTTATCTCCACAAGGGGAGTGCTCTGATTCAGATATGGGCCTAGCTGTTGCTGCTCAGGACCCTAGCTCTGAATATTTGGATGGTTTTGAACAGGACATTCCTTGTGAGGAAGACTCCAGTTCTGAGTCAGTAAATGACAGGGCGCTTGTTAGTGAACTCATTGATGCTGTGAGGGACACTCTCAAGCTAAATGCTGCGACCACAGAACCTCAGGCGGATACAGTCTCCTTTGGTTCTTTTAAGACCAAGCCTTCTAAAAAGGTTTTTCCATATGTACCTTTCTTTGACCAGCTCATTGACCAGGTCTGGGAAAAGCCGCAGAAGACTTTCATGGTCCCGCGGCGTTTGTCTATTAGATACCCCTTTGAAGACGCCCTGCTTAAAAAGTGGGCTTCTCCCCCGGTGGTCGACCCTCCAGTCGCCCGTTTAAACAAGGCCACCACTCTCCCGATGGAGGGGACTCCTGCGTTTTAAGGACCCCACTGACAGGAGGTCAGAAGTGATGAGTAGAGCCATGTTCGCCTTGTTGGGATCCGCCCTACGGCCGGTAGTAGCGGCGACCTTGTGTCTCAGACACTCACGGAATGGGCAAAAATTTTGCACCAAACTGTGCAGGAGCATAACCTTCCTCCAGACACTATTGCTCTGGCCCACCAGATGGTGCAGGGTCTGATATATGTGTGCGACGCCACGTTGGACGCGGCCCCTTTAATATCCAGGGCCTCTGTCTCGGCGGTGGTATTGCGTCGTCTTATCTGGTTGAAAGGCTGGTCTGCTGACCTAGCCTCTAAGAAGCTCCTGACGGATCTACCTTTTAAGCGTGGTAGACTTTTTGGTGCTGCTCTGGATGACATCATCAAGGATGTCACGGGAGGTAAAAGCACTCTCCTTCCTCAAACTATCAAGGGTAAGGAGGCCCGACGTAAACCGGGGCCTTCCTTTCCAGCAAAAAAGGGTTTTTTTCGTCCGTCAGAGTCCACGGGTAAGCCATCCCAGACTGACAACAGTGCGGCTGGTGGGCACAAGCGCCCCTGGGTGCGTAAGCTGAACAAGCCGGCTCCCAAGCCCGCCTCCGCGTGAAGTCTTGCCCCCACCCATCTCTGGGGTGGGGGGACGACTTCGCAGGTTCACGGATCGGTGGACCTCCCGGATCTCCGACCGGTGGGTGTGCGAGGTGGTCACCTCAGGATACAGAATAGAGTTCCGCTCCTGGCCCCCAGACAGATTCTTTCCCTCAAATCTCCCTCTCCTTCCTGCCCGTCGGGCAGCCCTCTTGGGGGCTGTACAGGATTTGATCGGGTCCGGAGTAATTGTGCCGGTTCCGTCCCAGGAGAGGTTTCAGGGTTCTACTCGAATCTGCTTGTTGTTCCAAAAAAGGACGGGGTTCGGCCAATCCTGGACCTCAAGGCCCTGAATGCCTTCGTGAAGGTGCAAAAATTCCGCATGGAATCCATTCGCACGGTGATCGCTACACTCCATCAAGGGGATTTTCTGGCATCCTTGGACATCAAGGACGCCTACTTGCATGTTCCGATCTGCGCAAGCCACCAGAAGTTTCTGCGCTTTGCGGTCGGCGAAGTCCACTATCAATTTGTGGCTCTTCCCTTCGGCCTAGCCTCGGCACCAAGGGTGTTCACCAAGGTGCTTGCTCCGGTCCTAGCTTTGCTGAGACAGCGAGGCATTGCTATCGTGGGCTATCTGGATGATTTTCTTCTAAGAGCAGACAGTGGCTCAGAATTGGAAGAAAGTGTGACTATCGTCAGTCAGACCCTCAGGGAGTTTGGGTGGCTCCTGAACGTTCAGAAGTCGGTTCTAGTCCCGACTCAGCGTCTGGAGTATCTAGGTCTGATTCTGGACTCCTTGGAGGCAAGAGTCTTCCTACCTCCAGACAAACTACTGACACTTCAGTCTGCAGTACGGGTGCTGACGTCCCGAAAATGGTCGTCAATCCGCTTTTGCATGAGAGCCCTGGGACTCATGGTGGCCTCCTTCGAGGCCGTTCCTTATGCCCAAGCGCACACCAGGGCTTTACAGAAAGAGATCTTGTCCACTTGGGACAAATCTCCGTTGTCCTTGGATCTTCAGATCCAGGTGAGTCACCTGGTCAGGGCGTCCCTGACGTGGTGGTTGAGGTCCCTGGCTCTTCGGTCCGGGAAGTCGTTCCTCCCCATCCAATGGACGGTGATCACGATGGACGCCAGCCTGACGGGCTGGGGTGGAGTCTGGGGAGTCCTGTCGACCCAAGGGCTTTGGACTCCGGACGAAGCCCTCTTACCGATCAATGTGCTGGAGATACGGGCAATCAGACTGTGCCTCTCCTCATGGTCGGAGAAATTACAGGGTCACTCCATCAGGATCCAATCGGACAACGCCACAGCGGTGGCATATGTCAACCATCAAGGGGGGACTCGGAGCTCAGCTGCGGCTTCCGAGGTCGCCCGCATCCTGAGGTGGGCCGAAAGAAGCGTGCCAGCTGTCGGCCGTCTACATTCCGGGCGTAGACAATTGGCAGGCGGACTATCTAAGTCGCCAGACGCTGGACCAGGGAGAGTGGTCCTTGCACCCGGAGGTCTTTCAACTCCTTTGCAGATGTGGGGCACGCCGGATGTGGACCTGATGGCCTCTCGACTCAATCGCAAGGTGTCAAGGTTTGTGGCCAGATCCAGGGATCCCTGGGCGGATGCCTCGGATGCGTTGGTGGCCCCATGGGGACAGTATCACCTGATATACGTTTATCCTCCGCTGCAGTTGCTCCCTCGCCTGCTCCGCAGGGTGGCGACCGAGGGAATTCCGGTGATCCTCATTGCTCCGGATTGGCCTCGGCGTCACTGGTACGCCGATATGGTACGTCTCGTCGCGGACGTTCCCTGACGGTTACCAATACGGGGGGACCTTCTGTCTCAAGGTCCTATATTTCATCCTGCTTTACAGTCTCTGGCTTTAACGGCATGGTTATTGAAAGCCAGGTGCTGAGAGACCGAGGTCTCTCGGATTCGGTCATTTCGACCATGTTAAGGGCACGGAAGTCTTCCTCCAGAAAGATCTATCACCGTACTTGGAATGCTTACATCGCCATGTGCAAAGAGCTGGACTGGCGCCCACGAACGTATTCCGTTCCCAGAATCCTGCATTTTCTGCAGCGTGGCGTGACCCAAAAGCTCGCTTTGAGTACCATTAAGGGTCAGATTTCGGCCTTGGCCATCTTCTTTCAGCGACCGCTGGCGGGTCATCCCTTGGTTAGCACCTTTGTGCAGGGGGTTCGCCATGTGCTCCCCCCTGTCAAGCCTCCTCTCCCCCCGTGGGATCTGAATTTGGTGCTCTCGGTTCTCCAGGAACCTCCCTTTGAAAATATTAGAGATATTCCCCTCTTGACTTTGTCTCAGAAGGTGGCCTTCTTGGTGGCCATTACTTCCATTAGACGAGTGTCTGAATTGGCGGCCTTGTCCTGCAAGTCGCCCTTTTTGGTCATCCATAAGGATAAGGCGGTGTTACGTCCGCGACCTTCTTTTCTGCCAAAGGTGGTCTCGGCCTTCCATTTAAATGAGGACATTGTCCTCCCGTCCTTGTGTCCTCACCCATCGCATCCCAGAGAGTTTGCGCTTCACACTTTGGATATGGTACGAGCCTTGCGGGTGTACCTGTCTGCTACTGCTTCTATTCGGAAGTCTGACTCACTATTTGTGGCTGTCTCTGGTCCAAAACAGGGCCAAGCGGTTTCGTCTGCCACCATTTCTAGGTGGATCAGACAAACCGTCATTCAAGCTTATGCTCTCAAGGGGCGCCTCCCTTTCCGGTTACGGCACATTCCACCAGGGCAATTGGTGCTTCCTGGGCTTTCCGACATCAAGCGTCGGTTGCACAAGTGTGCAAGGCGGCGACCTGGTCGTCTGTTCATACCTTTTCTAAGTTTTATAAGGTTGATGTGGCTGCATCTTCGGATGCTTCCTTCGGCCGCAAGGTGTTGCAGGCCGCTGTTTGAAGTTGCAACTCCTCCGTTGAGGAGCTCTGCCTTGTTTGGAGTGAAGTTTTTGGTTTTCCATTTATACTGCTCCCATCCCTCTTGACACTGCTTTGGGACATCCCACGTGTAAAGGTGTAAAAGACACGCTGTGTCAGTCCATGGATGACAAGAGAAAATAGGATTTTTGTACTCACCGTAAAATCCGTTTCTCTGGCATCCATGGACTGACACAGCACCCACCCTTCTTTTTAAGTTTGTACTGCTTTGTTACGAACTGAGGTCTGCTGACTGCAGTGGGAGGGTTATGTCCGGAGGGACCGCCCCCCCTGGGCAGGGCTGTTCAGCTCTGGCTGTTTAGAATGTATGTATAACATCTCACATTCTGCCTAGGTCTTCTCCTGCAAGCAGGGACATAACCCACGTGTAAAGGTGTAAAAGACACGCTGTGTCAGTCCATGGATGCCAGAGAAACGGATTTTACGGTGAGTACAAAAATCCTATTTTTCTGGGCCACAGGTATACTTCTCTCTTTCCTTGCTGGTCTGATGCCCCCTACACACAACTGGTTTTCCTGTTGGAAACAGTCTGATAAGAGCTTTTGGTCGGGAATCCCGACCATGTGTATGCTCCATCAGACTTTTTCCAACGGAAAAACTGCTGGAAAAAGATAGAGAGCAGGTTCTCTATTTTCCTATCAGGAAAAAATACGATTGGAATTTCCTATCGTGTGTACAAATCGACGAATGCTCAGAAGCATAAAACGTAATTTTCTCGGCTCGTCGTAGTCTTTTACGTCACCGCGTTCTTGGCAGTCAAAAGTTCAACGAACTTTTGTGTGACCGTGTGTATGCTTGAGAGAAATTCAGTCGGAAAAACCATCCGTTTTTTTTTCCGACGGGAAAACCGATCGTGTGTACGGGGCATTAGAAAGTTTAGGAATAACTGAATAGGGCTCCACTTGATAAAGGCTACACTCCCTTACATATTTTTCCTGTAGAAAGCCTCATAAGATATTCCAGGATTCTTGCTTATGGATGAATATTGTAGGTTATAGTGAATACTCCCAATCATGGGCGTCCGCTGAACTTTTTTCAGGGGGGGCATCATTCTTTAGGATAATTCTGCTTCACTCCATGCCCATATAAATATAGCCCAGAGAATGTACATCTTTCTATATTGCAATGTATTGCAATACATCTGTTGTGGCCATATTTTGATCTTGATGAAAACAGCCTATACTGTATACTGTAGCCACAACACAGATGTATTGCAATACATTGCAATACAAAAAGATGTACACAGTGGTGTCGTGGCACAGGCACTGCTTGTTACCTGTAGTTCTTCAGCGATAGGGCAGGCACTGGCAGCGTATTCAGTCTCTCGTCTCGGCCACTGCACGCACCTGTGGGAGGAGCCGGCGCCGCGCCGGCCGAATCGGCATAGGCACATTTACACAGGCGAGGCCCGAGCGGCAGAGCCAATTCGATGCTCAGACCGGGGGTGAGGAGGGAGGGACGGATAGTCGGAAAAGACTGAGAGCAGCCCCAGCCCCCAGGTCAGCAACAGTCTGCAGACTTAGAAAAAAAAGTCCACGGCTGCCGCGGAGGTGGCCGCGGCGGCCATTGCAACACAGGGGGCAAGTGTGTCTTCACTCTGACTTCCAGGGGGGGGGCAATTGACCCCCCTTGCCCTATGGAGCGGACGCCCATGACTCCAATGTATATTACCAATGTAATGTCTTTTTTTCTAGAATTAAGTAAATGTGCCCCCTTGCAAATTTATTCCACTCAATTCAACCCACTGTTTCCTTTCATTTTGACATGCATGGTTAAAGGAACAATTAGAATGTATTCCATGGGACACATCCAAAGCAATCATCAGGAAACAGAATTTATGAAATCGGGAAGTGCAATGCCCTGAGTTATATATAAAGTATAACACATTTTCTATACTAGCAAACTGAACAGAAAAGAGGAAATATTTAGGATTCCAAGAACTTCAAGGCTTTGATATACAAGACTTCAAGGAGAGTCCTTCTGGACACTGGCCTTTTTGCTTTAAATATTTCCCCAATTAAAACATTGTTGCTGATGTTGATAGAAGAAAAAGCTATATTGAGAAATGGTCAGCCAACATATATAGTACTATACCTACTCACATTTTACACAAAAAGGGCATCTGCTCAAATCCCTTTTCCATGGATGGATCAATCAACCAAACCAGCTTTCACCGTGACAACAGTAACACACCCCAAATTATCAGGGGTCAGTTGAGTCACACATTTACATTAGTTTTGGTAACCTGGTACTACTTTTACTAAACATTTTGACAATTATCCAAAAATTATGCCAGTCTAGTTGCTAAGTTTGTGGATCCTTTTTGTCAAAGGCATTTTCATATTTAGACAGTAACACAGGTCATCTCTTTTCTTCTGTAAATGTATTAGTTGAACCAGATACTTAAGTGTTTCCTGGTAATAATAAGAATGTTTTTCAAACCTAAGGGAGTACACCTTGACCGGGGGAACTGCATCACAAATCCCACACTCTGTTGTCACTGTCTAGACAGATATATCACTGGAAATATTGGGTTGTCTATTTCAGTAGGAATAAAATAGCTTTTAACAAATTCAAATTTTTCAATATTGCACATGTACATTGTGTTTTTAAAGTATATGTGAACACTTACCTCGTAAAACAACCCATTCAGTTTAAAAAAAAACAATTGCAAGGCAAACGTTTGTATGTATATACAGTGTATATATAATTTTTTCTTCTTCTGTAAGTGATTACATGACCTTTGTTCTCAGCTGCAAGGGTTTAGAGAGCTTGGGGTGGTGACTTCAGGAGGACTTGTCAGCACGAGGCAGAGAAACATCAGGACACTGATCTTCCCAGTAAGTGACTCTGCAGGGGGGCGTGTCAGCGCAAGTCTGACCTTTGGGTTACAGGCAACCTGTGTTCCCAAGTAGAATAAAAAAATAATAAAACTGGCCACGCCCGGATGGATATGCTTCCATGTCCTGGTGTGGTCAGTTTGAAATAGGAAACAGGGGCACTGGCTGGATCACCAGGTATTTCACACAAAGGAAGCAATGCAAAGAGAGCAGGATAATTTTTCATACAAGTACATAGTAACAAAGATACATATCAGAACTATGAAATGTTGGGGTAACACACGTTAACAACCATTTTAGTTAGTTGTTTGTTAGTTTTTCTATCCTCATCATCATTTACAAAAAATAATGCTGGGAGAAATAAAGGGGTGTCCCAAAAGAAACTAGTACACAGATATAAAGTACTGTATGTAGATATACAGTATGGGCTTTAAAATTGTAAAATATGTGTATATATGTGTAACTTTGCATGTTTGTTTTTTAAATTGTGCAAGGGAATGAATAAGTAGCTTTGTGGTTTCATTAGGAAAAAATTTGTGAATTTTATAGGTGTTAAAGAGGTGAAGTCTACAAGCTTTTAACAGCAATTGGATTTGGGGCTGAAAAGACAGGAGTCTAGGATTACACCTAGTACCATGGTGTGAGAGAAGGGACTGATAGTTGTGTTATTGGTCTTGATGGAAAAGTCATGGAGGAGGGCACGAGGGAGGGGGAATATTATCAGATTGGTTTTAGAGAGATTTCGTTTAAGGAAGTGGTGCAACGTCAATGCTGATATTTCAGTGAGTAAGTTAGTAATGTGAGAGGATACTGAAGGAGTGAGGTGAGGAGTAGAGAGATAGATTTATGTGTGATCTGCATCAAGATGGTATTGGAAGCCATGGGAGGTTATCAAGAGACCAAGAAAGGAGGTGTAGATCGAGAAGAGAAGGGGTCCAAGGACAGAGCCTTGGGGGACCCCTACAGAAAGAGGAAGTGGAGAGGAGGAGCCAGAGTTATAGGTAATACTGAAGGAGCTGGAGTTTATAGACTACGAGTGTGTGGTCAACAGTATCAAAGGCTGCAGAGAGTTCTAGTACTAAGAGTATGGAGTAGTGGTCGTTGGTTTTAGCAGTTAGTAAATCATTAGTGAGTTTTAGTAGGGCAGTTTTTGTGGAGTGCTGCCCATGAAAGCCAGACTGTAAGGGGTCAAGGAGGTTTCTAGAAGCAATAGTTTGCTGCTGGGAGGGATAGATGGTTGAAGACAAGGATACTGTGAAACTGGTGAGGTTGTGATCAGAAAGAGGAAAGAGGGTGTTGGTGAAATTGTCAGGAGTGCAGAGATGGGAGAATACAAGGTCAAGGGTATTACCAATGGAAGGAGTGGAAGGGTTTGTCGATTATGTTAGGTCAAAATATGAGTTTAACCGCTTGCCGGCCAGCCGCCATCATTACCTGCGGCAGGTCAGCAGGATCCCGCGAGCCGTCGTAGCTGTACATCGGCTCCTTTTAGCGGGATAGCAGCTCGCGCATGCGCCCGCTGCACTGCGGGGGTGCCGATGACCGCCGGCCACGTGCGATCACGGGCACAAGAGCCAGAACAGGGATGTGTTTGTGTGTAAACACACACATCCCAGTTCTGTGAGGAGAGGAGATGCAGATTGTGAGTTTTTACTAGCTAGGAACAGCGATCTGTCATCTCCTCTAGTGAGTCCCATCCCCCCTACAGTTAGAACACACACTAGGGAACACAGTTAACCCCTTGATCACCCCCCTAGTGTTAACCCCTTCCCTGCCAGTGACATTTACACAGTAATCAGTGCATTTTTATAGCACTGATCGCTGTATAACTGTCAATGGTCCCAAAAATTTGTCAAAAGTGTCCAATCTGTCCGGCATAATGTCGCAGTTCTGATAAAAATCGCAGATCATTGCCATTACCAGTAAAAATAATAATAATAATAATAAAAATGCCATAAATCTTTCCCCTATTTTGTAGGTTGCTATAACTTTTGCGCAAACCAATCAATATACGCTTATTGCAATTTTTATTACCAAAAATATGTAGAAGAATGCATATCGGCCTAAACTGAGGCTTTTTTTGAAAAAAAATTTTTTTTTTTATTATAGCAAAAAGTACAAAATATTGTGTTTTTTTCAAAATTGACGCTTTTTTTTGTTTATAGCGCAAAAAATAAAAAACACAGAGCTGATCAAATACCACCAAAAGAAAGCTCTATTTGTGGGAAAAAAAGGATGTCAATTTTGTTTGGGTACAGCGTCGCACGACCACGCATCTGTCAGTTAAAGCGACGCAGTGCCGTATCGCCAAATCTTCCGGGGCTGAAGTGGTTAAGTTGAGTAGTGGGTATTTCGGAGGCGAGAAAGTAAGGTAACCGCGAAGAGAAGTCTGTAACAGAAATTACATTTTCTAGTCTAATTTAAAATTGAAATGTTCAAGAAATTGTTTACAAAGGATTCATACAATGAAGTTTTTACATTACCTCGAGCTTAATGCCAATTTTCAATGTAATATTCTTACTGTGTTAGAACAATACTGTCCCCTAGCCAAAGCCACAAATCGCTGTAATGATATTCGTGTTCTTTTTTTCCTTACAGTACCTAACAAATAAAATGAATATAGGATGGATATCTTTGTGACTGAAATGTTTAGGAAAAATAGCGTGACACTGTCCGTAAATGGAATGTACGGCTTCTTATATCCTGAGTATCTATCCTGTGTAATAATAACTGTGCAGAAAAAGGTGTCTACTCCAGGGCCAGCATTTACATCATGTTATTATGTTCAGCCCTCTGTAAACAAAGAAATGATTATTCAGTATCCAAGCAGTGTGTAATTCTAAGCAGTTCTGCTAAAACCCGCGGGCATTGTTGATGTAACTGTTGATTTTGTTTATTTGCTCAATAATGTATTTTTTTTAATATTCTGAGGAGCTGAAATCATTTTCTGTAAACAATGGCAAATCTTTCTGATTTCTGTTTTAAAGTGATTTTATTATTTCTGGCAAAATGCATGTCCATTTATGAACAGGTTAACTTAGGTTGTCATTGTAGGCTGTTAAGTGCTGTAATGCTTTATTTGTGGAATCTTTCATATACAATTTGTGTTTACCATATACATGTCTAAAGCCTCGTACACACGATCGGATTTTCCGAAAAAAAAAAATGGGTGATGGCAGGGTTTTGACGGAAAATCCGATCGTTTGTATGCTCCATCGGACAATTGTTGTCAGATTTTCCATCAACAAATGTTGGATAACAAATGTTGGATAGCATGCTTTAACCTCCCTGGCGGTAATCCTGAGTCTGGCTCGGGGTGGATTTTTCATGTAGAAAGCGGTAACCCCGAGCCAGACTCGGGATCGCATTGCAGGATACAGGGGAAGTTACTTACCTTGTCCCTGGATCCTGCGATGTGTCCCGAGCTGTCTCCTTGCTCGATTCACACACTGGTGACTGCCGAGTGCCGTCGAGCTCCGTTCCCTGCGACGTTGCGGCGCACAGGGGACGGAGTTCGGCGGGAAATTCGAAAAAGTAAAAACACAGTATGAATACAGTATACTGTAATCTTACAGATTACAGTACTGTATAAAAAAATTACACACCCCCTTTGTCCCTAGTGGTCTGCCCAGTGTCCTGCATGCAGTTTTATATTATAAAAACTGTTCTTTCTGCCTGGAAACTGGAGATTGTCCATAACAAACAAAAAGTGTCCCTTTACGTCAAAAGTGGTTTTAGACCAGCTAGAAAACAGCGATAATAAATTAGAATCACTCGCAGAATTGAGCGATAGCGATTTGTGGGGAAATTCGTCATCAAACACTAAATCTAATGACAGCGACAATTCTGCAACTGAGCAAATTTCAGTGTTTTTGATTTGATTACATTATTGAATAATTTTTATTATTATTATATTATTATTTGTTATAATTATTTATAGTTATTAGTGTTGAGCGGACCCGAACTGTAAAGTTCGGGTCCGTACCGAATTTTGGCTTTTTCCCGACCCCGGACCCGGACCCGGATTTTGCGCTAAAGTCCGGGTTCGGGTCCGTATTCGGGAATTTAATGGCGCAGTTAGAAATGCTTCAGGGGCCAGCCAATCACCATTTGATTAGCTGGTGTGCCCTTAGAAGCCATCATAGCCATGCCTACTAATGGCATGGCTGTGATTGGTCAGTGCAACATGTGACCCAGCATGTGACCAGCTTCTATATAAGCAAGAGGCACACAGCACAGATCGTCACTCTGCTTTTAGACAGTGTAGGGAAAGGATCCTGGCTGCTGTTGCTGTGAGGGAGAGAATTATATGATAGGAGTTAGTCCTGATTCTGCAATCTACTGATAGAAAAGATAGAGAGACAGTGTAGTGTAGTGTAGTGTAGGGGAGGGTTCCTGTTTGTGCTTTCAGGGAGAGAGATTTAGATAGGAGTCCAGATTGAGAGATATAATAGCTCAGCGATCTGCATAGGTTTATCTGTTTGTATTGCAAGCTCAGTGCACCAGCACTGCATTACGTTGAGTGATACACCTATTCCATTTAGTGGCTGTATTGTGCTCTTGCTAAAAGACCCATTTCGGGCAGAAAAAAAAAAAAAAAAAAAAAAGGCACTTTATTGTGCTTTTGCTAAAAAGACCCATTTTTGGGCCCCCCCAAAAAAAAAAAGGCACTTTATTGTGCTGTTGCAAAAAAAAAAAAAGGCACTTTGTTGTGCGCAAAAAAGACCTATTTTTGGGCAAAAAAAATATTTTGCAGTGTATATCTCTAGTTGTGTGAAATAACCAATTTCTATATATTTTTCTTGTACTATGCTATACTAAAAAAAAAAAAAAAACTTTTTTTTGAATAGCATTCTCTGCAGCTGTGCGATTCAGCGGTTATATACTGTGGGTGTGTTGTGCTCTTCCAAAAAACGCCATTTAGGGCCACAGAAAATATTTTGCAGTGTGAAATACACATCTGGAGGTGTGTGAAAAAACAACATTATTTTTGAATAGCATTCTCTGGCCTCTGCAGCTGTGCGATTCAGCGGTTATATACTGTTGGGGTTGTTGTGCTCTTCAAAAAAACGCCATTTAGGGCCACAGAAAATAAATTGCAGTGTGAAATACACATGTGGAGGTGTGTAAAATAAACAATTTCTATATATTGTACAGTGCTATACTAAAAAAAACAACATTTTTTTGAATAGCATTCTCTGCACTTCTATAGCTGTGCGATTCAGTGGTTAAATACTGTGGTTGTGTTGTGCTCTTCCAAAAAACGCCATTTAGGGCCACAGAAAATATTTTGCAGTGTGAAATACACATCTGGAGGTGTGTGAAAAAACAACATTATTTTTAAAAAGCATTCTCTGGCCTCTGCAGCTGTGCGATTCAGCGGTTATATACTGTTGGGGTTGTTGTGCTCTTGCAAAAAACGCCATTTAGGGCCACAGAAAATATTTTGCAGTGTGAAATACACATCTGGAGGTGTGTGAAATAAACAATTTCTATATATTGTACAGTGCTATACTAAAAAAAAACAACATTTTTTTTGAATAGCATTCTCTGCACTTCTATAGCTGTGCGATTCAGTGGTTAAATACTGTGGTTGTGTTGTGCTCTTCCAAAAAACGCCATTTAGGGCCACAGAAAATATTTTGCAGTGTGAAATACACATCTGGAGGTGTGTGAAATAAACAATTTCTATATATTGTACAGTGCTATACTAAAAAAAAAAACATTTTTTTTGAATAGCATTCTCTGCACTTCTATAGCTGTGCGATTCAGTGGTTAAATACTGTGGTTGTGTTGTGCTCTTCCAAAAAACGCCATTTAGGGCCACAGAAAATATTTTGCAGTGTGAAATACACATCTTGGAGGTGTGTAAAATATACAATTTCTATATATTCTTCTTGTACAGTGCTATACTAAAAAAAAAACCTTTTTTTTTGAATAGCATTTTCTGTAGCTGTGCGATTCAGCGGTTACGTGCTGTGGGTGTGTTGTGGTCTGGCAAAAAACGCCATTTAGGGCCACAGAAAATATTTTGCAGTGTGAAATACACATGTGGAGGTGTGTAAAATAAACAATTTCTATATATTGTACAGTGCTATACTAAAAAAAAACAACATTTTTTTTGAATAGCATTCTCTGCACTTCTATAGCTGTGCGATTCAGTGGTTAAATACTGTGGTTGTGTTGTGCTCTTCCAAAAAACGCCATTTAGGGCCACAGAAAGTATTTTGCAGTGTGAAATACACATCTGGAGGTGTGTGAAATAAACAATTTCTATATATTGTACAGTGCTATACTAAAAAAAACAACATTTTTTTTGAATAGCATTCTCTGCACTTCTATAGCTGTGCGATTCAGTGGTTAAATACTGTGGTTGTGTTGTGCTCTTCCAAAAAACGCCATTTAGGGCCACAGAAAATTATTTGCAGTGTGAAATACACATCTGGAGGTGTGTGAAATAAACAATTTCTATATATTTTCCTTGTACTGTGCTATACTAAAAAAAACAACCTTTTTTTTTTTGAATAGCATTTTCTGCAGTTCTGTAGCTGTGCGTTTCAGCGGTTAAATACTGTGGGTGTGTTGTGGTCTTCCAAAAAACGCCATTTAGGGCAAGATCCTAAATTTGGAAAATATGAGGGGAAGGTCAAAGGGACGTGGTGGCCCCGGTCGTGGTGCTGCTGGTGGAGCTCCTGTTGCAGGGAGAGGACGTGGTGGATCTGTGCCAGCTACACGCACAAGTGAAACACCTTCCTCAGGTGCGAGTAGGCGACCGAGCCTGCGGCGGTATTTTGTCGCGCCTAATGAGGCTGTACCAATGTTTAGGCCAGGACAAGTACAGGCGATAGTAGATTGGGTTGCTGACAGTGCCTCGGGTTCCTTCACATTGTCTCCCACCCACTCTTCTGATGAAAGATCAGAGTTGGCACCTGAAGCCCATGTCCATCAGTCTTTCACCTCACCCCCTTGCAAATCAGCCAAGCAGTCTGAGCCCCAAATCATGCAGCAGTCTCTTCTGCTTTTCGATGACTCTGTTAGCAGGGTTTCCCAGGGCCATCCACCTAGCCCTGCCCCAGAAGTGGAAGAGATTGAGTGCACCGATGCCCAACCACTTATGTTTCATGATGGGTACATGGGAGGACCATCGCAGCACGTCTCGGATGATGACGAAACACAGGTGCCAACTGATGCTGCTTTCGCAATTGTGCAGACAGACATGGAGGGCAGGGGTGAAGACTGGGTGGAAGATGATGTGGAGGACGATGAGGTCCTCGACCCCACATGGAATCAACGTTATGCAGGTGACCAGTGTAGTTCGGAGGAAGAGGCGGTGGTCGCACAGAGCCACCAGCACAGCAGAAGAGGGAGCAGGGTGCAAAAACGGAGCATTCGTCCCCTAGACAGTACATCTGCTACTGCCCAACGCAGCAAGGGACCGAGCACACCAAAGCCAGGTCCAAGGACTTCCCTAGCGTGGCAGTTCTTCACACAGTGTGTTGATGACAAGACACGAGTGGTTTGCACGCTGTGCAATCAGAGCCTGAAGCGAGGCATAAACGTTCTCAACCTGAGCACAAGCTGCATGACCAGGCATCTAAGTGCAAAGCACGAGCTGCAGTGGAGTAGACACCTCAAAAACCAAGAAAGGTCTCTGGCTCCTCCTGCTTCCTCTTCTGCTGCAGTCTCGGCCTCTTCATCCACCTCTGTAGTGACAGTGGCACCTGTCACCCCGCAAACAGAGGATCTGCCAGCAACACTACCACCTGGGTCACCAACCATCTCCACAATGTCCCATGGAAGCGTTCAGCTCTCTATCTCCCAAACATTGGAGCGGAAGAGGAAGTACCCCCCTAGCCACCCGCGATCCCTGGCCCTGAATGCCAGCATTTCAAAATTCCTGGCCTTTGAAATGCTGTCATTCAGTCTGGTGGAGACGCAGAGTTTTAAAAGCCTGATGGCATTGGCTGTCCCGCAGTACGTCGTGCCCAGCCGCCACTACTTTTCCAGGCGAGCCATCCCTTCCCTGCACAACCAGGTGGGGGACAAAATCAGGTGTGCACTGCGCAACGCCATCTGTGGCAAGGTCCACCTAACTACGGATGCGTGGACCAGTAAGCACGGTCAGGGACGTTATATCTCCCTAACAGCACACTGGGTAAATGCAGTGGCGGCTGGGCCTGAGGCAGATAGCGGTTTGGCGCATGTCCTTCCACCACCGAGGATTGCAGGGCGCTTCAGTTTGCCTCCTGTTGCTAACTCCTCCTTCTCCGCTTCCTCATCCTCTACCGCCTCCTCATCCATTCAGCGTAACACCTTCACCACCAACTTCAGCACAGCCAGGGGTAAACGACAGCAGGCAGTTTTAAAACTTTCCTGTTTGGGGGAAAATCCCCACACCGCGCAGGAGTTGTGGAGGGACATGGAACAACAGACCGATGAGTGGTTGCTGTCAGTGAGCCTCAAGCCCGGCCTGGTGGTGTGCGATAATGGGCGAAATCTCGTAGCAGCTCTGGGTCTAGCCGGTTTGACGCACATCCCTTGCCTGGCGCATGTGCTGAACTTGGTGGTCCAGAGGTTCCTTAAAAATTACCCCAATATGCCAGAGCTGCTGCAGAAAGTGCGGGCTGTCTGTGTGCACTTTCGGCGTTCTCACCCTGCTGCTGCTCGCCTGTCAGCGCTGCAGCGTAACTTCGGCCTTCCCGCTCACCGCCTCATATGTGACGTGCCCACAAGGTGGAACTCCACCTTGCACATGCTGGCCAGACTGTGCGAGCAGCAGCAGGCAATAGTGGAGTTTCAGCTGCAGCAATCACGCGTGAGTCGCTCTGCGGAACAGCACCACTTCACCACCAATAACTGGGCCTCCATGCGAGACCTGTGTGCCTTGTTGCGCTGTTTCGAGTACTCCACCAACATGGCCAGTGCCAATGACGCCGTTCTCAGCGTTACTATCCCAGTTCTATGCCTCCTTGAAAAAACGCTTTGTGCGATGATGGAAGAGGATGTGGCACAGGAGGATGAGGAGGAGGAGGAGGAAGCGGGATCATTTCAAAGGCTTTCAGGGCAGTCTTTCACAAGTGGCTACGAGGGTGGGTTCCTGCACCAACAAACGCCAGGTACACAATTGTCCGGCAGAAAGGGCACAGTTCTGGAGGATGACGAGGTGGAGGAGGAGATGGAGGAGGAGGAGGAGGAGGAGCCATGTTCACAGCAGGGTGGCACTCAGACCAGCTCGTGGCCATTACTGGTGCGTGGCTGGGGGGATACAGAGGACACAGACGATACACCTCCCACAGAGGACAGCTTTTCTTTGCCTCTGGGCAGCCTGGCACACATGAGCGATTACATGCTGCAGTGTTTCCGCAACGACAGCCGAGTTGCCCACATTTTAACTGGTGCTGATTACTGGGTGGCCACCCTGCTGGATCCCCGTTACAAGGACAACGTACCGTCCTTAATTCCCTCACTGGAGCGGGATCGTAAGATGCGCGAGTACAAGCGCACGCTGGTAGACGCGCTGCTGGTGGCATTCCCACCTGACAGCGGGCGTACGGTGGAAGCACAAGGCGAAGGCAGAGGAGGAGGAAGAGGTCGCCAACGCAGCCGGGGCACCGGCAGCACCTCAGAAGGCAGGGTTAGCATGGCCGAAATGTGGAAAAGCTTTGTCAGCACGCCACAACAACCAGCACCACCAGCTGAGATGGAACGTCTTAGCAGGAGGCAGCATTTCACCAACATGGTTGAGCAGTATGTGTCCACAGGCCTACATGTACTGGATGACGGGTCTGCCCCCTTTAACTTCTGGGTCTCCAAATTGGGCACATGGCCTGAGCTTGCCGTTTATGCCTTGGAGGTGCTGGCCTGCCCTGCAGCCAGTGTATTATCTGAACGTGTATTTAGCACGGCAGGGGGCGTTATCACAGACAAGCGCAGCCGCCTGTCCAGAGCCAATGTGGACAAGCTCACGTTCATTAAAATGAACCAGGCATGGATCCCACAGGACTTGTCCGTACCTTGTGCAGAATAGACATGTATACCGGTGTTGTGACAAACTGTCCGGCCATCGGATTGTGCCCGGCCCGTACTGCGCAGGCGCAGCGCTTGCGCAGTACAGAGGACAAGGAGATTCACAAAATCTCCGAAGATGAACGGCGCCTGCGCTGTGAGTGCAGGTTCAAGCCCCACCATCCAAGAGGACATACGGTAGCACATAGTAACAGGGCCCCTCACGGGCTCGCTTCGATCGCGGCCTTGCTTGGCTCGGCTTGAACCACGGATGGTGTGGCCTTCACCTGAACTCAACACGCAGGCGCCGTTAGTCTTGGGAGATTTTTGAAATCCCCTTGTCCTACATACTCAGCAAGCGCAGTACAGGGCGGACACTATTCGACAGGGGACAGAATTCGACACATCACCGGCCTTACCCAGCCATTGTTGTATTTTTGAACCAGTGTTGGCTACCTCGTCCTCCTCCACCGCCGCTTCCACCTACACAGCCACATCCACCGCCACCTCAACCTCCTACTCCATATGGACCTCGTCCTGCTAGGCCAAGATTAAAATTTTTATTTTATTTTTTTGTAGCGCACAGATCCTTTCCCCCTTACCTGCCTTTATGTTGTTGGCTCTTCGCAGGAGGGAGAAAGGCACACCGCACTACCAGCCCGTATCCTCCTATATAAAGAGGTTGAGCGGTGTACTTGACGGGCCGTGTCCACAGCCGGAGTCAAAACTCCTCCAGTGGATGATTCTCACCTCTACTGTAGGTAGAGGCAAGTCCTTTAATTGCCAGTAAAGTCAATGTCCACACCAGCTGAAACTCCAACTCTTATTCTCTCATGGCAAAATAAACTGTACTCAGATAGAAAAGGTTAGAGCAAAGAAACAGGACAGCTTAAGGTGTGGAGGAGGTCCAGGCACAAACGTAGCACATTCACTTCACTGCTTAGGTTTCTCAAACAGTTTTTGGCGCACGGTCTCTGCCACAGACATTGAGGTTGGTCTCTGCCACAGACCGGGTGTATAAGGCCCCTGCCACAGACCTGGAGAACTTTGGTCTCTGCCACAGACTAGGGTGTATAAGGCCCCTGCCACGGGCCTGGAGAACTTTGGTCTCAGCCACAGACCAGGGTGTATAAGGCCCCTGCCACGGGCCGGTTGAAAAAGGCCTCTGATACAGTCAAGGTGACCTTGAGCTTCTCCTTCTACGAACCTAGCCCATATCAAGGGGAAGACATCTCTCCAGGGAGTCAACAGACCATTCCTTCACCGTGACTCCCACATCGGTCCATCAGAATGATCCTCCCTTCCCTGGAACAGGGTCCCCTACACGAGGCGGCTCTGGACTCCAGGCTTTACTCCCGCCCCTAGGCCTCCATACCCAGGGCAGCAAGAACTCCAGGATAGTACCTCACCCCGGGCTAAAGGTGCCCGAGATGGAACAGGAACACATGCACCCAGGCCGAAGGCACCTGGGCGCGGACCCCACTGGACATCAGCCCCCAGGCCAAAGGTCTGCCCCTTTTATATGCTCTCCTGGCATGCACAGCAGGTTCCCCGCCCCGCTGTACTACTGCCAAGAGGGGACACAAAAGGCGCCACCTGTAGGCCGCAGGGAACTGCACACCAATACTGTCCCCCGAGGACAAAATGGTCCATGAATCCTACAGAATTAGGGTATTTGAGCCTATTTACCACTCAAACACTTTCCTTAAATTTAGCACCCCGCTACATTTTTATTTCAAAGTATTTTATTTTCCCACTAGCTTATCCATTAAATTAAATAATTTATTCCAGAAAGGGCGTATTCTGGGGCATTCCCACCATATGTGTCGCATCGTGCCATTGAGTTTCTGAGGTTCTTAATGACTTCCTGTACCTCTTCTGCTGAAAATCGGGCCTCCAGCATATTTTTTTATTTTTTATTTTTTTTTATGTTCTTTTAAGTTATTTCCTATCCACATTTGTTTGCAGAGCACTTGCCGTGTTCTTAACAACATTTTGCTGCCATTTGCAGCCCTCTAGCCCTTTCCATTACTTTTTTAGAGCCTTTTTAGTCGTCAGAAGTCCGGGTCCCCATTGACTTCAATGGGGTCCGGGTCCGGGTTCGGGTTAAAGTTCGGTCCCGAATCCGAACTTTTTTCCGAAGTTCGGCCGAACCCGCCGGACCCGAATATCCAGCTACCCGCTCAACTCTAATAGTTATTTATTATATTATAATTTATGATTTTGTGTTTCAAACTTTATCATACCCGGGATGTCTACTAGACTCTTGTTTGGACAGATTTAAGTAAGTAATTACTAAGAATTGCAGGCCTACAATACATAACACCAAATTTCCATGTAAAATAATTGTACCGCTTTTTGGTACATAATTCCAGACAGAATCATACCGCCAGGGAGGTTAAAACTTTCCGACAACAAATACGTGATGTCGGATTATCCGTTCGTGTGTACACAAATCCATCGGAAAAAAATCCAAAGTACAAACACGCATGCTCAGAAGCAATGCTAACCATAGCACAACATTAGCAGAAGTTGCCCAAAGGGTGGCGCTAAAGAGCAGAAACACCACGTCGTTTGTTTGTTAGCCGACAAAAGTTTTGCAGTTTGTATGCAGAACAAGTTCACGGCCAACGCCCTTTGGACAAAATTCCACAGATTTGTCCGATGGAAATCCGATTGTGTGTACGAGGCTTTAGGCTCGGTTCACACTCCTGCGACTTAGGATCCGATTTGTGAGACCTAAAGTCACAGGACATGTGAAATGCAATGTATCTCTATGGGATTTATTCCAGTAGACACTACTGAAGTCTCTACAACTTCAGAAAAGGTTCCTACACTACTTTGATTTAACTTTGACAGGGCTTCAATGCCAGAGAGTGTAAAAGTCGTATCAAAAGTCATTTCAAAGTCAGACTCCAAAGTTGCACTGAAAATCACGCAACTTTGGAGTTGGCTAGTGTGAAACTTGCCTTATACTCATTATACTCATACATGTCTTACAGTACATATTAGTGATTTGGAAAAAAAGTGATGGTATTGATTGCTAATGAAAGTAATGGAGAAGATTATAATATAAATTTGTTATACAAGCTACATTGGAGAAAAACTATCACAGAGGAGATGGTCATTAGCAGGCCAGATGTTACTTAGGCTTAGACCAAGGGCTTTCATAACTACGCCAGCCAGAGGGGATCATTGTTCTTTTATAGAACTGAACTGTACAGACATCTATAGCAGAAAACAGATGTAAGGGCACTGATGATCATTTTTGTAAGGGCGAGCAAAACAAATGTAGAGAGGCTCATAGAAACCATGTTGCCAGGACATTCATTTTAACAAAATTTTCTGAGATTATATCTGCATTTAATGTATTTTATTCATCTTACTGGTAAAAGCTTCCCTTATGTAGACATCCGAAAAATCCGAGACTGCTGCTGGGTGTCACTATCTTGAATGTGATGTCAACATACTCAGAGCTGCCACTCAGATGACACTCTGGTCTATAGTATTCCCCTTCACACCTCCCCATCAATTAGAAAAAGTTTATGTAGGGAGGTAAGGGGAGGGACAGAGGAGCTTGGCCAGTACAGCACAGCTATTAGACACTCCCAGAAAAGAACTATGACATCCAAGGAGGGATGGGGGCCATATTAAAGTGGAGTTCCAGCCTTTTTTATGTTTATTAAAAGTCAGCAGCTACAAAAAGTGTAGCTGCTGGCTTTTAATAAACATACACTTACCTGCTCCACTGTCCAGCGACGCTCCGCTCCTCTCCCCCCCTTCTCCGCCGGTGCCTCCATTCATTGAGTGGGCAACCGGCCGTGACAGCTTTCAGCTTCACGGCCGGGCACTCACTGCGCATGCGCGAACGGCGCAGTGCTCTGAGTGGACAGGCGATCGCCTGGGACCTGTCACGTCCCAGGTGATCGCCTACAGGAAGGGGCCGCCAAAAGGCGATATGACAAATCGCCTAGGCGACCCCAGGGCGGAAGGAGGAAGTGGGACAGGAAGTCCCACTGCTACTGAAGCCCCCACTCCCCCCCCAAAAAAAATTACATGCCAAATGTGGCATGTAAGGGGGCGAGGAGTGGATTAAGCGGAAGTTCCAAATTTGGGTGGAACTCCGCTTTAAGGAATATACTCTTCCTGGAGTAGTTAAGCTTTCTAGCAAATTCAAAGAGGTTGCTAATGAACAACGCAAATAAGAATCCAAAATACTTAATTTTTCTGTGCTTTTACCTGCAATTTTTTTAAGCTGGTGACAGGGTCTGCTTAAGAACCATGAGGTAATGGTGTAGGGGGCAATTCAAAAAAATAAAAATACTGTATTTGTCCTTACAAGCAGCATATAGAAGGCAAGGACTAGTGAGTTGCACAAGAGGAGTATGGTACATTGGTGAAGCAGAAACTGCTGAGAAGGCATCTCCATTAACAATAGGCAGACAGAAAACAGTTGCTACAATACATGGGCAATCATCAAAATACACAGGAAGTTAACAAACAGCTGTGACAATATACAGGCAAGATATAGGAAAACTTGACAATATGAGGGCAACAACCAGGCAATTGTCACAATGTACAAGCAACTACCCAAGCACCGATTCCACTTTTTTCCTGACACCAAGAGAAAAATGGTGACAGTGAGGGCACAATCTGTGATTGGCAGCTTCAGCTCTGTTCCTGTGTACTGTTTGAAGGGGGGGATGTCGCTTCCCTCCAATCAGCTCTCAGAGCTCTCCTCGCTGCTGTAATTTCAGCTCCCCCCCCCCCCTGCTTTTCAGAGCTGAGAGATCCCATGTAAATTGTGAACTTTAAATAGATGTAGGGCAAAGAGGGCTGCAGATACAGTGGGGCAAAAATGTATTTAGTCAGCCACCAATTGTGCAAGTTCTCCCACTTAAAAAGATGAGAGAGGCCTGTAATTGTCATCATAGGTATACCTCAAACTATGAGAGACAAAATGTGGAAACAAATCCAGACAATCACATTGTCTGATTTGGAAAGAATGTTTTTTGCAAATTATGGTGGAAAATAAGTATTTGGTCACCTACAAACAAGCAAGATTTCTGGCTCTCACAGACCTGTATCTTCTTCTTTAAGAGGCTCCTCTGTCCTCCACTCATTACCTATATTAATGGCACCTGTTTGAACTTGTTATCAGTTTACAAGACACCTGTCCACAACCTCAAACAAACAGTCACACTCCAAACTCCACTATGGTGAAGACCAAAAAGTGGTTGAAGGACACCAGAAACAAAATTGTAGACCTGCACCAGGCTGGGAAGTCTGAATCTGCAATAGGCAAGCAGCTTGGTGTGAAGAAATCCACTGTGGGAGCAATAATTAGAAAATGGAAGACATACAAGACCACTGATAATCTCCCTCGATCTGGGGCTCTATGCAAGATCTCACCCCGTGGGGTCAAAATGATCACAAGAACGGTGAGCAAAAATCCCAGAACCACACGGGGAGACCTAGTGAAGGACCTGTAGAGAGCTGGGACCAACGTAACAAAGGCTACCATCAGTAACACACTACGCCGCCAGGGACTCAGATCCTGCAGTGCCAGACGTGTCCCCCTGCTTAAGTCAGTACATGTCCGGGCCCATCTGAGGTTTGCTAGAGAGCATTTGGATGATCCAGAAGAGGATTGGGAGAATGTCATATGGTCAGATGAAACCAAAGTAGAACTGTTTGGTATAAACACAACTCATCGTGTTTGGAGGAGAGAGAATTCTGAATTGCAACCAAAGAACATAATACCTACTGTGAAGCATGGGGGTGGCGACATCATGCTTTGGGGCTGTTTCTCTGCAAAGGGAACAGGACGACTGATCCGTGTACATGAAAGAATGAATGGGGCCATGTATCGTGAGATTTTGAGTGCAAACCTCCTCCCATCAGCAAGGGCATTGAAGATGAAACGTGGCTGGGTCTTTCAGCATGACAATGATCCCAAACACACTGCCCAGGCAACGAAGGAGTGGCTTCGTAAGAAGCATTTCAAGGTCCTGGAGTGGCCTAGCCAGTCTCCAGATCTCAATCCCATAGAAAACCCTTGGAGGGAGTTGAAAGTCCGTGTTGCCCAGCGACAGCCCCAAAACATCACTGCTCTAGAGGAGATCTGCATGGAGGAATGGGCCATCATACCAGCAACAGTGTGTGACAACCTTGTGAAGACTTACAGAAAACGTTTGACCTCTGTCATTGCCAACAAAGGATATATAACAAAGTATTGAGATGAACTTTTGATATTGACCAAATACTTATTTTCCACCATAATTTGCAAAAAATATATATTTCCAAATGAGACAATGTGATTGTCTGGATTTGTTTCCACATTTTGTCTCTCATAGTTGAGGTATACCTATGATGACAATTACAGGCCTCTCTCATCTTTTTAAGTGGGAGAACTTGCACAATTGGTGGCTGACTAAATACTTTTTTGCCCCACTGTAAAGAGGTACAACTTATGTAGGAGGATTTGTTTCATCTCTGTATATTACCTGAGACCAGTCACTTCAATGGGTATATATAATGGTTTACAATCACTTTAAATTATTTTATCTCCGGACCTATTAGAAAAATTTAATATTGACAGAAAGACAACAAACATTGTACTTTAGCTTACTGTCATTATATGCATTTACTCTACGTTATTTTGCTATGTTAAAGCGGAGTTCCACCCAAAAATTTAACTTCTGCTTTTCGAAACCCTCCCCCCCTCTGGTGTTACATTTGACACCTTTCAGGGGGGGGGGGGGGGGCAGATACCTGTCTAATACAGGTATTTGCTCCCACTTCCGGGCAT
Source organism: Rana muscosa (assembly GCA_029206835.1). Taxonomy (NCBI): domain Eukaryota; kingdom Metazoa; phylum Chordata; class Amphibia; order Anura; family Ranidae; genus Rana; species Rana muscosa. The sequence goes on from CM055116.1 coordinate 365,747,295, forward strand.
AGATACCCAAGCCACCCGCGGGTATCTACGCCAATTCCTTCGTCCCCTCCCCGCTGTCTTCTGGGAGACACACAGGTTCCAGAAGACAGCAGGGACCAGTGAAGTTGCGCAGCGCGAGTCGCGCATGCACAGTAGGGAATCAGGAAGTGAAGCCTCAAGGCTTTACTTCCTGATTCCCTTACCGAAGATGGCGGCGGCAGCACACGAGAGCCGAGCAATAGATCGGCTTCGGGTGACGGCGCGGCCGCCCTGGACAGGTAAGTGTCCTCAGCAGCTGCAGTATTTGTAGCTGCTGACTTTAATAAAAAAATAAATTTTGGCAGACTTCCGCTTTAATCCATTTCACGAAACACACTTTTATAACCCTTCTGCTTGATGCAAGAAATTCTATAAGCATAATTATTAAAATTAGTATTTGTATACCTAATAACTCATCTATGTAAGTGATCATTTCCAGTTGAGTCATCTTAAAATGATGTGGCTTTGTAGCTACAAATGTATTTTAAATGGTATGGCACACACTTTAGGTCAAAGCAACATTCATACTCCCAGATGTATTAGATGTTACTGGAAATATTGGGAAAGTCTTCAAGTAAGCTTGCTGTTGTGTTTCAGCCAAAGCCTGAGGTTGATCCCCTCTGTCAATTCAAGCCCAGAGCACAGAATCTTTTCCGTGACACAACTTTATTTTTTACTACCACAATATGTTTTTTTTATTTGTTATAAATACATTCCATTTTAATACAGACTTTATTACTTCTGTGCACTAAAACAGGAAACCACTTAACCATTTTACAGTCATGCACCAGCTAAAGAGGGCTTGTCTTCGTCAGCTGTCCCAGACTGGGCGGTAATCAAGCACAGCCTCCAAATCCAGCGACAAACTTAGAATATATGCAATCAAAGCTTTGTGCTATCTATTCAAAACGTGAAAGCTCGGATTGCAGATTACCACTAAGTTGCTATATTAGCTATTATATGAAAAAAAAAAAAAAAATAGTTTAAACAATGCCAATTTTTATATATTAAACATATAATATGTTTCATCTATGTCCAGTCAGTCCTGTTGACATGGATGTGATTTTTTTTATCCACTTTCCTAATAGATCAATAAAAGCTGTATGGTGTTTAAAGGCAGTGTCATTTTATGCCTAACAAAGAAATAAAAAACATTTATAAAAAGTCACCTGGTGAGAATGGAACCTTAATGCCACTGTAATGGGGACGAAAAAACAGCTGCAGATATAAAATATTGGCAACTTGAATCGCCTGCACACCTGCAGCAACCTCAGAAGCCCTGCCGTTCTAATAGGCAAAACTTACAGCTTGCTGCTAATTTCCAATTCTTCACATTCCTATTGGTCTATCACAACTGGCCAAAGCAGATTTGCAGGCTATGAGCAAATCCCTATTCTTATGCCGCGTACACACGGACGTTTTTCTCGTTGAGAAAAACTACATTTTTCCCATTCGACGAGAAAAACGATCGTCTGTGGGCTTTCTGTCGTTTTTTTCGACGAGAAAAACGGCATTAAAAACGACGAGAAAAATTAGAACATGTTCTAATTTTTCTCGTCGTTTTTTTCGACATGTTTTCCGCGGCAGTGTTTCCCATAGAGAAACACTGCCGTGGAGCCCACACACGGTCATTTTTTTCGACCAAAAAAAAAATGACATTTAAAACGGCCGTGTGTGGGGGGAACAAGCTGTTCCTCGTTTTTAACGTCGATTTTCTCGACAGTGTTTTCACCGTCGAAAAAATCGATCGTGTGTACGCGGCATAAGGGCTGAGGTGTGCAGATCACAAATCTGCCCAGTCTTTGTCCTATCTCAGGTTTTGCTGATCAATTTTCTCATCGCTAACATACAGAGAATAATTATACAATGGTTTGTTATAGCAACCAGTCAGATTTAGGTAGTTTAAAGTTTTACTAAACCCAGGACCCTGCATTCACTATATCTGTTCTCCCACAGTACACAGAACATGGAAATGCAATTATTTTTGTTAATATAAACTGCTAAATACCTTTTCTCATTAGCAGCATACAGCGGTCTTGTGACTTCTATTGGTGTCTGGTTAAAGCTTGTAGGAGGAGTTTTCATTCTACTTTGACTGTCCTATGAGGCTGCATGAGCCCTGACCCTCTGTCTGAACAGTGCTGATTGGCCCTGTGCTGATCACATGCACTCTCCCAAGAAAAAATTAAATAAAAAACTCTCTAGCAATTCACACCAAACTGAGCATGTGCAGAGTGCCTCCAAGGCGCTGTTGGGAACAGTGGACGGAAGGGAGGACCAGAGAAGACAGGATCAAACAGCCTTTTTACACAATGCAAAGAATTAACTCCCTAAGTTCCACAGTGAGTATAACAAGCATGCTTTACCGCATATACAGACTGATTTGACTGTTGTAAGTTTAGTAAGACTTTAAGGTAACTGATGATGAAAGAATTCTGAGTAAGTTGCTGCACTTAGTATATGCATCAGGCTGTGAACTAAAAGTAAATGTCTCAAGGTTCCTGTTTTGCAGCATGATGTGCATATATTGATAAATCTCCCTCCGTGTCATATTTATTTATTTTATTATTTAATTATTATAGCAACAATTTTGCACAGCACTTTACTTACATGGTACATTCACATCACTCCCTGCTCTAAAGCCTCGTACACACGATCGAGAATCTCGTCAAGAAAAAACACGTTGTTTTTCTTGACGAGATTCTTGGACAAGAAACTTGTCCCGGCCGAGTGTACAGACGCTCCATTCAAAGAACCCGCGGTTCTTTGAATGGAGCGAACGCGGTGACGTCATCAACTACGACGAGCGTGCGCTCTTCACATTCGATGCCGTCGCCGCCATCTTGCTACACCCTACCTATGCCTAGGAAGCTACCGCGCATGCGTCAAAGTCATTTCGAGCATGCGCGGGTTTCCACGGCGAAAGGTAAGTGTACACACACACACACTTTTCTCGTCGAGAAACAGGCTGACAAGAATCTCGACGAGAAAATAGAGAGCAGGTTCTCTATTTTTCTCGTCGAGATTCTTGTCGGTTTTCTTGACAAGAAACCTGATAGCCGCGTACACACGACCGAGTTACTCAGCAAGAAAGCTCTGCCAGCAAGTTTCTTGCTGGTTCTTGCCGAGAAACTCGGTCGTGTGTACGAGGCTTAAGGCTGCATTCACACCTGAGCATTTTGTAGCCTGAAGCCTGAAGCTACAAAACGCTAGAGGGGGAAAAAAAACATTATTTTCTATGGAGATGGTTCACACCTCCACTCCAAAACGCCTGAAGCCGAACGCCTGAAGCTCAAACAAGTTCCGGACCCTTTTTTGTCGCGCAAATCGGGCAGATTTGGGCGCTTTAGGAGTCATAGAATGTAATGGAAATGCTCGATTCAAGCGTTTAGCGCGACAACTAGCGTTTCGACGCGCGCAAATTTGCGCGACAAAACTCCGGTAAAAAGGCCGTGAAAAAACGCTCAAAGCGCTACGCTCAGGTGTGAATGCAGTCTTAAGGAGCTTGCAATCTAAGGTGCCTACCTCACTCACATTTATATATACACATACTAGGGCCAAATTAGTCAGGACTCAGGAGCCATAATAAATAAGTGTTTTTTAATTGATGCTGTCAACAGTCAAGGTTTTCTATCCATTTCTTTTATTGACTTATGTTTTCCTATACAGTATATTATAGAATATTTAGGTAAGGAACAATACATGCTTTACTGTATGCTGCTGCGTTAACAAGAACATTAACTCAGTTATTCTTGCCAAATCATAGATATTCACAACTATTAATACCATTGCATAGGAAATCTTACTGTACACATACAGCGACTACATTCAGTTATAAACATTCATTTCAATATTTCTGTCTAAGCAAGGTAAAGCATACAGAAAGCAAGAGGTCTTCAGTATAGAACAAGGAGGGTATTGTGCCATTACGCAGGGAGATTGAAACATCACCTTCTTTATTTAGCTGTGGCAGAATCTGCCAAGCATTGGATTTGATCATTTTATTTGCTCCGTTGGCATCTTTGAATCAAGTCTTATATGACTAGTGTTCCCGTGTCTTTAAAGCTCACAACATCACTTTAAAGAGGATTTTTATTAAAGCAGGCAATTTGTATTTAGCTTTGAGAGAAAACACAAGCAGATATAACTGTATGTAACAATCCAGTTTAACACAACAGAATGAAGTGAGAGGGATAAAAAATATCAGGGGCGACTGCAGGAAAGAAATAGTTTTGATTCTTTAAAAACAAATACAGTAAACTGCACTTTGCAAGGCATTTTTGCGCTAGCGTATTGAATGCGGTAAAAACTTCATGTTCCAAAGAATGACCTATACTCACACAAACAGGTTAAAACAAAAATAAAAAACTCATGCCGCGTACACACGACCGTTTTTAATGACGAGAAAAATGCAATTTTTTAAAATGGTCATTAAAAATGATCGTGTGTGGGCTACAGAGCATTTTTCACGACGTGAAAAATGGCCATGAAAAAATTGGAACATGCTTTAATTTTTCTCGTCATTTTTGAGTGAAAAAAAATGCGCATGCTCAGAATCAAGTATGAGACGGGAGCGCTCGTTCTGGTAAAACTAGCGTTCGTAATGGAGATAGCACATTCGTCACGCTGTAACGGACTAAAAAGCACGAGGCTGAAAAGCACGAATTGTCTCTCAACAAACTACTAACACGAGGATCAGCAAAAGCAGCCCAAAGGGTGGCGCCATCCAAATGGAACTTCCCCTTTATAGTGCCGTCGTACGCGTTGTACGTCACCGCGCTTTACTCAAGCATTTTTTTCAATGACATTAAAAACGGTCGTGTGTACGCGGCATAACAACAAAAAAAATCAAAACCAGAATCACAGGCAGACTGGATGGAGCACTTTTTTTTACTGTCTTTCTGTCCTAATTTTTCTATCTTTCTACTTTGTTCATTGCTAAAAAAAAAAAAAAAGGTACATTTGTGTAGCACACGGACCCTTTTCTCCTGCCTACCTTTATTTTGCAGGGATAAAGGCACACCGTGCCACATGCCCGTATCCTCCTGGTATAAGAGGTTGAGCGGTGTTCTTACAATTTTGGGTCCTGCAATGAGTTACCTCCCGTCCATTGGTTCTCGTCTCCCAGAATATAGGGAAAAGTCTGTTCTTTTCCCCGAAAGAAGGCCAATGTCCAGACAGTGTTTAAACTCCAAACAGATGAGTTTATTTTATATTTCTTGAAACAGATTTGGGAATAGGTTGAAGATAGCAACAAATGCAGGTAGGGAGATAGGTTCAGGCACGCGGCACCCAGTTCCCCTATTCTTCACTCAAGCCTGAGTGTGAATTTGCTCACTCGGATAGATCCCACTCACAGTTCTAGCAGCCGGAGTGAAGCACGAACAGTTCCTTTAATTTAGTCCCCTTCACGGACAAGTCTCATGCCGCGTACACACGACCATTTTTAATGACGAGAAAAATTACATTTTTTAAAATGGTCATTAAAAATTATCGTGTGTGGGCTTTCCAGCATTTTTCCCGACGATAAAAACGCAGAGAATCACAACGTGAAAAATTGGAACATGCTCTGTGAGGGCTTTAACAACGTGAAAAAAAATGCGTATGCTCAGAATCAAGTATGAGACGGGAGCGCTCATTCTGGTAAAACTAGCGTTCGTAATGGAGATAGCACATTCGTCACGCTGTATCGGACTGAAAAGCACGAGGCTGAAAAGCGCGAATCGTTGCTCAATAAACTTTACTAACATGAAGGGTGGCGCCATCCGAATGGAACTTCCCCTTTATAGTGCCGTCGTACGTGTTGGACGTTACCGCGCTTTACTCGAACATTTTTTTCCACGATAGTGTGTAGGCAAGGCAGGCTTGAGAGGAAACACGAAAAATCACGTCAAGAAAAATGCAGTTTTTTTCCATGACATTAAAAACGGTCGTGTGTACGCGGCATAAGAGATCCTCTGTTACTGAAATAGAACTTTGAAACTCCCATAGATTAGTAGAGACCATAGGTGCCAATGGGACACACTACAGGAGCTATACTGCAACTCATGAATCCTTCCCTATGATAGGCAACCAGGCCGTGAATTCCTTCACCGATCCATCGGACAGGTCCTCCCCTGGTTTCCTCTCCTTCAGAGCGGGCCACCCTCACACGGGTTCCCTGGGGCTCCAGTTTGTTGGTTGTAAACCCAGTTGAAAGTACTGGGCCTACTCGGAACTCTGCAGCATCGGGCTAAAGGTGCCCAAGACTCCTCGATCAGTTCACACACCCCAGGCCAGCAAGGCCAACGGGCGCGACTTCACCATCAGGGGTCCTCCTTGGAATCCCCCTGGCACACCACCCCAATGGGGCACACTCTCCCTAGATCATGACGTCTGCCCTTTATGTACCCTCTCCCGGCATGCACAGCAGGCCGAACCCGCCCACTGCACGGTAGCCGAGAGAGGACACCCAATCACACCACAATGCCACCCGTGGTTCAACCCGAGACCTGGGCAACAGCGCCACCACAGGCCCAGGGGAACTATACACTAGGCAACAACATGGCAGAGCAGAGTCCATAATAAACAGAATTGTAGAATCTGAGCCATACTATTGCTCAGGCTGCCCCTAAATTTACAGCATAGCGACTCCATTTTTTGGGGTCCCGCTACATTTGTAACGCAGGTAAATGTATAGATGCCATCCACTTGATGTAAATCTTAATGATCATTGTTTGTACATGGAAACAGCCCACTTTACATTACACAGCCCCCGTACCTCTTGACCACTTTACATTACACAGCCTCCGTACCTCTGGGCCACTTTACATTACACAGCCTCCATACCTCTGGGCCACTTTACATTACACATCCTCCGTACCTCTGAACCCCTTTACATTACACAGCCTTCATACCTTTGGGCCACTTTACATTACACAGCCCTGCACCTCTGGGCCACTTTACATTACACAGCCCCGCACCTCTGGGCCACTTTACATTACACAGCCCCGCACCTCTGGGCCACTTTACATTACACAGCCTCCGTACCTCTGGGCCATTTTTTATTACACAGCCCTGCACCTCTGGGCCACTTTACATTACACAGCCCAGCACCTCTGGGCCGCTTTACATTACACAGCCTCTGTACCTCTGGGCCACTTTACATTACACAGCTTCCGTACCTCTGGGCCACTTTACATTACACAGTTCGCACCTCTGGGCTTCTTTACATTACACAGCCTCCATACCTCTGGGCCACTTTACATTACACAGCCCCGCATCTCTGGGCCACCTTACATTACACAGCCCCTGTACCTCTGGACCCCTTTACATCACACAGTCCCCACTGCATATTACACAGTGCCCCTGCACATCACACAGCCCCCCTGCATATTACACAGGCCCCTGTTATGCTTTAAAATTGTGCATACTTGTGGAATAGCGACAAATTACGGTACTTAAAAATCTCCATAGGCGTCGCTTTAAAAATTTCTACAGGTTACCCAGTTTAGAGTTACATAGGATGGCTTTGTGCTAGAATTATTGCTCATGCTCTAACGATCACAACGATACCCCACACGTGTGGTTTGAACACTGTTTACATTTGCAGTCGCGACTTACGTATGCGTTTGCTTCTGCGCACGAGCATGGAGGGATGGGGAGCTTAAATTACACTGTCCCTTTCAAAAAAATTCTGATCACTTTTATTGCTGTCAGAAGGAATGTAAACATCCCTTTAGACAGTAATTGGCAGTGACTGGTACTCTGTATGGAGGGATTTGGGGTCTATAAGACCCCAAATCCCTCCTTTGCATTTAAAAGCATTCAAAACGCTAAGTTTGGCTGTTTTGAATGCTGTAATTTTTTAAAATATGGCACCTTTAAGTCTTCTGTAAACCGGAAGTGATGTCATGACATCGCTTCTGGGTTACTAGATCCGAGACCCGATCAAAGCCGATTACAGCTTTGTTCGGGTCTACGGGCGGCCGGCGGACATGCTGGCTGGGCGCACGGGCCTCCTGGTGGGACGGGAAAGTCTGGGTGAGCTGCTTGAGATAACAGCCGAGTGGCTTCTTAGCCGCGTCCGTTCTTATCACAAAAAACTCGACCAAGGTAAAATGCCTGCAGGCCAGGTGCATGTGAATTTATCATGTGCACTGGCGGGCCGGACATTTAGCGGTTGAAGGAAAGAAAATTGCTTAATTCCCCCAACAACACATTTAGTGTTGATGGGGGAATCCCTCCCACTGCGCTATTGTGTTCTGACAGTTAGGGATTTCTCTGGCGTTGGAATACAAAGATTACTGCTGCTGCCAGGAGCAATATTATATTTAAAAAAACAAACAGGCTGTTTGCACTGAAGTCAATCGAGAGATCAACCTCAGTAAAACCAGCCTGCCCATAGATGGATCGAAATTTGTCCGGTTCCTGGCCTGCTGAATCACCCGCATTTCAATCTGTCTATGGCCGACTTAACTTCTTGTAGTAAAACACCTTACTTTTTTGTCTTTCGTACATTCTTGCTCATTCAAAATGTCCTGCTGATGGGTAATTTTAGACTGCTGTATCACCTGCAATCAAAAATTTGTGAGAGGCTGACAGAAATTGGCCACTGGCAGCACAGTTCAGCATTAGTGAGAATAGGGACAGCCTATGTGAACTACTGGACAATTTATATCTGCTGGTCAAAGCGGGTCAAATACTGCTTGATGAAAAAAGACGTGCCACTGCTAAAAGTACTTGAAAAAAAATCTGTTTTACAAACTTCAATGAATCTAATTGAGGTTCTGCTGCTGTATGTAAGCCAAGCTAATTGTGCAAGAAAAATAATAAGTTTCCACAGCCAAATATGCACTGCCATTTTACACTGTCCATAAAAAATTGTTCTGTTCCTTAACACCATGTGCAGTCTTAAAACAGTTGTAAAGGATAAACACAAATTCTTTGAAGACCATGCTTGGGGAATGCCTTGAAGTCGTTCTAAAGACATTGTTTACCTTAATGCAATTGCTGCATAAAAGGTAAAAAAATATCCAAGTAGTCGCATTGCCCCCCATCCCTACCTCCCTATATACTTTCCTGGGTCCTATCCTGATCCAGCACTGTGTCTGTCTACAGCAGCGTTGGCCTCTGTTCCTCTCCCCACAAAACACTTAGGCCCCTTTCACACTTGTACGACTTGTCCCACGATTTGGGACTGCAAAGTAGCATGACAAGTCGTTCCCCATGATTTCCAATGACAACCATTCATATTAGTACGACTTCAAGTCGTTCCGACTTCAAAGTAGTCCCTGCACTACTTTGGGACGATTTTGATGCCAATTACACAGGCATTCCTTGAAATCGCGGCAAAGTCACTCCCGCAAATTGCGGCAAAATTGCGGCCGTAAAATCGCACGGCTTTGAAGTCGCACAAGTGTGAAAGGGGCCTTAGGCAGCAGTGGGAGCCATTGACTGCTGTTGCTGTCAATCAAATCCTTTGAGGAGAGAGTGGGGGTCAGGCCAGAGCCGCATTGTGTGTGATAATGGACGCAGATGTGCCCCCATAGAAAGCAACTTGCTATGGGGAACACATAGAAGAGAAAGAGCCAAGAGTTCAAGCGGGAGACCCCAAAAGAGGGTTTTCGGGGCTACTCTGTGCATTACCATTGTACAGGGCAGGTAAGTATAAGATGTTTATTATTTTAATAAAAAATGTTTTCAGTGTTGCCCTCAAAGCTACAATAAAGACCTCTCCCCACTGTACAGTGTTTTAAACATTTTTTTTTTGCATTGCTTTATGTTCAGGGCCCCATGCTATTTTCACTGTAGTTTGCCTATTAGCCCTGAAAATAGCCAGAATTTACTTACAAGATTAAACTTTAAGGTAGGCCAATCAACCAGCGGGTTGAAATGAAATAAAACTATTAGATTCCCCCATCAACACACTCGGTGTTGATGGGGGAATCCCTCCTGTGGACCTATTGTATTCTGATTGTGGGGAACTCGGCTATAGCCATCGGCACTGATCAAGTGAAAAAACAACTGATAGGCTGGTTGTACAGAACTCAATCGAAAGATCTATTTCTGTACAACTAGCCTCCCCATAGATGGTCAAAATTTGTCCCATCTCTGCCGAACCAGTCAAATTTCAATCCATCTATGACTTGTTCTAGTTTGTATTTGATGAACTCTTAGGCTCCTTTCACACAGGACGGATCCGTGAAGATCCGCCTAGTGAACCTCCGCTTGCTCAGTGGGGATCGCTCCGCTGATCCCCGCTGAGCCGGCGGATGACAGATCTCCGCTCTCCCCTATGGGGGGATCGGATGAACACGGACCGTCTGTCCGCGTTCATCTGATCCGCTCTGCAGACGGATAGAAAAATAGGATTTTCCTCCGTCTGCAGAATCGGAGGATTGCAGACTCGGATGAGATTGGGTGTCAGCGGTGGTTCGTCCGCTGACACCCGCGATTTCATAGGGACCAATGTATGTCCCTTTTTCATCTGTAAACGGACGGATGAAAAAGCGGACATACGGTCCGCTGGTGTGAAAGGGGCCTTAGTGAATAAAACCTGGGAAAGTTAATTTATCTGTACTGAAAAATAAGGGTTTCTCCATGTAAGATTTACTAAACAGCTGAAGCATAATAGCCGCAACAGGTTTCTGATGTCCACCAGCCAGATGTAATTAGATAACCATTTTAATTCCCTCCACCAAGTTAGAAACATTGGGAATAAGTGGGAGGTGTGCAATGCCTGTACCCAACTCAACTATAACCAGCTATAACATGCTGAGAAAGGTGGTGGCTGCAAACAGCTTTTCATTTTTAAATATCTTCCCCATGGAGTCCCTATATTCTGTTTGCGATGGGGACCCTATAAACAATATTTTTTTTTTTGTTTTTTTTTTCTTTTACAGAAAGGAAAGGAAACATACAGAAAGGAAATTTAAGTTGTATTAATTTGCTTTCCTTTTTTAACAAGAAGGACTATGGTTGTATTGATGTTATTTTATTTGGAAAGGGTGGATGCAAATAACGTAAGAGGAGGTTTAAATGAATCGTATTCTTGTTAGTAAAAGTTTGCTCTTTCTATACAAAATACACTAGATTTATAGATTTATGTTAGGCAGACAGCTCAGATACAAAAAAAGTGCTTAGCAAAGTTTTTAATGTAAACGGATCCATATTTCTGCACAAATAAACACAAGACAACTTATCTTTTAGGGAAGGATTTTGAACTAAAGAGTTTTCAGTCCAGTGCCTCTCTAAAATGACTGATAAGTGCAGGGTTATTTTTTAGGTGCAAGATAAAGACCAATTCAGTGCTTAAATTATTGAATTTTATCTTTGTTGAATCAGACTTACATTTGAAGTAGCTTCCTTGTAAGGTTTATAGACTGTAAAGTTCTAGAAACAAAGTGCTAATATGACTGTAAGACCCCATACACACTATTAGATTTTCTGCAGATTTTTGTCTTCAGATTTACCAAAACCATGTAGCAGGGCCGGATTAACATAAGGGCTATTGGAGCTGCAGCTCCAGGCCCCTTCCTCAAGATAGGCCCATTTGCCCAAAAAGAAAAAAAAAATCACCAAAAAAAAAAAAAAAAACACGATTTTTCTTTGTATACTAAGCAATGCTTTAATTTTTTTTTACAGGTTACATGTTTAGAGTTACAGAGGAGGTCTATTGCTAGAATTATTGCTTTCGCTCTCGCGTATGTAACCTGTGTGTATCTGGCTCTGATACTAGCTAGTGCCTACCCAGCCACTGACTAGTATCTCTCCCCAGCCTGTCCCCACACACCCTCTCACCTGCTGACCTGTGGATGGGGGAATCACTCCTGCAGTTTTTATGTTCTGCCAGTGAATACAATGATCAGTGTTGCTAACTATAGCTGGCAGCACTGATTGTTTTGGGAAAAACATGACAGGCTGGTTGTACTCAAGTCAGATAATAGATTGAATTGTGTAAAACCAGCTAGCCCATACATAGATCGACTATTGCTGGTCTCTGCTTAATTGGCTTAATTTCAATCCATGTATAGCCTGCTTAACCACTACGCAGTCCCTAAACATCCTTCCACAAACCTTTACATTTTTCCTTCCCAGATTCCTTCATCCTCCTCACCTGTACATACTCTCCACACTTCTCTCCTGTACATACTGCTCACTGTCATACCCTCCACACTTCTCTCCTATACATAGTGCCCGCTGTCATACCCTACACACTCCTCTTCTGTAAAAAATGCTCGCTGTCATACACTTCTCTCCTGTACATAGTGCCCACTGTCATACCCTCCACACTCCTCTCCTGTACATACTGCTCACTGTCATACCCTCCACACTCCTCTCCTGTACATACTGCTCACTGTCATACCCTTCACACTCCTCTCCTATACATAGTGCCCACTGTCATACCCTCCACATTCCTCTCCTGTACATACTGCCCACTGTCATACCCTCCACACTCTTCTCCTGTACATACTGCTCACTGTCTTACCCTCCACACTCATCTCATGTACATACTGCTCAGTATCATACCGTCCACACTCCTCTCCTGTACATACTGCCCACATTCATAAACTCCTCTATTATACATAGTGCCGGCTGTCATACCCTCCACACTCCTCTCCTGTACATACTGCCCACTGTCATACCCTCCACACTCCTCTCCTGTACATACTGCCCCCATCATACCCTCCACACTCCTCTCCTGTGCATACTGCCCACTATCATACCACCCACACTCCTCTCCTGTACATACTGCCCATTGTCATACCCTCCACACTCCTCTCCTGTACATACTGCCCCCATAATACCCTCCACACTCCTCTTCTGTGCATACTGCCCACTATCATACCATCCACACTCCTCTCCTGTACATACCGCCCACTGTGATACCCTCCACACTCCTCTCCTGTACATACTGCCCACTGTCATACCCTCCACACTCCTCTCCTGTACATACTGCCCACTGTCATACCCTCCACACTCCTCTCCTGTACATACTACCCTCTGTCATACCCCCCACACTCCTCTGCTGTGCATACTGCCCACTGTCATACCCTTCACACTCCGCTCCTGTACATAGTGCATAGTGCCTTCTGCCATACCCTCCGCACTCCCCTCCTGTACATAATGCCCACTGTTAGACCCTCCACATTCGTCTCCCTCACCTGCACATACTTCCCACTTTTATACCACCCATACTCCTCCCCTATGCCTCTTACCCACAAAAACAGTTCTTTAAAATTATACTGAATATCCTCAATGTTACCAGCTCTAGAATGGGCACCATTTTGTTAGTTCAACTAAAGGAAATCTTCTCAGTCCTCATATTTGTTCTGCCCCATTATTAGTACTCCTTTAATTTTGTGATTACTACTGTGATGTATAGAGGAACATAGGGGATCTCAGCTACTCTAAATACATCACTTGTAAAAAAAAAAAAAAAAAAGTGTTGGCAACTATGCACTTAGGCACTGACCAAGGGCCACCGGGTCAGTAGGGGGCCCCATGAGAGGCTCCTGGGATCCTGTGATATTAAAGCGGTAGTAAACGTCGCTAACATTACTACTTTTAGAGGCCCTGAGGTAGGTTATGCCACAATGTACAAGTATGCACAGCATATTAGCACATTAGAGTACACTTAAATTGTCAGACTGAGCCCTCCAGTGCTGCGCTGTGATCAATCCGGTGGGGCCCGGGTGCTTCCATCTTCACCCGGTCTTCCTTCTGGGTTCTGTGCCTTCGGTCACTTGCCTTGGTCGGGCTGCGTTGATGCGATTCCCACACATGCTCATGTGCATCCTCTCTCTCTCTCTCTCTCATCCTCCCTCCCTTACCCCTCTTTCTCTCTTTCTCTCTCTTTCTCTCTCTCATCCTCTCTCTCTCTCTTTAATTTAATTTGTTATAACAAAAAATTGTTTGCATTTTTATTTATAAAAGGCCCCACCAAAATCCTCAGCACCAGGCCCATGATGTTCTTAATCTGGCCCTGCCATGTAGTGCAAGGGCCTGCCTGATTGCCTACAAATGGAAACTCTTAAGGTTTGACCTTATATTATATGGTTTTGGAAAAATCTAAAGACAAAAATCTGCAGAAAATCTAATAGTGTGTATGGGGTCTAATAAGGATAAGCTGTACGACAAGCTGTTTTAGGAAAGGATGATGTAAAATCTGTTTAGTAGGGTGTATACAGAATGCCAGGGATGTATCCTGAATGGGAGTTATGTGTCTCCATTATTTAGGTTGTGGCCCGTTTAAGGGGGACAATAAAAGACAGTTTTGGGTACTCAGGAATTCTCATCCATGCAGGGTGAGGTGCTCTGGGGTAGTCCAGTTGAAGAGGAGAGCGCCGGATTTACAGTTCCCTCAGTCCTCATTTGGGACCTGACATTGTGAGGCTTGTAGAGGATTTGTGTGGGAAAGACCCCCGACCCTGAGCCTCGACCCTGAAAGAGTTAACCTGCCTGCAGGGGATACCTTAAAATGAGTCAGTACCTATCTGCGAGGTAGAGTGTAGTGGTTCATAGCTGTGAGCAAGTTTGAACCGTCTGAGGTGCTGTTTAAACGCTGCTTTTTCTTGTGAAAAACGCTGCTTAAACCCTGGTGTGGGATTGGTATACTGGCAGTAAGCCAACATATTATTTCCATCTTACCAGAATTATGGACTGTTTTTCATTTGTTTTGCTGAAGGAAACTATTTTGTTTGCTTGCCTTTGAGTGGACAATAAAGACTGTTTACTTTTACAAACGGCAGGCTGGTGATGCTGAGCTCCCCATATTACAGCTGTCACTATGCAACTACAAAAGATATTGCTAAAGTTTTAAAACACAGTTAATACACACCTATACAGTATTAGTTCACTAATTAGATAAAGTAACATCTTTCCAAAGTGTCTGAATTAGCCCACGTTCACACTGGGGCTGCGGGAGTGAAGCCTGCGAGTTCAGCTGAACTCGCACGATTTCACTCCCACTGGCAGTCCTGATTTCAGCCACGATTTCAAAGACATCTGAAACAGATGTCAATGTAAATCGTGGCTGAAATTGCAAAAAGTAGTACGGAAACGACTTTTTGTAATCAGTGCAGTGCCGCAGATGCGGCGTCGCACCGATTAGGACGGTGCCATTGCCCGCAATTTGCGGCAAATTTCGCCGATTTGACATGCAATTTGACATGTCAAATCGCACCAGTGTGAACCAGGGCTTAATGAATGAATACAAAATTCACACTAGATTTGGCAATGTGTAATAATTACTTTCAGGGAAATGACAAGAGCTCCATCAATTTGTAGTGTCTATACATATTTCCCTATGTAGTGCCCCTTGGTAGATTGGGTTTTTTGTTCTTCTGACATGACTCTGAGAACAACCTCAGCCCCACTTACACACCAGGTTAATCAAATGGATACCACACTGCTGGATTAGATCAATTGCCATTCACTAGTCAATATGTTCACTAGGCTACAGCAGCATAAAATGGAGTTCTATGCTGCTAAATTAGAGTAAAGCTGTTTCCACAAATCCACAAAATCAGCAATATATAATGACATTAGAAAACATTAACAGCAATAATAATCAATACTGAGATAACTCGTCTGTAAACAGTAGGCTATAACTACTTTGGAGTGCACTCTATATGAATGACAGCAATGAAATTTAAGACTCCCTAATTAGGTACGACTTACTATGGACAAAAAAGTTTGTGTGAAGGAACTACCTAAGTGAGCAGTCTTTGGCCCTAGTTCTTCAGCTGGCTAGTGTTGGGGCTCAGTCTGTACAGTGATGCACATGAGTACAGTCCCAGTAAAGTCTGCATTCAGTAAATAATGCTGCAGTTTCGATGGCCAGCCCCTATGTGCTCAGTCTCTGCTAGCAGCAACAGGTTAATGGCAGCAGTGTCCTCTTACGAGCCCAACGATACAGCAATATGGGTCTCGCTGTTCAGATGTCAACTCACTTTTGGAACTGCCTGGAGCAACTCCAGTCCTCAGTACACAGCCATAGGCTTGTAGCAGATTGATATGCACACAGGAGCAGCGATGTGTACATCTCAGTCTCCTTTCAGCAAAGATAAATTTCCTTAGCATTCAGCCTGTTAAAATACAGCTCTCTCTTTATACCTGGCTCGCATTGGGAACTGTAGTTATGAAGTCCATTGACTTCCTTCGCATGTTCCTTCCACTGCACCACATCTCCCATTATTCAACGCTGCCCACCTTCTTCTACTTGTCAGCTTCCCGTAGTGCAGTGGTTCTCAACTCCTGTCCTCAGGACCCACTAACAGGCCAGATTTTAAGTATTACCTTGGGGAGATGCAGACTAGAATACTGCAATCCCTGAGCAGCAAATTATATCACCTGTGATGTATTTCAGTTATCTTGCAAACCTGGCCTGTTAGTGGGTCCTGAGGACTGGAGTTGAGAACCACTGCCGTAGTGGATGGAGGCGAGGTAGTGTTAACCCATTCAGCTGAAGTCCAGTGGAGAACCAGAAAGCACTGCAGCAGTGTCCTAAATAGCTCTTTGTCTCTATTCAAGCACCTGGCTACACTTAGAAATTATTCTGCTTCATATATAGAGTCATAAGTAGAATCAGCTTTCCCACATATTGAGTTTAGCCAAAACAATGAAGAAAATAAATGTTTGGCCGCCATAGAGTACTGCATCTACATATGGATTTTAGCTTTAATAAATAAGTACTTTTAGTCTTTATGAGCACTTAAGGTGGTAAATGCTTTGTTTATACAGTATTTTAACTTGGAGCATAAGGAAAAAAGCACAAACCCAATCACAATTATTGCACATAAAACATTTAGGAAATACTCACTAGTGCTATTAGCCTGCCATCGTCCTTCATGGCAAGATAGCGGTTTGCACTGATTCCCTTGATTGAAACAACACCTCTGTCTTCTGCTTGAAGTTGCAATTTAACTGCAGAATGAAAAATATAAAATAAGATGAATTACTTAAATGTAAACAGTTCTTCATCTGCTAGCTAACATTTATCTGTTATAACAGGTTAGAACTTTTGGCAAATGCTCTAATTTAAAATAAACCTGTGGGCTCATCTAACCAAAATCTATAAAGTCCTTCTATGTGTAGATAGATCATCTTCAGATCGCCCCCGGAGAAACTAAAACCAAGACTATGCAAATGTCAACCACAGCTTGTGTGGTCAAGCATACAATAACAGTGGGCAAATACATAGTAAGAGTGGCCACAGCAAAGGGTCATACAAACATATAAAAGACTCCAATGAAAGCGTGAGCCTCACCACCACAAAGCAGGCTATACACGTTCAGTTATTTTTTTTTCTTCTTTTTATTTAACCAGTGGGTTTAACAAAACAAAAACCTGACAGATCCCTGCTTCAAAACAAATGACGTTGATGCAGGCATCTCACCTATCACACTATTGTATTCTGACAATGTGCAGAAATCCCCACACCCCAGAACAGAAATCCCTACTCCTCAGTAGGGATGAGCTCGGTGTTCGAGTCGAACATACGTTCGACTCGAACATCGGCTGTTCGATCGTTCGACGAAGATCGAACGATTTGGGCCGTTCGCGCCTAATTCGAGTGACGCGAACGGCCCACAATGCACTACGCCATCGCAGTGTCATCCAGGCGCTGTGATTGGCCAAGCATGCACTGTGACCCCGCATGCTTGGCCAATCACAGCGCCGGCAACGAGGAGAGCAATGATTGGCCACAGGCAGGATGCCTGTGGCCAATTATTGCTGAGGGTGTTTAGTACACGCCCCACACTATAAAAGGCCGCCAGCACGGCGGCCTTGTGTAGTGTTTTCCGGAGCATGGAAAGAGAAGCATAGGCAGGGACAGTGACATTTATTTTTTCTTGCTTAACCTGGATTCCTTTAGTTTAGGGAAAGAGAAGGATAGGTAGGGAGAGTGTCAGTGTGTTTTACTGTGCGAATCCTTGTTTCTAGGGACAGGGAAGGACAGTGAGGGAAATTCTACTTGTGCTATAGTGTGCTAAAGCATTGATCATCAATCAGCTTTAAAAAAACATTTTTTCTAGGGACAGAAAACTATAGGTAGGAAGAGTGTCAGTTTCTTTCACTGTGATAATCCTTGTTTCTAGGGACAGGGAAGGACAGTGAGGGAAATTCTACTTGTGCTATAGTGTGCTAAAGCATTGATCATCAATCAGCTTTAAAAAAACATTTTTTCTAGGGACAGAAAACTATAGGTAGGAAGAGTGTCAGTTTCTTTCACTGTGATAATCCTTGTTTCTAGGGACAGGGAAGGACAGTGAGGGAAATTCTCCTTGTGCTATAGTGTGCTAAAGCATTGATCATCAATCAGCTTTAAAAAAACATTTTTTCTAGGGACAGAAAACTATAGGTAGGAAGAGTGTCAGTTTCTTTCACTGTGATAATCCTTGTTTCTAGGGACAGGGAAGGACAGTGAGGGAAATTCTCCTTGTGCTATAGTGTGCTAAAGCATTCCTCATCAACCATCTTTGAAATCCTTGTTTTTTGGACAGTCAGGGAAATTGTCGTTGTGCTATTCTGTGCAAAAGCAATCATCCTCAACCATATTTAGAAATCCTTAAGTAAAGGGACAGAGAAGGACACCTGAAGGTAGCCCTTATTGCTTTTTTCCCATCTCCCTGCAGGCCATCTATTAGAATGTCTGGAAGGCAAACAAGGAGAGGCAGACAGTCAGGAGGCAATAAAAGAGGGCAAGCAGGCTCTGTGTCTGGGGGCAACAGTGCTGGTCGTGGACGCGGTGCATTGTCATCAGCACATGGCCATGGGACACGCTTGTCCTTCTTTTCGGCAGCTGGACATGTTGAGCCACATCATGCCGAAGACTTGGTAGAGTGGATGACCAAGCCCTCCTCCTCCTCCTCATCCTCTCTCACCCAGGCTCAGGGTACTGGCAAAGCAGCTGCCAAAGCGTCCTCTTCCCTGGTATCAATGTCAGACTCATCATCAGTCACTCCTTCCCTAGACCCACCATGTCCTCCTCCTGAGGAGTCCCCCGAACTGTTTGAGCACAGTGTTGGGTACATGCTCCAGGAGGATGCCCAGCGTTTCGAAGGGTCTGATGATGAAACCCAGCTACAGGAAGGCAGTAGCGTGAGAGCAGACAGAGGGGATGCTCAAGAAGGACACCAATCTGGCAGTCATGTTCCAGCAGCTGCAGCATACTGCCAGATTGGCTCCAGTGATGAGGAGGGAGGGGATGATGAGGTCACTGACTCCACGTGGGTGCCTAATAGGAGAGAGGAGGAGGAGGAGGATGAGGAGGAGGCACATCTCCAACGAGGCAGGATGCCCTTTGGTGGCCAGCGTAAGGGCAGTACACCGACGGAATCACACCGCAGAGCTCCGCCTGTGCAGGGCGCTGCCTCTGCCCGTCATTCAAAAAGTTCTTTGGTGTGGGCCTTTTTTGAGGCTAGTGCATCAGATCGCACAGCTGCTGTTTGCAACATATGTCTCAAGCGTATATCGCGTGGCCAAAACATCAGCCGCTTGGGTACCACATGCCTGACCAGACATATGTTGACCTGCCATGCAGCTCGTTGGCAAGCCTACCTCAAAGACCCACACCAAAGAACAAAGCGGACCTCTCCTTGCACCGCATCAGCTGGGATCTCCAACCCCACTATAACTTCAGTCCTCTCTGAAACATGCACTGAGAGGAATGAAGGTGTAGAATTAGGTGTGTCACAGCCAAGTAGTTGCGGCCACTCTGCTAGCAGTACACCGACGTCCGATTCTAGCAGGCAAATTTCCCTGCCCCAGCTGCTGGACCGTCGAAAGAAGTTCACTCCCAGCCATCCACATGCCCAGCGGTTGAATGCTAGCTTGGCTAAATTGCTAGCGCTTCAACTGCTGCCTTTTCAGTTGGTAGACTCGGCCCCCTTCCGTGAGTTTGTGCAATGTGCGGTTCCTCAGTGGCAGGTTCCCAAACGCCACTTTTTCTCACGGAAGGCTATTCCGGCTCTCTACCGGCATGTGGAAGGCAATGTCTTGGCCTCGCTGGACAGGGCGGTCAGCGGTAAGGTGCATATTACCGCTGACTCATGGTCCAGCAGGCATGGACAGGGACGTTACCTTTCTTTCACGGCCCATTGGGTCACTCTTTTGGCAGCTGGGAAGGATGCAGGACAAGGTGCAGTAGTGTTGGAGGTTGTTCCACCGCCACGCCTCCAAAATGCTACTACTGGTTGTGACACACCTCTCTCCTTCACCCCCTCCTCTTCTTCTTCCTCCATGGCCTCTTCCTGTGCTTTGTCCTCTGAACCAGCGGTGCTCCGTAGCCGTTCAAGGGGCTACGCAAGTACGCAGGCAAAAAGATGCCATGCCGTGCTTGCGCTGGTGTGTTTGGGGGACAGAAGCCACACTGGGGCAGAGGTCCTGTCTGCTCTGCAGGGCCAGGCCGAGAGGTGGTTGACGCCACGCCAGCTTAAGCCAGGAATGGTGGTTTGCGACAATGGCACCAACCTCCTCTCCGCCCTCCGACAGGGACAACTGACCCATGTGCCCTGTGTGGCTCACGTCCTTAACCTGGTGGTGCAGCGGTTCTTGGGCAGGTACCTGGGCTTACAGGATGTCCTGAGGCAGGCCAGGAAAGTCTGTGTGCATTTCCGCAGATCTTATAATGCCAGTGCTCGCCTGGCTGAGCTGCAAAAGGAGTTGAACCTGCCCAAGAACCGCCTTATATGTGACATGCCCACCAGGTGGAACTCAACGTTGGCCATGCTGCAGCGGCTGCACACGCAGCAGAGGGCCATCAATGAGTACCTGTGCGACTACGGCACCAGGACAGGGTCAGGGGAGCTTGGTTTTTTTTCTCCACGCCAGTGGGGCATGATCAGGGATGCATGCACTGTCCTGGCACCATTTGAGGAGGCCACGAGGATGGTGAGCAGTGACAGTGCATGCATCAGTGACACTGTACCTCTTGTCCACCTGTTGGAGCACGCGCTGCGTGGAATAATGGACAGGGCACTTGAGGCAGAACAGAGGCAGGAAGAGGAGGACTTCCTTGCCTCTCAAGGCCCCCTTTACCCAGACAGTGTTCCTTCTGTCCCACCCATCGCACAGGAAGAGGAGGAGGAGGAGGAGGAGGATTGTGTCAGCATGGAGGTGGAGGCTGGCACTCAGCATCATCAGCAGCAGTCTTTTAGGGATGATTTACAGTCCCAAGAAACCAGTGGACTTGTACGTGGCTGGGAGGAGGTGGCTGCGGATCATGTCGTCCTTAGTGACCCAGAGGACTCCGGAGCGAATGCCTCAGCAAACCTACGCTGCATGGCCTCCCTGATCCTGCAAAGTCTGCGGAAGGATCCTCGTATTCTTCGGATCAAGGAGAGGGACCATTACTGGCTGGCCACTCTCCTTGATCCACGGTACAAGGGTAAGGTTGCGGACCTTATGTTACCGTCGCAGAGGGAGCAGAGGATGAGACAACTCCGGGAGGCCTTGCAGAAAGGTCTGTGCAACGCGTTCCCAGAGACTGGGAGGTTACAAACTCCTGGTCCTGGACAACGAGTTGCTGAGGCTTCGGCCAGTCAAAGAAGGAGCGGTGGGGAAGGTGGCCGTCTGACCGATGCGTTCAGACAATTCTTTAGTCCGCAGCCCCAAAGTATGATCGGTTCCAGCAACCATCGCCAGCGTCTGATAAACATGGTGCAGGAATATCTAGGGGCAAGGTCAGACTTGGACACCTTCCCCACCGAAAATCCTCTGGCTTACTGGGTCTTGAGGATGGATCACTGGCCAGAGCTTGCACAGTATGCAATTGAGCTACTGGCCTGTCCTGCATCCAGCGTTCTTTCGGAACGCACATTCAGTGCTGCTGGAGGATTTGTCACGGATCACAGGGTGCGCCTGTCCACCGACTCGGTTGATCGACTGACTTTCATCAAGATGAACCAGTCTTGGATCACCACCAGCTACCACACACCTGATGCTGATATAACAGACTAATTGATTTTAACATGTCACATCCCTTCAAGACTGATGCTGATGCTGAGTGCCGGTGCTGTTATGTTGACTGGCTATCCTCCTCCTCCGAGTCCTCAATGATACGATTGATGATGATAGCTTGGAAGATCATTTTTGTTTATGGGTGCCACCACCAGTGGCTAAGGCCCAATTTTTCAGCCCCTGTTTTACAGGGGCGTGTAATTACAATTTTTTTAGCAATAATTTGCCATAGGGCTCATTGCTGTGCTCCAAGTACAGTATCTGTGAGGGGTTGGAGTGTTGTGGCACCAGTGCCTAAGGCCCAATTTTTCAGCCCCTGTTTAACAGGGGCGTGTCATTACAATTTTTGAAGCAATACTTTGCAACAGGGCTCATTGCTGTGCTCCAAGTACAGTATCTGTGAGGGGTTGTAGTGTTGTGCCACCAGTGCCTAAGGCCCAATTTTTCAGCCCCTGTTCAACAGGGGCATGTAATTACAATTCTTGATCTAATAATTCACAGCAGGGCCCATTCCTGCACCCACCAAGAGTAACTCTGAGGGCTTACAGTGTTGTGGCAACACCACCACCACCACCACCACCATGAAAGGCCCAATTTTTCAGCCCCTGTTCAACAGGGGCATGCAATTACAATTCTTGATCTAATAATTCACAGCAGGGCCCATTGCTGCACCCACCAAGAGTAACTGTCAGGGCTTACAGTGTTGTGGCACCAGCACCACCATCAAAGGCCCAATTTTTACTACCACTGTTCAACAATTATATGTAATTAAAATTCCTGATATAATAGTTGACAGCAGGGCGTTCCAGCACCAACCAAGAGTAACTGTGAGTGCTTACAGTGTTGTGCCAACACCAACAACTAAGGGGCCTATTTCTGCAGAGTATATACGGCAGGTCCCTACTTTCAAACATCCAACTTACAAACGACTCCTACTTGCAAACGCAAGAAGACAACAGGAAGTGAGAGGAAATCTACCCCTTGGAAGGAAAATTCTCTCCTGTAAGAATTAATATGGGAGAAAGGTGTCTCCTCTGTACTGATGCTTTATCAGCAATCCTTGTTTCAAGAAAAACACCACATTTCAAAAACAGTTGTCATTGGGACGGAAAGTGAGGTGAAATGTTCTGAACAGGGGCACAGACAGCAAAACAAATGTTACAGGGGTGATAACCCTTACCTATGTTTTCCAAAAAGTTTAAAAATAGATTTTTGGGCTGGAGCTACACTTAAACAATGTACCTGTTCAAAATTACAAACAGATTCTACATAAGAACAAACCTACAGTCCCTGTCTTGTATGCACCGCCTGTATACGGCTGTTCAGAGTATATAGGGCCTTTTTTATTTTATGTGCGGGGTTCCCCTTAATATCCATACAAGACCCAAAGGGGCTGGTAATGGGCTGGTGTAGGGGGGGGGGGTATGATGGGGTAGCTATGCCATTTTTCTTAAAGATTTTCATCCATATTACCGGGACCAGACATTACATTAAAGCCGCAAGCAGTTTTAAATGGCTTTTTTTTCCTTTAGAAGTGTCATTTTGTGCAGGGACAGTTCTAAACACGGGAAACACGTGGCACTTCACAGGCATACTTTAGACACCCCCCAGGTACGATATTTAAAGGAATATTTGACTTTTTTTTTTTCACTTTATGCATCATTAAAATGACTGCTCCCGAAAAACGACCGTTTTTAAAACTTATTTTTGCATTGATACATGTCCCCTGGTGCAGAACCCGGGTTCCCAAACCCTTTTTAGGACAATAACATGCATAATAGTTGTTATAATTAGCACTTTAGAATTCGAACGTTCGCATCCATTGTATTTAATAGGGTTCTAATGTTCGTACGAACTTTCGGTCCGTTCGCGGGTTCTGGTGCGAACCGAACCCGGGGGTGTTCGGCTCATCACTACTCCTCAGCACAGAAATTTCCACACCCCAGCACAGAAATGTGTGGATGTTGGTGCAGGGAGTCTGGATTTTTACTGGCTTGGCAGGGGGATGCTAGAGAGATGGGGATCTTTGTGTTAGAAGGTGATTTCTGTGTTGGGGAGTGAGGATGTTGTGTGTTGGGGAATGGAGATTTCTATGCTGAAGAGTGTTGATTTCTGTGCTGAGGAGTGATTTCTGTTCTGGGGAGTGGGGATTCATTGCCTTGCCCTTCCCTTTGATCTGTCCACTGAACCTTGTGTCTTTACCAAGGTGCTAGCTTCTGTACTTGCTCTGCTTTATTCACAAGCCATACCCATAGTGGACAACCTTCTCCTGATAGAGCAGTCAACACAGGCCTGTTTTCCAATGTTTATCAAACTATACAGACTCTGCAGAGGTTCAAGTTTATTTTCTTTACAAGACAAGTGAGAGATGATACCGCTCCAAAAACTACAAATCCCTTGGCTTGGCTTCCGTCCCACTAAACCACAAGGTGCTGGCAAGACAAGCTTCTGACTCTTTGCTTCCATGTTTGGACCCTGTAGTGCAAAAGCAAGTCAATCCTTTGCTTTTGTATGTGGCTTTGGAGCTTGAGGTCTGAGAACTTCGAGGTAGCTCGGTATACCCAATTCCACTCCAGCCTACTGCATCTCAAAATTATGGCTGTGTTAGACAAAAAGGTACAGTTTCTGGACAATCGTAAGCACCTGACACCCTAGATTATCCCTGGCACACAAATCCAGCCCTGGAGTCAGGAAATCCTTCCATTGAACTGGAAACTTCTTACACTGTAAGCAAGCCTGACAGGCTGAAGAATAATCATGGACACCCTTTTGGTGCAGGGGAATTTTTCGCTGGAGGAAGCTCACCTTCCAATCAACATAAAAAGCGGTACTGCAGTACCTCTCGACTACTGGGTCATCTGATCCTGGTTTGGTTAGATAACACTGCAGGGGCATCATTCATCAATCATCAGGGAGGAACCAGAAGTCTCGAGGCTCAAAGAGAGGCCAACTGGATTCTAACTTGGGTGGAACTTCATGCTCTGCCCTTGTATACTGTATACATTCCAGATGTTGAAAAACCTCAGTCGTCAATGTCAGGACTCAAGTGAGTGGGCTCTTCACCCAAGACCTCTGTTGCTGGTGAGGAACACCAGACATGGATCTCCTGGCTTGCAGATTCAACAACAAACCAAGGCTGTCTCCAGGTCTAGGGACCTTCTAGCTATAGCAGTGGATGCCATGGGATCAGGTTACCCTGATTTATGCTTTCCCTTTTGCAGCATCAACACAGAGGGCATTTCAGTAATTATCATTGCACCAAGCTGGCCCAGGTAGATGTGGTACTTGGATCTCATTCTCCAGGCGGAAACTCCATGGTCTCTCTCAAATTGCCTGGATCTGCTGTCCCAAGGACTAGTTTACCACAATGCTTCATGATCACTGCCCTTAACGGCATGGCTGTTGAAATCCAGGTCCTAAAAGGTAGGGGTCTACCTGATTCCATTATTCCTATGCTCTTAAAATCTGGGAAATGTTTTTTTCACTATCATACCTGGAAAGCTTACTTGACATTATGTAAAGCAAGGAATTTACATGCCAAAAGGTAATCTGTGGGATGTATCCTGGCCTTTTTCCAAACTGGTCTCGATCAGCATTTGGCTTTGAGTACCATCTAAGGTCAGATCTGGGCTAATGTTATTCATTTCCAAAGATCGCTGGCAGCTCATTCTCTGGTGAAAGCCTTTGTCAGGGTGTCGCTTACACAGTCCCCCTGTACGTCGACCTGTGACTTCATGGGACCTAAACCTGGTTCTGCCGGTTCTTCAAAAACCTGTCTTTGAACCCACAAGGGAGAGTTCTCTGTCTACTCTCACTCACAAGGTAGTTTCCTTGTGTTGCCATCTCCTCTGTGAGGCAGGAGTTATCAGCATGATTTCTAGACAGCCTTTTCTTGAGATCTAAGGCCTACTTTCTCCCTAAGATGGGTTCTCCCTTTCACCTTAACCAGGATTCTGCTCCATCTCTCTGTCCTGCACCCAGTGGCGGTGCGTCCATAGTGGGCGCAGGAGCGCCGCCTCCTCTCTCCTGCACCGTCACTCAACAATACATAGATTCATGCATTGCATGAATCTATGTATTGTCGCCGCTGCCGCCCACTATTCATATGGCCGGCCCCCTGGTGAGCGCTGGCCATCTGAATAACAGCGGTGGGTGTGTTTTGGAAGTTTCTATCAGAGCCAGTGGCTCTCATAGGCTTCCCGATTACAGCCTGAGGGCTCTAATCAGCTTCCAAATGGTTAACCAGAGGACGCAGAGATTTGAAGCTCAACTGAAAATTATCTCTTGCAATGGGGCTGTTTGTTTAGTCTAGGGGAGAGGAGAAACACTCTAATTTACCTCATCTTCTGCTCCCTTGGCATATGATGCTCCCACACACTTCAGTGTCATCACATCCTTTGCAGGGCTATGGACCCTGCATTGGCCTTGATGACACCAGGACCTTAGACCACTAGATTGTAGGGGAGAATATGCTGCTAGGGCCAGTCTAGCAGCATGGAGACCTAAATGAGCAATTAACGCTTACAGCGTGGGCACGACCCCAGATTTTTTTTACTCACCATAAAATCCTTTTCTTGGAATTAGTTGGGGGACACAGGTTCCACCCCTGAATCTTTGATCCACTCCTACTTCTGCTTTTCTAAAAAATTGAGATTGGTGGAGTTATAGCTATCCAATCTCCTGTAGGAGATGAAAATAGCCCTTTTGAAGAAAGGATTTTATGGCAAGTACAAAAATCCTGTTTTTTTAACTTGAACTAGGAGAATGAGTATTTACATAGGGAGCCAACATTTATTCTGTGGTGTAGATCCACTTTAAAGTGACCCTATAATCACATGGGAAAAAAGATTAGCTCTGTGGCCTGTGTCTTAAAACGCTGCTGCTTTCCCAGCCACTGCAGGTATTTGATTGGCTAGATTGATTCAATACCTCCTCTCCTCTCCTCTATGCAAGGAAGACAACACTGAAGGTGGCAGAAGAAGCAGGTATTCACACAATCAAAGGTGCACTGAAAAAGCACTGTAGCAGCTATACTTCAGTAGATATAATTAAACTGTACAATGCAGATGTGCAACAGTCACATTTTCCTTGTAAGCAAGAGATGAAAATAGCTTAGAAGTTTCGTCTGCAGTGCATGTATAAATATTATATATATATATATATATATATATATATATATATATACACAGCCCTCAAAAATTCCACTCGCCTGCTCGCATTTTGCGAGTGGATTTTGAGAGCTGGCGAGGAAGGGCTGCCTCGGAGGGGGGGGGGGGGGGTGAGCACCGCCAGAATGCGGGGTTGTATGGGAGTCCTTCTCCCAGCGCAGGGAACATCACTAGCGGCTTTCATTCAATTGCCGTGTGTTCCCTGCACTCACTGTCACACACAGCTCTGCCCCCTGGTCCCGGGACTTTGATAGACAGATCACCCATCCAATCACGAGTGACGTGTATCAAAGTTCCCCAGCCAGGGGGCGGAGCTGTATGTGACGCCAAGCAGCGGGAACACACAGCAATTGAAATGAAAGCTGTGATGTTCCTCGGCGCTCTCATCATCCACCCGGTAATACGCTTCCTCTCCTCTGTTCCCCTGCATCAAGGACACAGATAGGCAGCACGAAGGACACAGGCAGAACCAAGTACACAGACAGAACCAAGTACACAAGCAGAACCAAGTACACAGGCAGCACCAAGTACACAGGCAGCACCAAGTACACAGGCATCACCAAGTACACAGGCAACCCCAAGTACACAGGCAGCATGATGGGCACAGATAGGCAGCATGATGGGCACAGATAGGCAGCATGATGGGCACAGTAAAGCAGGGCTTGACAAATTTGCTTGGAATCTAGGAGCCAGCTAAAAAAGTTAGGAGCCAGGAACGCGCCCTGTCCCGCCGAGCTTGCGCGCAGAAGCGAACGCATACGTGAGTAGCGCCCGCATATGAAAGCAGTGTTCAAACCACACATGTGAGGTATCGCCGCGATCGGTAGAGCGAGAACAATAATTCTAGCCCTAGATCTCCTCTGTAACTCAAAACATGCAGCCTGTAGAATTTCTTGTTCATACATCACGGGACACAGAGCAGCATAGTCATTACTATGTGGGTTATATAGAATTACCTTCAGGTGCTGGCACTGGCAACTTCCAAAACAGGAAGTACCCTCCCCTATATAAGCCCCTCCCATCCGGGAGTACCTCAGTTTTTTGCCAGTGTCTAAGGTGTTGGCCAAGGTTAACATGTATTCATCTGGGCTTGTGTACAGGTTCTCTGGGCCTTAGCAAGCTATTCCGGATCCGACCAAAAAAGCTTCATAGCTAAACGGTCGGTACCCGGGCCTTGCAGAGAAGAGCAGGGTTTTGCCTGTAATGCCTCTCTTAGGAGGGCTGGACCCTGGGATCCAGAGCTCTGGTCATACCCAAAACCAAGAGGCTATCTGTGCAGGGTGCTATACAGGTCCAGGGGAGTGGAATCCTTGGGAACCCGGTCCCTGAAGGTCTAGTACAATGCCTGCCGTGAGAGGTGAAGTTTGGGCTTCTGTGGACCAAACAAAGTCCTGCGGCGGGGAAAAGGTAAGTGGGGGCCCCTCAGGAACTTGGTTCTATTGAGGGGACCCCCAAGCCTAATATGTCTTTCTGCCTGTTACCTAAAGGGTATTCCCGCTAATAGCTGTATATGCCTAAGTAATCCTAGAAATGTTTTTTCATAAGGGAAGTTTTAAAAAAAAACTGTAAACCTGGAAATGTTTTTTCATAAAGGAGGTTTTAAAAAAAAAAAAAGACAAAGGTGCGGTACCTGTGTTTGTCCACTAGAGGCCGCTGTGGAACGTCTTTTTTCTTGGGACTATTCCTTCCATGGTGAAAGTCCAGGCAGATGAGTGAGCTCTCTATCAGGGAAGCTGCATTCCTCTGTCATGCTGCCAAGTAGTTTCCTTCCATCCCCGAGTCCTGGTGAAACAGGGACCCTGGCTCCTCTCCCTACATGGCGCCAAGAGCGCACATGTGCACGCGCGCGCGCGCGCACACATGCTTTCCTTTTATAAGGTTTAGCTTCAAAAAAGGGGGCGGAGCCTGGCGGATGACGCGCTCTGTGCGCCCAGCGCTTCTGCGCATGTGCGGGCGTCCCAGCAAGATAAAAGGACTCAGTCCACGCTGCTTGCTATGGACACAGAGCATGAAAAGGAGCTGGTAGCATGGTATAGGGGCTTACAGCGGGCGGTTGATACAGGCATCCCCAGAAAGACGCATTAGTAGACACCCACTGATGTACATAGCAGCAAATTGCATTAGACTATTTCAGTAAGGGGTGTATTGCGGCTGGAATACCTCAGCTTTGAACTAAGGAATATGCCGCCTAAAAAACTCCGAGATATACCTCTCAGGAAGTGTAGGGGGTCTCCATCGGGCTCTGAGGATCTGGAGCAGTCATCTGCACCCTCCTCCCCTGAGAAATCAGAGGTTAATACCCATAAGGAACCCCCGGGAGTGCCAGGTACTGCGGCTGTCCTCAGTCCACCTGCTCCTGCATATATAACAGAGGAGGTTTTTTCCTCAACTCTGGAGGGATTGGAGCAGAGATTGGCTGCATTGATCGCTTCTTCTCTACAGGAAAGAAAGCGCGCCAGATCTCCATCACCTCCATTAGAGTGCCTGTTGGCAGAGCAACAGTCCCAGGAAGGGACCGACCTACCTGAAGGGGATCAGGAGGAGGTTAGCTCTGTTTTTGAGGAATCGACAGTAGATGAACCATTTTCAGCATCACAGACTGAAAGATTGTGGGTCCAGACCCTAACTGACATGGTTCGATCTGCATTTAAAATGCCTCTTGTTGAACCATCAACTACTGCTGTCTCCTCATTGGGGTTGCTAAAAGCTCCCCAGGTTAATTGCTCCTTTCCAATACATCCATTATTGGAAGGACTTATATACCAGGACTGGGAACATCCTGATAAACTATTTGTTCCGCCTAAAAGGTTTCCGGTGATCTATCCCATGGAGGAAAAGTTCACCCAGAGATGGAATGTTCCTACGGTGGATGCAGCCATCTCTTCTGTGAACAAATCACTGACATGTCCAGTAGATAATGTTCAAATGTTCAAAGATCCAGTGGATAAAAAATTGGAATCTTTATTAAAATCTGCTTTTTCCACAGCAGGGGCTGTTACACAGCCAGCAGTGGCAGCTATTGGGATCTGCCAAGCTTTAAAGGATCAAATGAAAATGGTCCTGAGGGATTTGCCAGACCAGCAGGCCCAGGCTCTGGCTGATCTGCCTAGAGCATTATGCTTTGCGGTTGACGCCATCAAGGATTCTATCCATCAGGCCTCCCGCCTCACGCTGTCTTTGGTACATATGCGTAGGCTTCTGTGGCTCAAAAACTGGTCTGCTGAAGCTCCCTGTAAGAAGCTCTTAGTTAGCTTCCCATTTCATGGGGAACGCCTTTTTGGCGAAGACCTGGATAAGTATATCCAGAAGATTTCCAGTGGTAAAAGTACTCTCTTACCGAGTAAAAAGAGGTCTAGGGGTCCATCTTTTAAGAGGACTACCTCTCCTATCCCTGCGACGTCTGCTACTAAGCAGTTCCGACGGCCTCCTCGGTCAAACTCAGGAGGTAAAAATCAGGGACAGCCACAGGGTAATAAAAAGCCCTGGATCCGAAGAGGTACTAAACCAGCCTCCAAGTCAAGCCTATGAAGGGCTGCCCCCACTCAAACGGGTGGGGGGAAGACTTCAGTTGTTCGCAGAGACCTGGCGGGAGACGATCAAAGACAGATGGGTGCTCTCCGCAGTAACTCTGGGATACAAGTTGGAGTTAAAAGAGTCTCCTCCGTCCCATTTTATGTGGTCAGGCATGCCAAGAGACCCTCTGAAAAGAGGGTCTCTCCTATTGGCGTTAGAACAACTATTGCTCCAAGGAGTAATTATGGAGGTTCCTATGGAAGAGTGGGGGTTGGGTTTCTACTCAAACCTTTTCACAGTCCCGAAGCCAAACGGGGACATAAGACCCATATTGGACCTAAAGAGTCTAAACAAATTTCTAAACGTCCGGTCTTTCCGGATGGAGTCGATCCGATCGGTCACCGCTGCCCTACAAGGGGAGGAATGGTTAGCCTCGATCGACATCAAAGATGCTTACTTGCATGTTCCCATCTTTCCAGGTCATCAAAAATTCCTACGCTTTGCAGTAGAAGGGCGCCATTTTCAGTTCAGAGCCTTACCATTCGGTCTGGCCACAGCACCACGAGTGTTCACAAAAATTCTGGCCCCACTGTTGGCCGATCTAAGAACACGGGGTGTAACGATAATGGCATACCTAGACGACCTGTTGTTGATGGACCACTCAGTTGCCAAGCTAGAAGTGGTAATTGTCGATACAATCAAGTATCTAGAGTCTCACGGTTGGGTCATCAACCTGGACAAGTCAGCCCTACAGCCAGTGAAAAACCTGGTATATCTAGGGCTACGGCTGGATTCAGACCAGAGGAAGATTTTCTTACCTCTAGACAAGGTATCCTCTTTGAGGGCCTTGGTCCATCTGCTTTGTGCAAAAAAGACAGCCGTCCATACGCCTGTGCATGAGGCTGCTAGGAAAGATGGTAGCATCATTCGAAGCTGTGCCATACGCCCAATTCCACTCAAGGAATTTACAAAGGGCCATATTGTCAGCCTGGAACGGAAAAGTTCAGGCTCTAGACTTCCCGATGGCTTTGTCCCCTTCCGTTCGGAAGAGTCTCTGCTGGTGGTTGATCCCCCAGAATCTCCAGAAGGGAAAACCCTTCAGCCCGATATCTTGGAAGGTGGTCACTACAGATGCCAGCCTTATAGGCTGGGGGGCAGTACTGGAGCAATGGTCTCTCCAGGGCAGATGGTCAAATGTAGTAAAAACCCTGCCCATCAATCTCTTAGAGATACGAGCAGCCCGGTACGCCCTAGTAGCCTGGACATCCAGACTCCAAGGGTCCCCTGTCAGAATTCAATCAGACAATGCCACAGCAGTGGCATATATCAATCATCAGGGAGGCACCAGGAGTCGTGCAGCCCAGAGGGAAGTAAGTCACATCCTGGAATGGGCAGAAAAGCATGTCCCATGTATATCAGCTGTCTTCATTCCAGGGGTGGAGAATTGGAAGGCGGACTTTCTGAGTCGCCAACAGTTATGCCCAGGGGAATGGTCCCTTCATCCCGAGGTCTTCCAAGCAATATGTCAGCGGTGGGGAACACCGGATGTAGATCTGCTAGCATCCAGATTCAACGCAAAGGTGGACAGATTTGTCTCCCGGACAAGGGATCCCCTCGCTTGCGGCTCGGATGCTCTGGTGTTCCCTTGGGATCAGTTCAGACTGATATATGCATTCCCTCCGCTACAATTGTTGCCTCGACTCCTTCGCAGAGTCAGGTTGGAGAAGAAGCCGGTAATCCTGGTGGCTCCAGCGTGGCCCCGAAGGGCCTGGTACGCGGAGATCATCAAAATGTCTGTGGGGAGTCCTTGGACCCTTCCACGTCGTCCGGACCTGCTTTCGCAAGGACCGATATACCACCCTTCCTTACTAACTCTAAGTTTAACGGCCTGGCTATTGAATCCCACATCCTAAAGAAGAGAGGTCTCTCTAACTCTGTGGTATCAACTATAATCAATGCCAGGAAGCCTGTATCCAGGCAGATCTACTATAGAGTTTGGAAGGCGTACATCACTTGGTGCGAGGCCAGAAAATGGCATCCACGTAAGTACGTTATAGGCAGAATTCTGGACTTCCTGCAGTGGGCTGTAGACAGGAAGTTTGCCTTAAGTACTATCAAGGGCCAGGTTTCGGCCTTGTCAATACTATTTCAAAGGCCCCTGGCTATGCATTCACTTGTCAAATCCTTTATGCAAGGTGTGACTCGTATTATTCCACCGATTAAGGCTCCCATATGCCCATGGGATCTAAATTTGGTTCTGTCGGTTCTGCAGAAGCAGCCATTTGAACCTTTGCGGCACATTTCCTTGGTTCTACTCACCAGGAAATTGATATTTTTAGTAGCCATATGCTCGGCTAGAAGAGTGTCGGAATTAGCCGCCATGTCCTGTAAAGAGCCATATCTGGTTATCCATGAGGACAGAGTAGTATTACGTCCTCACCCAGCCTTTCTTCCTAAGGTGGTATCGAGGTTTCACTTGAACCAGGATGTGGTTCTTCCTTCTTTTTTCCCCAAACCAAGCTCGGTAGAGGAAAAATTATTGCATTCTTTGGATGTAGTAAGAGCAGTTAAAGCTTATCTAAAAGCCACTGCTCAGATTCGTAGAACGGA
Source organism: Rana muscosa (assembly GCA_029206835.1). Taxonomy (NCBI): domain Eukaryota; kingdom Metazoa; phylum Chordata; class Amphibia; order Anura; family Ranidae; genus Rana; species Rana muscosa. The sequence continues at coordinate 365,780,549 of CM055116.1, forward strand.
TTCTTTGTTTGTTCTGCCGGAAGGCCCCAGAAAGGGTCAGGCAGCATCAAAATCTACTTTAGCCAAGTGGATTCGACAGGTCATAATACAAGCCTATGGCTTGAGAAGTAGACCGCCTCCGTTCAAAGTTAGGGCGCACTCCACGAGAGCAGTTGGAACTTCATGGGCAGTGCATCACCAGGCCTCCCTGGCGCAAATTTGTAAGGCCGCAACATGGTCTTCAGTACACACGTTTACTAGGTTCTACCAGGTGGACGTTAGAAATCAGGAGGATGTCGCCTTTGGGCGCAGTGTGTTGCAGGCCGCAAAAGATCCTCATGCCTGATGGCGCCCAGCTTATGTATGGTGTATCCCCCCCCTCATGTGGCATTGCTTTGGGACGTCCCACATAGTAATGACTATGCTGCTCTGTGTCCCGTGATGTATGAACAAGAAAGTAGGATTTTTAAAACAGCTTACCTGTAAAATCCTTTTCTTGGAGTACATCACGGGACACAGAGCTCCCACCCCTCTTTTGGGGACACGTATTGCTTTGCTACAAAACTGAGGTACTCCCGGATGGGAGGGGCTTATATAGGGGAGGGTACTTCCTGTTTTGGAAGTTGCCAGTGCCAGCACCTGAAGGTAATTCTATATAACCCACATAGTAATGACTATGCTGCTCTGTGTCCCGTGATGTACTCCAAGAAAAGGATTTTACAGGTAAGCTGTTTTAAAAATCCTACTTTTTTAAACATCGCCTATGGAGATTTTAAAGGGTAAAAGTTAGTCGCCATTCCACGAGCAGACGTAATTTTGAAGCGTGACATGTTGGGTATCAATTTACTCAGTGTAACATTATCTTTCACAATATAAAAAAAAACTGGGCTAACTTTACTGTTGTCTTATTTTTTTATTAAAAAAAAAGTGTATTTTTTTCCCAAAAAAGTGCGCTTGTAAGACCGCTGCGCAAATACGGTGTGACAGAAAGTATTGCAATGACCGCCATTTTATTCTCTAGGGTGTTAGAATAAAAAATATATATAATGTTTGGGGGTTCTAATTAGAGGGAAGGAGATGGCAGGGAAAACAGACAGGGAAACTCCATTAGCATTGCTGGTTGTCATACCAACGGCCACCACAAGATGGCGCTAGACCACAGAAGGAAGCATAGGCCTGCAGAAGGCCGCAAAGCCGCGATCCCGCGGCGCGGAGGGGGGGCACGGAGACACAGAATACCCCAGCTGTGCTGCCCCAGGCGCCAGGTCGCTAATTCTAGTCGCAATGGCGACCTGGCGCCCGGGGTTTGTCGAGCCCTGCAGTAAAGGCAGCATGATGGGCACAGTAAAGGCAGCATGGTGCACATGGGAAGGCTGCACTGGTAGACACGGGAGGGCTGCATTGGTGGACACGAGAGGGCTACATTGGTGGACACGAGAGGGCTGCATTGGTGGACACTAGCAGGCTGCATTGGTGGACACTAGCAGGCTGCATTGGTGGACACGGGCAGGCTGCATTGGTGGACACGGGCAGGCTGCATTGGTGGACACGGGCAGGCTGCATTGGTGGACACTAGCAGGCTGCATTGGTGGACACGGCAGGCTGCATTGGTGGACACGGGCAGGCTGCATTGGTGGACAGGGGCAGGCTGCATTGGTGGACAGGGGCAGGCTGCATTGGTGGACAGGGGCAGGCTGCATTGGTGGACACGGGCAGGCTGCATTGGTGGACACGGGCATGCTGCATTGGTGGACACAGGTGAGGTTGCATTGATGGGCACAGATAGGCTGCAATGATGGGCACGGATGAAGTTGTTGTTAATATTTATTTTTTAGAGCTTAATTCTGCATAAAACATTTAAGTGTCATTTCATGAGATAATTTATGAGGGCGTGTTTAGGGACGGGGCATGGTAGGGGTTGAGTGGGGCAACTCGTGGCGAGTAACCCTTGAGGCTTGGCTAGTAGCTCAGGACTTGAAATTTTGAGCCCTGTGTATATATATATATATATATATATATATATATTAGGGGTGCGGAAATTAACGATTAATTGTTCGATTAATCGTTAATTTCTTTGATCGATCAAAAAAATTTTGATCGATGACGATCCGCGGAGTGAGCTCCGCGGTCTCGTCCATAGGAAAGGCCGCGGCTTCGGCCTAGCTCCGGAGCGCGGCGGCCATCTTGGTCCACCCTGCGGCAGCCTAGTAGCGGCGCGCTGACCTCATCATCAGCCGCCTGCTTGTGCCGTCTACTCTGCGGACCGTTCTACCTGGATCTTAAGGTATGGGGGAGATGTGGACATTACGGGGGAGATGTGGACATTACGGGGGAGATGTGGACATTACAGTATGGGGGGGAAAAGTGGACATTACGGGGGAGATGTGGACATTACGGGGGAGATGTGGACATTACGAGGGAGATGTGGGCATTACGGGGGAGATGTGGACATTACAGTATGGGGGGGAAAAGTGGACATTACGGGGGAGATGTGGACATTACGGGGGAGATGTGGACATTACGGGGGAGATGTGGACATTACGAGGGAGATGTGGGCATTACGGGGGAGATGTGGACATTACGGGGGAGATGTGGACATTACGGGGGAGATGTGGGCATTACGGGGGAGATGTGGACATTACAGTATGGGGGGAAAAGTGGACATTACGGGGGAGATGTGGACATTATGGGGGAGATGTGGACATTACAGTATGGGGGGAAAAGTGGACATTACGGGGGAGATGTGGACATTACGGGGGAGATGCGGACATTACGGGGGAGATGCGGACATTACGGGGGAGATGCGGACATTACGGGGGAGATGTGGACATTACGGGGGAGATGTGGGCATTACGGGGGAGATGTGGACATTACAGTATGGGGGGAAAAGTGGACATTACAGGGGAGATGTGGACATTATGGGGGAGATGTGGACATTACGGGGGAGATGCGGACATTACGGGGGAGATGCGGACATTACGGGGGAGATGTGGACATTACGGGGGAGATGTGGACATTACGGGGGAGATGTGGACATTACAGTATGGGGGGGGGGAAAGTGGACATTACGGGGGAGATGTGGACATTATGGGGGAGATGTGGATATTACGGGGGAGATGCGGACATTACGGGGGAGATGCAGACATTACGGGGGAGATGTGGACATTACGGGGGAGATGTGGACATTACGGGGGAGATGCGGACATTACGGGGGAGATGCGGACAGTATGGGGGGAGATGTGGACATTACGGGGGAGATGTGGACATTACAGGGGAGATGCGGACATTACGGGGGAGATGCGGACAGTATGGGGGGAGATGTGGACATTACGGGGGAGATGTGGACATTACAGGGGAGATGTGGACATTACAGTATGGGGGGGAAAAGTGGACATTACGGGGGAGATGTGGACATTACGGGGGAGATGTGGACATTACGGGGGAGATGTGGACATTACAGTATGGGGGGGAAAGTGGACATTACGGGGGAGATGTGGACATTATGGGGGAGATGTGGACATTATGGAGGAGATGTGGACATTACGGGGGAGATGTGGACATTACAGTATGGGGGGGAAAAGTGGACATTACGGGGGAGATGTGGACATTACGGGGGAGATGTGGACATTACAGTATGGGGGGGAGATGTGGACATTACGGGGGAGATGTGGACATTACGGGGGAGATGTGGACATTATGGGGGCACATGTGGACATTACAGTATGGGGACACATGTGGGCATTGCAGTATGGGGGGGAGATGTGGACATTACGGGGGAGATGTGGACATTACAGAATGGGGGGAGATGTGGACAACTAACAAACTAACTTTCTACGTTTTTCTTAAAGCTTAATAAAAAAAAATTCTTGTAAAAACTGTATGTGCGTTATAATTAATCGAAATTAGTCGATTAATCGATTAAAAAAACAAACGATTAATCGAACAAGAAAATTTTAATCAGTAACAGCCCTAATATATATATATATATATAAAAATTAAAATGTAAAATTTTTCTTTTTGCCTTTTTCATTCCTTCAAACTAGCATGGAATGCACAACAGGGATCAATTAGGAATAGTTTCACCAGGTAGGGTACACAAATACGCGACTGATATACAAACAAGAGAAATGAATTACAAGTGTTTAGCCAGATGGTATCTAACACCTGAGAAAGTCCAAAGATATCAACAGGAATAATCCCCACTATGTTGGAGAGGATGTAACCAAATAGGTAACATGGCCCATATATGGTAGGATTGTATTAAAATAAAGGAATTTTGGCAAGAGATACAGTACTACATAGGGGAAATCACGGGAAAAGAGATCTCAAAATAAAGTAGTACAAAAAAACAAGAGAACAATGATCACATACTTATTGAATGCAGCGAAGGCAATAATACCTAAAAAATGGCTAGACCTGGAAAAACCTACAATAAAAGAATGGTTTGAGAGAATAGACTACATCTATAAAATTTAATATTTAAGTGGTAGAAAAGAAGGTCAGGTAGAAATATTCAATATTATATGCGAAAAATTTATAGATTTTAAGAAAACTAAGAAGTACACAGAAAAGTGGATGTAATAGGCAGCAGAAAGAAAGAGAAGGGGGAAGATGAAGATAGATAAGAGAGACGGACATAGAGGAGGGAGGGGGTGGACAACATTTATATGAGGTTACGTTTTTTTTTACAATTGTGCCTATTGAAATAATGTATTGTATATAAATGTTGTTTATAATACAAAATCAAATAAAGTTGAAATAAAACCAAAAAAGGAAGTCGTTTCACCAGGTTTCCAGGAGTTAAAGTCTTGTATGAGTAATACTCCCAGATGCAACGTGCTGCGGTAGTATTGTTATTCATTTGGTTCCAAGGCTTGTAATTGCGTGATGCAGATCCTGCCCCCACACCTCCAGGCAGTCCCCAGCCAGAGGAAACCACTAATAGTGTGTGTGCTTCAGCATCGTTGTATAGAACCTTATAAAGTGTTTTTCCGGTGAAAAAAGTAAGACACCGAGAAGAAAGATGGAAAAAATGACCTGTGTTGAATCATTCAACCTCAGAAGTAATTATGCAAATCTGCAATTAAACAGCAATGTTACCTAACTTCAGTAATCAGGGGATAGATATTTAGTTTGTTAATAGTGGATAATAGTTAGGTTGTAGAATACATAAAGCCATATTGTTTGCAACAAAGTTCAACAAATCTATGGTTATGGAGTATGTGTAAATTTTACTGCAGTGAATATAAGGATTAATACAATGGGTATAATTAAAAAAAATGCTTACAAACCTTCTAGAAAAGCGGTAGGGGGCACATGCGTAGGGTATCTTGTGCAGCAGGGAACCTAAGTACACATATTACATAAGTACAGGATGTAACTTACACACTGTACAGCTAAGAATCTTTTTCTAAGAATTTTTTCACACTTGCAGCCAGGCCAGGGGTGGTAAAAACAGGTAGTTAAGACATATGTTTATGGTACCCCCCCTCTATACTTAACACAGTGGCTGGTTGCTGTAGCAGTTTACCTTGATTTTAAAGGTTAGAACACATGCTGAGAATGCGACATAGCACCTCCCAGCCACCTGTCAGTCTCCCTCATCTCCCTCGGAAAAGCTTTCCGCCACTTATGTTTTTTTTAGAGGGGAGGCAAGGGCTGCCCTAAATGTAAATGAGCCTGAATTGTTGATGGAATTGCATTATCTTTAATGGTTAGAATCATGTCTGGAAGCAGGACGCTGTCCAAGAAATGCATCATTTCCTGCTACAGGTCCCACAATGTTTTGTTTCCTTCCAGACAGCGCATCCACAAATAAAGAGCAGGTACATGGAAATACAGTGGCAATAAAAATTATTGTGTTTGTCTATTGTTAAACCAGTTAACCAGTTAAAGTGGTTGTAAAGGCTGAAGGTTCTGTAGCGGCCTCACCCCCTCTTTCTGGTCTAGGGGTATGTTGTACATGAGGGTGAGATGCGCTACGGCCCATGTCCTCTCCATTGCTGTGGGTGAGGTGAAGGCCAGTACCTGTTATTCTCCTCGGGCCTGTGTGTCTCTTTAAGAACCAAGTCCTACTGTACTGACACTCCCCTTTGCTCCCATTAACCAGAGTTCCACACACCGATAAAGGGTCCAACTCTTGTTTATTAACACACTCCAATAAACAGTCCTTTTCCAGCCGACTGGTTGAGACCCAATAAACAGTTCAATACGGTGGGGTGAGCAGGTCGAGGCACTATCCTGACAAATAAGCTAAACCACTGTGGATTCACCAGCGGTTGCTAAAGCCCATGGCTTGTGAAAGAACTTAAACCTTCAGGGTCTCTACCAGCGACCCCAGAGAACAGAAACAGGAGTACCTTCGCTGCGTTGTGGCCCCTATCAGGGGGAAGATGTCCCTCCAAGAGAGTTACCAGAGGCCCCTCTGTCACCGGGTTGATGCTGCTTCGTTTCTTCAGAAGGGTGACCTCTCCGGCCTCCTCGCCTCAGACACGAGCCCCATCCACCTCAGGGACCCTCGGACAATCCCGCCCTTGCGGGACCCAGTCGAAGTCACTGAGCCCCAGGCCTCCGATGTAGTACCTCACCCCAGGCTTAAGGTGCCTGGGATAGACTCCAACACTGCTCCGGCCAGGCCATGGGCACCTAGGCCGAAACTCCGAACCGCCAGCACCCAGGCCTAAGGTGCCTGGCCGCTGGATGCAGAAGAAGAAGACCTCGTGGCGAGGGCATCTCTCCCCTTTATATCCTCCCGTGACGCCACAGCAGGTTCCCCGCCCCGCTGTACCACCGCCGGAATGGGACAAAAAGGAGACAGCACTGTGGCAATGATTCTACCTCGATCCGCAGGAACATCGCCACCTACAGGTCAAGGAGAATAGCACACCACCAAGTCCTCCACAATTTGAATGGTGTAAATCCCTTCATAATTAACACATCCTGGATCATACTACCACCCAGGTGTACCCCCTAAATTTAGACCCCCGCTACAGTTCTATGCATGAGGGTTTTTAAGTGCGATCTCAATCCAGCAATGTGCCCGAGACCCGAGGCTCTCGGGTCTCTCCCTAGTGATTGGCTGAGATGCAGCAGCAGGAGTCATTGGCTCCCACTGCTGTCAATCACAGCCAGTAAGGCGGGAGCGGGGGGCAGTCCTATGGACACAAAGAGCCAGTTTGGGAATGAGCACATACGAGTGCCCCCACAGCATGCCACTGTACAGCTTTCCACTGTATATTTTCACTTGGCATATTTTTGATTGAATTTACAATGGACCCTGAATTTACAATAGACCCTGAATTTACAATCGGTCCCATAACAGGAGATGAGTGATAGTCAGATTGCTGTCTCGAGAAAGGCCTGGTGACCTGTCGGAGGGAAGGATCCTATGCTCCGCAGAACTAACCCTGCGGAGTGCTGCTGCTCTTCGAGGACATACTGAACTTGTCCTTGGAGGATTTAAAGAATATTTTTAAAATATAGGCAAAAGATCTATTGACAATAACACCTTGCTGGCAAAATTTCTGTATTGGTTCCTCCAAAGAAAGGGACAATAAGGGTAAAGAACACAGACAGATATGAAACCCCGCAACAAAGCCAGCATGCCTAAAGATTGAGACCTAAAAACTACACTGAGGTTTGCATAAAACAGAAAATTGTACAAACAAAAAAGAACATAAAAAACACAAACATCTGGTGCTGATTTTGTATGGTATCACCATTGGCCGTGCACTCCATCAAGACATTAATAGAACAGGGGCAGGATGATTTTTTTCTTTTTTTTTTTTTTTTTTTGCAGAAATAAAAAGCTGGCATTTATATAAAAAACTGTATGAACTTAAAAAAAGTTTTGCCTGTTACAAATGATACTTGTGAAAAAATGAGGTCTGACAAACCCCAAACTGTGTGGAGAGAATGGGGGAGTGGTATTAAACACAAGGCTACCCTAATTTTCCCCAAAAAAATGTAAAGCAATTGACAAGATGGTAATATTTTTATAAAATTAGCTTTTTTTGTTTGCCCGTAAAGTCCCGCTGTACCGGGGGGTACTTATGCCCTGTTTGGGTTTATTCCTTCTGTCTATGCTAGGCAGTGTTCAAAGGTGACATAATTAACAAAACACAGTCCAAGCTAGAAGGAATGCTGAGATATCATAAGCCCCAACTAACTAGAGTCTTGAAAAGACTTCTAATGAGGTCTTGTCGTAAATGGTCTGGAGTGCAGTTTAAGGAATATACATCTGTGAGACTGGATTAATTACCTTTTTTGACCTATAGCTGAACTTTATACATCTAAGAATCCCAACCATAAATGGTTACTCAAGCATTTCTATAGAAAGACGAGTATTACTACATGAATGTTATTTCATATCAAGGTTTCCTAGTTTAACAATTCCATGGAATTACTGAGGCAAACATAGGGATTAGCTGTACTTAATGTACGCATAATGTCTTTGCAATTTAGGTTCTTAGAATAAAACTACAGGTATGAGGATGTGTAATAAGTCTTCTGAATGTGATAACAGTAATTAAAACTGAAATCCAGGCAGATATAGAAAATTGGATCCACCCCTGAACATTTCATTCTCCTTTCCATATCCTCTTTCTCTCTCCTCTTTTGGATTGGCCTGGCATTTTCCACAGTGGGACTACTCGCAGCTGGCAGGGGTTGCTTAATGGGTTGGGGCTTAATACAATTGACAGATATCCCCAGCGCTGCTGTTAGAAATCATGGGGCCCCATACAGTCTTCTTTACAAGGCCCCCCAACAGCAGCACATACTTTATTTGCCCACCCCCTGACAAATGAAAAAGTCCCTCCTCTGCTCCCACCTCCTGGGCCCCTCTGTTGACCTGATGGGGCCCAGGGAAATGTAACTTAAGCCCTAGTGAGCAAGTAGGGATGGGGTGTGGTCTAATAAAATCCAAATAATTCATTTAGGCAAAAAACAACAATAAAGCTGCCCTGGACCCCCCCCCCCCTGTTTAGCTGTTGAGGCCCGGGCCTAGTACAACCGGACCAGTTGTACTGCCTTATCAGTGGCCATGGTTATCCCTAACTGCACCATTTTGGGTATGTGATTATTTACTTTTTTTTGTTGTTGTTGTTAGTTTTTGTTTTTATTGTATGTTCTGCTTATGGTATGTAGCTTCCCATACCCCTCGGCCTCTGGGGTTTTGACTCCACAGACGTCCCTCTGAATACTGTGTCTAACTTGTGTATGATTGTTTATGTCATGAATGGGATTTTGACTTTTTTTTTTTGTGTCTGTGGGCAACCCTGTATACTTTTTCCATTTTCACTTACCGTAATAAAAATGTATTATGGAAAATATATGGAATTCATCATTCAATATAAAAATAAATTAAATGCATTTTTAATATAACTACTTTAGGTACTCTACAGATCTGCCTGTAGAGGAATCTATACTCTATTACTTTGCATAACCATGTCAGACTTACAAGAGGCAAGAGAAAAAAATGAAACCGTATCAGTGTACTATTGCTCAGCAGGTTGGCATATGGACTTCAGGTCTTTGGAGATGTCCAGGACTTGGCTTTATTGTCTGCCTGGGGTGCCTGAATCACAAGGCTGGCTGAACAATATTACATACTGTATATGATTTATTATATTTAGCCGTTTTTGCCTAGAGTGCTTCATTAGAATTCTAGCAAATTTTACCTGCACACTATTAGCAGGTTGTGCAATTGACTGTTGCCTGGATCTTTTCTATAAAGGATAACTGTTCGTATGGTACATGTATCCTTCAAGTGCCTCCCCCCCAGCATGCCCCTTCCCCAAGTGTTATTCCCATCTATCATGAGAATTTCACTGTGTGGCCCAAAAGAAGCCACCACTGCACAATATCCTGTCCAGGTTTTCTCTTTTGTAAAAGTTCAGATGGATTTCTATTCATTTCTATGGAGAGGTTGTCTATTATGCAGCCCAACGGCCTCTTTATAGAGATGACTGGAGATTCTTTGCAGAAGAGCCCAGCTGGGAGATTTCATAGTGGTGGATGTGTAGCTCACAGTGGGGTAGACAGAAAAGAACTCTGATGCCTCGTACACACAACCGGTTTTCCCGTCGGAAAAACTGCGATGAGAGCTTTTGGCCGGGAATTCCGACCGTATGTATGTTCCGACGGGAAAACTGGCAGGAAAAAAAAAAGAGAGCAGGATCTCTTTTTTCCCATCTGGAAAAAATCCTAGCAGGAAAACCGTTCGTCTGTATGCTTTTCCGACGGGAAAAAAACGTGCATGCTCGGAAACAATTAGACGCATGCTCGGAAGCATAGAACTTCATTTTGTCGGCTCGTCGTAGTCTTTTACGTCACTGCATTCTTGGCACTCAAAAGTTCACCTGACTTTTGTGTGACCGTGTGTATGCAAGGCAGGCTTGAGAGGAATTCCGTCAGGAAAACCATCGTTTTTTTTTTTCCGACGGGAAAACCGGTCGTGTGTACGAGGCATGAGAAGTGAGTACAGGTGAATATGAGAGGTGTTGGGCCTGCTGGGGCAGGGGAAGTGGTCATTTACAGGATAACTATACTCAAACTACAGTTATTACTCAATGTTACACAATGGTAAGCTAGTAGAGTAGCTGCCAACCTGCAATGAGCAAACCACTGATAATGTAAACCTCTATTCCCTTCAACTGGGAATTATTCCAGAATAAGTAAATTATGGAATGATAACAACGAATATCATCAGTGACCAGAGATATCATGGGTTGATTTACTAAAGGCAAATAGGTTATTCACTTTGCTATGGAATTTTCTCCTAGCTTAGTGAACGTGGTGTAAATTCACTTTACAAAGTATACCCAATCACATGCAAGAAAAATAAAACAAAAAAAAATGTATTTTTGCTTGGACATGATTGAATGTTGGAAATCAGCAGAGCCTTACCTCATTCACTAAACTTTATGCCCTGTACACACGATCGGAGTATCCGATGGTCTAAAATTCGATATAATTTTTCATCGGAATTCCGTTCAAGCTGTCTTGCATACACACTGTCAGACTAAATTCCGACCGTCCAAAACGCGGTGACGTAAAACACTCTGACGAGCCGAGAAAAATTAATTTCAATGCTTCTGAGCATGCGTCGACTTGATTCTGAGCATGCGTGGGTTTTTTCTCCATCGGAGTTCCACACAGACGATAGGAGATTCCTATCGTTTTTTTTTTTCCATCGGACAAATTTAAAACATGCTCTATTTCTAAACACCGATTGAAAAAAATCTGATGGGGCCCACACACGATCGGAATTTCCGATGAAACAAGTCCATCAGACTTTTTTCATCGAAAATTCTGATCGTGTGTACAAGGCATAAGAGGCAATTCCCTTTCAAAGCGAACTGCCCAAATCAACATGTTCTCGCTATATTATTTGGTTTGTAAGCACGCTATCATTACAGGAAAAGTATTATTTGTACATTCATAAATGTATATATATTTTTCGCTGACCTCTTATCCTTAAGAAGCATTTACACAGCTGCACATTTCTCTCTGCACAGAAGATTCCCAGAGGGCCTTAAGAAAACCGTTTTTAATTCTCAAGTGCAGGTGGGTACGTCAGGAAGAGAGTGGGAAAATGATTTACCCAACATCACACGGAGGTTAAGTGGCTTAGGCTGAATACAAACCCACAGAGTTGTGTATTCAAGGCCAACGCTCTAACCACGAACCCTATTCATCCATTGCATGGTCTAATTTATTTCAAGCATGAACAATGAAGCTGAGCTATATACTATAAGATATCAAAGTAGAATATTTTTCCAAAATGTATCAAGTTTAAAGAAGGAAAAATTAGAAACTCAAAACCTTTGAGATTATGTATGCAGACATTATCAAAACTTTCCAAATGGAAGTGTTAGTATTTGCCAGCTAATCGAAAACCTAAATCTATTAAACAAATGTCAATGGATAGTCATATTAAATTTTTCCATGAAATGAAAGATTAAATTTCTTTCCAAGCTTACTCAAATGCGCAAGAATACAGCATTGACATTTAAACCATTTGCATTGGTCCCTGTTTTAGTGTCCATATCAGAGTCATTTAAAATGTAAACGGTACCAGCCCAGATAAATAATATATGTACACCTAGTCACTAAAATACCATATAAGCTTTAACATGTTCCTTGATGTAATTTCAAAAGTAATTTTTTTTTATTTGCCGCTCACGAATTTGGTAGAAAGAATTGTGATTTCAAAGAAATTTACACTAGGTTCTACTATGAACCAATCAACAATGGCGGTATTGGAATTTGACAGCAGGAACATCCTGAAACCTCATCACACACTATCATTCTTTTTTTTTTTTTTTTTGATTCGGTCAGACTGGAGCTAGCTGCTCCAGAATAACGATGTGGGGGACATTTGTTACCTAATTTTCTTGATAAAAAGACACTGCATGAATGAAGACATAGAGGCATCCATAAATGATTTAACTCTTTTTCAAATCATATCTTTCGTCAAAATTGTATTTTATTTTCACACTGTATTTAAAATGATCTCTAGACTACTCCTATTACTCTTGAAGATTGTAAACCTGCTTTGTGAAGATCCCCACACATTTACTTCCTTGAATTCTGTGACATGAGTTCATTATGTCCTGTCAGTAGGCACTGCTGTGTCATACATTTCAAAGAGCCTGCCTTCTGAACTACGGAGGTGCTGAGAGGAGGAGTTTCAGGAGGTGGGGTCAGTACGGGAATCACTGCTGGCAGGCAGCAAGGTACTATGGGATGTATAGTCCACTCCTTAGGAATTGAAAGTAAATATCAGAGGTTAAGCTAAACATGCAGGGAATCCAGTAAGTTATCGAAAGAGATGGCCGGCAAGGAGGAAGTACTCACAACCTGAAAGGAGATTTTTCAAGTAAGCCTATACTGGATTGTTAGAAATATATATTGTTTGTATTGTTATTATAATGCTGGTGTTATAAAATTAAAGTGTATACTGTGACTATAGATCTACTTTTAAGTAGGGAATGAGTGTAGTGAGTGTCCTCTTGCAGCCATCTTTGCCTCTGTGCAAAGTCTCCTTATTTATTCCCACCCTTTGAATTATCAGACACCAGTCCATACCTTGATCCTGCCTGTGTGTGGTAGGGGGCACTTTTGTTAGTCTATGGGTACATTTATCCAAAGAGCCTTTGGCTGGAGATACAGTTTATTCATATAACACAGGCCTAAAAAAATGTGTCCCCTCCATGGAATAAGTTGGATCAGGAAGAACATATGAAGCTCCCATTTTTTGTTTTGGGATAGAGTAGGGTATGGTAATGGTAAAAACCTTTGCAAAGCTCCTAACTATCCCTGATTTGGTACCAAGTTTCTCTGTCCTTCTTTCCTCATCATTTGTCCTTTGCAATATAGTTGTATATAAAATTCATTATTTATCTTTCAAAAAGTGTTTCCCAGTGCTAAACCTTTCATCCACATTTTAAATTGCTGCATTTATAAATTTCAAAAGCCAATATGAAGGAAAAGTAGTGGTAAAAAAAGCACTTGTGGGTTTAACTAATCTTTTTTTTTTTTTGTATAATTTACCTTTAAGGGGGTGTGACAGAGGGGTGCTTTATGCCTACATACTTTTGCTAATAGCTGTCCCTTGTTCCCATCTCAAAACATTGGGAGGTATGCCTTTATAATTTTTTGTGTTTGTTTTTTTACTTCCTGTTCCAGGAAAAAAAGAATGAATAGATCTCTCTCTTAAGTAAGAGGAACTCTCCTTCTAGATAGTTGTCACTAGAACAGTTGACCGAGTTGATGTGATGCAAAATGCTCTTTGGACGCAACAAATTATTCATGCGCTCACATCCTTTAAAAGTAAAAGAAAATGTATTAAAGATATAATAAACTGTGCAAGTCAGTCTTTTCCTGGTCCTTCTTCACTGACCCCCCCGGCACACACATTAGTCTTTCCCCATTGACATCACACCTCCAGCACACACATTGGTCTTTCCCAAGTGACATCACACCTCCAGCACATACATTGGTCTTTCCCAAGTGACATCACACCTCCAGCACACACATTGGTCTTTCCCAAGTGACATCACACCTTCAGCACATACATTGGCTTTCCCTGGTGACATCACATCTCCAGCACACGCAATGATTTTTTCCCAATGAGGTACCACCTACACATTGATCTTTTCGCAGTGACACCACTCCTCCTGCACACACATTGGTCTTTTCCCACTGACATCACACCTCCACCACACACATTGGTCTTTCCCCAGTGACACCACACCTTCAGCATACACATTGGTCTTTCTCCAGTGATATTACACCTACAGCACATGCATTGGTCTTTCCCCGGTGACATCACATATCCAGCACACAGAATGATCTTTTCCCAAGGAGGTCCCACCTCCAGCACACATATTGGTCTTTCCACAGTGACACCACACCTTCAGCATACACATTGGTCTTTCTCCAGTGACATTAAACCTCCAGCACACACAGTGGTCTTTGCCCAGTGACATCACATCTCCAGCATACACATTGGTCTTTCTCCAGTGACATTAAACCTCCAGCACACACATTGGTCTTTGCCCAGTGACATCACATCTCCAGCATACACATTGGTCTTTCTCCAGTGAGATCACACCTCCAGCACACACATTGGTCTTTCCCCGGTGACATCACACCTCTAGCAAACATATTGTTTTTTTCTCCGGTGACATCACACCTCCAGCAAACACATTGGTCTTTTCCCGGTGACATCACACCTCCAGCACACAGAATGATCTTTTCCCAGTAAGGTCCCACATTGGACACACATTAGTCTCTACTTTGTTCTGCACACACTCTCTATTTTAAAAATAGACAAGGAACGCACCGCTCCAGGAAACACCTGCAAGATCCTATGCTACTGTGAAATCCTGGGTGCCTGCCTGGTCCGCAGCTATGTCCATGAATGTAAGGGGAATAAAAACAGCTTCTTTATTGTTGATAATCCATTAAAAGAGACAACATGCCAAACACACATGACCCATGATAGATCAGCAAACGCGTCTCCAATTTCACTCTTAATTTTCTTTTCCAGAGACTCATCAGTCTGCAGCCACACACTTCCACAAAACAAACTGCATACTGAACTCCCCCATTGCACACTGAGCCCAGACACACAATCTGGAGGTTCAGCAACAGTCACCTCTGCAGAAATAAGTTTCTCATTGCTTCTCAGTGTGTAGTCCCAAGTCTATCCTTCCCCCTGTACACATACATCCCTCCCCAATATCAATACCAGCAGTGAGATGCCCCTCCAGTACACAAAGCTATTTCATCAGTTTAACACCAGCAGAATATAAGCTTTAACCCAACAATGACCAATCTGCAGTGTGCATTAACCCATCAATGGCTAGTCTGCACTGTATATGCATTAACCCATCAGTGACCAATCTTGCAGTGTATGAGCATTCAGCAACCACAGAGGAAGTGCTAACCACTAAGTCTTTATCAGTTTATAAGTGTAAACCCCTTAGTGACCTGTTGCAATGTATGCAATCTGCTTCAAGAGCCTGTGCATCAACTCCTCATTGGTGAATATGCAGTATGTGTGTGCATTAAACTCTCAGTGCCCATTCCTCGGTATATAAGCATTAACCCCTTTTGTGACCAACCCCAGCTCATGTACTTTACCCCTCCCTCACTGTCCACTTCTCTGTGCATATGTGATAACCCCTCAACATTTATTTTAAGCCCATGTGCATGTAGGTTAACCCCTCGGTACTCAGCACATGTTGGCTGCTCACTCACATTAATGAAGTGCACTGGACCAAATATCCGTCTCATCTCCCCTGACCCAGGTCCTGTGGGAATCTCAGTTCTACTGCCTCATTTCCTGCTTAAACGAACCCCATCAACAAAGCCTGGCAACATCTACCTCCTCCCCAGCACTACCGCCACTGTTCCTGGGCTATATGTAACAGTTCCTGCCAATAACTTGATTGAACCTTCATTGTCCTTAAGTCACACACTGTTTCAGTATCCCCCCACCAACTTTATAGTGCGTGGTGCCACCAAAATGATCCCTGTTAATCTCCACTTTTCCAAAATAACCTGGGCTCCTTTCAAAAATACGTTTTTTCACCTTTTTTCCTTGTTTGTAAAATCCTCAGCATCTATGCTGCTTCTTTAGAACCAACTTATTTGTAAGTGGGCGCCAAATGCATTATGGGGCACATTTCTCCACAACCATTTGCTTGTATGGCTACGACCATATTTTTTTTGTTGCTAATTATGGAAAGATGATTATCCACCATTAGTGAGTCAAAAGAATAACTGTTCTGCCCATTGTCATACCACTCTTCTTCCACACATAATGCATGCTGTCATACCTTCTACAATTCTCTCCTGCACATATTGTCCCTTTTCATACCGCCAGACTCCTTTAGTGCACATATTGCTCATTGTCATACCCTCTGCACTCCGTTTCAGTGTATATGGCCCACTGTTGTATCCAGTTGCGGCTGGTGCTCAAAATTTTTTGGGGGGGCGCAAACAAACACAGCCACTGTGCCCAAACGCCACCAGTTTGCCCCCTCAAATACAGCCAGTTTGTTTCCATATACAGCCAGTGTGCCCCCATATATATATATATAACCAGTGTGCCCCCATATATACAGCCAGTGTGCCCCCATATACAGCCAGTGTGCCCCCATATACAGCCAGTGTGCCCCCATATATATATAGCCAGTGTGCCCCCATATACAGCCAGTTTGTCCCCATATATATAGCCAGTGTGCCCCCATATACAGCAAGTTTGTCCCCATATACAGCCAGTTCCCCCCAAATGCAGCCAGTTTGTCCCCCATATACAGCCAGTTCCCCCCAAATGCAGCTAGTTTGTCCCCCATATACAGCCAGTTCCCCCCAAATGCAGCCAGTTTGTCCCCCATATACAGCCAGTTCCCCCCAAATGCAGCCAGCGTGTCCCCCATATACAGCCAGTTCCCCCCAAATGCAGCCAGTTTGTCCCCCATATACAGCCAGTTCCCCCCAAATGCAGCCAGCGTGTCCCCCATATACAGCCAGTTCCCCCCATATTCAGCCAGGTTGTCCCCCATATACAGCCAGTTCCCCCCATATTCAGCCAGTTTGTCCCCCATATTCAGCCAGTTCCCCCCATATTCAGCCAGTTTGTCCCCCATATTCAGCCAGTTTGTCCCCCATATTCAGCCAGTTTGTCCCCCATATTCAGCCAGTTCCCCCCATATTCAGCCAGTTTGTCCCCCATATTCAGCCAGTTTGTCCCCCATATACAGCCAGTTTGTCCCCCATATTCAGCCAGTTTGTCCCATATTCAGCCAGTTTGTCCCCCATATTCAGCCAGTTCCCCCCATATTCAGCCAGTTCCCCCCATATTCAGCCAGTTTGTCCCCCATATACAGCCAGTTCCCCCCAAATGCAGCCAGTTTGTGCCCCATATTCAGCCAGTTTGTCCCCCATATTCAGCCAGTTTGTCCCCCAAATGCAGCCTGTTCTCCCCCCCCAGCCCTGCACTTACCTTCCTCGGTCCGCGCCGTCCTCGATGTGTTCTCCCGCCCTCGATGTCGCTTCAGCCAATCAGGTTACCGGTAACCAGATCCGGTGAACCTGATTGGCTGAAACCTCCACACAGTCTTCTCCCAGGAACGCACCCCCGTGCGTACCTGGGAGGAGTTTTTGGAAGCCGAATACAGCGTGAGAGCTGTATTCGGAAAGCCTATCAGAGCCGCTGGCTCTGATAGGCACTTCCAAGTTACACCCACCGCCGGCCACCGCTCTAATTCATATGGCCGGTAGGCTTGTGCAATTCGTTTCGTAACGAATCAAAAATCGTCCGAATTTAGCAACTTTCGGACATTCGGAAGCATTCGAATTTCCGAACAGAGCAATTACGAATAAAACCGAATCCAAAATAAATTATACCGCAAAATAGCGAATGCCCGAAGGTCTTCGGCATAATTCGTTATGAAAAAAGTTACGAATGTACGAATCCATTCGAAGCACAATAACACTCACTCTGCTCTCTGCTTCTCCCTCACCATGCTGAACTCCCTCTCAAAATGGTGTACAGGGGCGGAGGCTATAGCCGCATGAAAAAACGAAAGTAAAATACGAGATTTCAAATCCATTCGAAGCACAATAACACTCACTCTGCTCTGCTCTCTGCTTCTCCCTCACCGTGCTGAACCCTCTCAAAATGGTGTACAGGGGCGGAGCCTATAGCCGCATGTAAAAAACGAAAGTAAAATACGAGATTTCGAATCGTTACAAATAACCGCTATGTATTTAGAAAAGTACAAATCCATTCGAAGCACATTAGGCATAATAGGCAGCGTCGTTGTGAGAGAGACACGGAAAATTACGAATCAACGAACCCAAAAAAAGTTACGAAAGTAGGAGTTGTGTCCAGAATCAACGAAAAACAACGTACTCTACCGAAAGTACGAATTATAAAGCAACAAAAAATTCAACGAAAAATGTCGCTTGCAAAAATACGAATGAGTCCGAACACGAAAAATCCCGTCTAGCAAAATTACGAATGATTACGAATCAACAGGACCGGAAAGAAACGAACCGAAACGGAACGAATTTTTCCGTTGTGCACAAGTCTAATGGCCGGTGCTCACCAGGAGGCCGGCCATATAAATAGTGGGCAGCGCGGCAGCGGTGACAATACACAGATTCATGCAATGCATTAATCTGTGTATTGTCTTTCAGTGGCGGTGCGGGAGCGAGAGGGGGCGGCGCTCCGGCGCCCTCTATGGACGCACCGCCACTGGTTGTATCCGCTGCACTCCTTTCCTGTGTATAATGCCCACTGTCATGCCCTCTGCACTCTTTTGCTGTGTGCACTGCCCACTGTCATACCCACCACACTCCTCTCCTTTGTATACTGCCCACTATCATACCCTCTGCACTCTTCTCCTGTGTACACTACCCACTGTCATACACACCATACTCATCACCTTTGTATACTGCCCACTGTCATACCCATGCACTCCTCTCCTTTGTATACTACCCACTGTTATACAATATGTAATCCTCTCCTATGTTTAGTGCCCACTGTAATACCCTAAGTACCATTCTCTTGTGTATACTACCCACTGTTATACCCTCTGTGCACCTCTCCTATGTATACCTCCCACTGTCATACCCTCAGCACTCCTCTCCTGTGTATACTGCCCACTGTCATACCCTCTGCACTCCTCTCCTATGTATACTGCCCACTGTCATACCCTCTGCACTCCTCTCCTGTGTATACTGCCCACTGTCATCCCCTCTGCACTCCTCTCCTGTGTTTACTGCCCACTGTCATACCCTTCATACTCCACAAAAACTGAAGAGGCTAAGTGCTCTATATCTTAGTATCAGCAATATGAATCCTTATTTCTGAAATTGAAAAAGGTTTATCAAGTTTTAATTTTAGGTTTCAATATTTTCCAGTAAATGCATGTCTTTGGGGAACAGGTCAAAGTTTAGGGAGACAGCAGAAACATTTAACACTAAAGTATCACTATCTTAGCAAGTCCAAAGCCATATACTTTATAAAAGAGGCATTCATATCTTAGGTACTAAGTGTAAGTAGTTACAGGACATGTCATCAGACATAAGCAATGTTAGAAAGCTTCCAAGTGAAATCAGGTTCTGGAAGTCACACAGTATGTCAAAAATTCTTGCAATTTCCTCAGATAGTCACAGGGGTTTCAAAAACTGCCTTCACATTTCCACACACCAACACAAATTTTTAGGAATGCATGACAAGTGGCTGACTAATTCAAATGAATTAAAGTATGAATTACACCTTTTACATTGCGTAGGTTTCACATATTTCATTAAAGTTTACTACACAGGGGAGAAAGTTATCTTACAGACTGAAGCAGAATAGAGTTCATTAGTTCACTGGGGACTAGAGAAAACTTGGCTTTCCCTACAATCGGCTGCCTGAATAAATTTATTTATAACCAGTATAAAGCAAATAACAGTAAGCATATCACATGACTCAGTAATTGCTACTCTGCATCTTCCTAATGATACCAAAATTGTAGAAATGATTCACAGTGGCAAGGGGACTGCTTATCGATGGGAATAATGCATGTTTATGTCAATCTGTAGAGCTAAAAAAGGCAAAACTTTTTTTCATTTTGTATAGATTAACCACTTCAGCCCCAGAAAGATTTACCCCCTTAATGACCAGGCCATTTTTTGCGATACGGCACTGCGTCACTTTAACTGCCAATTGCGCAATCGTGCGACGCTGTACCCAAACAAAATTGATGTCCTTTTTTCCCCACAAATAGAGCTTTCTTTTGGTGGTATTTTATCACCTCTGCTGTTTGTTTTTTTTGTGCTATAAACAAATTTTTACAAATTTGAAAACAAAATAAAATATTTTTTACTTTCTGCTATAATACTTTTCCAAGAAAATAAGAAATAAATATGTATTCATCAATTTAGGCCAATATGTATTCTGCTAAATATATTTGGGGGAAAAAAATCACAATAAGCGTATAATAATTGGTTTGCGCAAAAGTTAAAGCGTCTACAAAATAGGAGATAGATTTATAGACTTTTACTTATTTTATGTTTTTAATGGTAATGGCGGAAATCTGCGATTTTTAGCGGGACTGTGACATTGCGGCAGATAAATCTGACTCCAAGTTACACTTTTTGGGGACCAGTGACATTATTACAGTGATCAATGCTAAGAAAATGCACTGATCAATGTATAAATGACACTGGCAGGGAAGGGGTTAACACTAGGGGGCGATCAAAGGCTTAACTGTGTTCCCTGGGTGTGTTCTAACTGTGTGGGGGCTGGGCTCACTGGGTCAACACAGAGATCGCTGTTCCTGATCACTAGGAATAACAGATCTCCATGTTGTCCCCTGTCAGAACAGAGATCTGCCTTGTTTAGATACCCGTTCTTCCTCTTTGTGCAGCGAGTAGTAATGTTAGTAATGTTACCAGTTTTTAGTGAATCTATAAGATAAAAATTGAATTAGTACCTTTGGACATAGCAACTCACTCTTTGACACAGCAGCCCTTCTGCAAAAGTCAGGTTTGCCTTTTGCCAGACTTAGCATGGTGATGATCACTTACCTACATTGACACTAAACTCTGGTTTAAAAAAAAATCAATCTAAAGTGGAACTAAATGTACCTTTCCTTCAATGGGCCCCATCCCTCGCTGGTGCCGGCATCTTCTTCTGGGTGCCGGTGTTTGACCAGCTGCATTGGCCAGCATGGGATGACGTCACCCCAGAGCATGCACAGGGGGCAGTCCTCCTAGCACACAGGAACCATGCCAGGGATGCTTACATGGTGGTAAATTCTGCGAGCAGGCAGGTAGGTGCATTTTATTGCAGAAAAGACATTACATGTCTCCTCTCCAATAAAGAGCCTGCCTGCTCCTTCTTGTGAAAAAAAAAGAGCCTGCCTGCTCACAGTGTGTGACAGTGGAACTGTTGTTCCACTTTAAATATGTAGTCTTAACTCAAAAAAGTACCTTTCATTGCTAGCTATCAGTCTCCTCCAAACCTCCAAAAGCCATTATTTTGCTGCCATGGTCTGACTAAGAGGGTGGCTATGTTTGTTTTCTATAGTCGCACTGTAGGCAGTAACGTAGCCACCATATCTTGCTTGCTCCTGAATTGGACTATGGGATTTGTAGTGTGCATAGAACAGTGCACATGACTATCTAATACAGACCATACACTATCTGAAAAACATTTAAACTCATTTTCGAAGGCCGAAAAATCAGTTGTTAAAGCAAACAATACTACCATCCTGAAGTTAAAAAATTTCAAACAAAAATGACATAAGTGAATCGCTTTCTCATTTGATTTGTTCACAGTCTGCTAAATGATCAGTACGATTTTTACCTGCTGGGAAACACATTAAAGTGATTTTAAAGCTTTGTTTTTTAAATAACAAACATGTTATACTTACCTGCTCTGTGCAAGGGTGTTGCTTTTAGGCCAAAAATTCCAATTTTGTCTCATCTGACCAGAGCACCTTCTTCCACATGTTTGCTGTGTCCCCCACATTGCTTCTCACAAACTGCAAACATGACTTTTTATGGCTTTCTTTCAACAATGACTTTCTTCTTGCCACTCTTAAATAAAAGGCAGATTTGTGGAGTGCAACACTAAAGCCGTGTACACACGATCGGATTTCCTATGGATTCTAATCCGATGGATTTTTCCATCGGAAATCCGATGAAGCTGACTTCCATCAGTCTTGCCTACACACCATCAGTCAAAAAACGATCATCCCAAACGACGTAAAACACTCTGACGAGCCGAGAAAAATTAAGTTCAATGCTTCTGAGCATGCGTCGACTTGATTCTGAGCATGCGTGGGTTTTTTATCCGATGGATTTCCACACAGACGATCGGATTTTGCTATCGGTTTTTTTTCCATCGGAAAAACTTAAAACATGTTCTATTTTTTCACACCGATGGAAAAAAGACCGATGGGGCCCATACACGATAGGTTCGTCCGATGATAACAGTCCATCGGACTGTTTTCATCGATAAAACCGATCGTGTGTACACGGCTTTATAGTTGTCCTGTGGATAGATTCTCCCACCTAGCTGTGGATCTGTGCAGTTCCTCCAGAGTTACCATGGGCCTCTTGGCTGCTTCTCTGATTAATGCTCTCCTTGCCCGGCCTGTCAGTTTAGGTGTACGGCCATGTCTTGGTAAGTTTGTAGTTGTGCCATAATCTTTCCATTTTCGGATGATGGATTGAACAGTGCTCTGTGAGATGTTCAAAGCTTAAGATATTTTTTTATAACCTAACCCTGCTTTAAACTTTTCCACAACTTTATCCCTGACCTGTCTGGTGTGTTTTTTGGCCTTCACTATGCTGTTTGTTCACTAAGGTTCTCTAACAAACATACGAGGGCTTCATAGAACAGCTGTATTTATACTGAGATTAAATTACACACAGGTGGACTCTTTTTACTAATTAGGTGACTTCTGAAGGAAATTGGTTCCACTAGACTTTAGTTAGGGATATCAGAGTAAAGGGGGCTGAATACAAATGCATGCCACACTTTTCACATATTTATTTGTAAACAAAAATTAAAAAAACATTTATAATTTTCCTTCCACTTCACAATTTTGTGCCTCTTTGTGTTGGTCTATCACAGAGGTCTTCAAACTTTCTAAAGAAAGGGCCAGTTTACTATCCTTCAGACTTTAGGGGGGCTGGACTGTGGCCATCGGGAGTCAAATATGTCCAGTGGGAGTAAACAATACCATATCTTTGGTGTCAGTGGGAGGACTAGTGCCCCATAGTTGGTGTCAAGGGAAGGAATTGTGCCCTTTTGATGGTGTCAGTTGGAGAAATAGTGCCCCACTGTTGGTGTCAGCAACAAAAATGATTCCCCATTGTTGGTGTCAGTGGGTGGACTAGTGCCCCAAGGGCCAGATGAAGGCAAGCAAAGGGCCACATCCGGCCCCAGGACCGCAGATTGGAGACCCCTGGTCTATCACATAAAATTCCCCCCCCCCCAAAAAAAATACATTGACATATTTTGTTGTAATATTCAAAATTTGGAAAATTTAAGGGGTATGAATACTTTTTCAAGGCACTGTATTCTTTTGTTTCACTTTATATTTTGAATAAAGTCTTTCAGGATGAAAGCCCCAAAAATACTGAAAACACTAACCTGAAACCATATTTGTTTAATAGTTTCCTGTCAGAATATGTAACCACAGCAGCAAGTAGAATTAATGCTCTATTCACAGGTCCACGCTTACTAAACCATTGACTTCATTTTCAGCCGCACTTTGTTTTGGAATAATATATTTCTGATGTTACAATGCTGAGCTTCAACAAGCCTATTTTAGGGAATAAATTAGAATTTGGTCTAATGGAAATGACCTGTAATCTTCTATAATCAAGTCATTTAAGTTGTCTAATATTTTTCTCAGACTGTATTTACCTTTACAATTTTTCATCAATTGATTCATTGTCAACCCAGCCACCATTCAGAAGTTCTGCTCATGAGAAATAATATTATTACTAAAGGTCAATAACAGAGGGCAAGCCAAGAGAAGGAACAATTAACTGCTAATTTCTGTTCATAAAAGGAAAAAACTCAGCTTTAGGTAGTAATATGTATTCCTGTTCTTGATGGTAACACAAACAAGCTATCAATAAAGCTTTGTGGACCAAAAAAATCAAAAACATTAGGAAACCTACATAAGGAAAAATATTCTCTATACACAACCTGCTTTTTCTAATTTTAAACAGAATCTTGATGTTGTATTAAAGCGGAGGTTCACCCTAAATTTACACTTTCTATTCCTAAGATCCTAGTGCTATGTACAATAACATGTCACTAACCTTTTTCACTTTTGGTTGCTGTAAATTACGAAAATCTTCCGAATTCTGTTTAACGTCATGCTTTTCCTCCCGCGGGAGTAGGCGGGTCTTTTGTTTTGCCCGGCGGCGCTATGTCTCCTGGGATGTGGGCGCAATGTCTCCTGGGAGCAATGTGTCATGCTTCCCAGGAGACGCCGTCCAGCGTAATCCCTCCCAGGAGACGCGCATTCACCGCTACCCGGAAGTCTATGCTTGTGGGCTTCAAGATGCCCACAAGCAAAATGGAAAAACAAGGAAGTGATTTTATAAGTGTTTCTTTCTTACGAAAACGGACGGGGGATGTTTTGTAGCGCTGGACAAGTGAGTACTGAAAAGTCAGCATTAGTCACATTGAATGCACTTAAAAAATAATAATTATGGACCGCGGAACCTCCGCTTTAACAAGAGTTGGGGAGGGCAAGAACCTGTCTTTGTTTTTTATTACTGTCTGTTCCCCTGAGAGTTTGCCTCATATTATTTCCTGAAGACCCAAAGTTAACCACTTTACAACCACCTGCCGACAAATAACGTCGACAAGGTAGTTGCTTAACTCTGGGAGGACGTTATATAACGTCCTCCCAGAATCGCGCTCCCGCGCGCCCCCTGGGGCGCGCACACGGGACACTCCGTGACCGCCGGGTCCAGAGGACCCGGCGGATCACGAATCGCGGTAAATCGCCGCTGATAGCGGCCGTTTACCACGTGATCGCTCCGTCGAATGATGGAGCAATCACTTGTAAACAGACCGGCGTCATTTGATGACGCCGGTTCCTCCCTCCCCTCTCTGTACCGATCGGTACAGTGTGAGAGGGGAGGGGGAGGGAGCGGATGGCAGCAGCAGCTCTGTGGGCTGGATCTGTGACAATTGCAGTCACAGATCCAGCCATCCATCCATCCCTGCTCAGCCATCCCTGTGCAATACTCTGCAATACACCCTGCCAATACTCTGCAAAATACCCTGCCAATACTCTGCAAAATACCCTGCCAATACTCTGCAAAATACCCTGCCAATACCCTGGTGCAATACTCTGCAATACCCTGGTGCAATACTCTGCAATACCCTGGTGCAATACTCTGCAATACCCTGCGCAATACTCTGCAATACCCTGCGCAATACTCTGCAATACCCTGCGCAATACTCTGCAATACCCTGCGCAATAACCTGCACAATACTCTGCAATACCCTGCGCAATACTCTGCAATACCCTGCAATACCCTGCACAATACCCTGCGCAATACCCTGCGCAATACTCTGCGCAATACTCTACAATACCCTGCGCAATACTCTGCAATACCCTGCGCAATACTCTGCAATACCCTGCGCAATACTCTGCACAATACTCTGCAATACCCTGCACAATACTCTGCAATACCCTGCACAATACTCTGCAATACCCTGCACAATACTCTGCAGTACCCTGCAATACCCTGTGCAATACCCTGCCATACTCCGCAATACCCTGCCATAGTCCGCAATGCCCTGCAATACTCCGCAATGCCCGGCAATACTCCGCAATGCCCGGCAATACTCTGCAATAACCACTTCCCGCCCGCCGGCCGTCATATGACGTCCTTGACTTTGTGCGGAGATATCCGAATGATGGGAGCAGCTACAGGCATCATTCAGATATCAGCTTTTTCAGCCGGCGATTCCCTACACCATAAGAACAATCATAGCGGCTGTTCCGCTGCTTGATCATTCTTACGGGAGGCGAGAGGGGATGTCCCCCGCCCCCTCCCGCTGCCCTCCGGTGCTTCTACCGACTCACCGCTACGATCAAAGCCAGGATTGTTGTTGTTTTTTTTGTTTTTTTTCAGGCTTCCCAGCCTAGAGGTGAGATGTGGGGTCTTATTGACCCCATATCTCACTGTAAAGAGGACCTGTCATGCCATATTCCTATTACAAGTGATGTTTACGTTCCTTGTAATAGGTATAAAAGTGATCAAAAAAATTTTTGGGGCGGAAAAACATGTCAAACTAAAATAAATAAAGTAAAATGAACAATAAAAAAATATATATTTTTTTAAAGCGCCCCTGTCCCCGTGAGCTCGCATACAGAAGCGAATGCATACGTAAGTCCCGCCCACATATGAAAACGGTTTTCAAACCACACATGTGAGGTATCTCTGCGAACGTTAGAGCGAGAGCAATCATTTTGGCCCTAGACCTCCTCTGTAACTCAAAACATGTAACCAGTAAAAATATTTAAAGCGTCGCCTATGGGGATTTTTTAAGTAGCGAAGTTTGGCGCCATTCCACGAGTGTGTGCAATTTTTAAGGGTGACATGTTAGGTATCTATTTACTCGGCGTAACTTTATCTTTCACATTATGCAAAAACATTGGGCTAACTTTACTGTTTTTTTTTTTTTAAGCACAAAACATTTTTTTTCCGTAAAAAACGTGTTAAAAAAATTGCTGCGCAAATATCGTGCGAGATAAAAAGTTGCAACAACCACCATTATATTCTCTAAGGTCTTTGCTAAAAAAACATATATAATGTTTCGGGGTTCTATGTAATTTTCTAGCAAACAAATGATGATTTTTACATGTAGGAGAGAAATGTCAGAATTGGCCTGGGTGCTCCAGAACGCCTGAAGGTGCTCCCTGCATGTTGGGCCTCTCTATGTGGCCACGCTGTGTACAGGCATACCCCACTTTTAAGTACACAATGGGACCAGAGCATGTATGTAAAACGAAAATGTACTTAAAGTGAATCAATACCTTTTTTCACTTCTAGGGTGTAGTGGGGGTGTCAGGAGCTGTAGTTGAGGTCTCAGGGGCTGTAGTGGGGGTGTCAGGGGTACACTGGAACAGGGCAGGCTATGCTCTCGGAGCTTCAGCTCCTTCTTCTGCGGCTGCAAAATGTCTGTACAGTACTTGTGAGGCACTTTACATACACTCGTGTGTATGTCCTTACTCGCGAGTGTATGTAAAGTGAGTGTACTTAAAGCGGGGTATGCCTGTAAAAGTCTCACACATGTGGTATCGCCATACTCGGGAGTAATAGCAGAATGTGTTTTGGGGTGTAATTTGTGGAATGCATATGCTGTGTGTGAGAAATAACCTGCTAATATGACAATTTTGTGAAAAAAAAAAAAAAAGAAAAAAAAATCTTGATTTTGCAAAGAATTGTGGGAAAAAAATGACAACTTCAAAAAAACTCACAATGCCTCTTTCTGAATACCTTGGAATGTCTTCTTTCCAAAAAGGGGTAATTTGGGGGGTATTTGTACTTTTCTGGCATGTTAGGGTCTCAAGAAATGAGATCGGCCGTCAGTACTTCAGGTGTGATCAATTTTCAGATATTGGCATCATAGCTTGTGGACTCTATAACTTTCACAAAGACCAAATAATATCCACCAATTTGTACTTATTTTTACCAAAGATATGTAGCAATATAAATTTTGGCCAAAATTTATGAAGAAAAAATAGTAATTTGCAAAATTTTATAACAGAAACGAAAAAAAAATCATTTTTTTACAAAATTTTCAGTCTTTTTCCTCTTTATAGCGCAAAAAATAAAAAACCCAACAGTGATTAAATACCACCAAAAGAAAGCTCTATTTGTGTGAAAAAAAGGACAAAAAATTCATATGGGTACAGTGTTGTATGACTGAGTAATTGTCATTCAAAATGTGAGAGCACCGAAAGCTGAAAATTGGTCTGGTTATTAAGGGGGTTTAAGTGCCCAGTGGTCAAGTGGTTAAAGGAGTTGTAAAGGCAGAAGTTTTTTTTTATCTTAATGCATTCTATGCATTAAGATTAAAAAGCCTTTTGTGTGCAGTAGTCCCACTCAGCCCCCCTAATACTTACCTGCGGTCCTTGTCTTTCCAGCAATGTCCACGAGTGTCTCAGTCGTCCGAGATTCTTCCTCCTGATTGGCTGAGACACAGCAGCACGCCATTGGCTGCTGTCAATCAAAGTCAGCTAGCCAACCAGGGGATAGAGGGGGCGGGGCCAGGTCGGGGCTCCATGTCTGAATGGACACAGGGAGCTGTGACTCGGCTTGGGAGCCCCCAAAGCAAGCTGCTTGCTATGGGGGCACTGAACAGGAGGGAGGGGCCAGGAGCACAGAAGAGGGACCCGAGAAGAGGAGGATCCGGGCTGCTCTGTGCAAATCCACTGGACAGAGCAGGTAAGTGTAACATGTTTAATATTTTTATAGGAAAAAAAATGAGACTTTACAATCACTTTAAGAGAACTGCTACCCAAGGCCTCATTTATAATTGTGGTTTGGAGATGGTAAAAGCACACAGTTGAGTCATGTTTTTACCATCCCCGACTGCTCCCCATTAAGCTGCAATGGCAAAGAGCAGGGTGTATACATGTGCTATCCCCTTGTTGTATTGAAGAGCAGTGTTGCCTGCTGAGCACAACCTATTCATCTAGTTGCAGTGCAGCCCCATTTTGTTGAATAGGGCACATTTGAATGGGTGGTACTGCCGAAATCAACTGGAGGAGATAACTTTTGGCTGTGTTGTGATGCAGGTTTATAGGGGTTGAAACAGGTGGTGAGGAGGCAACATAACATCTTCTCACTGTCTGTCATCCTATGAAAAGCGATTTACTGCAAATCACTCTTCCAAGGGCAAAACCAGTATAAACGACCCCTTAGACAGTTGGGGTAGGCAGGGTTGTTTTTTTTCTCCAGTCAGGACACAGACAGTAAAAACCTGGTTCTGATCCTTCTTTACACTATCCAAAAAATGCTAAATTATAACTTCAAAGCCAAAGTCAATCATTCATGGCTAAGTACTGTACAGTCTTTTATCAGCAACCCCAACTCCCAGTTGCTAAATAGGGATGAGCCGAACACCTCCCGGTTCAGTTCGCACCAGAACCTGCAAACGGACCGAAAGTTTGCACGAACGTTAGAACCCTATTAAATACAATGGACTCGAACGTTCGAAATTAAAAGTGCTAATTATAAAGGCTAATATGCAAGTTATTGACCTAAAAAGGGTTTGGGGACCCGGGTCCTGCCCCAGGGGACATGTATCAATGCAAAAATAAGTTTTAAAAACGGACGTTTTTTCGGAAGCAGTGATTTTAATGATGCTTAAAGTGAAAAAAAAAGTAAAATATTCCTTTAAATGTCGTACCTGGGGGGTGTCTAAAGTATGCCTGTGAAGTGCCACGTGTTTCCCGTGTTTAGAACTGTCCCTGCACAAATATTAACTCTTAAGCCTCGTACACACGACCAAGTTTCTCGTCCAAAACCGGCAAGAAATGTGCCGCGAGAGCTTTTTTGTCGAGAAAAACGTTTGTGTGTATGGTTTTACGACGAAAAAATTGCCGAGAATCTCAACGAGAAAATAGAGAACCTGCTCTCTATTTTCTCGTCAGGATTCCAGATTTCCTCGTCGTGTTTCTCGTCGGGCTGTTTTGTGACGAGAAAATGGTTCGTGTGTATGCTTTTACAACTCTTCCAAAAGCGCGCATGCTCACAAGCAACTATGAGACGGGAGTGCATCTTCTGGTAAAACAAGCCTTCGTAATGGAGAGAGCACATTCATCACGCTCAAAAATATTGCATCGTTTAAATGTTCTGCATTGAAATCTTCGTTAGAATGTTACATTAATCAAAACGAGTGACCTTCTTTTGCTGCTGATATTCACACAGAGTTATGACTTTTTTTTTAACCTTTTTCATGCTGCTCTTAAGAAGATTTATGTGTATTATATCGTGCAAGTTTTTAGGGATAATTTAAATGGTAATATTTTTAAAAATGATGTTAATTATAATTTCGCAATGTTTTGGTAGTGATCTCCCATTTAATTTTGGAATCTATATTAGTTAAATTTCCCACCATGTTTTTTTGATAATCAGATTTAGTTATTCTTTTGGGGGGTTGTTATCTGTCCCTTTTTTTGTCAGTCAAATGTATCTGCTTACTCCAAAGCTAGATTTTTAATTTTTACAAATACACATAGTCAAGTATGAACTTAAACAAAAATCACATTTATTCATGTTTAAAAATAAAATAAAGAGAAGGTAGCGCTGGAGAACCTGCTGCCATTTGTGCATCCCAGGGACCCCAGAGCACACAGCAACCCTGTGTGGACACTAAAATTGGGAGCTTGAGAAGGCCAACATTTCTGAACACAATCTGATGCTGGCTTCCCAGAGGTCAGGAACAGCAGCAGGTGAGATATATGTCCCAAGTCTGTGGTACTACAACAGGCTGCCTTCTGTCCGACCACAATGAAGCAAGGCAATCACTTCCTCTTCTTCCTGGCAACCTTCCCTGCAACCTTCCCTGAAGCCTTCCCTGCAGCCTTCCTTCTTCGTTTGGCTGGAGGCTGGCCCACTGGAGGGGTACTCCTGTCAGGAGGAGGAGGAGATGTAGCAGAAGGGGGTGGGGCAGAATAAGAAGGTGGAGGTGTAGCAGAAGGGGGTGGGGCAGAAGAAGAAGGTGGAGGTGTAGCAGAAGGGGGTGGGGCAGAAGAAGAAGGTGGAGAT
This sequence comes from Rana muscosa, assembly GCA_029206835.1. Lineage (NCBI taxonomy): Eukaryota > Metazoa > Chordata > Amphibia > Anura > Ranidae > Rana > Rana muscosa. The sequence continues at coordinate 365,811,371 of CM055116.1, forward strand.
GTAGCAGAAGGGGGTGGGGCTGAAGAAGAAGGGGGAGGTGTAGCAGAAGAGGGTGGGGCAGAAGAAGAAGGGGGAGGTGTAGCAGAAGGGGGTGGGGCAGAAGAAGAAGGTGGAGGTGTAGCAGAAGGGGGTGGGGCAGAAGAAGAAGGTGGAGGTGTAGCAGAAGGGGGTGGGGCAGAAGAAGAAGGGGGAGGTGTAGCAGAAGGGGGTGGGGCAGAAGAAGAAGGGGGAGGTGTAGCAGAAGGGGGTGTGGCAGAAGAAGAAGGTGGAGGTGTAGCAGAAGGGGGTGGGGCAGAAGAAGAAGGGGGAGGTGGAGGTTGAGGTTGGGTCAGTTGTGCCACCTCACATATGGCGGTATTGGGGGTAATTTTCTCCATCACCCCCTTGTTGAGCAAGGTGATGAGCAGGGGCTCGCATAGGAGGCGTTGCTCCATGCTCATCACCTTGAACTTAGCCTCCACTAGGCCGGCAATGGCCTCTTCAGGGGATGTGGGCTCCTGGAGGGTCGCATGGGCCTCACGAATAAGGGCCATTGCTGCCTCACTCGTGCTCCTGTCCCTCCTGCCTCTTTTGTGAAGCCGGATGGGAGGCACCTGGGATCTGGTGCTTCTCCTTTGCCCTGCCACCTCCTGTCTGCCACTGGGCCCTGCCACCTCCTGTCTGCCACTGGGCCCTGCCACCTCCTGGCTACCACTGGGCCCTGCCACCTCCTGCCTGACAGTTTCCAGACCCTCCTCCTGGCTGATTTCATCCTGTGTATGAAAAAGGGACATAGTTTAATATGTTAGTTTAATCTTTGCATCAAACTTTGTAATCCTGATTGAAGTAATTAGAATGTAAATCCATAAATCCTTGCTTTAAATTTACCACTACATCAGATTGACTATTTAGCACCCAATTAAGTGCAGAATAATGTCTACAGATCTTGATTTCACTTGTGCAATCCAAAATATTTTATGTTTGTCATCTTGACATATTTGTCAAACATTAAGTTTATCCCAATACATTTTCGATAAATACTATACCTGGCTCCAGATGGCCAAATCAGGATCATCCAGGATGGCTACCTCCTCTTGCTCCAGAGAAGGCTCAGGTTGGCTGCAGGGAAGTCTGGGGGGAAGAGTGGAGAGTGATGGCCTTGTCTCAATGTGGTCATCCAGGAAGGACATCCTGTTGTAGTACCACAAAATCGGGACATACACATCATCTGCTGCTGCTCCTGACCTCTGAGAAGCCAGGACCTTAGAGCGTTCAGTCCTGTAGGTACCTCTCAAGCTCCCAATTTTAGTGTCCACTTGTTTTGCTGTGGCTGTGGGCACCTTGGTATGCACAAATGGGAGCAGCTTCTCCAGCGCTGCTTTTCTCACCCCTCTTTTTTTGTGGATGGGGTTTTTCGTCTCCCACAGAGCCGGCAGCTCCCTTACCCGGTCAATAAATTCCGCCAGGAACTCTTTGTCGCTAATAAAGACATTCATATTGTATCTGCAAGTTAAATAAATTATATATAACTAATGTGAGGCAAACAGTCTAACCTCCTTAACATGCTAGTCACCATATATATCCTCCAACATTCTCAAGACAGTATAGGCCAACAATTTGTACAAGTCACAAAATCACATACCTTCGTTCGCACGTCCGTCACTTGAACTCCTCTCTCCGCACACCGAACGTACTATAGTCACATGTGTGTTTGCTATATACACACCACGCATGCGTCAAAATACGAACACGTCGCTCCGCACACGTCGCCCGCACATGACGTTCTAACTAACATCTTTTCCCCGCCTCTTCTCTTTCGGCGCGCAGACAGATATGGCGGAGTTACAGCAGGTGTCTGATAATTCCGCAACTAACGAGGAGACAAGCCCGGAGACCGAGGAAACGTCACGATCAAGGAGGAGATTCAAGGCATCGAATATGTCTTTTGCGGAGATGGCGGAGATGGTGGACATCTTGCTCAAGGCTGATTATGATACCAAGCATGGGCCGTATAGCAAACCAAATAGAAGGAAGGCCAAAATCCTCACTAAAGTCGTGAAGAGTCTGAAGGTGAATTTCGGGGCGAAACGCTCAAATGAGCAGCTCAGAAAGAGGTGGTCAGACCTCAAACTGAGGGAGCCAGAGCAGTTGAGGAACATAAAGAGAATACTCGCTAAAAGTAAGTAAAAAGTAGACTTTTATGCTATTAATCTTTTTCTAAACTGACATGTTGCTCTTTATTTTGGTTTCTCATATTGGACTCGCTTCCAAAATGTAATATTTTGAACTTGGTTGGGCACAGTAATCGTTCGTTACGTTACCGACACTTCGTTCGGCCACTATCCGTGGTTTTGGCTTATTTTAGAGCCACCAAAGTAATTATACATCTGCCATTTTTGCTCCAAAATTGTGGCGTATTTTTTCGTCTAGATGATGTGTTTGTAAGGAGAATGAAATGCAAACTTTTATCAGTGTAAAGGAGAGGACACTCAGCAGCTGCTTCCACATCTGTACTTTGGAGCACTATAGTGTGGGCCACCAGACCCGCCTTTTTTGGGTGTCCCACACAGGTGCATTCGAGAATTTTTGTGGTGCCTCCATGTCAAATAAATTACATCCAAAGGTGAATACTAAGCATATTCTTGGTCATAAATAATGCATTCTTCTTTAAATTCCGCCCAAACACACACTTGTACCACACTTCCAATCAATTTAGCCTGTTTTTATTTTAACATTGAGATTTACAGTGTGATAAATAGACCTTTTGTTCGTCAGGCGGAAGATCAATTGTGCCAAAAATTGAATCTGCACACAGTGTGTCAACATGTGCTATCTGCCATCAGGGGATATCCATGTACGTCTTTTGTGGGTGCAACCCCTTCCTCGTATCTAAAGTCGGTGAACTGAGGAAGGGGTTGCACCCCCAAAACACGTCCATTGATCACCCCTGATGGCAGATAGCACATGTTGACAATAGGGATCAGGATTGTAAACTTCCTAGATGAAAAAAATCCCAAATGTGTGCATATTCAATTTTTGGCTGGGCAAGGGGTGGCAGGACCCCATATTAGGACGGGCACATAGAGACATAGTTTGTGTAAGTGAATGTCTCAGATTGCTCAGAGGTATCCAATGTTGGAATTTTTGGAATGCAACTGTTATTTTTGTATTTTCATAAGCAAAAAATTGCTGGGTTGGGGCCAGGCCAACCCAAAAAAACAGAAAAAACTAAAAATGGTGAGAATGTGCACAGAGTAAAATATTTGACCACAAACAACGTGTAGCTTCTTTTTATAATACCCTCTAAGCTTATTTGGTTATTTTGTAAGGTTACATAGTGAAATGGTTGTTATTTACTAAAGTAAAATACACTTGGCACTACAAATGCACAAAGACAAACTAGGAGACAGGAAAGAACAAATAATTAAAGGTTTAAACAAGCTTTTTATTGGGATCCTTAGACATAGGCTGGCATAGGAATTGCCCCCCTACCCGTGAAATACTCCATGTATTTGTCCCGAACCTCACGGGCATTTTGGGAGGGCAAGCCAGGACGGGCAGATTCCAGGCCCGGCAGGGGATTTGCAGGGGAAAGTCCAGCCTCTGGCAAAACGGAGGCCATATAGGAATTTGATTTTTGGCTCAGAAAGTTGTGTAGCACACAGCAGCATAATACGACATAGTTTATTTTGTAGTCCGCCAAGTGTATTGAAGTCATAAAAAGGCGGAACCGGCTGGCCATTATGCCAAAGGCATTTTCGACAACTCTTCGGCCCCTGGCCAGCCGGTAATTGAACACCCTCTTCTCTGGGGTCAGGGTCCTCTGTGGAAATGGCCTCATAAGATGCCGTCCGAGTCCGAAGGCTTCATCAGCCAAGAAAACAAAGGGGAGTCCTTCAATATTCCCTGCATCCGGTGGCAATGCAAGGTCGTCACTCTGGAGACAGAGGGCAAACTCCGTCTGGATGAAGGATCCCCCATCGGACATCCGGCCATTCTTCCCTACATCAACATAGAGGAATTCATACCGTGCTGACACCACCGCCATCAGCACAATGCTATGAAACCCCTTGTAATTGTAGCAGTAGGACCCAGAACGGGGTGGCGGCACGATGCGGACGTGCTTCCCGTCTATGGCACCACCGCAGTTGGGGAAGTCCCACCGCGTGGCAAACTCCGATGCCACAGTCTGCCATTCCTGTGGCGTGGAAGGAAGCTGTGGAGTGAAACAAGATGAAATAATATTAGAATACCAAAGTCAGACATTACAAGGAAATTTGATTATAAAAAAATAAAGGCCAACATCAATCAAATTCTACGTTTATTAAGGTGTTTAAAATAAGTATAAGGGAAGGCTCATTTATCATATTCATCACCCCCTCTGATGGGCCATTACTAAATTATTTTGGGGGGGGGAAATGTGTTTGGCCACAGGATAGCATTGCAGTGGCGGTGCGTCCAGAGTGGGCGCTGGAGCACTGCCCCCTCTCTCCTGTGCCCATCACTCAGAACAATACATAGGTTCATGCGTTGCATTAACCTATGTATTGTCTATGCCGCCCACTATTCAGGTGGATGGCCTCTTGTTAAGCGACCGACATATGAATAATTGCGGCATTTAGGGGGTTCAAATTGCATAGCAGAAACAGGTAGTAAAATAGTCTTGCACATTACAACCTGAGGGATGTAATTGGCTTCCGAAAAGTAAAATAGGGGACGCAGGGGGGGGGCATTCCTTGGGGAAACACTGGCAGGCTGCTCTGCCAATCATGTTCACCAAGTCTGTTTAATGGTAACATGATTGGCTGATGCAACATCAAGGGAAGGAGAAGACATCAAGGACAGAAGAAGGATGGCGCTGACCACAAGAAGGTAAGTGCAGGGCTGGGGGGAAACTGGCTGCATTAGAGGGGACTAAATGGCTGCATTGGAGGGAACAAAATGGCTGCATTAGAGGGGACAACTGGGGGCGTTTAATAGGCACCTGAGCAAAAAAGGAGGAAGTTTAGTTCATAAATTGGGGTGGGACCCCCAAACATTTGGAGCAACAGGCGCCCCTGCTGGAAAAGTTAGTGAAGGGAAATATTTATGGAGGAGAAAAAAGGGGCAATCTAAAGCTTCCAGCATGCATGGGGACAAAGGGGACATTCTCAGCATATTACAATCATGGTAATTAGGGAAGGATGAAAGAAATACAATACATTAGTATACATGTAATACATAAAATGTGATGTTAATGGAGAAAACTTACCCTAATATAGTCCTCCTGCAGGACTTGTATAATAGCAGAACAGGTGTCTGGGATTATGAGGCCCAGAGCCTGGGGGGAGATGCCTGTGGTGGACTTCAAGTCCTGAAGACTTCTCCCTGTCGCCAGGTAACGTAACGTGGCAATGAGCCTCTGCTCAGCACTGATGGCTTGCCGCATAACGGTGTCCTTCCTGGTAATATAGGGGGACACCAAAGCCAACAGTTCCTGAAAAACGGGGTCAGACATCCGCAGAAAATTCCTGTAGTCCTCAGGATTATTCTCGACGATCTCCCGCAGCAGAGGCATATGGCAGAATTGGTCCCGCTGGAGCAACCAATTCTTGGTCCATGAACTCCTCCTCACACCATTCATGGACTGGTCTTGGTCCAAAACAAGCAGACCAACACCAAGCGCACGCACAGCACGAACTCGACGACGAGAACGTCCAGGCGACATGGCTAAGAAACGGTCGTCTTATCAGAACGTACAGAACAGAACGCACTTTAGAACAGCAAGGCCTATGAATAACGAACTGAAAATCAGAAACGAACAGGCAAGAACGCACTGTAAAACAGATACGACCTGCCTAGACGCCCTGAAAGTCAAGATACAAACCCACAAGCACAAACTGAACCGCAGAAAACGATCTGAAAAGTACGAAGACTGAAAAGCGCGAATCGTCTCTTCCCAAACTTTTACTTCACACGCGGTAACACGAGATCAGCAAAAACAGCCCAAGGGGTGGCGCCAAGAAAAAAGATCTTCCCCTTTATAGTGCCGTCGTACGTGCTGGACGTGAGCGCGGAGAACAACGAGGAAATTGGGAAATGTCAGTGTGTACGCATAGAAAGCTTGACGAGAAAATCGACAAGCTTAACAAAAATCTCGTCGAAAAAAACAACGTGTTTTTACGACGAGAAACTCGGTCGTGTGTATGAGGCCTCACAGGAGAGAATTTCCCTTCCTATGGGGTAGATTTCCTCTCACTTCCTGTTGTCTCATTCTGTTTGCAAGTAGGAGTCGTTTGTGGGTTTGGAGATGAAGGTTACATTTATTCATTTGAGTTTCCAGAATAGTCTAACCCCTCCCTAATCTATCCAAAACTTAAAACAAAGGTTTTGCCTAGAGATACACTTTATTTTGAAAAAAGTACTAAAGCTGGCCTACACTGATCGAAACTTGGCCAATTTAGCAGGGACTGGATGAATTTCAACAGAAGTCGATTTGCCCATAAATAATGAATTAATGTAAGAGTAAAATAATCTTATCTTATGATCTTATGGATCAGGCTGTTTAGCAATAGGGATGAGTTTCGAGTTCGAGTCGTACCCATGTTCGACTCGAACATCGCCTGTTCGGTTGTTCGCCGAATTGCGAACATTATGGGCCGTTCGCGCCAAATTTGAGTGGCGTGTCACGGCCCATAATTCACTGCGGCATTGCAGTGCATTGCTGGCTGATGATTGGCCGAGCATGCACTATGACCCGCATGCTTTGGCCAATCACAGCGCAGAAAAAACGGAGAGCCATAATTGGCCAAAGCCAATCCATAATTGGCATGGAAACCCTTCCCTTCAGCCTATCCTGCCTCCACTTATTAACTCTACTTTTATCTTCTCCATCAGCTCACCTCCACAGTTATTACCTTTTTTTTCCCTTGACCCTCCCTTTTAGATTGTAAGCGCTAAAAGCAGGACCTTTCTTATTCCTCTTGTATTGGATTGGATTGTAACTTTACTGTATAACCTTAGGTTGTAAAGCTCTGTGCTATATAAATCCTGTATTCTAATAATAATAGTAATAATCATTGATTGTCTTTTAATATTACAAGTAAGGCACGTAGGGTTTCCTTTTCAGCCTATTATACCTGCCTATAGGAATAAGCCATGTAACGTATTAATATATATCTGATTTCAGACACTTTTATTTAGGTCCCCTGCCTTTTGTTGATAATATTTTTTTTCCTGCGCAGTCCTTGCTTTATTCTGATTGATCTCTAAGGGTTACAGTTCTACTTTTGCTCTGATAAAACAAATTCTTTCTGTGGTTAGTTGTCTGTATTTTATTTCCAATGAAGACCAACATTAGCAATAAGTTTGAAGCCCTGTACACACAATCGGTTTTACCGATGAAAACAGTCCGATGGACTTTTTTCATCGGACAAACTGATCGTGTATGGGACCCATCTGTCTTTTTTCCATCGGTTTTAAAAAATAGAACATGTTTTACATTTTTCTGATGGATCAAAAACGATAGCAAATTCCGATCGTCTATGGGCAAGTCCATCGGATAAAAAACCCACGCATGCTCAGAATCAAGTCGACACATACTCAGAAGCATTGAACTTAATTTTTCTCGGCTCATCGGAGTGTTTTACATCACCGCATTTGGAACGGTCGGTTTTTTGACTGATGGTGTGTAGGCAAGACTGATGGAAGTCAGCTTCATCAGATTTCCGATGGACAAAACCATCGGATTAGAATCCATAGGATATCCGATCGTAGGCTTAACAGTTCCAACACAATTCCAGCAAAGCACAATTTTGGCTTGTCCTGGTTTCTAGCAGTACCATGATACCAGTCAGTATCAGTCTTGTTAAATTCCTTCGTTTTTACATCAGTGCCAGTTTATATAACCCTCTACATTTGTGTCATGTTCTAAGTCTCTATTTAATATAAGAGATTCTGTAACACGCTCCAGTAATTATCACTTTTATACTCACTTTCAGATAATTTCTAACACGGGGAAAATTGTACAACCTTTTCTATACACTTCGGGGTTGATTTCCTAAATGCAAATAGACTGTTTACTTTTCTAGGGAATTTTCAACTTGCAAACTTTAAATGGAAATTTTCCCCAGAGGTTACTGAGCGTGGAGAAATTTCACTTTGCAAAGCATACCCAATCATGTGCAAGAACGAAAAACTTTAATGGGAAATTTTCCCCAGACGTTAGTGAGCGTGGTGAAATTTCACTTTGCAAAAGCATACACAAGAAAAAAAAAAGGATTTTTGTTTGCGCGTGACTGGATGATGGAAATCAGCAGAGCTTCACTTTATTCACTAAGCTCTGAGAAAAATTCTGTTGCAAAGTGAACAGTCTGTGTGCTTTTAGTAAATCACCCCCTTGTCTCTCCCAAAGTACTGTTGTGAATTTTGACAGCACAATTTCTATAAGCCCTGGTTCACACTGGTGCGATTTGACATGCGATTTGACATGTCAAATCGCATGTCAAATCGGCGAAATTTGCCGCAAATTGCGGGCAATGGCACCGTCCTAATCGGTGCGACGCCGCTTCTGCGGCGCTGCACCGATTTCAAAAAGTAGTTTCTGTACTACTTTTTGCGATTTCAGCCGCGATTTACATTGACATCTTTGTCAGATGTCTCTGTAATCGCGTCTGAAATCGGGACTGACAGCCAGGAGTGAAATCGTGGGAGTTCAGCTGAACTCGCACGGCTTCACTCCCGCAGCCCCAGTGTGAACCTGGGCTTACACACATTTACTGGGGGTACTATATAGATATGTGATATTTTCAGAGTATATATTTCCTTCTGTGGTGTTCACATGAAAGCTGAACTTTGAACAACCATATCAATTTACAGTTACCTAAGGTTGTGCTTGTGATATACACACACCTGCCTTGTGATCTAGGAACCTATGCCAGTCAACACAGCCAGCCCCTTGATCCTCACTGCAGATGCGCAGCTTCGCCAAGGTCAACCTGACGATTGGGCAGTAAAGCAGCAGGAAGACATTCCGCTGCCACTGCTCTATCTCCTGTCAGCATGTTTACTGTCAGTAAACATGAATGCAACAGAGCTAGACTGTCTTCTGGTGCTGCCTCTCCTCGCAGTGTCTAAGTCAGGGGTCTCCAAATGTCCGAAACAAAGGGCCAGTTTACTGCTTCTCAGACTTTAGGGGGGCCAGACCACGCGGCCAGTGAGAGTAGAGAATGCCCCAGCATCAATGGGAGTCCAGAGTATCTCAGGCTTAGTTGTCTGTAGGTGGAGGAATAATGCCCCATCATTGGTATTAGTGGCAGGAACAGTACCCCACCATTGATGTCAGTAGGAGGAATTATGCCCTATTTTTGGTGTCAGTGGAAGGTATAGTGCCCCATTGTTGGTGCCAATGGGAGGAATAAAGCCCAACTGTTGGTGTCAGTGAAAGGAATGGTGCTCCATCATTGGTATCAATAGAAGGAATAATGCCTCAAGGGCAGGACAAAGGCAAGCAAAGGGCCACATCCAGCCCTCTGCCAAAGTTTGGAGACCACTGGTCTACGTGATGCTGTATGAGGGGTAAGAGGAGGGAAATAGCATAACAGAGTGGGGCATTTACATGCATTAAAGTATATCTAAAGGCAAAACCTTTTTTTATTTCATTTTCAGTAGAGTAGGGAATTTTTTTTTCTGTCTATGTTCAATTAGAAAGATTTCTCTTCACTTCCTGTCCTTTGGAGACAGCAGTGAAAGAGTAGGAAGAAATTTCTTCTTGTTCTCATGACAGTTGTCCCCATAAGACTTCTCCTTTATTCCTGTTATGATGGCAACTCAAAATGTTGGTTTCTGCCTTGCTTTTAGTTTACTTGATGGCAGTCACCAGGGCAAATAGAGAGAGTGATTCTTCCTAATGGGAACACAGACAGAAATAAATACCTGACAGTGGTTCTAACACCTCTTACTCTATCCAAAACTAAAATAGAAAATAGTGGCTTTGGTTTGTACTTAAAAAAAACCCCAATTATTTAGTTCCAGTAAAAGTGTTACTAAACCCAGGACCCTGCATTCACTATATCTGGTCTCCCACAGTACACAGAACATAGAAATGCAATTATTTTAATATATATATACGGCTAAATACCCTCGCTCATCAGCAGTATATAGCAGTTTTGTGACTTCTATCAGTGTCTGGTTAAAGTGTGTAGGAGGAGTTTTTATTCTCCTCTGACTGTCCTATGAGGCTGCAGGTCCCCTGACCCTCTGTCTGGACAGAGCTGATTGATCCTGCGCCAATCACACATACCCTCCCCCCAAAAAAACAAAAAAAACTCTCTAGCAATACACACCAAACTGGGCATGTGCACAGTGACTACAAAGGCTCTGTCTTATCAGGAGATGGATTGGGCACTGTGGAAGAAGGGGAGGATCAGAGAAGACAGGATCAAACAGCTTTTTTTACAAAATGCAGTGGATTAACCCCTTAGATTCCACCGTGAGTATAATAAGCATGCTTTACTGCATATACAGACTGATTTTACTGTTGTGGGTTTAGTAACACTTTAATACATAACTGCATTAACTGTTATTTTTAATATCTGTTCAGCGTTAACATTCTTTCAGATAAAGGCAGAGACTTTTTAGCTTTGTGCCAAAGCATACTGAGCTTTCAGACAAACAAGAGTTCAGCATATTGAGTCTTTACCACAGTTAGTTCTGCTGAACAGTAATAGAATACACTGCACATAGAGCTAATTATTAGTACCTTGTATAGCCAGCTTTAACATTAATCATATACTTGGCTTGCTAAATTTGGAATATCAGGCTGCTGTATATTAAATACTGTTAGAGATTTATATAGGAAAACGTATCCTGTAAAAAGATCTAATATAGATATGTGTAATGAGTAATGCTCCTGTATAGGAATTATTAGTGACTAATAACATAGTCATTGTCGCTGTGTAATAATAAAAAGCTGGTGTTACATGGACAAGGATTTCCGCTTTCACAAACATCACTGAGAATCAGACTTATTCTCTTTACTCCTTCACTTTCTCCTGTTTTTTTTTCTCCCAATCGCTCTAATGCCACGTACACGCGATCGGAAATTCCGATAAGAAAAGTTCGATGTGAGCTTTTGGTCGGAAATTCCGACCGTGTGTAGGCTCCATCTGACTTTTTCTGTCGGAATTTCCGACAGCAAAAATTTGAGAGCTGGTTCTCAAATTTTACGACGGGAAAAGTTCTTGTCAGAAATTCCGATCGTCTGTATGTAATTCCGACGCACAAAAAAACACGCATGCTCTGAATCAATTTGACGCATGCTCGGAATCATTAAACGTAACTTTTCTTGGCTCGTCGTAGTGTTGTATGTCATCGCGTTCTTGACGGTCGGAATTTCAGACAAGATTTGTGTAACCGTGTGTATGCAACACAAGTTTGAGCCAAAATTTCATCGGAAAAAAATCCACAGTTTTCTTGTCGGAATTTCCGATCGTGTGTACGCAGCATTAAGGATAACTAAATCCAAGAACCAAAATGTAATATATTGCAGCCTACCAGACCTTAGACATGGTGGCTGCATTCCTTTTCATTTTCCAGGCTAACAACATTTTCTGCAAGTACAGAAAATATCTTCTGATCTTCTAGAAATTCATGGTCCTTGGCACCATTTGTGAATTGAACTGAAAGAAGAATTAATCTCATACTCTGGTAAAATACTAACCTCCTATGCCCCAAATAATGGAGATGAACAAAGTAGTGCAGCCTAGGGTGACAACACTGATTCTTTATACAATATAGTACAGTGGGACGGATTTATCAAAACTGGGGCAGAAAGAATCTGGAGCAGTTGTGCATGGCAACCAATCAACTTCTAACTTGCATTTTCAAAGTTCAGCTGAAGAAGCTGAAGTTAGATGCTGATTGGTTGCCATATACAGCTGCTCCATGACTCAGTGAGTCAGCATGGTCACTCTAGGGCAGGAAATGTGTTGTTTGCAGGATTTCCTGGTAAAAAAAAAGAGGAAAAAAGCCTGTAAAAAGAAAACGAATACAACCATCACTTTTTTAGGGCTGGTAAGCTTCAATATATTTCACTTTTGTTATAAGGTTTGGATAAACTTTAAAGCGGAGCTCCACCCTAAAGTGGAACTTCCACTGATCGGAACCCTCCCCCCCTCCGGTGTCACAATTGACACCTTTCAGGGGGGAGGGGGGTGCAGATACCTGTCTAAGAAAGGTATTTGCACCCACTTCCGGGAGTCCTCTCTGCGGGAAATCTGCGGGAAGCACGTCACTTCCCGCAGAATACCCGTTGTGTTCTGGGAGACACTCGGCTCCCAGAACACAGGGGACCATTCAGAACGGCGCAGCGCGACTCGCGCATGCGCCGTAGGGAACCGGGCATGAAGCCGCAAGGCTTCACTTCCTGGTTCCCTCACCAAGGATGGCGGTGGGGGCAGCAGAGTGACGAGCGATTGCTCGTCCTCTGCTGCGGACGTCGCTGGACTCCAAGACAGGTAAGTGTCCTAATATTAAAAATCAGCAGCTGCTGTATTTGCAGCTGCTGGCTTTTAATAAAAAAAAATCCGCGGCACCTCTGCTTTAAGCTTAAAGCGGTAATAAACCACAGCCTTTTTTAAAAAAAAAATTAAAAAATGCAAGACAATGGCATAATGTGCTAGTATGCATCGCATAAAAGCTCATTGTGAAATGCTTACCTTAGAAAAAAGCCCTCCAGCGGCACGCTGACACCGCTGACAGGGCTTCCATCTTCACCCGCTCTTCCTTCTGGGTTTGTGTGCTCCAGACGTCTGATTGGCCAAACCATGATGACATCACAGGAGCTCTAAAGGGATGGCATACCCTTCAGAGCACATGTGTCGGTGACTTCGCTGGCTGCATGCAGTGTGAATATCTTCTAAACAGTGCAAGTTTAGGAGATATTCACCGTACCTACAGGTAAGCCTTATTACGGGCTTACCTGTAGGTATAAGTTTAAAAAAAAGACTTACACTTTAAGCACTGTAATGTAATGTTTTCAGCACCACATAAGAGGCTTTACATGTGACATGTTATTTTTGGTGTAACAGTAAATGGAATGCTATTTTTTTCTCTTTTGTATTTTTCTTTTTTTTTTTATAAGTGAGGTCAACGACATGGGGTCTGCTCCCTCTGTGCTTTTTAGGTGAACGCATCCAAGTTATACAAGCATATGGTATATTTTCATTTTCTAAATATTATCCAAAAAACATTGCTTAGTAGCTGGGTAGTTTTTGCATATCCAACCACCACCTTACTTCTATGGCTGTTTAAAGTGAACCTTTCAACCTTTCCAAACCTTCAAGTTTTGCTTAAGAGCAGACAGCATAAAGCCTCGTACACACGGTCGGACTTCCATCTGACTTTTCCGCGGATTTTTGTCCGAACGGAGTTGGCCGGGCACACCCATAGCATATACACCATAGTACTTTTCTGCAAATTTTCCCAAAACTTTTTCCAACATCACATGGTTTTTCTGCTCTTTTCTGCTCTTTACCGCCACCCTTTGGTCAACTTCTGCTATTTTTGGTTGATTTTAACATTATTTGTTTTGTCCATCGGACAAAAGTCCCATGGTTTTCTGTACACACGGTCAGACTTTGCTCCATAGGACTTTTGTTGGCGAAAAGTTTTTCCGTTTGCAGACCCAACATTTGTCCGATGAAAATCAAAAAAGTTTGTCCGATGGAGCGTACACACGGTCTGATTTTTTTGTCAAACTTGCTCAAAATGAAGTTTGTTGGCAAAAAGTCAGTCCGTGTGTACGAGGCTTTAGGGCAGGGATATGCAATTAGCGGACCTCCAGCTGTTGCCAAACTACAAGTCCCATGAGGCATAGCGAGACTCTGACAGCATCAAGCATGACACCCAGATGCAGAGGCATGATGGGACTTGTAGTTTGGCAACAGCTGGAGGTCCGCTAATTTCATATCCCTGCTTTAGGGTTTTGCCAGTTCCTACCTTTAATTAGCCAGAAAATCCTCCTTTGAGCCAAACATCTGCTTCTGTGCAACCCTCTGATCCTGGATGCATTCTGCTACCAAGACCTTTATTCCCAAGAAATCAGAGTTCATTTTCATTTATATAACTACCTGCTATAATCTTTCTAAAGGTAGCACCTGAGTAGATGATAATAATTTGCCTATTAAAACGCATTGATAATGGGAGATTTTGTAGAGCTTAGCAAGTTGCAAATTTTGAAAAGTTAAGGCCTTAATAATTGAGAGTTCTCAGGATTACAGCGACGCACAGAGGAGGGTTTTGTGGTTAAGAAACCTCAAAGCAGGTGCCTTGTGGTGCTGGTTCTTATGTGGGACTTTTAAGCTTAGTTTGGACATATGTTTACGAGATGTACTGTGGTTTTCGTGTATCTTATTTACAGCGTTATTAAGAATTGCTTGTACTCATCAAGAAAGTGGAAAGACCTTGATAGGGGTATGTATACCGATTGGTGAGTAGTTGGCTGTTTAAGGAGTAACTCTGAGGAGATTTAGTTATTTTGTCTGGAGTCATGCCTATAATTGTAGCTTATGAAAAAGTACTCTTATGTACATTACATGTATCAGGAAACACATACATATATACATGCATATTATAATGTTAGGCCATGTTTGCAATTTAGCTTAACAACAAGACCTGAATGACCTGAATGACTGTCAGCCTCTGTCAATATTAGTGGCTTGACATGTCCACTAATTGCACCTCATATGATGCTAACAGTGTCACAAGCAATGAATAGCAATGTTTAGCTGACCAACATGCCATTAATGGTATAACTGTGATTGTTTGTAATGTTTTGAATGTCAATATTTCTTCAACGTATGGGGATACTAGTTTGTTCATTCAACCACTTTAATGGCTTTAATACATTTAATGCGTTATTTCTTTTTCCAGTTTAACAAATTTTAGATGGTTGAAGTGAAATTATACCCTTATGAATTACTAGTTTATTTTAGAGCTTTTCAAGACAAGCAGGTAGACTAGATTTAATGAACCTGTCACTGAGTCTAAAGCCTCATACACACGATCGGACTTCCAACTGACTTTTCCGTGGATTTTGCTCCGAAGGGCATTGTCCGTGAACTTGGTATGCATACACACGGCAGGACTTTTTCAGCCAACAAACACGAACGTAGTGACGTAATAGATGTACTACGTGGTTTTTCTGCTCTTTACCGCCACCCTTTGGGCAACTTCTGCTATTGTTGTCTGATCTTTAGCATTGGTTCTGAGCATGCGTGTTTGTACTTTGGACTTTAGTCCGATGGACTTCTGTACACACGATCGGATTAGCCGACGTAGGACATTTGTTGCCAGAAAGTTTGTCTGTTCTCACAGCGAACATTTGTCCGATGAAAAAGTGAAAAAGTTTGTCCGATGGAGTGTACACACGGTCGGATTGTCCGATCAAACAGGTTCATCTGACGTTTGTTGTCAAAAAGTCAGATCGTGTGTACGGGCTTTTAGAAAAAGGCACCACAAATATTGGGGTAAGAGGTTGTCCCATACAACTGCCCTACTTGTCTCATATGAATTAATTATATAAAAAGGCAGGGTTTCCAAATACAGCTCAAAAGTTAAATTAATAAAACCGTGGGCACATTTGACAGATCTGACTTAACAAAATGCTTAAAAATATGGCCTACGTTCGTTGTTTATTACATCACATTTAACTAGCCATTGATTTCAGGTTTTTAACTGGCATCTCAGTGAATATATAATGTCAGGATCTAGTGTCTGTAAGTGCCAGTCTCTAATATACATAAAAAAGTAAACAGGAGGCTTTGACAAGGCTGTGTTGGCTTTGAGGCCTAACTCGACATGCTCTCCTGGCGGTGTGGCGTACCTTTTTTAGTTTGATTTTGTGTAGGTAATTTGTTCTCATTTTAAGTTTTATTCATATTTATATATTTTTTTTTGTTTGATTTTGTGTAGGTAATTTGTTCTCAATTTTATGTTTTATTCATATTTATATTTTCTTTTTAGTTTGATTTTTTGTAGGTAATTTGTTCTCAATTTTATGTTTTATTCATATTTATATTTTCTTTTTAGTTTGATTTTGTGTAGGTAATTTGTTCTCAATTTTATGTTTTATTCATATTTATATTTTCTTTTTAGTTTGATTTTGTGTAGGTAATTTGTTCTCAATTTTAAGTTTTATTCATATTTATATTTTTTTGTTTGTTTGATTTTGTGTAGGTAATTTGTTCTCAATTTTAAGTTTTATTCATATTTATATTTTCTTTTTAGTTTGATTTTGTTTAGGTAATTTGTTCTCAATTTTAAGTTTTCTTCATATTTATATTTTCTTTTTAGTTTGATTTTGTGTAGGTAATTTGTTCTCAATTTTAAGTTTTATTCATTATTATATTTTCTTTTCTGTTCAGATATGTAGATGTGGCCCCTAGTATGGAAATAAATGCAAACAAAATGCAATAGTGATTATCATATTCGGTCTGCCAAAGCGCGTCCAGGCTTGTGCGATGTGTATGACAAGACCTCCATTACTTATAGTAGAAAATGCAGAAGAACAGGCGGGGATCAACGTGCTGCATAGAAGAAGCCTTTTTCAACTAATGACAGGCACTGTAAAATGAGAGACAATGCAGGGATGATCGATACCACATCATAATATATCTTATTTTGAGGTTAGCAAACCAATGCTGGTGAAGGCTTGCTATTACAGTAAAGTGCTGACACAACAACCAAATGCAATATTTTATCCTCTGTGGTTGGCAGCCAGGCCACTGTAAACTAACCAGCCGGCATGTTTTCTGTGCCAGATGACACCGTTTTTTTTTTCATAATTGGTTTGATCTGAATGTTTTCATAACTAGTCACTAAAACAAACTCAGCTGATTTTCAACTGTGTGTCAAATGTGTCAATCTTTACTACTAGCGGTTTATGAGCTATGTTATGTTGAAACTTTAAGTCACCCATGTGCAACTGGATATCTGGCAGCTGCCAAACTGTGAGGACCACTCTATTTATCCATCTATCTATCTCGTACAGTATACATACACACACCAAAGTCATGCCCTCCAACTTATTTCGAGAACACTTACTATGCGAGTCACCCTTTTCTCGGGATCCATCCACTTTCCCATCTGAATTGATCCTTAGGAAGAAGCCCCCATTCTTACAATAGAGTCTTTTGGGATCCTTGAAGTTTCCTGGGGGGAATGGACTGTTACCCCCATCATCTGATCCTGTTGGGAAGGTAGTGATGCTCCCAGCTGCCATTCCCACCTCCAGGGTTCAGAGAGCTACTCCTTTAACGGCACACGGTCGGTAATTGTTCAACAGGTAGCGGTGTCTCCTAAATAGCCGTTGTTTCTTCAGCGTCTTTCCCTCGTCTGGGCCTCCTCACTGTTCATTCAATTACTAGCAGCTGGAAGTAGGACCAGCTTATGCCGTTTTAGGTATTTCCATCGTCACACGGATCTAAAAGTCACCGTACTGCAGACGCATACTGTAAATACGAAATCGGTACATAGGATGCTGTGTCCTTTGACTTCAGCTCTGCTCTTCTGTTAAGTCTGCAAGTGTTTGACCCATGCTTCCTATAAAGAAGTGCGTAGTGCTTGCTTTATAAATGAGAGCAGAGGTGGCTGGAGCCAGGGGCACTGTGCAGGCTGCTCTTCATTCTGATCCAGCCCTCTACCATCAAGGCTTGTTATGTCAGAATGGCCTTATTTATTTGTATAGGTAAAGCCTTCCTTCTCCACCTCTTTTTCTTCCTCCTACTGCTTCTAAGTTCAGGGCAACTAACAGCCAGAGTGTCTCAGGGATGTTGTGACAGTCTCAGAGCCAGCACATATTTTCCCAGCCCCTCAAGTGTAGGAAGCTAAAGGAAAGCTCAGTGCCAGAAAGCAAATGGACTATAAGAAGCGATATAGTGTTCCTGGGTATTTTCTTAGACAGGCTCTGCCAGTCACTTCTCAGCATTCAGTTCCCTCCCCCCTCCCAGCACTGAATTACTTTGCTGGGCAATCAAGGGAGGGGGCAGAGACAGGAGAGGAGATGGGGGGTTTGTGCTACGCAGGAGGCTGCCAGATCTTTTATTATTAAACTGACTTTCCAAAGCACACTGTTCAAGGAGGCAGGCGTCCTGCAAAAACATTTAAATTACCAATAAGAGTCCTGTGTCATCTGGACTGTATAAAGCGGTCATACCTCACGCAGACCACATTTTCAATGTATATTTCAGTTTAGAAGATCAAAAAAACATGTTATATTACATTCAGCGTGGTTCTTGTTATTACATTATTATTATTATTATACAGGATTTATATAGCGCCAACAGTTTGCGCAGCGCTTAACAAAATGAAGGCAGACATTACAGTTACATTACAATTTGGTACAATCTAAAAGGGAGGGTCAATTGATACAAAAGGTAATGGCTGTGGGGGATGAGCTGATGGAGAAAGTGAAACAATGGGGGTTATTTACTAAAGGCAAATCCACTTTGTACTACAAGTGCATACTACAAGTGCAAAGTGAACTTGAAATTGCACTGAAAGTGCACTTGGAAGTGCAGTCGCTGTAGATCTGAGGGGAAGCTATGAAATGAGGGAAAGCTCTTTTGATTTTATCATCCAATCCTGCGCAAGCTAAAATGCTGTTTTTTATTTTCCTTGCATGTCCCCCTCGAATTTACAGCGACTGCACTTCCAAGTGCACTTTCAGTGCAATTTCAAGTGCATTTTTCATTTGTAGTTTGCAATTGTAGTGAGAAATTTGCCTTTCGTAAATAACCCCCAGTGTATTAGTTAGAAACAGGATAGGCACTTACCAAGTGTGATTAAATCCCACATTTTCAATTTAATGCATAAGTTTAAAAAAAAAAAAAGTCAAAGTTAAAAAATAAAAAAAATCAGTACTTACAATCAACGTCAAGGGTCCCTTGTGATGCAGACTAGGGTTTTAGCTCAAAGCCCCCTTCACCCCACAGTTGTAATCTTCCAGTGCCATGGGGGTTCATTTGAGCCAAAAGACCTGTCATATGCTCTGGCCAGGAGAGCCCATCTATGCCCACCTCTCCTCCATTCAAAGAAGCTGTACTATAGCTTCTATGAATGAAGAGTAACATGCAGTGCTTTATAAAAGAAGAGATGTATATCAAATCATAAAAAAATGTCCTTGGAAAAAAACAGCTAGAAGAAGGAATATCACAGCATCATCTTCAGTGTGACAAATGGAACCACACAACACCACTGTGATTAGGCAATTTCCCTTACCGGATGGAGTAGACCCTCAAGTTATAGAGTGATCAAACTCGCTTGATAGGCATCAGATGGAATCCTCAATCCAAAGGAGCTGTAACTACATCACATGGAAAAACTCCAGCAGATAATAGGGAGTCGGTACCATAAGGACAACTATAAAGACCTCCAATAGCCAGCACTAAAGCACACGTCCCCATCCAATGGTAGTATAGGTCACCTCGCAAAGGTATAAAAAGGTACCATAGTGCAGTATGTTCTTAAAAGCAGTAGTATTTTTATTTAAAAATGCACACTCACGTGTATATCAAAACAATAAGCACTTTCACATAAATATCCAAAATGGCCATGGTGTCAGGCGTGCTTGCGTCATGCGTAGGGTCTCGCTTTTTTTTTTTTTTTTTTTTGAGTATCAATGAAGAGTGCTGTATGAATGGAGGAGAGGTGGATAAATGAAAGGTCTGCCTCCTCCATTTATAGATTGTTTTTGATTGATGGAAGCTTTAGTTCAACGTCTATGAATGGAGGAGGGGAGCAGAAAGGACAAACATAGTTGGCACTCTTGACAAGTGCATATGACAGGTCCCTTGGCTCATATTAACCTCTACAACATTAGAAGATTATGACTGCAGTAGTGAGTGGGTGTGTGTGGGGATCAGAGATTCAGAGGACAGAACATTTCAACTAAAATCTGCAGCCAGCAGCACAAGGCTCAATTCGCTTTAATTGATTTGTACAGTCTCTTGTGCTAAAAAAATTTTTTTCAATTGACTAAACTCAGTTTTAATATTTTTATTGTAGTACTGAAAAGGATATAGTATACAGTGTTTAAATTCACAATGATGAACTGAGGGGAAATTCCTGTAACCAGCATACATCACGATAGGGTGCTCCATTGTGATATGCGCTGGTTACAGGTATTGCCCCTCAGTCCATCATTTGTGTATTTTCAGCTCCTTGTCATGAATTTGATATAGATTGTATGTTTTAGTAAACCTGATGTATGCAGCTGAATCTTCAGACAATGATTGCTAATTAGTCCCCAGCTGTTTCAATGAAGTTGTTCTTTAAAATATCAAAAACGTTGTTTCCTCAATGCAGACAATATACACTGTTCCCTAACTTTAGACCCTAAAAAAGGGGGGAAATTTTGGCCCCCAAAATGCATTGGATTTCTTTTTAGTCTTCTACCTGATCTTATATTGAAATACATTTTTACCTGGACTATCAATTCATGGTGAATTGAAATAGTCACACTAATTCAGGAGATCAAAGGCACCCTCATCCCTAATTTGAAATGTATTAGGAGAACTAGAAAAAGTGTTTTTTTATGGTGTCACAAATATGACAACAATTTTACAATGAACATATGTTGACTCTCATAAACAAAGAAACGTATAAAATTATCACAGCATGATAAAAAACAATATACTGCATATAAAGCTAACAAAGCTATATAAATGCCTGTTGACTCAACATGTTTCGCTAAATGCTTCTTCAGGAGCTGTAAGGCATATATTGGCTACAAGAGAAAAAAAATAAGAAATCAACGCCAACAACAATTTATTACACATCATAATAAACGGATACATTTTAGTGAGAAATTGGAGATTTACACAATGCATAATGCATAGGGCATACAACATCCTAATCGATAAGTCATGGCAATAATGGAACTCACATGTGGTAATGTGCAATAATGTTGGAACTCACCTATCAAGTATATGATAAACAGATTGCTCAAAATCCTGTTTGTTCAGAACAGGGGTGCAGAGAGAGGAGCATCAAGTCCAACAATGGGCATCGCAGGGTGGGCACCAGAAAGAACAAAATCACTCTTAAAATAGGTATAACAATACAGCAATGAGGGTCAATCCCTCCCCAAAAACTTGCTGTAATACCTCAAAAAAGGACAGGAACAGATGGAGCAAGGAAAGGGAAGGGAAAAGGGGGAGGGAGAAAAGAAAAAAAAAAACAATTCATGGTGTGGTGCTTCAATCAAAAATCCATAGATTTGTAACACAAACCAAGATAGCTGTGGAAATACTTTGATGTGTAGAATCTGCCAGCCCCAAAAAAAACAGACACTCCTGCAATGCTGTTGGATAGCCATACTAATAGGACGGCCCCAGTATTCCAGTTCAATGTAAAATCCAGCATGAAACTTTGCCTCTGTGCAGGAGCTTTCTGTAACAGAGACCAGTCACTGCTGTTCTTGTTTCCCCCCCCCCCCTCCTGTGATTTTCTGGTGGCAGTCTGTAGTGTATGGAGCCTGCTGGGTCACTTACAGCTCAACTCTCTGTATAGGCTCTGTACAGCACAGTGATAATCTCACTGCTACCTATACAAAGTAATAACTGGGCTTGCAAAGGCATTTGGTGCTCACAAGGTAAATTTATATACGGTAATCTGTGGCTATTGAGAAATATATTTCAATTAAAGTTTTAATGCCTATGTTAGTTCTTAATTTAAAAAAAAAAGTCAATGTGATCAGAAAAGATTATTACTGGGCTTCCGTATGCAGTCTCGATCCTGGGGTAAGTCACATCCACTTCATGCACAGAAGAATGATCCACGATCCTACCTCTCAGGTGGAACAAGTTCCAGATTATAACAGACGCTGTATGTTTGTGTCCAAGATCCTTATGAACTGTCCACTCTTAATACATAGGTGTGAATTATACTAATTAACTTACACAATTGTATGCATGCAGTCCCAATCAATGATTTGCAGACCCTTTCAATACCTTGATGAAGTCACGTGATGTGACGATACGCGTCAGGATTGGAGCATTAGGTATACCTACATTCTGACAGTAGGAAGACAAGCTCGGCGCTTGTGAATACTCTGCACAAGTTTTATCTGCCAAATGTGAGTTTTACTTGTTTTATGAATGCAATAAATGTTTTCCAAACGGGATTATGCTATGTATGCCTCCCTTCTATTCCTCTTGTCTCTCACAGAGTACTTATCCTACTGATGACCTGTGTAGCGTGTATTTAAATTTGGGGGGTAGCATCTGGGTTATTTAACCCAGATGTACTAATTGTTAAGGAATATGAGAATCCCTTTTGTGGTTCTTGGAGGACTCTGGTGGTGCAAGGTTTCCTGTGGCCTGCAGGTGGCGTTGTCGCCCTGGGTCGGAGTTGAACCTGCACCGCAAGACTGTACCTTTTTGTCCTTTCCTGGCGCCGGTACAGCGGGGCGGGGAACCCGCTGTGACGCAAAGGGAGAGGAGATAAAAGGGGCGGACGCCCTGGCCTCTGGGTTCAGAGTTGGAGGACGCGGTCGCGAGCAGGCACCTTCAGCCTGGGTGCTGGCGTTCCGGAGTTCCGGGCCCAGGTGCCCTTGACCTGGCCGGAGCGAGGGATGAAGTCCGTCCCAGGCACCTTAAGCCTGGGGTGAGGTACCACGGCCAAGGCCTGGGACCCAGTAACTTTGACTGGGTTCCGCGAGGGTGGAGGAGTCCGAGGGGCCCTAAGGTGTTGGGACCCGTATCTGAGGCGAGGAGGCCGGGGAGAGTAACCCTTCCGAATAGCCCAGTACAGCATTAATCCGGTGACGGCGGGGCCTCTGGTAACTCCCTTGGAGGCATGTCTTCCTCCTGATGGGCTGCAACGTAGCAAAGGTAACACCAGTTCCTGTTTACTAGAGTCGCTGGAAGAGACTCTGCAACTAAAAAGTCCATTTAACAGCCACTGTGTTTAGCAACCGTTGGCGAAACCTCAACGGTTTAGTTTTTTTGAGGATTGTGCCTTGACCTACTCCCCACCAATACTGAACTGTTCTATGGGTCTCAAACTGTCTGCTCGCAAAGGACTATTTGTTTGCCGTTATGGAATAAATACGCGTTGGACCTTTTTCAGTGTGTGGTACTCCAGTTACTGGGAGCAAAGGGGGGTTATCAGCAGAACAGACCTGGCTCTGAGCGTATACACAGCCCGAATATAATATGATACTGGCCTTCACCTCTACATGCTGTAATCTAGAGGACATGGGCCGTGGCGCACCTCGCTCTCCCCTTCAAGGTACCCTAGACCGAAGCCAAAGTAACCGTTAAAAAAGAGAGAGAGGGTGAGGCCGCTACACCTGGTATTAGAAGGGGACCAATACAGAGCCATATATACACTGAGGGCTTACGAACTCGGCGTTTGTGGAGTTTTGCCCACGCTGCCTTTATTACCAAGTGAGTGCAATACCGTGTGATTGGCATCTGCCCCTATGTGGTTCCCTTCCTGTGGTGCGCTATGATTGCTCTCCCTTCTTTTACATCCTATGTACGGCTTCCATGAGAGGACTGCAGCAACATAAAGGAGACTGCCATACCGCTGCAAACACCATCTTTATTTACACCCTGCGGTCTGCAGTCTGCATATGCTGTTTGTCTAACAGCAGTGAGGTGAGCTGCTTGCAGACACTGAGGTGTATCACTGGAGAGTTCTGCAGCACTGTGTGTGTATTATTAGCGGTTCTTGGTGGTGGGAATCACTCACACATATGAACTTTATTCATTCTATTGTTGGACTGTTTATTCACTGGACATTTATTATTGTGCTTTGACGTTCACCATGTGCACCATTTGAAGAGATACATATATATTTTCTGGATTTGTCATATATGTTTTATGCCATTCACTGTCACTATTCCTTATTTTCTTTATACCTGCTCCACATGTTTAATTGTTAGTTCACCTATTTTTATTGATATCTTTATTGATATTTTTTATTGATTATTCACTTTTATTTACTGGCTGTGTGACCAGTTACACATTTTTTCCACTTTCCCTACCCCTTCACAGCGCAGACACCACCCTGCTTTTTCAATGAATGATCACAACAATAGGTGACCCTGAAAAAAAAAAAGAGATAACATAAGAAGGTAGAAACCATTAGTGAAATGTGTGTCAGACCCCAGTAATGCAGGAACACAAGAGAGAGTTACAAATCATTTGATGAAAGGTACTAATAATGAGCAAATCATGAATGATGCTGCCAGACCCATCCACTTTTCCATTGGTTCAGTGTGAGTTCAGCTAAAATCGTGTGAGTTCAGCTGAACTCACACAATTTCATTCCCGCTGTCGGTGTGAACCTGGGCTTAGATTGTAAGCTTTTATGAGAAGGTCCCTCCTCCCTTTGAATTGTACTGAAACTGTACCGTCCTCTCTTTTTTTTAAACCACTCTGAAAACTGTTGCCAATATATACTGTAATGCCGCGTACACACGATCTAAATTTGGTGGGAAATTCCAACCGTGTGTAGGCTCCATCGGCCATTTTCTGTCGGAATTTCCGACAGCAAAAATTTGAGAGCTGGTTCTCAAATTTTCCGATGGGAACAGTTCTTGTCAGAAATTCCGATCGGCTGTATGCTGTATGCAATTCCGACGCACAAAAAAACACGCATGTTCTGGATCAATTCGACGCATGCTCGGAATCATTGAACTTCATTTTTCTCAGCTTGTTGTAGTGTTGTACGTCACCGCGTTCTTGATGGTCGGAATTTCAGACAACATTTGTGTGACCGTGTGTATGCAAGACAAGTTTGAGCCAACATTCCGTTGGAATCGTGTGTACGCGGCATTAATCCTGTATAATAATATAACTGTAACTTTAACTACCCATAAAAATATATATATATATATATATATATATATAACAAAAATAATAAAATAAACAATGTGTGTAAAGGCTAAAGATATGATAACCAAGAAGTTACAAACTAAAAAAGCACT
The DNA here is from genome assembly GCA_029206835.1 of Rana muscosa. Lineage (NCBI taxonomy): Eukaryota > Metazoa > Chordata > Amphibia > Anura > Ranidae > Rana > Rana muscosa. The sequence goes on from CM055116.1 coordinate 365,836,326, forward strand.
TTGCATTGACCTCCTCAAACTGTCAAGGAGAACAAAGTATAACTAAAAGCAAAAGTTTTTTTATTCGTTTTGGATAGGGATTAGAACACCTGTCAGTTTTTATTGCTGTCTGTGCTCCCATTATGAAGATTCACTCTTTCTATTTGTCTTGTTTACCATTATCATTGAAAGTAAAAGTAGTGTCCCCAGAAAAGTAATAGAGGGGTAATATTCCAATGGGGAAGCTAGTTCTGGTGACCTGGGGGTTTCCAAGGAATTCCCTTAATTAGAAGGGATATCTTCTCACTTCCTGTTTGAGTATGGGACAGGAAGTGAAGGAAAATCTCAGGTAATCAAATGAGACACAGATGGCGAAAACAAATCTGACAGGGGTTATAACCCTCCTCTAACCCTTGCTCTATCCCAGGGATCTCTTTTTTGCCTATAGTTCTACTTTAATGTAGAGTATAAACCATGTCTGACAATATGTCCTCAGTATTACTAACTTCCAAACACACAATGGCAAAGTTTTGAGCATTTTAAATAAAGCTACACATAGACCTAGTACCAGTTTGTCTCCTTATTATCCATATTGCTATGCCATTGCCGCTCCAGAATAATCATCTTAGTAATAATATGTAGCGGGGGTCCTAAATTTAGGGATTGCTATACTAAATTTAGGGGTGATTCGAGTGGTAGTTGGCTCGAATCTTTCAATTTACTGGACTCTGCCTTGCTGCTGTTTCACCTGGCGTGCAGTTCCCCTTAGAAGTATGGGTGGCGCTGTCACTTGTACTCGGGGTTGAACCACAGATGATGGAGTGGCGATTGGGTGTCCTCTCTCGGCAGCCGTGCAGTGGGCGTGGTCTACCCGCTGTGCATGCCGGGAGAGGGTACAAAAGGGGCGGACGCCATTAGAGAGGGAGCAATTCCCGGGGCCCATGCCCGGAGGGAGAACCTACGGTCCAAGTTCAAGTGCATGGCCCTCCAGGCTATGGGGCCACATGCGCTTCAGTCCCAGGCACCTTTAGTCCTGGGACTGCAACTTCAGCCCTGGGCCCAGCACCTTTAGCTGGAGCCCACTTCGGGAGGAGGAATCTCAGGGTGCCGCCTTGCGAGGGGACCCATTTCTAGAAGAGGAGGCTGGGGGAGGACCGTTCCGAAGGACTGGGTAGAGATCACAGTGAAGGAAGGGGTCCAGTAACTCTCTGGAGGGATGTCATCCATCCGAAAACAGGGATCTAAACAACGGGACCATTAGGAGGTTCGGGACATTATAGATTCTATGGCAGAGGATCTCCTGAACGCATCCATTAGGGAATCTGATAGACTGTTTGAGCTACATGCCGGCTGTCACCTTGGGTGACTATCCAGGTGAGCTATACCCACTCGGGGTGTGGCGAAGAAGTGGCGAAGAAGCCAGGAGTGCCTGAATTGATCTGTCTTCCTAACACCTTTCTCTCTCTCAACTTTGTGGATGTTCATGCATAAGAAAAATAAACTCTACGTTGGAGTTGATACTGGTGTGGACCTTAGAGTTACTTGGGGTATAGAGACTTTGTCCTTACATTCTAGGGACAGAAACCAGCTTTGAGGGGAACCTTGCTGCAAGACCCGTAAGTTAAAACAAGTGTGCTTAACCTCTGCAAACCAGGGGGTACGGGCATGGTGGGCATAGTGTGCCTTTTTCTCCTGTGAGCGAGCCAAGGACAGTGGGGAGAAAGAGGGCCGTGTGCTACAAGTATATTTGGGATAATATATACCATAAAACTGATACCGAAAAAAACAGAGATGTAACAGAATGGAAAACCCCATCTAGGGTTTTGCTATGTAAAAATATGTAAGCTGTGCTTTGAGGTAGGAAATCACTATGAAACTGTGATGTTATTCATCTTGATTTCCTGGCACTTCAGACTTGGAAAACTGTAAGGATTTCCTAACACCTTTACTCTTTTTGGCGTTTTTATAGTATATCAGTGTTTCCCAAATCTTGGTCAACCGCCTGGGCTGCTTTGCAGTGCTTAGGATCACTTATGCTAATAAAGTGGACTTTTACTATTCACATAGGCTTGTGTGAATAGTAAACCATTCACTTTACCTCCCTATGAAATCATAAATAGTAAAGTGTATAGTAAACTATACACTTTACCTCCCTATGAAATCATAAATGTTACACTTATATCAGAAATACTTACCTTTCTACTGGAATTCTTACAGTTCCTCTCCATTTCCCTCCATTATTAGTCTTAATCCTCGCACACACAATGAGAATATAGGACAAATGATCGTCCATTTTTTTTTTTTAATTAGTAATGTATTGTATTGTATTGTATTTTTTTGTTCAATAAGCTTGTTATTGAGAAACATAATTTAAATGAAAAAACATAGTTAACAGGAGCACAATAAGTCCTCCAAAGACAAAACATACAGGTACATGTGAACACTCGACATGTTAGATATTATGTATTGTATTGTTATGTATTCTTTCCTTTCTGAGAATGCGCAGTCTTGGTCGCTTAATTTATTTCGACAAATACTATACTGATTACATGAAAATTATTTGTTTTGTTATCTTACGAGAATATTTTTCATGATATTTCCACATGAACTGTTGTGATCAGCTCTCCAAAGCTGAGTTCCAACTAATAGATTATCGGACAATTGCTCCAAATGCGTCTTTTTCTTCTGATTTTCTCATCGTGTGTACTAAGCATTATGGTCAGATATTCAACGCTGAGGGAAAGACACAGTGTTCTGATTGGATGGCTTTGCCTGATCATTATTATCCCTTAGGCCCCTTTGTCAGAGACCCCAGGATGGGCAAAAATGGAAGAACTCAGCAGTTAGGCAAGTTTTTCTAATATTGCTTTCATTTTTTTATGATTATGTATTATAACACAAGTTTGTATAAACTCTATATTTTTTAAATGCCACCATAGATACCTCCCTTACATACTACTTCCTTAATCCTTTAGCTGTAAAGTTCCATAATCTTGATGGGAAAGTACCCACAAGTTTCCTGTATCTCTAAGGGCTCATTTACATTTGCTTCGGCTTCAACACACATTAACAGTTAGTTTACATTTGCTTCAAAACAAGGCTTCGGACAGGCTTTGTTAAAGCTCTCTGAATGATAATCAAAGCCCCGTTACTAAATAAAATAGTTAGCTTACAGTCCTGTTTACACCTTGCTTTTGCTTTGCTTCAGCTTTGCTTCAAAAATGATACCCTATGTTGCTTTAGTGGTGCTTCAAAGCATCTTCAAAGCCTCCATAGAAGTCTATGGTGAAGCTCGCTTGAAGCCCCACTGAAGCCCCACCAAAGCCCCACCAAAGGCTCATTGAAGCCCCACTAAAGCCCCACTAAAGCCCCACCAAAGACTCATCGAAGCCCTATGGAAGCTCCACTAAAGCCTCCTCGAAGCCCCACCGAAGCCTCATCGAAGCACCAAGCAAAAGCAAGGTGTAAACAGGACTGTAAGCTAACCATTTTATTTAGTGACATGAGCTTTGACTGGGGTTAAGAGAGCTATAACAAAGCGTGTCCGAAGCCATGTTTTTAAGCAAGTGTAAACTAGCCCTAATGCCCTGTACACACGATCGGATTTCCGATGGAATAAAATCCGATGGATTTTTCCATCGGAAATCCGAAGTAGCTGACTTCCATCAGTCTTGCCTACACACCATCAGTCAAAAACCCGACCGTCCCAAACGCCGTGACGTAAAACACTCCGAAGAGCCGAAAAAAAATAAGTTCAATGCTTCTGAGCATGCATCGACTTGATTCTGTGCATGCGTGGGTTTTTTCTCCGATGGAGTTCCCCACAGACGATCGGAATTTGCTATAATTTTTTTTTCCATCGGTAAAATTTAAAACATGTTCTATTTTTTTATACCGATGGAAAAAAGACCGATGGGGCCCACACATGATCAGTTTGTCCGATGAAAAAAGTCCATCTGCCTTTTTTCATCAGAAAAACCGATCGTGTGTACGCGGCATAAAGGTTGCATAGAGTCACGTCTCATTATTTCTGAGTGGGGCCAGTGCTCGGTAAGCACAGGGCTCAAAAATCCAGCGCAATTTAATGTTTCAATTAACATGTTTCCTTCACTGGGATAAAACCTGTGCCCTGTGCAGGACAATTTTGGTGAATAACTTCATATGCATAATCTTTGGTGGATAAGTCAACCAACCCTCCAGCATTATAATATAGCTCTCTCTTTAAACAAGATTTAAATATGAATACCTGGTGTGGATATTTTATACATAGTAACATTGGTCCAGCTTGGAGCAAATGTAACTATGTACAGGAATATATCAAACCTGACTGATGCCGCTGGAAGCTGGAAATTACTGAAGTAGAAACCGCTACTCCAATTATCTCCACTAGCTTTTGTGTCTCATGCTAAGCCACCAGCCTGATGCATTGTGAATGCAGGTAGTTGGCCACTTAGCACAGAACCCATTAAGAAAATAGAATGCCTTGCATTTTATAAATGAATGCAAAGTGTTTTCTGATTGGACGAGATGGAGAGGCAGGGTGGTGATGTCACTTTGAAAATCAAATCTCATTGTGCCTTGTACTCGTAGCCTGAATTCACATTCCAACTTACATGCCTCTAGTGCAATTTATAAAATGAAAATATATTGATTGCCTGTTTTAACATGGGTCCGTCCTGAAAAAACAAGATAGAAGTAGAGGCTTTGCCTCCTTTTGCTTCTTATCACACCTATAATACACACATGCAACAAGAAGAACTGCTTCCTGTCCAACACAAGGAGAGCATTTTAAATTGTAAATCCAAAATAAAGTGGATGTAAACCCTCTCATATACCCAGTGAAGTAAACAGCCTCAGGTGATACAAGAAGAAATCCTACATAGGTTTTACTTGTTTATCTGCAGTCATCTCTTTCCTACACCCGTTCAAAAGGGCAGAAAAGTGTTAAAATCCTTCTTCATCTGTTAGTACCACAGAGGAGGGTTTGAAGAGCAGCAGTTACACTGTGTGAGAGCTGATTGGAGGAAAGGAACACAACCCCCTCCACATAGCAGAAGAACTGTGTTGTGAATAGACAAGCTGTGTGCTGAACTCTCTACCCCGATACAATTTTTATCGCATGTGTTGGGAAAACTTCTCAGAAGTGACTCTGCTGATAACAGAGGAACGAAGCATCAGAGAGAAACGACACTAAGAGCTTTGGACAGAGATAAGTAAACACTACAGATATATTGTATGTGCTTTTCTCAGATATCATGACTGAGGTTTACAACCACTTAAAGGCATATAAAAAAAAAACAATTAAAAGTATAGCATATCGCAACTCACTGGTTCTTAGAGGTGGTGGCCGCATTTGTTTGTTTTTTTTTGTTTTTTTGCATTTTTAACTTAATTTTAACCTGGTAATCCAGCCAGTAACACACTTTACTAGGGTGAAAACTGACTGTACTTTATCTATAAACGAGCACCATTGTCATCCTAGGACAGAACGTGAGTTGGGACTACAGAACACCTCCCTCCAAATCTTCTTTAGTCCACAGAGATTGCTGGAAACCATGCAAAATGATAACAGCCAGCAAAGGCAGAGAGTGCAGAAATATATCAACAGGAATGCTTTCTGGCAGGATCAAAAAGTATTTTTTTACTTATCAAACAGATATAACAAAAAGCTTTTACTTTTATATTCAAAGTGTATCTCTATTTTTTTATTTTTTAGATTTGGATAGAGTGGGGAGGCTTAGACTCCGTGTCTAGTTTTTAGTGCTGTCTGTGTCCCCATTCGGGAGATGCACCATTCTGTTTGTTGTGATGATCACTGCCACTGAAAAGTGAGAGGAAATCTAACATTTTAGAGTTGTCCCCAGAAGAATGGGTAAGGGGAATTCTTCCAATAGGGACACTGTGTAAGTTACTTTGGAAGGTTTTCTCTAACTTCTGCTTGTATCTCTGATACAGGAAGTGAAGGGAATTTTACACAATAGTACATGTAGCAAACCCCCAAAAGAGCTGCCTTCCAACCCCAATGAACTGTCCCAGCCCCTCTGGCACACCTGGCAATGTTATTAATGGAATAACTCCACAGCAATACACAACACAGTTCCGTTTGTAGTTTACTTAAAGAAAAGCAAAGTTCAGGTTAACATTTGTCAGCCAAGACCTGTATAAGTACCCAGAACTTGGCTGAAACAGTTTAAAGAAAACAATTTAGAAACACTATGCAACCAATAAAACAATAAGTAGCAATATGCACAGATTAAACAGACTCCCCAATAACGTTTGGTGTGTGGGGGATGCTATGGCTAAAGGGGAACCCCAGGCCGGCCTACGATACCTCTAGTACACACCCAGTGAAATAATCTCAATACCCGTGGTGTGTCTCCTTTAAGAACAACCGCGGCAATGTCCTGGAAGCAAAGCTTTGCGTTTTATCTTCACCGGCAATGTAGGAGCTCTGTGGACAATATTTGGATGTGGTATTCTTTGAAAAGCACTAAAGGTTCCTTGGCAAAGCCCCCTCACCAAATCCTGTACACAGTCAGCGGTCCTCCCCTGAGCGATCGATCGATCGATCTTAGATGCAGGTGTGTCGCAGTGGCATTCAGTCCTTGAGTTGTTGCAGGGTGTCCTTCTTTAGCATGGACAGTCTGTTTCTCTGGGCTGGAGCTGCATGAACAATATGTTCCTCTGGGCTGGAACTGCAGGCTGTGTCCCTTGGTAGGCCGCGATTCCACACACACATTGAGCGCAGGAGATGCTCTTCTGAAGGGGTGCAGGCAAAAAGAGGCTCTGGCCTAGTTCCTCTGGCTTTTTATCTCCTTCCCCACAGTCCTTTGCTGCTGTTTGATGATTGGCTCAGGTTCTTCCAATAGGGAGTTCACAGACAACTTCCAATAGGGAGTTTACAAACAAGCAATTTCTGAGTGTCTGTGCGAAGAGAGAAAGAAGGGGGGTGAAAAAGCCCACGCTGCTGATGCAGACAGCTCTCCCATATAGATTAGATCAGTCTGGAGCAGTGTTGCCAACCGTACGTAGATTTACGTACAGCCCGCGATTTAACCCCTTTTTCGGGCTGTACGTAAAAGTCCGTTTATGGGCACCGGCGCCCATAAAAAAGATGGCCGCGAGCCGGCCATACAACTGCGCATGCGCCGTTCCGAATGCGCCGGCCGAGCGCATTCGGAACTTGGCCGGGCGGCGGCGGCGCACACGCAGTAACGTGATGGCACCGCTGGCGCCATTTTTGAAAAGGCCACAGTGGCTGGCGGCAGTGGCGGGACACCTGCAGTGAGTGCATGCCATGTACTCATCATAGGTGGTCGGTGGAGGACTCGGAGCGGAGCACTGACAGGGCCCAGCCAGGGGTGAGGAGGACGGACTGAAGGTCAGTGAAACAGGGGGGAATACAAGGGGACAGCGTCATCAGTGTGCTGTATCCTCCTCTGGTTCCTGTGTCCCTTTCACCTCTTCACAGGTCAGGGCAGCACAGTGCTGCCCTGACCTGTGGAGTGGTGAAAGGGGCACAGGAGGAGGACACAGCACACTGATGATGTGCAGAAGTAATATGGTGGTGTCCGCAGCCTCTGTCCCCCTCCTGTAGTATGTCCGCAGCCTCTGTCCCCCTCCTGTAGTATGTCCGCAGCCTCTGTCCACCTCCTGTAGTATGTCCGCAGCCTCTGTCCCCCTCCTGTAGTATGTCCGCAGCCTCTGTCCCCCTCCTGTAGTATGTCCGCAGCCTCTGTCCCCCTCCTGTAGTATGTCCGCAGCCTCTGTCCCCCTCCTGTAGTGTGTCCGCAGCCTCTGTCCCCCTCCTGTAGTGTGTCCGCAGCCTCTGTCCCCCTCCTGTAGTGTGTCCGCAGCCTCTGTCCCCCTCCTGTAGTGTGTCCGCAGCCTCTGTCCCCCTCCTGTAGTGTGTCCGCAGCCTCTGTCCCCCTCCTGTAGTGTGTCCGCAGCCTCTGTCCCCCTCCTCTAGTGTGTCCGCAGCCTCTGTCCCCCTCCTGTAGTGTGTCCGCAGCCTCTGTCCCCCTCCTGTAGTGTGTCCGCAGCCTCTGTCCCCCTCCTGTAGTGTGTCCGCAGCCTCTGTCCCCCTCCTGTAGTGTGCACCCGAGAGGAGGTAAGTGACAGTGCCGCCAGGCCATTCTGAGGGGGGGGTCACTGATGTAAGGAGGTGAATGAATACAATAATGTAAGGGGGCACTGATATAAAGGTTTCCCCCTTATATTAGTACCCCCCTTACCTTAGTGTATTCACTCTGTGGAAGGTGGTCTCTATTCACCAGAGCCCCCCTCCACATCAGAGTTCCCCCTTACATCATGATCTGCAGCGTTCCCCTTTACATAAGAGTTCCCTTGCACTGTAAGGGGGCATCCTGCAGACTCTGATGTAAGAGGGAACTCTGTGCTGGCTGGGTTATAGTATCCTAACCTTCATGTGAATTGAGAAATATGTTTTTTTACTTTTGTTTAACTTAAACACATTGATATTAGCATTAGCTGTGTGTTTATTGTTGAAATATTGATATTTGCACTGTTTAGTACTAAAAACCGTAATTTTAGGTACTTTTTTGCAGCATCAGTAAAAAATGCGGCTCTGCCAGTAATCTTCATTATTTTTGCCAGTAAGAAATTGGTGCCGTACAGAAATTTTGGCATCCTTGCCAGTAAATTTCACTTCAGGGGGTTGGCAACACTGGTCTGGAGAAGTACCTGCTACACACTCCCCCCACCAAAGAACCTTTGGTCCCCGAAGGAAATAAAAAGTCCATAACCTGTTACATGCTTTTTATATACACGCGAAAAAAAAAAAGTTAGTGTGCACAAGAAATCAGACAGTTTGCACTTGCAGCACCCTGTCACCTGTTTGCAAATCCTGCACACGGACTCTGAGATCAAAGTTCCTTTTATTTCTTAGTCCTCGGGCATCTGAGGTAGCTTGGGCCTTGTCATAGGCAGTCTTCAGACTTTTCCGCAGGCGGTCTACGTTCCTTCTGTGGGAGGTTGCTGAAGTATGATCTAAGAATGTGCCGAAGGCCAAGTCTACTGGCAACCGGGCCTCCCATCCAAACATTAGACGATAAGGGGTGTATCCTCTGGCATCGTTTGCAGTGTTGTTATAAGCGTGCACAATAGCGGCTACATGCTTGCTCCAGTGCTGCTTTTTCTCTGAATTCAAAGTCCCAAGCATATCCAGAAGGGTTCGGTTGAACCTCTCTGGCTGAGGATCTCCTTGAGGATGGTATGGGGTGGTTCTAGACTTCTTAATGCCTAACAAGTCTAAAAGTCTCTTGATGAGGCTGCTTTTGAAATCTCTCCCTTGATCAGAATGAATGCGTTGGGGCAGGCCATAGTGTACAAAGAACTTCTCCACCAAGACCTTGGCCACCGTGGATGCTTGTTGATCCTTTGTGGGAAAGGCCTGGGCATACCAAGTGAAGTGGTCAGTCACTACCAGGATATTTCCCTGTCCACTCGTATCAGGCCTCAAGCACAGAAAGTCAATTTACACCAGCTCCATGGGTCCCTGACTCTGAAGATGGCCCATTGGGGCGGCTCAGTGAGGCAAGGTTTTTCTTTGCATGCATCTGATACAGGAGTGGCAGTAGCCCTCGACTTCAGCCTGCATGCAGGGCAAGTATAATCGGTCCCTCACCAGGTGGAAAGTCCTCTCGGGCCCTAGGTGGCCATGTTTGTCGTGAAGAGATGTCAATATTGTCTCCCTGTGTTTTTCCGGTAGAAATAGCTGCCATTTCTCTTCGTGATCATCAGAGGGGCACCTTCGGTAGACCACCCCTTGATGCAGTTGCAACCGATCCCATTCTCGGTGCAGTAGGCGGGCCTCCTTCGGGGAGTCAGTGAGGAGCATGTCGGGGCGTTAGTTCTCCAAGGCCTTCAATGCCAAGTTGCAGAGGGGATCTTCCAACTGGTCCCTTCACAAATCCTTCTTAGAAAGCTTTGGCAGACCTTCATCCCCGACTTGGGTGACATTGCAATAACATTTGGGGACACCAGCAGCTGAAACTCCAATGTCTTCGGCCTTGGATCCTCCTCCAGCTTGGTGTTCTGCTCCTTGACACAAGGCTCGTACTCCTTCAGGTGTCAGCCGGGTCCACTCTTCTGGGGGGTCACTGGAGCAATGGGGCCTTCTTGACAGAGCATCTGCATCCTTGTTCCCAACCCCCGGTCGATACTTCAGGCTGAAAGTAAACCCCGATAGGGCAGCCAACCATCTGTGACCTGTGGCATCCAACTCGGCAGTGGTGAGGATGTAGGTGAGGGGATTATTGTCAGTCTTAATCACAAACTCTGCTCCATATAAATAATCCCTCAGTTTATCCACTACTGCCCACTTCAAGGCCAGAAACTCGAGTTTATGGGTGGGGTAGTTCTTCTCGGCGGGTGTCAAGCTCCGACTCACATAGGCAACAGGCCGTAGGTGACCACATGTTCTTGGTACAGCACTCCGCCTAACCCATATTCGGCTGGCGTCAACGTGTAGTTCATATGGCTTGGTTGTATCTGCATAGGCCAGAACTGGGGCAGTTGTTAGATTCCATTTCGGTTGCCTAAAGGCCTCTTCACATTGGGCAGTCCACTGTTCCTGAATGGACTCCCTGAGTTTTCTGGGCCCTCCTGCTGGCCTGACAGGCCTCTTCATGTCATCATCTTCCTCCTCAATTTTCAGTAACTCATTGAATGGACGGGCTATCTTAGCGAATCCCTCAACGAACCTTCTGTAATAGGAGCAGAATCCCAGAAATTACCTGAGTTCAGTCACATTAGTGGGCTTTGGCCAGGAAGTGACGGCTTTCAGCTTCTGGGGGTCTGTGGCCACTCCTTCGGCAGACATGATGTGAACAAGGTAGTTGACCGAGGGTTGATAAAACTGGCACTTCTCCAGAGACAGCTTCAACCCCTCATCATAAAGTCTTTTCAGGACCTTCTCCAGACGCTCTTCATGTTCGTCCAGGGTTTTCCCAAAGATGATGATGTCATCCAAGTACACCAACACCTCTATCAAATTCATGTCACCCACGGTCTTCTCCATCAGCATTTGGAAAGTGGCTGGGGCACCGGACAAACCCTGAGGCATGCGGTCGAACTCAAAAAACCCCACCGGGGTAATAAAGGCAGTTTTCTCCCTATCATAAGGATGCATGGGGATTTGATAGTACCCGCTCTTCAGGTCCAGTACACTGAACCACTTGGCCCCTGACAGACTCTGCAAAGCTTCTTCTATCCGTGGTGTGGTGTACTGGTCGGGAATGGTCCCTCTGTTGATGATGATGATGATGATATGTAAATTTATATCGCGCCAAATACTGTCTTGGAGGACTGCAACTAAGCGCGCTGTACCATAAATTCACCAATCAGCCTTGGGAAAAGAAAAAAACATTTGAGAAAAAGGGAGGGGAGAAAAAAAAAGGAAGGAAGGCTCATGAGGGGAGTCGAAAAACAAAGTTGACGTTAATTATTACAGAGTTAGGTGTCTCTACATCCGTAGTTAGGAAAAATCGTTTTTAAAAAGGTGGGTTTTTAATTGCCTCTTAAAAAGAGCTTGGGGCATTGGGAGCCGGAGATGGTCGGGGAGTTGGTTCTGCATTCGTCGACCTCCCAAGGACTGGAGTCGGGCGGGTGCTTGGATGATCCTATTTTGAAGCCCCGACCGCAATGCTCTAATTGGTGTGTAATGGGGGGCCATTTCTGTGAGATAGAGTGGGCCCAGGCCCCAATATGCTATAAACATCAGAACCAAGATTTTAAATTGTACTCTATGCACTATAGGTAACCAATGTAGCTGTGCCAGCACGGGGGTGATGTGATGTCTATATGGTGTACCCGTAATAGTGCGTGCTGCTTGATTCTGTATAATTTGGATTTTTTTGACCCGCTTAAGGGGAAGGCCAAGGCAAAAACCATTGGCAAAGTCTAGTCTGGATTGTACTAGAGCCAAAGTAAGTGTGATTTGGTGTCGATATGAAAGTAGATGTCTGATCTTCCGAATAATTTGCAAATAGAATGAGGCATTTTTCATACAGTTCATAATTTGCGGAATCCAGGTAAGCTTTGCATCAAAAATGATTCCAAGGTTCTTGACTTGTCTTTTAGGTTCTGGGCAGGTACCTAGGTCAGATGGCCATCGGGATAGAATGGGAAAGGCTAGAGGTTCGCCCACTTGGAGTATTTCTGTTTTGGAGCAATTGAGGCTCAACCAGTTTCTATTCATCCAGGAATGGATATGAGTCATGCATTCTGCTAGGATCTGGGGATGTCTGTCATTTTTGGAAGTGTTGACTAGGATTTGGATGTCATCGGCATATAGTTGGCCTTGAAGGCCATGTAACTGCAACATATCGGGTAGGGGGCGCATGTAACAATTGAAAAGGTATGGAGAGAGGGCAGAGCCCTGTGGTACTCCCCAGGGCACTGGGCTTATGGCTGACCTGAAAGGTCCTAGCCTAACCTGTTGGGTAAGGTCTTGTAGAAAAGACTGGATCCATAACAGGACAGCACCTCGAATTCCAAACTGGTCATGAAGGCGCGAGATCAGAATGTCGTGATCAATGGTGTCAAAAGCCGCGGAGAGGTCCAATAGCACTAAGGCCGCCGATTCCCCAGCGTCTCTGACCCTCAGCATCTGACCCTTCCCTCATGGCCATCGTGGAGAGCTCTATTCCCCTGCCCGGACGGAACCCAGACTGGACATCGTGGAATAGGCCCTCCCCTTCAGAGTATTCCTGAAGTTGCTCAAGAACGATGGTTTCCATAATCTTTGCCACAAAGTGAATGCTAGAAATGGGTCTTAGATTATTCGGGTCTTGAAGCTCTGTTTTTTTTTTTTTTTGGAATTGGCGTAATATATGAGTGTTTAAGTTTCCCTGGTATAACTCCCAGCCTCAAACTGAAGTTGATGATTGTACATAAGTCTGGAAGGAATGCCTTTGACTGGAGTTTGAAAAACCAGGCAGGGCAAAATTCATCCGCAAAGTGTGTGGGCTTCAATTTAAGAATTACTTTGTGTAGTAACTCCGGCATAGTAGGTGTGAAGTTTTTTAAGCTGGACAGAGTAGGTTGGATAGCCTCTTGTAGTGGACCAGGTTGGTCAATCAGGTGAATGTTCTTGGCAATGCCCAACCGGATTTTATGAATTTTATCTTGGAAAGCGATCCCTAATTTATTGGTGAATTCTTGTGATGGTATTATCGTCTTGGTTAACCTACGTGGATTAAGCATTTCGTTTACAATTTCGAAAAGTTTCTTATCCTGGTTTCCGGCGTTATCGATCTGTTCACCTTAATATGCTTTTTTCCTGTGGCGAATGGCTTTGAAATATGCCCGAGAAATTATTCGATATGCAAGCTTGTCTTGATGTGTGTTAGTCTTAAGCCATTTTCTTTCAAGCTGTCTGCGTTTCGTTTTAATTAGGGCTAGGTTGCTAGTGTACCAAGGTTTAGCCTTGGTAATCTTTTTGCGAAAGTGTGATGTTTTGAGAGGGGCAAGCTTATCAAGTGTATGATGGATTTTTAGTTCAAATGCATCAAGGGCTTTAGTGACTCTGTCAAGATGGATTTCAAAGTCAATAAAGATCATCTTCACTGTCTAGGGTGATAGGTTCAAGAGCCAAGTATGTTGCCATGAAGGTGAGTGGACATAGGTTTTTAAGTGAACGATACGGCTTGGATTGCTGCATGGGAGTACCCAAGTCTGGGGCTGGGGGTCTAAAGTCTCTGAGTTGGTATGAAATTAATTTATGATCTGTCCATATAAGTTCGATGTTCTGGATGTCAGAGATGGTAATATTAGAGGAGAAGACCGCATCTAGTGTGTGCCCTTTCTCATGGGTATAGGAGTTGACATTTTGAACAAAGCCTAGGGCGTCAAGATCTTGTAAAAACTCTTGTATTTTAGGATCCAGTAAGTCCTCAAGCCATAGGTTACAGTCGCCTTGCAGGATAATGTTTGACGTGTAAGTGTTCAATTCTAAACAAAATTTAATAATCTCAGTGTTGAATTCCGTGTGGTATCCTGGCGGACGATATATAGTTGCAATGATGATAGAGGTGGTGGCATCAATTTGGCAACATGCAGAGAGATGTTCAAATGAAATATATTCTGAGAGAGCTAGTTCCCTACAGGTAACATTGTTATTGTGAATCAGTGCCTCCACCCCGTTTACCCTGTCTATTTTTTGTAAGTACCGTATTTATCGGCGTATAACAAGCACAGGCGTATAACATGCAACCTAACTTTAAGAGGGAAGTTTCAGGAAAAAACCTTTCCACAGCCCCCTGCGTATAACACGCAGGAACAGTTTACCCTCTATTTTCAGGGTAAAAAAGTGAGTGTTATACGCCAATAAATACAGTATGTCATATCCTGGTGGAACAAGGTCATCTAGGTGGATGCTATAATCCTTGCCAAACCAGGTTTCAGTAAGAGATAGAAACTGAAATTCTTCATTTGTCAATAGATCATATATATCGTTTGCATGTTTGACAGCGGACCGGACATTTATTACGCCCCCTTTAATAAATTGAGTAATGCAAAAAGGAACCACTCTGCTGGTGGTAAGGGGGATAATTGGCTTAATGAGTGTACTATTTCAATCAATGCTGTTAACCTGGCATGCTTCTAGTGTTTCCTTACTTAGGATACCTGTCCCGATTAAGCTGATATAATTCTTGTTGAGAGTAAGAGGGGCGGTTACCCGTAGAGTATTGGAATTTTGGTATTTGTATGCGTGAAGATAGCGATTCTAAGTCAGTAACTAAATCAGTGGAAATAAGCAAACCTTGGTCCGCTGGGCCCGGACGGGCCCAGACGGGCTTGCCTCTGGCGCGCCTCCGGCGCGCTCGCCGCGGGCTGTCCTGGCGGCATGTCTTTTATACTGGTGCTGTCTGTCTGTGGGCCGGCCGCAGGGGGCGTGGCCAGGTGGCTTAGACAATGAAACAACAGGTAGCTATGGCAACCGAAAATGCTGAGCTGGGTCACGTGATAGTCCCAAGATGGCGTCTAAGGCCAGCCTCCCTGCGTTTTTGCAGGCAGGGAAACCCAGGTTGAAGTGGAGCTGGAGTGAAGCAACCCTTGCAGGTAAGTGCAGGCAAGCTGGATCAAGGAAGTCAGGTAACAATACCGGGCTGTGCTGGCGGCATGTCTTTTATACTGGTGCTGTCTGTCTGTGGGCCGGCCGCAGGGGGCGTGGCCAGGTGGCTTAGACAATGAAACAACAGGTAGCTATGGCAACCGAAAATGCTGAGCTGGGTCACGTGATAGTCCCAAGATGGCGTCTAAGACCAGCCTCCCTGCGTTTTTGCAGGCAGGGAAACCCAGGTTGAAGTGGAGCTGGAGTGAAGCAAACCTTGCAGGTAAGTGCAGGCAAGCTGGATCAAGGAAGTCAGGTAACAATACCGGGCTGTGCTGGCGGCATGTCTTTTATACTGGTGCTGTCTGTCTGTGGGCCGGCCGCAGGGGGCGTGGCCAGGTGGCTTAGACAATGAAACAACAGGTAGCTATGGCAACCGAAAATGCTGAGCTGGGTCATGTGATAGTCCCAAGATGGCGTCTAAGGCCAGCCTCCCTGCGTTTTTGCAGACAGGGAAACCCAGGTTGAAGTGGAGCTGGAGTGAAGCAACCCTTGCACGTAAGTGCAGGCAAGCTGGATCAAGGAAGTCAGGTAACAATACCGGGCTGTGCTGGAGGCATGTCTTTTATACTGGTGCTGTCTGTCTGTGGGCCGGCCGCAGGGGGCGTGGCCAGGTGGCTTAGACAATGAAACAACAGGTAGCTATGGCAACCGAAAATGCTGAGCTGGGTCACGTGATAGTCCCAAGATGGCGTCTAAGGCCAGCCTTCCTGCGTTTTTGCAGGCAGGGAAACCCAGGTTGAAGTGGAGCTGGAGTGAAGCAACCCTTGCAGGTAAGTGCAGGCAAGCTGGATCAAGGAAGTCAGGTAACAATACCGGGCTGTGCTGGCGGCATGTCTTTTATACTGGTGCTGTCTGTCTGTGGGCCGGCCACAGGGGGCGTGGCCAGGTGGCTTAGACAATGAAACAACAGGTAGCTATGGCAACCGAAAATGCTGAGCTGGGTCACGTGATAGTCCCAAGATGGTGTCTAAGGCCAGCCTCCCTGTGTTTTTGCAGGCAGGGAAACCCAGGTTGAAGTGGAGCTGGAGTGAAGCAGCCCTTGCAGGTAAGTGCAGGCAAGCTGGATCAAGGAAGTCAGGTAACAATACCGGGCTGTGCTGGCGGCATGTATTTTATACTGGTGCTGTCTGTCTGTGGGCCGGCCGCAGGGGGCGTGGCCAGGTGGCTTAGACAATGAAACAACAGGTAGGTATGGCAACCGAAAATGCTGAGCTGGGTCACGTGATAGTCCCAAGATGGCGTCTAAGGCCAGCCTCCCTGCATTTTTGCAGGCAGGGAAACCCAGGTTGAAGTGGAGCTGGAGTGAAGCAACCCTTGCAGGTAAGTGCAGGCAAGCTGGATCAAGGAAGTCAGGGAACAATGTTCAATGTTCTATAGTCGATACAAAGCCTCAGTAATCCATTCTTCTTCCGTACCACCACTATCGGAGAAGCGTATAGGCTCCGGGACTCTCGGATGATACCTGTTTTCTTAAATTCTGCCAATTGTTCATGCAGGTCCTCCAAGTCCCCTAAAGGAATCCGTCGTACTCTCTCTCTGAACGGCTTGTCTTCTTGCAGACGGATCCGGTGTTAAGCGGTCTTTGCACACCCCACATCGAATTTACTCTTCTTTGAGAATGCGGCCTGCCACCTCAAGAGCTGAGTTTTGGCTCTTTCTTTCCATTCCGGGGAGAGGGGAGTGTTCTTTGGATAGAACTCCTCTACAGGTATCCCATCCTTTTCTTCTCCCACCAAGTCAGACGGTGAGACTGGGGTGGCCGTGTTCACCTGGCCCAACAACATCCGAGCCGGCATCTTCACAGGTGAGGTGGTTATGTTGCGAACACTAACTAAGACCTTCCCGTGACTTCTCTGCAGCACCTTAGTTGGAACCACTTCAGGGATTATTTCCACCCCCATGTCTTCTTTCTGGCTGCCAGCCTCAAGGACGATGAAAGGGCCTGGTTGCTTCCAATTAAGCTTAACTGATGCTCTCAAGCAGACTACCTCCCCTGGCTGCAACACTTTCTCACTCCGGTCCAAGCGCCAGATCTTTCCCAGTCCTTCAGCTGGGGCCTTCTGTTCTTGCACCAGGTGCTGATAGGCTTGTCTCAACATGGGGTGCACACTTGTGGTTGAAGTGTCCTGCTCTCTGACAAGAGGTGTTAACAGTCTTCTGACAAGGTCAGTATTAGTCCCGATGATGAGGGAGCTTTTACCAGCCCCTGGTGGGCGAGGATAGACAAAGTGTCAAAGGTCTCAGCCTTCCCAGCTACAGAGGGATCGAAGGTCAGTTTGACTGGTAGATAGCCATCATAGGGGAAGTTCTGAGTCCCAATGCCCCATATCTCTAGCTCTTCTAACTTCTGTAATGGCAGGTGTTTGAGGTGCCTGTCGTAGAAGTCTCTGTAGAGGAGAGTCACTTGAGCTCCAGTATCCAGGAGGGCCTTGGTATAGATTCCTTCCACTTGGATGGGGACAACCGGAGAGGGCCCCACTATCTTGGCAGGGAATTTGTGGGAAGTGGCAGGCTTGGCCTGCTCGGTAGCTTGCATCCGCACTCCTTTCTTGCGGAAGTTCTGATCTGGCTTGAGTCTCTGTTGAGCTTTGTGAGTCTGGTGTGCATTAACTCTCCGACACTGGGTAGCATGGGTCAAAAGGAGTGGGGCACTGGGTCGCTCGGAGGCAACAACGGGAGCCCTCTGAAAGGGTTTTGACTCCCTCTGTGGTCTCTTTGCATCGTTAAGTTCTCTGGAGCTAGCTAATGTAGATGGGCACCCGGTTGACTCCTTCACCGGGGCCCTCTGGAGTTTCCCGCCGGCTTTCGGTATTGTGTTCCAGGCTTCACTGGGCTTGGGCATACTCATTGATGATGTCCAACTCCTCTGCAGCTGAAGCAGACTTCATTATTCATCGACCTCTGGCCAGAGGCAGTAGATGGATTTGGAGGCACTCCTGTCTCGGTGACACCCTCACCAGTTGTCTTGGTGACTTCAGCTGTCAACAAGTTCATCATCTCCATTATCTGTACCATTTGGGACTTCAGGATGGCTATTTCAGAGTTTTGCTCCACTGCCCCCATGGACCCGACTTCAGCATGAGATGTAGAGGCTGGACGAACAGCTACTCGCTTGTCATCGAACATGGCCTCTTCTTCTCTCACTACTTTGATGAGATCAGGGTATTTTAGAGACATGACCCCTGCAGAGGTCTTCAACTGAAGCCAGACTGGGTCATAGCGTAGGGCCCCCTTCAGGATTTGCTGTATTCTGGCCTGGTCTATGGCAGAAGGCATCATTCCTTTTTTTTAGCACAATCTGGTATAGCATCTTGTTCAGCCGTCTGATGTATTCAGACAGGCGTTCACCTTGGCATTGGAGGGCATGCTCAAATTGATAGATCAGGTCAGCTGCTTTCTCTGTCCGCCCAAACTCCTCTTGTAGCATGGCCAGGTAGTCATAAGCCATACAGGTTGTGTTACTAAATCTCAAGTTCCTGATAGCCTCAGCAGCGGCTCCCCACAAACTCTCACTGATGCGTTGCTTCTTTTGGGCCTCTGGCAGGTCCCACTCTTCTAGGGCCTGCATAGCATGTTCCATCCAGGCTTCATATTCTTCCTCTCCAGTTGGCACAGGCTGTTTTCCAGAGAAAATCCTCAGGTTCCGGTATCCAGCCCCAGAACACACTGGATTGCCCTGCTGATACTTTGATACAAATTCTCCCATGGCGGTGAAAAATTCTGGCCTGATTATGGCCAGTGGTGACAAGGAGAAAACGTCTTCTGTATTTGATTTGGCTTGACTGGAGCTGGTAGGAACCTCTTCTGGAACCTTCAGGTGGATTATATAAAGCTCCGTCTTTTTAGCCAATTGCACACTGGCACCTTTGAAGTTTTCAGGGATTCCTTGTTTCCACTCTAATAGTGCATAGGTGCGAGAGGTCCCATGGTCTGTTTTGACAGCAATCACCCACGCCTTCCTGTCTGGGGATAGTGTCTTCACAGCTTGGCTCATTTGTTCCTCAGCCCAGGCCTCCCCTGGAAGTGTGATCACCACGCTCGATTCTGAGCGGGCACCTTCTTCTTCACACCATTGGATAGCAGCGGCAGGCTCCATCCTGGTGCTTGTAGGTGAGTTGATTGCAGGACAACGGAAATCCCGAACGACGCCCCCACGTGTAGCAAACCCCGAAGGAGCTGTATTTGTTTGTTCAGTCCGTTACCCTGCCTTCCAACCCCAATGAACTGTCCCAGCCCCTCTGGCACACCTGGCAATGTTATTAATGGAATAACTCCACAGCAATACACAACACAGTTCCGTTTGTAGTTTACTTAAAGAAAAGAAAAGTTCAGGTTAACAATTGTCAGCCAAGACCTGTATAAGTACCCAGAACTTGGCTGAAACAGTTTAAAGAAAACAATCAGAAACACTATGCAACCAATAAAACAATAAGTGGCAATATGCACAGATTAAACAGACTCCCCAATAACTTTTGGTGTGTGTGGGGTGCTATGGATAGGGGAACCCCAGGCCGGTCTACAATACCTCTAGTACACACCCAGTGAAATAATCTCAATACTCCTTTAAGAACAACCGCGGCAATGTCCTGGAAGCAAAGCTTTACGTTTTATCTTCACCGGCAATGTAGGGGCTCTGTGGACAATATTTGGATGTGGTATTCTATGAAAAGCACTAAAGGTTCCTGGGCAAAGCCCCCTCACCAAATCCTGTACACAGTCAGCGGTCTTCCCCTGAGCGATCGATCGATCTTAGATGCAGGTTTGTCGCAGTGGCATTCAGTCCTTGAGTTGTTGCAGGGTGTCCTTCTTTAGCATGGGCAGTCTGTTCCTCTGGGCTGGAGCTGCATGAACAATCTGTTCCTCTGGGCTGGAGCTGTGTGCCCCTTGGTAGGCCGCAATTCCACACACACATGGAGCGCAGGAGATGCTCTTCTGAAGGGGTGCAGGCAAAAAGAGGCTCTGGCTTAGTTCCTCTGGCTTTTTATATCCTTCCCCACAGTCCTTTGCTGCTGTCTGATGATTGGCTCGGGTTCTTCCAATAGGGAGTTCACAGACAACTTCCAATAGGGAGTTTACAAACAAGCAATTTCTGAGTGTCTGTGTGAAGAGAGAAAAGGGGGGGGGGGTGAAAAAGCCCACGCTGCTGCTGCAGACATCTCTCCCATATAGATTAGATCAGTCTGGAGAAGTACCTGCTACAGTACATAAAAAAAAAAACTAGCAAAAAATAAACTATTCAAATGTATCCAAAATAAAAAAAATTGTTTTGCTCACACATACACTTTAACATAATAGAAGGGAACAAAATAAGAGATCATTGTTAGGCTTTAAATACACTTAGCAACTGCCCAATAGCAGTTTTACTTCTACATGGCGGCAGCCGTGCGCAGGATCACGTATATAAATGATTCTGCACATCTGGGTAGTGGACACGAATGTGCACAGCCGGCGGTTTGCTCGATTTCAGCCAGCACCCGCCAATCGTTTGGTACAGAGGCAGAGCGGCAGTCTGCCTATGTAAACAAGGCAGATTGCCGTTCTGTTAGGAGGAAAGGCATGGATTCTGTGTCTTTGCAAATCAGGGACTAGGACCCATGTCTTCCCCTAGTAAAAAGCACCTCCCACACTGTGAAAAAAACACAGCTAGGTACACTGTTAAACCTTTTGATCGCCCCTGATGTTAACCCCTTCCCAGCCAGTGTCATTAGTACAGTGACAGTGCATATTTTTAGTATTGCTCACTGTATTAATGTCACTGGTTCCCAATAAAGTGTCAGTTAATGTCAGATTTTCCACCGCAATAACACAGTCTCGCAATAAGTCGCTGATCGCCGCCATTACTAGTAAATAAAATATCCCATCTTTTGTAGACGCTATCACAAACCAATTAATATATGCTTATTGGGATTTTGTTTACCAAAAATATGTATGTAGCGCCCCCACCTCTCCCCCTACCTGCCTTTTCGTGTATGTGATTCGGCTCCTCGCAGGGAGGGGAGAGGCATACCGCACCACAAGCCTGTACCCTCCTGAGTAAGGAGGTTGAGCAGTGTTAGTTTTCGGGCCTGCCTGCAGCTGGAGTTGAATCCTCCCGAGGATGATTCTCACCTCTACTTAGGTAGATGCAAGTCCTTATGTTTCCCTCAGTAATGTAACTGTCCACACCAACTGAAAGTCCAACTTCTATATTTATTTCACACTGATAATAAATATGCCTCTTTGACAGCAGACAGGTTGGAACAAGACACAGGACAGCATAGGTGGGAGGAGGTCCAGGCACAAACTTGAATTAGGTTCTTTGATTGTTTAGGCTTCACAAACAGCTTTGGCGCACGATCTCTGCCACAGACCGTGAGGTTGGTCTCTGCCACAGACCGGGTGAATAGGAAGTCACTGCCACTGACTTGGAGAACAGGTCACTGCCACTGACCGGGTGAATAGGAAGTCACTGCCACTGACTTGGAGAACAGGTCACTGCCACTGACCGGGTGAATAGAGTCACTGCCACTGACTGGGTGGATAGGGCACGGCCCTGTTAGGCCACTGCCACTGACCTGTAAGCGAACTTCCTTCTAGAGAGTACTTGGCCCGTGGGAGGGAGAAGACATCCCTCCGGAGAGTTACCAGAGGCCCACACCGTCACCACGACTCTACGCTGGGTCTTCGGTACAGGTAACCTCCCTGGCCTCCTCATCCCAGATATGGGTCCCCTCGCAAGGCAGCACCCTGGGAATCCTCGATCCCCGGCGGAACCCAGCCGAAGGTGCTGGGCTCCGGGCCTCCAAATTAGTACTTCACCCCAGACTGAAGGTGTCTGGGATGGAACAGGAACCAGACCTCCGGGCCTAGGGCACCCGGAGATGACCCACACCCAGGCTGAAGGTGCCTGGGCGCTGACAAAGACAACAAACCTCTATGGAAGATGGCTGCCCCTTTTTATACCCTCTCCCGACAGGCACAGCAGGTTCCCTGCCCCGCCGTACTACTGCCGAGAGGTAACAAGAAAAGGCTCAACCTTGTATTGTGGTTCAACCCAGACCTATGGCGACAGCGCCACCTGTAGGCCCCAGGGAACTACACACCAACACTAGCTCCCATGGCACAGAAATGGTCCATTAACCCTAACAATAGTGTGTCTGAGCCTAACTACCGCTCAGACACTCCCCCTGAATTGAACACCCTGCTACACATTCCCCCCACTAAATAGACACTGGTCCCCAGTGTCTGGAGTAAACCTATGCCTCTCATGTCTGAGTCAGCATAAGCCCAATCCAGAGACTATCTATCAAAAAGGGACAATTTAAAAAAAAACTGTCAGTTTGTGCCGGAACCTAACATGGGAAAGGAGGTGAAAAACATAGGAAGGAAAGGAGAAATCACACAGGCACACATTAAAACAGGGCTTAAAATTTCAAGTCTAGACCTACTAGCCAGGCAAAAACCTTACTCTCCACCAGTTGCCCCGCCAAACCTTTCCCAGGTCCGTCCCCAACCCCGCCCCTTAAAGCCCCACCCCCTTAAAGACCCGCCCCCTTAAAGTTTATGAAATTACATTTTTCTTTAGAATAAAGAGTCCAAAATATAAAAAAAAATCAATTATAACATAGCTTTATTAGGTCAATTTAAACAGCAATAGCGTTAGCAATAGGATGCATTTGAAATATCAAGTTTTACAGCTTTAAACCTGTAGTAAACATTTTCTAGGGTTTTTTTTTTGCTTATTTTGATGCCAAAAACAGAAACATGTTGTATTTTTTTTTTTATCTCCAGAGACCTTAGAGAAGTGTTGCATTAAGAAAAAACAAAAAAGTACCTCTTTTGATGGCCAAAAAACATGGCATAAAATAACAATAGTAAACATTTTGTATTTTTAATCTCCAGCAGCTTTTTAAAAGAGAGCTTAGAGAAGTAGTGCATTAAGAAAAAACAAAAAGGAGCTTATTTAGATGCCAAAAAACATGGCATAACAATGGTAAACATTTTAACAAAGATGTGCTATTATAGGAGCCATGGTTTGTGTTGTACAGCAGGACCAAGACTTCTGCAACACCCTTTTTCTGATGCAAAATATCACTTCAATGGCTGTGTGTGGATTGCAATCCATAAAGCAGTAGGAAGCCAGTTTCACATCAAGATTTACTATGGTTTTTGTTGTACAGCAGGACCAAGGCTTGTGTAACGTCCCCTTTCTGATGAAAAATACCACTTATCAATGGCTGCGTTTGGATTATAATCTTTAAGTGGTGGCCCATTAAAGGCAATCATCAAAAGATCATCCAAAGTCTCCAGTGTCAGTGATGAACGATAGACCGTCTTTATTCTATTTTGGTAACTAAAGCCATGTTCACATGAGGCGGTTGTTGGGGGAAGTACGGCACAGAAATTGACCAGAGGGAGTATGGTGCTAAATCTTTCTTTCTGCTGATTCAATCTTTTCAGAGTCTCATTAAAAGAGAGTCCATTTTGAATTGAGAGTTTTAGGTCAGCCCACTCTACTTGTAACAGGTCAATTTTGTCTTCAAACTCATTACCAAAAACATGTTTTGCAATTCTGTGCAACTCGGTCAATCCAAAGTTGAGGATGTGCTCTTTGTCTGGCCATGACAGGCTGTTAAATATATTGAAAGTTTGTACACTATCTGAGGAGACTGAGGAAAGCCTCAAAATTAAATATCTTTCTGCTTTGGCCAAAACAGATTGGCGTATAGCCTGAAATTCTCTTTCACCAGCTTCAATGTTGGTCAGCTGCAGCCCATGTAGTTTTCCATCTTCTGTAAACTTACTAAGAAATTCAAGCTCGTTTTTTCCTTTCCCATCAGAAAGATCCTGAAGAGTTTTAACGGCATGTTCCAGTTTATTTGTTTACCTGACAGATCATCATTTCCTTGTTCTGAAGACCCTCTGACAAAGGTTTCAACTTGCTATAGAAATCGAATAGGAAATGCAAAAGTTTCACAAACTTGAGCTGTTTCAGATCTTTCAGGATGCCTCTAACTTTAGCAGATTCAGATGATCCCTCAGTAGAGATCTGCTCAAAATGGCTCACAACTGTCTTCCAATTTTGAAGAAAAGCACGCAAGGCCTCAACTTTGCTGCATAACCAGCGCACAGTGTGTACATCTTTAATTTTCAAGATTTCCTCACTTAAAGTGTTTGCAAGATCTTTAAGTTGCTGAAGGCGTTTGGCTGAGCAATGATAATATTTAAAAACGCCGCACCACCTCATCGAATGTTTGTAGGTATGGCATTTCCTTGCAAACATCCAAAATCGCAAGCTGCAAGCGATGAGCCACACAATTTATGCTGATCATCTGTGGGCAGACTTCTTTCATCTGGACTGCTAAACCTGACCTGTGGCCAAGCATGCTTGCAGCCCCATCCGTTACCAAGCTTGCAACCCATGAAGAGCCTCTGTAATTAAGATGCAAATTATCCAAAAAGGCAGTCAATCCTTTCAAATAACCTTGGGCTGTAGCATTTTCTAGCGCAAATGTACACAAAAAATCTTCTTTGACATCTCCTTCTAAAACATAACGGACATAAATGTTTGCATGTTCAGTGTAGGTTCGATCTGTAGATCCGTCAATCATGATGCCAACAAAAGGTGACTTTTTAATATTTGCCACAAGACTTTCTCTGATTATTCTTGCAATGAAATTAATGAATTGTTTGCATTGAACATTGCTTCCATATTTCTGCAGAACTGGCACATCTAGTTTGGCACTCAATGTTAATAAATCAGGGAGATCTAAAAATGCCTTTTCACATTTAGCTATGTAATAGGCAATGTTAAACATGTGTGTCATGTGCTGAAACATTGCAGTGTCCATTTTTCTGATACACATAGCTAAAGGTCTTTCTTCAGGGTTGTCTCTAGCCGTTGCCTTATCAATATTCTCTTTGTGTTTATTACATTTGTCATGCCATACAAAAGTTTCCCTTTTAAATGGAGGTTTTACGCCATTTGTCCATTTTTCATCTGAAGTTTGGGGGAACCGACTGCAAGCTTTACATATAACTGTATCATTTTCCTTGGAGTAAGCAAGCCATGAAAACTGATTCAGCCAATGTACACTAAAACAGCGTTTTTTTGCGGGCTTTCCAGCATCACCATCATTTGTCTTTTAAGGTTATTACTGGCAACTGAATTAGCTATTGATTCATTCTCTCTTTCTATAGGGTTTGACTGAGACTCCACAATAGTAGGACAATCTTTTTCTTTAAAAAAAAAGCTTAATTTACTCTGTTTCATGTTGCAGTGTAAACAAGGAGACCAAAAAATAGGGAAAAACTCACATGCAGGAGATATAGGCTGTCACAGATGACTCAGGCTGAAGAAGATCCTCCATGACATGTGATCATGCTAGTTGCACTGTTAAGGCCGGTCTTGGCTGCCTATAGGCCTTTCTGCTGGCTGAGCTAATTAAACGCTGGTCTGCTCGCTGGTCTGATTGATGGCCTGCTTAAAAGGCTGGTCTGCTTGAATGCAGATTAACGGCAGTTCAGATTAACGGCTCCTCTGGTGGCTCAGTGTGTCTACTGGCTGGGCTGCCTTTCAGGAGCCTGTCTCTGTAGGATGGAGCACAGCTGCTTGCTTGGTGGGTCTGTCCATGCATTACAATCATGAGGGACCAATGGCGACTCTAGGAAAAAAAACAGGGTGCAGATAAAATGCCACAGTCAAAACTGGGAGGGCACTGATAATTTTCACCACTACCATATGAGGATGTGTTCTTTTTTACTTTTTTTGGCAATAAGTAGTTAGTACGTCTTCAGCACATGGGTGCCTATGCATAGTCAGCTACCAATTTTATTTTAAAAACAAGTTTTATTTTAAATGAAATTTCTAGCCGATTGTGCATAGGTGTGCTGTGCTTTGTTTTTTTTTTGGACTTTTTGAAATATTCAGAGTGCAGCACTAAAATGGCGTTGTTGGCAGAGGCATAACTAGGGGGCATTGCTGGGTCTACAAAAGATCTCGGGCTAGAGCCCATAGCAGCGAAGTAAAGAACATCATACACTTGGGCGGGCATACACATGTACATAATATACATGTGTGTGTATGATAGATCCCCCACTTACATCAGTGTCCCCAGAGAGCCTCCCCTTACATCAGGGTCCCCAGAGAGCCCCCCTTTACATCAGTGTCCCCAGAGAGCCCCCCTTTACATCAGTGTCCCCAGAGAGCCCCCCTTACATTAGTGTCCCCAGAGAGCCTCCCCTTTACATCAGTGTCCCCAGAGAGCCTCCCCTTTACATAAGTGTCCCCAGAGAGCCTCCCCTTACATCAGTGTCCCCAGAGAGCCCCCCTTACATCAGTGTCCCCAGAGAGCCCCCCCTTACATCAGTGTCCCCAGAGAGCCCCCCCCTTATATCAGTGTCCCCAGAGAGCCCCCCCCTTACATCAGTGTCCCCAGAGAGCCCCCCCTTACATCAGTGTCCCCAGAGAGCCCCCCCTTACATCAGTGTCCCCAGAGAGCCCCCCTTACATCAGTGTCCCCAGAGAGCCCCCCCACTTACATCAGTGTCCCTAGAGGGCCCCCCCTTACATCAGTGTCCCCAGAGAGCCCCCCCTTACATCAGTGTCCACAGAGAGCCCCCCCTTACATCAGTGTCCCCAGAGAGCCCCCCCTTACATCAGTGTCCCCAGAGAGCCCCTGCTTACATCAGTGCTGGGCTCTGGGCCTCCAAATTAGTACCTCACCCCAGACTGAAGTTGTCTGGGATGGAACAGGAACCAGGTTTCCGGGCCTAGGGCACCCAGAGACGACCTACACGCACACCCAGGCTGAAGGTGCCTGGGCGCCGACGAAGACAACAAACCTCTATGGAAGATGGCCGCCCCTTTTTATACCCTCTTCCGACAGGCACAACAGGTTCCCCGCCCCGCCGTACTGCTGCCGAGTGGCGACAGCGCCACCTGTAGGCCCCAGGGAACTACACACCAACACTAGCTCCCATGGCACAGAAATGGTCCATTAACCCTAACAATAGTGTGTCTGAGCCTAACTACCACTCAGACACTCCCCCTGAATTGAACACCCCGCTACATGTAGAAAAATACAGATTGACCTAACTTTATGAAGAAATTAGATTTTTTACATTTTTTTATTGAATATGATTTATAACGGGGGGCGTGTCCAAGATGGCGACGGGAGCGGACGTGTGTTAGCTCCGCTCCGCCGTCCGGATCTTTTTTCCTTCTTCCCTGCGATGCTGGGAGCCCTTCCACCGGCTCGTTCGCTTGCTTTCTGCCCCGGGCAACCCCCGCTCATGCCCGGCTATCGGAGAGGGGGATCAGCGCGCCGGCAGAGCCCAAAGAAGTGCGGGACCGCGCGCCATACTGAAGGAAAGGCCGCAGCAGTCTCCCCCATCATGTCAGCTCAGGAAGAGGAGGAGGTGAGTCATGGGGCTGCAGCTCCCCGAACCTCCCCTGAACACACAGCCCTCATGGAGGCCATTAATGGCTGTAAAACAGCCCTTACAGAGAAGATTGACAGCATGTATATTGAACTGGGCCTGATTAGGAGAGATATTGACTCTTTTAAAGGCAGGGTATCAGAGGTGGAGCAGTGTGTGTCTGCGGCTGAGGATGTGCAAATGGAACACACGGCTGACCTCCATACCCTTAAAATTAGAGTCAAGCACCTGGAGTTCCGTGCTGAAGATTCCGAGAACCGCAATAGACGCAACAATTTGCGCATCATAGGGCTGCCCGAGGGGTCTGAGGGGAATGACACCACCACGTTTACGGAGCAGTTGCTGCGCACCCTCCTACCCCGTGCCTCTTTTTCCCCTCACTTCATGGTGGAGAGGGCTTATAGGATACCTGCCGCTAGGGGCCCACCGGGAAACCCCCCACGTGCATTCATCTTTAAGCTGCTGAACTACCGGGATCGGGACCTTGTCCTTAGAGAGGCTAGAAGTGTGGGTGACCTGAAGTATGAGAACGCTAAACTCCTTATATTCCCTGACTATTCTATTGAAACGCAGAAGCAGAGGAAGTCATTTGACCAGGTCCGCTCCCGCCTCCGCGCCAAAAATCTGAAATACAGTATGCTGTTTCCCGCCAGGCTCAGGGTCCAAGATGGCGAACGAGTGAGATTCTTCACATCACCTGAGGAGGCGTCTTCCTGGCTTGATACGATCCGTGCGGGATAAAGCAAGTATACGAACTACACTTCCTTGTTGCCTTGAAGTTCTCCATCCTCCATGCATACATGTGGCCCTCTGGCAATCTTCCTTCCTCTTGCCTTGCGGTTTGACTGTGGTCTTCCCCCTTTGCCATTGTGATACCTTGACATTTCCCCTTTGGTTTTTGCTTTTTATTCTTTATTGGTGTTTTTTTTTTTTTCCCTACCTGTTATCCTGCTGAGAGACAAGGGGTCGCACTACACTGTGTTTCCCACAGTGGGAAGGCCCGGAAGACATGCTTACCTGTACCCCCTATGCCCCCATTATGTTGCCCTTTCCCTGTTTGTCAACTACAGGGGACCTTTGCTAAAGCCGGGGGCCCATGTGTTTTTTCTGAGGAAGGCATGTAACAGCAGCAAGTTTTGTACCCCCAGACTGGGAGACTGGCACCATTTTTTATTATCCCGACGACCCTAGCAGTTATGGGTCTGTAGACTTATGTTCAGTAAGCCTCTTGCACACGTTACCTCCAATGCATGGCGGCTTGCCGTGCTGTTTTTGGGAAGAGGAGCCACCCGCTGTTTCAGGGGGGTTGGCGGGGAGGGGGGGGGTTGTTTTGTTGTTGGTTTTGTTTTTCTTTTTCTTTCTGTTTTACTGTTTATTTTATGGTTAAATATGTAATACAGTCAATTGGGCCTACGTTTTTACTACCCTTCATGGGATACTCTTTGTGTACTATTGGGTTAATTGCTTCCACTCCATCCGGGTCGGGCCTGTCCTCTGATTACTCTCCATTACTGATGCGCCTGCTTGTTAAATGGCATCGCTGACACTTGTCTCTTGGAACACCAGGGGACTTAACTCCCCTGCGAAGCGGTCACTGGTGTTCCAATTCCTGAAGACCTACAACCCTCATATATGTGTCCTTCAGGAAACTCACCTCATGGGGAGGAAAACCCTTAGTCTTAAAAAACCCTGGGTTGGTCATCACTACCACTCCACCTATTCTAATTTTGCTAGGGGGGTTAGTATACTGGTGCGCAAGTCCCTGCCGTTTAGGCTCTTGGGGCTCGTGCTTGACCCGAATGGACGGTTCATAATATTACATGCAATGGTGGAGGGCCTCGAGATGGTGCTGGTGGGTGTCTATTTACCCCCTCCTGAGTCAGTCAAGGTACTTCACAAACTGGGCCCCCTCATCGCCAACTATAGTACTGACAACTTGATGATTGTAGGGGATTTTAACATGCCGCCTAACCCTGGGCTGGATCGTCTTGGCTCAGTGGGGAGATCCACTTCGGATCTCTCGGTCTGGGCGGAGACCTATGGCCTGACGGACCTGTGGAGGTGGCGTCACCCCTCCGATAGGTCCTTTACCTGTCATTCGGCCACCCATAGGACTAGACGCATAGACTTGATGTATGCGGGGAGACCTCTATTATCTAGGGTCCAACAGATCTCCATTCTTCCAAGAGGTATATCCGACCATGCCCCACTCCTCCTTAAATTGTCTCTGGAAGGCTCCCCCACGGATAAATTGTGGCGGCTGTCGAGATTCTGGATCTCTGACCCTGGGGTGGATTCTGGGTTTCGCCTGCATATGACCACTTACTGGGCTCTTAATCCGGGGTCGGCCCCGGCGGCGGTGGTTTGGGATGCCTTTAAAGCCTCCTCCAGGGGCCAGTATCAATCGCTTATTGGCGGTGCTCGTAGACAACTGAAGGCCGATTTAGTTGAGGCGGAGGATAAGGCCGCCTCCCTGGAGCGCCAATATGCCCAGTCAGGTGATCCACTGATCCATACTAAGCTCCAGGAGGGCACCAGAGAGGTTATGCTGCTTCGCACTGCCCTGACTAAAAAGAAGTTGCTCCAACAGTCCCAAAGGATCTTTGAGGAGGGTGAGCGGGGGGGTAGGTTGCTGGCGTGGTTGGTCAGGGAGCAGTCTGCCTCCATGAGCGTTCCCGTCTTGATTGACGGTGCCGGGGTCAGACAGACTTCATCTGGGGCGATCAATGGGTGTTTTGCGTCCTATTACTCTGACCTCTATTCTACCCGGGTGGACTACTTGTCGGACGACCTCCATATCTACCTGTCGGACGTTGACTTCCCAGTCCTGACCGATACCTATAGAGACCAACTTGACTCCCCTATTGCCCTTGAGGAGGTCCAGCGAGCTATCTCCTCACTTCAGGCTGGGAAAACACCGGGCCCTGACGGGTTCCCCACGGAATTCTACAGGACGTACGCTGAGGATCTGGCCCCTAAGTTTCACTCCATGCTTCTGACCTCACTGAAGGATGGGGCCTTGCTGGCCTCCATGTCAGAGGCGGTCATAGTGGTTATTCCAAAGCCGGGTAAGGACCCCGAACTGTGCAAGTCCTATCGCCCGATCTCCCTGATCGACGTGGATGCCAAGTTGCTGGCCAAAATACTGGCAACGCGATTGAATAGAGTGATTACAGCTCTGGTCCATCCGGATCAGTCCGGCTTCATGCCAGGCAGAGGCACGGATATCAATATCCGTAGGCTGTATACCCACGTCGATCTGGCTGGTGAGGGCGATGCTGGGGTGGTAGCGGCGCTTGATGCGGAAAAAGCATTCGACTCGGTCGAGTGGCTTTTCCTCTGGAAGGTGCTGGAGAATTTTGGTTTTGGGCCTAGGTTTATCTCCTGGATTCAACTGCTCTACAGGGACCCAACCGCCCGGGTCAGGGTTAATGGCCTGCTGTCCCCTCCCTTTAATCTGCATAGGGGCACCAGGCAGGGATGCCCCCTTTCTCCGGGGCTTTTTGCCCTGGCGATTGAACCCCTGGCAATCTTAATTCGGCAGGATCAGAGGGTGAGGGGCATTCGGGTCGGGACACTTCAGGAGAAAATTTCGCTGTATGCCGACAATACCCTGCTGTACTTGGCTGATGGGGGACCCTCTCTCACTTCGGCACTTGAGATAATAGACCAATTCGGGAAATATTCTGGGGTTCGTGTCAACTGGGACAAGTCAGTCCTTTTTTCCCTCCACCCTTTGGGCTTCGGGGCGGTCACAGACACGCCACTCCAATGGGTGGACGAATTTAAATATCGGGGGTCCCCTTAGGCGTATATCGATGACAACTTTATTCCCCCGTTGACCCAGTTCGGCAGGAAATGCCAACTCTAGAAAACATTGCCCCTATCCCCGGTGGGTAGGGTGAATTTAGTAAAAATTGTTTATCTCCCCAAATTTTTGTATTTTTTTAGAAACACTCCCTGCCCACTCCCTAAGTCCTTTTTTCAAAAGATTGACTCCATTGTCTCTACATTTGTCTGGGCTGGCAGGATCCCGCGACTGGCGAGGAGGACACTCCAGCTTCCCCTGTCACAGGGGGGCCTGGCACTGCCCCACTTCCTGCTCTACTATTGGGCTGCAGTCCTGGTTACGGTCCGGTGGTGGTTTGATCAGCCCAGGCAGAACCCGGCGGTGACCCTCGAGGCTGCCATCTTGGGGTCTTATGCGGCATTGACTAATTTACCCTATAGAGGGCCTAGGGCCCACCCCCAGGTCACAACTTTAATGCGCACAACCATTTTGGTGTGGCAGAGAGCCAGATCGGTCTACAGATCGGACTCGGTCATCTCTCCCCATACTCCCCTATGGGGTAACCCATTGTTGATGCACATCTATGGGCTCCCAGAGCCACAGTTGTGGGCGGCTAGAAGGAACATACTCATATCAAAATTCATGGATAAGCCCCTATCCTTCCTCTACTTTTACCTCTCCGCTGCGCATGTGTCGCCCCTGACGAACGTCTGCGATAAATGGAGGGCGAACATCCCAGACCTGACCGACGAGACCTGGGGGGACGTGGTGTCTGACTATATTACTAAAATGATTTCAGCTAAAGATCGCTTCATCCAACTGAAATTCCTGCACAGGGCATACTATACCCCCGCTAGATTAGCGAACATATACCCCAGAACGAGTGCTCGATGCTCTAGATGCGGTCTGTCTCCAGGCACATTCTTTCATATGGTGTGGTCATGCCCTGTACTGCGTCCATACTGGGAGGAGGTGTTGGGTGTCCTGGAAACGTTTGGGGACTGGTCCCTTACCTTGGACCCGGCCCTGGCATTGCTTGGGGTCATGGAGGGTGTGGAGGTGTCCAAGCATGAAAAACTGTTTTTGTTCTATGCCCTATACTACGCTAGGCGAGAGATTCTTCTTAAGTGGAAGCAGCCCGGCCCTCCCACGCTTCAAGCGTAGACGGCCACGATAAACTCTGTCCTACCTTTGTACAAGCTAACATACGAGAGTAGAAACTGCCCCAAAAAATTTGATAAGGTCTGGTCCCAATGGATCGATGCACATGGAAAGGAGCTTTAGAGCTCATGGGTTAATCCTACTTGTTATTGCTGTCCTCTATTTTGTCTCCTGGTTGTGACTAGAAACTTTGTTCTATCATATGTCTTTTATGTCCCCTCCCCTCCCCTCTCCCTTTCCCTTTCCCGCCCCCCCCCCCCCACTTCCCCCCCCCCTTTTTTTTTCTCTCCTCCTTTTTCCTTCTCTCTTCTGCCCACCTCCCCCCCCTTCCCCCCTTTCTTTCACTCCTCCCTCCCTCCCTACTTTTCTTTCCCTTCTATAGCTACTTTTGATATTGGCACTGGTAGCACTATGTGCTATAGACTAGGCTTGTGCACAACGGAAAAATTTGGTTAGTTTCGGTTCGTTTCTTTTCGGTCCTGTTGATTCGTAATCATTCGTAATTTTGCTAGACGGGATTTTTCGTGTTCGGACTAATTCGTATTTTCGCAAGCGACATTTTTCGTTGAATTTTTAGTTGATTTATAATTCGTACTTTCGGTAGAGTACATTGTTTTTCGTTGATTCTGGACACAACTCCTACTTTCGTAACTTTTTTTGGGTTCGTTGATTCGTAATTTTCTGTGTCTCTCTCACGACGACGCTGCCTATTATGCCTAATGTGCTTCGAATGGATTTGTACTTTTCTAAATACATAGCGGTTATTTGTAACGATTCGAAATCTCGTATTTTACTTTCGTTTTTTACATGCGGCTATAGCCTCCGCCCCTGTACACCATTTTGAGAGGGTTCAGCACGGTGAGGGAGAAGCAGAGAGCAGAGCAGAGTGTTATTGTGCTTCGAATGGATTCGAAATCTCGTATTTTACTTTCGTTTTTTACATGCGGCTATAGCCTCCGCCCCTGTACACCATTTTGAGAGGGAGTTCAGCACGGTGTGGGAGAAGCAGAGAGCAGAGCAGAGTGAGTGTTATTGTGCTTCGTATGGATTCGTACATTCGTAACTTTTTCATAACGA
Source organism: Rana muscosa (assembly GCA_029206835.1). Taxonomy (NCBI): domain Eukaryota; kingdom Metazoa; phylum Chordata; class Amphibia; order Anura; family Ranidae; genus Rana; species Rana muscosa. Next base: position 365,869,892 of record CM055116.1, read on the forward strand.
ATTATGCCGAAGACATTCGGGCATTCGCTATTTGCGGTATAATTTATTTCGGATTCGGTCTTATTCGTAATTGCTTTGTTCGGAAATTCGAATGCTTCCGAATGTCCGAAAGTTGCTAAATTCGGACGAATTTCGATTCGTTACGAAACGAATTGCACAAGCCTACTATAGACTACTGATATTTTGAGACAACGATTTGTGATTTTCATTGACCTGTTTCCTTAGACCTCTGTGACCTTATGTTTATGTTTGTACTTGATGTCCATATACTGTATCATTGTCAACTTTGATTCTTTTCAATAAAAAAACATTCACTGTTAAAAAAGAATATGATTTATAACAGAAAGTAAAAAAAATATTGTTTTTTTTTTTTTTTTAAATTATCGGTCTTTTTTTGTTTATAGTACAAAAATTAAAAACGGTGGAGGTTATCAAATGCCACCAAAAAAAAGCTCTATTTGTGGGGGAAAAAGGTATATATTTTATTTGGGTACAGCGTCGCACAACTGCGCAATTGTCAGTTAAAGTGCTGTATCGCAAAAATAGCCTGGTGAGGAAGTGGGGTAAATCTTCCGACGATGAAGTGGCTAAGTTGTAGAAATAATACATAGGGCGGCATTACTTTATAGTGTGGTATGATTGCCTGTCTGACATGATTTATTATAAAAAAATTCACATTTTATGCCGCGTACACACGACCATTTTTCTCGTCGGGAAAAATTTAATTTTTTCTCTTTGACAAGAAAAACGCCCGTGTGTGGGCTTTTCAGCATTTTTCCCGACGAGAAAAACTGCAAGAATCACGACGAGAAAAATTAGAACATGCTCTAATTTTTCTCGTTGTGATTCACGGCATTTTTTTCCGCTGCAGTTTTCCCATAGGGAAACACTGCCAGGGAGCCTACACACAGTCGTTTTTCACAACCAAAAGAAAAAATATCATGAAAACCGGCCGTGTGTAGGGGACCAAGTTTTCTCCAGCAATAAAGGAAACCTAAATGAATATAAAAAAAAAAAAAAGAGCTCCATGTAATCAGCAATACTCGGCTTACCTGCTGACTGAAGGAAAACATTTCATCATCTTGGCCCAAGAACCCATCTACATCCTTTCTGATAGGATGCCAAGTCCCACACAACTCATCCACTCACCTCTTAGGAATGAGCGTCTTTTTCTGACCTCACTGGTATGTCTGTACACAGCCCATCTTTGGGATTTGACTAAATAGTTACACCATCTGTGTGTTCCTAATATCACTGACGGTGAAGTAAGAGGATTGGAAATAATCACATTACATCATTGATTATTTGCAACAATACAGTATATAGATTGTTCAGTACAAAATAAAGATAAATACCTTTTTTTCAACTCATTCATACCCTATCTGTACATTGCCATGTCAATGTTATTGATAATCATTCATTATCAGTCTCCGATCAATACTTCCCCAGAAGTACAAATAAATGATGATGTATGAGACTGCTATCGCCAGACATTATTATATTATTTTGAACATCCTGAGTACTGGGTGGACCTCAGTCATACAGAACTGGCAGAGGCATTCTGGAAAAGTCATTCCCTGTGACACGCCGGGCTATGACTATTTGTTTGGGCTCAACTCTCAGCCTGACATTAGGAATATTTGTACATATATACACATTAAAAAAAAAAGAGACAGCAAGACAAATACTAGTGGAGTGATGCTATGAAAGGTTAGAAACAAAAACATCCTCAAGATTTTATTAGGAAAAATATGAATCAGCTTAAAACTTCTAGTTACCCTGAGATGACAAATGCATGAATAATTTGCACGGTGTTCATTCAGTGTTCACTTGACAACTTCTTCATACGCACTTCATATTTGTCTTCCTAAATCATCAGCAGTTTTTTCATCCGTGACTGTTCACTCCCATGAGAGAGCTAAGTGTAAAGTCTGCAGTCTGAAGACTAGAACACAATACAACTCACTGGGTTGAACTAAAAAAAAAACCTGACAGCTCAGGTCGGAGCCGGTGTACTAACAATCCAATGCTAGTACAGAAATTTCTCTTGCTGTTCTTTTGTGTTCTTTCATGGGAAACTTCCCCCTGCAAGAACCCTCCGGTCAGCGATCTCAGTCATTGGCTGAGATCGCCGATCAAGAGCTGGTCGGCAGACCTCTTTCGATCATCAGCCTTCGGTAGAAGCTGGCTTTTGTCATACCGGCTGCTGTTCACACGGGCTGAATGTCGGCCAGTTTCTATTGAACAGGCCGATGCCGCCTGACATTCATCCTGGGTGTACTAGGCTTTAGGCTGGCCATAGACGGTGTGAATTTCTTTCCTGCGGCCACGGGTTGCAGGAAAGAGATTTGTACCATTCCCCCATCAACACAGACAGTGCTTACAGAGGGTTCTGCTCCCAGGTGGGGGGACAGGAGAAGCTGTCCCCACCCAGAGAAGACAGTGATTGTTGCTAGCAGCTATAGCAGACGCTTGCGACAATCTGAAGCGAATCCGGCAGGCTGGTTGTACCCAAATTGATCGATCAACATTCAGCCTGCCCATTAATGGTTCGAATCTCGGCCAGTTCCTGCTGAACCGGCCAAGATTCAAACCGTGTATGGCCGGCCTAAGACCTTAAATCAGCTGTGCTGTGGTGACCTGGTCGATTACATATTGTGACATATTTTCTAGCACTGAGTAAGGTATCAAGAGCACCTACTTTTACAACCAGTGTTACTAAGTAGAGCTGATTTACAAAATTTTGTGATTTAACACTATACCCCCCAACCATTTTGGATTATGCGGGACTGTCCCAGAATTTCAACAAAATCCAGGCTGTGTCTCACAGTCAAGTGTCTAAACCACTCCTAAGCATATACTGCACAGTGGAGTGATCTCCTACCTAAAAGAACATGAACATAATTCTGGCAGTGACATCTATGTACAGGCAGTGGCATGGTACACAGCACAGGAGGGAAGTAAGTGCTCTCTCATTGTATCTTCCACTGACCACTAGTGATGAGCCGAACACCCCCGGGTTCGGTTCGCACCAGAACCCGCGAACGGACCGGAAGTTCGAACGAACATTAGAACCCTATTAAATACAATGGATGCGAACGTTCGAATTCTAAAGTGCTAATTATAACAACTATTATGCATGTTATTGTCCTAAAAAGGGTTTGGGAACCCGGGTTCTGCACCAGGGGACATGTATCAATGCAAAAAGAAGTTTTAAAAACGGTCGTTTTTCGGGAGCAGTCATTTTAATGATGCATAAAGTGAAAAAAAAAAAGTCAAATATTCCTTTAAATATCGTACCTGGGGGGTGTCTAAAGTATGCCTGTGAAGTGCCACGTGTTTCCCGTGTTTAGAACTGTCCCTGCACAAAATGACACTTCTAAAGGAAAAAAAAGCCATTTAAAACTGCTTGCGGCTTTAATGTAATATGGATGAAATTCTTTAAGAAAAATGGCATAGCTACCCCATGACCCCCCCCCCCCTACCCCAGCCCATTACCAGCCCCTTTGGGTCTTGTATGGATATTAAGGGGAACCCCGCACATAAAATAAAAAAGGCCCTATATACTCTGAACAGCCGTATACAGGCGGTGCATACAAGACAGGGACTGTAGGTTTGTTCTTATGTAGAATCTGTTTGTAATTTTGAACAGGTACATTGTTGAAGTGTAGCTCCAGCCCAAAAATCTATTTTTAAACTTTTTGGAAAACATAGGTAAGGGTTATCACCCCTGTAACATTTGTTTTGCTGTCTGTGCCCCTGTTCAGAACATTTCACCTCACTTTCCGTCCCAATGACAACTGTTTTTGAAATGTGGTGTTTTTCTTGAAACAAGGATTGCTGATAAAGCATCAGTACAGAGGAGACACCTTTCTCCCATATTTATTCTTACAGGAGAGAATTTTCCTTCCTAGTGGTAGATTTCCTCTCACTTCCTGTTGTCTTCTTGCGTTTGCAAGTAGGAGTCGTTTGTAAGTTGGATGTTTGAAAGTAGGGACCTGCCGTATATACTCTGCAGAAATAGGCCCCTTAGTTGTTGGTGTTGGCACAACACTGTAAGCACTCACAGTTACTCTTGGTTGGTGCTGGAACGCCCTGCTGTCAACTATTATATCAGGAATTTTAATTACATATAATTGTTGAACAGTGGTAGTAAAAATTGGGCCTTTGATGGTGGTGCTGGTGCCACAACACTGTAAGCCCTGACAGTTACTCTTGGTGGGTGCAGCAATGGGCCCTGCTGTGAATTATTAGATCAAGAATTGTAATTACATGCCCCTGTTGAACAGGGGCTGAAAAATTGGGCCTTAGGCACTGGTGGCACAACACTGCAACCCCTCACAGATACTGTACTTGGAGCACAGCAATGAGCCCTGTTGCAAAGTATTGCTTCAAAAATTGTAATGACACGCCCCTGTTAAACAGGGGCTGAAAAATTGGGCCTTAGGCACTGGTGGCACAACACTGCAACTCCTCACAGATACTGTACTTGGAGCACAGCAATGAGCCCTGTTGCAAAGTATTGCTTCAAAAATTGTAATTACACGCCCCTGTTAAACAGGGGCTGAAAAATTGGGCGTTAGGCACTGGTGGCGGCACCCATAAACAAAAATGATCTTCCAAGCTATCATCATCAATCGTATCATTGAGGACTCGGAGGAGGAGGATAGGCAGTCAACATAACAGCACAGGCACTCAGCATCAGCATCAGTCTTGAAGGGATGTGACATTTTAAAATCAATTAGTCTGTTATATCAGCATCAGGTGTGTGGTAGCTGGTGGTGATCCAAGACTGGTTCATCTTGATGAAAGTCAGTCGATCAACCGAGTCGGTGGACAGGCGCACCCTGTGATCCGTGACAAATCCTCCAGCAGCACTGAATGTGCGTTCCGAAAGAACGCTGGATGCAGGACAGGCCAGTAGCTCAATTGCATACTGTGCAAGCTCTGGCCAGTGATCCATCCTCAAGACCCAGTAAGCCAGAGGATTTTCGGTGGGGAAGGTGTCCAAGTCTGACCTTGCCCCTAGATATTCCTGCACCATGTTTATCAGACGCTGGCGATGGTTGCTGGAACCAATCATACTTTGGGGCTGCGGACTAAAGAATTGTCTGAACGCATCGGTCAGACGGCCACCTTCCCCACCGCTCCTTCTTTGACTGGCCGAAGCCTCAGCAACTCGTTGTCCAGGACCAGGAGTTTGCAACCTCCCAGTCTCTGGGAACGCGTTGCACAGACCTTTCTGCAAGGCCTCCCGGAGTTGTCTCATCCTCTGCTCCCTCTGCGACGGTAACATAAGGTCCGCAACCTTACCCTTGTACCGTGGATCAAGGAGAGTGGCCAGCCAGTAATGGTCCCTCTCCTTGATCCGAAGAATACGAGGATCCTTCCGCAGACTTTGCAGGATCAGGGAGGCCATGCAGCGTAGGTTTGCTGAGGCATTCGCTCCGGAGTCCTCTGGGTCACTAAGGACGACATGATCCGCAGCCACCTCCTCCCAGCCACGTACAAGTCCACTGGTTTCTTGGGACTGTAAATCATCCCTAAAAGACTGCTGCTGATGATGCTGAGTGCCAGCCTCCACCTCCATGCTGACACAATCCTCCTCCTCCTCCTCCTCCTCCTCCTCTTCCTGTGCGATGGGTGGGACAGAAGGAACACTGTCTGGGTAAAGGGGGCCTTGAGAGGCAAGGAAGTCCTCCTCTTCCTGCCTCTGTTCTGCCTCAAGTGCCCTGTCCATTATTCCACGCAGCGTGTGCTCCAACAGGTGGACAAGAGGTACAGTGTCACTGATGCATGCACTGTCACTGCTCACCATCCTCGTGGCCTCCTCAAATGGTGCCAGGACAGTGCATGCATCCCTGATCATGCCCCACTGGCGTGGAGAAAAAAAACCAAGCTCCCCTGACCCTGTCCTGGTGCCGTAGTCGCACAGGTACTCATTGATGGCCCTCTGCTGCGTGTGCAGCCGCTGCAGCATGGCCAACGTTGAGTTCCACCTGGTGGGCATGTCACATATAAGGCGGTTCTTGGGCAGGTTCAACTCCTTTTGCAGCTCAGCCAGGCGAGCACTGGCATTATAAGATCTGCGGAAATGCACACAGACTTTCCTGGCCTGCCTCAGGACATCCTGTAAGCCCGGGTACCTGCCCAAGAACCGCTGCACCACCAGGTTAAGGACGTGAGCCACACAGGGCACATGGGTCAGTTGTCCCTGTCGGAGGGCGGAGAGGAGGTTGGTGCCATTGTCGCAAACCACCATTCCTGGCTTAAGCTGGCGTGGCGTCAACCACCTCTCGGCCTGGCCCTGCAGAGCAGACAGGACCTCTGCCCCAGTGTGGCTTCTGTCCCCCAAACACACCAGCGCAAGCACGGCATGGCATCTTTTTGCCTGCGTACTTGCGTAGCCCCGTGAACGGCTACGGAGCACCGCTGGTTCATAGGACAAACCACAGGAAGAGGCCATGGAGGAAGAAGAAGAGGAGGGGGTGGAGGAGAGAGGTGTGTCACAACCAGTAGTAGCATTTTGGAGGCGTGGCGGTGGGACAACCTCCAACACTACTGCACCTTGTCCTGAATCCTTCCCAGCTGCCAAAAGAGTGACCCAATGGGCCGTGAAAGAAAGGTAACGTCCCTGTCCATGCCTGCTGGACCATGAGTCAGCGGTAATATGCACCTTACCGCTGACCGCCCTGTCCAGCGAGGCCAAGACATTGCCTTCCACATGCCGGTAGAGAGCCGGAATAGCCTTCCGTGAGAAAAAGTGGCGTTTGGGAACCTGCCACTGAGGAACCGCACATTGCACAAACTCACGGAAGGGGGCCGAGTCTACCAACTGAAAAGGCAGCAGTTGAAGCGCTAGCAATTTAGCCAAGCTAGCATTCAACCGCTGGGCATGTGGATGGCTGGGAGTGAACTTCTTTCGACGGTCCAGCAGCTGGGGCAGGGAAATTTGCCTGCTAGAATCGGACGTCGGTGTACTGCTAGCAGAGTGGGCGCAAGTACTTGGCTGTGACACACCTAATTCTACACCTTCATTCCTCTCAGTGCATGTTTCAGAGAGGACTGAAGTTATAGTGGGGTTGGAGATCCCAGCTGATGCGGTGCAAGGAGAGGTCCGCTTTGTTCTTTGGTGTGGGTCTTTGAGGTAGGCTTGCCAACGAGCTGCATGGCAGGTCAACATATGTCTGGTCAGGCATGTGGTACACAAGCGGCTGATGTTTTGCCCACGCGATATACGCTTGAGACATATGTTGCAAACAGCAGCTGTGCGATCTGATGCACTAGCCTCAAAAAAGGCCCACACCAAAGAACTTTTTGAATGACGGGCAGAGGCAGCGCCCTGCACAGGCGGAGCTCTGCGGTGTGATTCCGTCGGTGTACTGCCCTTACGCTGGCCACCAAAGGGCATCCTGCCTCGTTGGAGATGTGCCTCCTCCTCATCCTCCTCCTCCTCCTCTCTCCTATTAGGCACCCACGTGGAGTCATTGACCTCATCATCCCCTCCCTCCTCATCACTGGAGCCAATCTGGCAGTATGCTGCAGCTGCTGGAACATGACTGCCAGATTGGTGTCCTTCTTGAGCATCCCCTCTGTCTGCTCTCACGCTACTGCCTTCCTCTAGCTGGGTTTCATCATCAGACCCTTCGAAACGCTGGGCATCCTCCTGGAGCATGTACCCAACACTGTGCTGAAACAGTTCGGGGGACTCCTCAGGAGGAGGACATGGTGGGTCTAGGGAAGGAGTGACTGATGATTTGTCTGACATTGATACCAGGGAAGACGACGCTTTGGCAGCTGCTTTTCCAGTACCCTGAGCCTGGGTGAGAGAGGATGAGGAGGAGGAGGAGGGCTTGGTCATCCACTCTACCAAGTCTTCGGCATGATGTGGCTCAACATGTCCAGCTGCCGAAAAGAAGGACAAGCGTGTCCCATGGCCATGTGCTGATGACAATGCACCGCGTCCACGACCAGCACTGTTGCCCCCAGACACAGAGCCTGCTTGCCCTCTTTTATTGCCTCCTGACTGTCTGCCTCTCCTTGTTTGCCTTCCAGACATTCTAATAGATGGCCTGCAGGGAGATGGGAAAAAAGCAATAAGGGCTACCTTCAGGTGTCCTTCTCTGTCCCTGGAAACAAGGACTTGCAGAGTGAAAGAAAAAAAACACTCTCCCTACCTACAGTTTTCTGTCCCTAGAAAAAATGTTTTTTTTAATCACAATATAGCACAAGGAAAATTAACTCACTGTCCTTACAGGTCCCTGGAAACAAGGACTTGCAGAGTGAAAGAAAAAAAACACTCTCCCTACCTACAGTTTTCTGTCCCTAGAAAAAAATGTTTTTTTTAATCACAATATAGCAAAAGGACAATTCACTCACTGTCCTTCCAGGTCCCTGGAAACAAGGACTTGCAGAGTGAAAGAAACTGACACTGTCCCTACCTAGAGTTTTCTGTCCCTGGAATAAATGTTTTTTTCAGCACAATATAGCACAAGGACAATTAACTCACTGTCCTTACAGGTCCCTGGAAACAAGGACTTGCAGAGTGAAAGAAAAAAAATACTCTCCCTACCTACAGTTTTCTGTCCCTAGAAAAAAATGTTTTTTTTAATCACAATATAGCAAAAGGACAATTCACTCACTGTCCTTCCAGGTCCCTGGAAACAAGGACTTGCAGAGTGAAAGAAACTGACACTGTCCCTACCTAGAGTTTTCTGTCCCTAGAATAAATGTTTTTTTTAATCACAATATAGCAAAAGGACAATTCACTCACTGTCCTTCCAGGTCCCTGGAAACAAGGACTTGCAGAGTGAAAGAAACTGACACTGTCCCTACCTAGAGTTTTCTGTCCCTAGAATAAATGTTTTTTTTAATCACAATATAGCACAAGGAAAATTAACTCACTGTCCTTACAGGTCCCTGGAAACAAGGACTTGCAGAGTGAAAGAAAAAAAACACTCTCCCTACCTACAGTTTTCTGTCCCTAGAAAAAAATGTTTTTTTTAATCACAATATAGCAAAAGGACAATTCACTCACTGTCCTTCCAGGTCCCTGGAAACAAGGACTTGCAGAGTGAAAGAAACTGATACTGTCCCTACCTAGAGTTTTCTGTCCCTAGAATAAATGTTTTTTTTAATCACAATATAGCACAAGGAAAATTAACTCACTGTCCTTACAGGTCCCTGGAAACAAGGACTTGCAGAGTGAAAGAAAAAAAATACTCTCCCTACCTACAGTTTTCTGTCCCTAGAAAAAAATGTTTTTTTTAATCACAATATAGCAAAAGGACAATTCACTCACTGTCCTTCCAGGTCCCTGGAAACAAGGACTTGCAGAGTGAAAGAAACTGACACTGTCCCTACCTAGAGTTTTCTGTCCCTGGAATAAATGTTTTTTTCAGCACAATATAGCACAAGGACAATTAACTCACTGTCCTTACAGGTCCCTGGAAACAAGGACTTGCAGAGTGAAAGAAAAAAAATACTCTCCCTACCTACAGTTTTCTGTCCCTAGAAAAAAAATGTTTTTTTTAATCACAATATAGCAAAAGGACAATTCACTCACTGTCCTTCCAGGTCCCTGGAAACAAGGACTTGCAGAGTGAAAGAAACTGACACTGTCCCTACCTAGAGTTTTCTGTCCCTAGAATAAATGTTTTTTTTAATCACAATATAGCAAAAGGACAATTCACTCACTGTCCTTCCAGGTCCCTGGAAACAAGGACTTGCAGAGTGAAAGAAACTGACACTGTCCCTACCTAGAGTTTTCTGTCCCTAGAATAAATGTTTTTTTTAATCACAATATAGCACAAGGAAAATTAACTCACTGTCCTTACAGGTCCCTGGAAACAAGGACTTGCAGAGTGAAAGAAAAAAAACACTCTCCCTACCTACAGTTTTCTGTCCCTAGAAAAAAATGTTTTTTTTAATCACAATATAGCAAAAGGACAATTCACTCACTGTCCTTCCAGGTCCCTGGAAACAAGGACTTGCAGAGTGAAAGAAACTGACACTGTCCCTACCTAGAGTTTTCTGTCCCTAGAATAAATGTTTTTTTTAATCACAATATAGCACAAGGACAATTAACTCACTGTCCTTCCAGGTCCCTGGAAACAAGGACTTGCAGAGTGAAAGAAACTGACACTGTCCCTACCTAGAGTTTTCTGTCCCTAGAATAAATGTTTTTTTTAATCACAATATAGCAAAAGGACAATTCACTCACTGTCCTTCCAGGTCCCTGGAAACAAGGACTTGCAGAGTGAAAGAAAAAAAACACTCTCCCTACCTACAGTTTTCTGTCCCTAGAAAAAAATGTTTTTTTTAATCACAATATAGCAAAAGGACAATTCACTCACTGTCCTTCCAGGTCCCTGGAAACAAGGACTTGCAGAGTGAAAGAAACTGACACTGTCCCTACCTAGAGTTTTCTGTCCCTGGAATAAATGTTTTTTTCAGCACAATATAGCACAAGGACAATTAACTCACTGTCCTTACAGGTCCCTGGAAACAAGGACTTGCAGAGTGAAAGAAAAAAAATACTCTCCCTACCTACAGTTTTCTGTCCCTAGAAAAAAATGTTTTTTTTAATCACAATATAGCAAAAGGACAATTCACTCACTGTCCTTCCAGGTCCCTGGAAACAAGGACTTGCAGAGTGAAAGAAACTGACACTGTCCCTACCTAGAGTTTTCTGTCCCTAGAATAAATGTTTTTTTTAATCACAATATAGCAAAAGGACAATTCACTCACTGTCCTTCCAGGTCCCTGGAAACAAGGACTTGCAGAGTGAAAGAAAAAAAACACTCTCCCTACCTACAGTTTTCTGTCCCTAGAAAAAAATGTTTTTTTTTATCACAATATAGCAAAAGGACAATTCACTCACTGTCCTTCCAGGTCCCTGGAAACAAGGACTTGCAGAGTGAAAGAAACTGACACTGTCCCTACCTAGAGTTTTCTGTCCCTGGAATAAATGTTTTTTTCAGCACAATATAGCACAAGGACAATTAACTCACTGTCCTTACAGGTCCCTGGAAACAAGGACTTGCAGAGTGAAAGAAAAAAAATACTCTCCCTACCTACAGTTTTCTGTCCCTAGAAAAAAATGTTTTTTTTAATCACAATATAGCAAAAGGACAATTCACTCACTGTCCTTCCAGGTCCCTGGAAACAAGGACTTGCAGAGTGAAAGAAAAAAAATACTCTCCCTACCTACAGTTTTCTGTCCCTAGAAAAAAATGTTTTTTTTAATCACAATATAGCAAAAGGACAATTCACTCACTGTCCTTCCAGGTCCCTGGAAACAAGGACTTGCAGAGTGAAAGAAACTGACACTGTCCCTACCTAGAGTTTTCTGTCCCTGGAATAAATGTTTTTTTCAGCACAATATAGCACAAGGACAATTAACTCACTGTCCTTACAGGTCCCTGGAAACAAGGACTTGCAGAGTGAAAGAAAAAAAATACTCTCCCTACCTACAGTTTTCTGTCCCTAGAAAAAAATGTTTTTTTTAATCACAATATAGCAAAAGGACAATTCACTCACTGTCCTTCCAGGTCCCTGGAAACAAGGACTTGCAGAGTGAAAGAAACTGACACTGTCCCTACCTAGAGTTTTCTGTCCCTAGAATAAATGTTTTTTTTAATCACAATATAGCAAAAGGACAATTCACTCACTGTCCTTCCAGGTCCCTGGAAACAAGGACTTGCAGAGTGAAAGAAAAAAAACACTCTCCCTACCTACAGTTTTCTGTCCCTAGAAAAAAATGTTTTTTTTTATCACAATATAGCAAAAGGACAATTCACTCACTGTCCTTCCAGGTCCCTGGAAACAAGGACTTGCAGAGTGAAAGAAACTGACACTGTCCCTACCTAGAGTTTTCTGTCCCTAGAATAAATGTTTTTTTTAATCACAATATAGCAAAAGGACAATTCACTCACTGTCCTTCCAGGTCCCTGGAAACAAGGACTTGCAGAGTGAAAGAAACTGACACTGTCCCTACCTAGAGTTTTCTGTCCCTAGAATAAATGTTTTTTTTAATCACAATATAGCAAAAGGACAATTCACTCACTGTCCTTCCAGGTCCCTGGAAACAAGGACTTGCAGAGTGAAAGAAACTGACACTGTCCCTACCTAGAGTTTTCTGTCCCTAGAATAAATGTTTTTTTTTAAGCACACTATAGCAGAAGCACAAAACACACTGACACTCTCCCTACCTATCCTTCTCTTTCCCTAAACTAAAGGAATCCAGGTTAAGCAAGAAAGAAATAACAGTCACTGTCCCTGCCTATGCTACTCTATCCCTGCTCCGGAACACACTACACTAGGCCGCCGTGCTGGCGGCCTTTTATAGTGTGGGGCGTGTACTAAACACCCTCAGCAATAATTGGCCACAGGCATCCTGCCTGTGGCCAATCATTGCTCTCCTCGCTGCCGGCGCTGTGATTGGCCAAGCATGCGGGGTCACAGTGCATGCTTGGCCAATCACAGCGCCTGGATGACACTGCGATGGCGTAGTGCATTGTGGGCCGTTCGCGTCACTCGAATTTGGCGCGAACGGCCCAAATCGTTCGATCTTCGTCGAACGATCGAACAGCCAATGTTCGAGTCGAACGTATGTTCGACTCGAACACGAAGCTCATCCCTACTGACCACCCATGCTTTTCAGGGAGCAGAAAATAGCAATGAGCACCAGTGCTTTTTTAGGAGGAACGAAATACCCCTTACCACCGGTGCTTTTTAGGAGGGGGGGGGGGAAGAAAATAACACTGACCACCAATGTTTATTTAGGGGGGATGGCGGAGAAATACTATTGAACACCAATTCTTTTTAGGTGGGGAGAGGGAGAATTACCACAAACCACCTTCTTTAGGGGAGCGGGGGGGGGATACCACTGACCACAAATGCTTTTTAGGGAGGAAGAAGAAATAAAACTGAACACAAATGTTTTTCAGGGGAAGGGCAGTGTTTTTTTAGGGGGCTTAAGTAGGAGAATTATCACTGAATAACTGACCATCAATGCTTTCAAGAGGGTGGGGGAGAAACACTACTGATCCCAATGCTTCTTTTAGGGGTGCAGGGTGAGACATGCCACTGATCACCAATGCTTTTCAAGGGTTAGAGAAAGCACTTACCCCCAATGCTTCTTTAGGGGGGTGAAGGGGAGGGAATTCTAATGACCATGAATTCTTTCCAAGGGAGGAGAGGGGAAAAATACCACTGTTCACTAATGCCTTTCAGGGGAGAAGGGAGAAAAATATATCTCTGACTACCAATACTTTTAAAGGAGAAAAAATTACCACTGACCACCAGTGCTTTTTGCAAAGATGTGGGGGGAGGGGGAGGGGGGATACCATTGACCATCAATGCTTTATGGGGGCAGGGGTTGGAGAAATACAACTGACTACCAGTGCTTTTTTTTGAGGGGGGAGAAGCAACCACTCACCATCAATGCTTTCAAAGGGGGTGAGGGCTTTCACTGACCACCAATGCCTGGAAAGGGAGTGGCTAACTCACTGACCACCAATGCTTCTAAGGGAGGGTGGGGACCTTTCACACTCATGCTAGGGGGAATCTGCTTCAGTGCATTTAACCCACATTATGTCACACATTAGCATGTGTTGCTTTGAGGCTGTCAGTGTCAACACACCACAGTGGACCAAAAACCGAACATGCATCCCAAGTTGCTTTGGAAAGGTGCATTGGAGTACAATTCACAATGCCTAGAACCACAGTGCATCAATGCACATAATGTGTGTTACAGAAACCCCTATTGTGAATGGGCCCTCACTTACCTTCAATGTCTGGGAAGGAGGAAGTGGGGTTAATCCATTGACCACCAATATTTAGGAAAGGGTAAGGGAAGTCTTCCTCCTATGGACCACTAGTGCCTTGGGACAAGGTATTCTCACTACCACTGATGCAGATGCAGGGAGGGGAGAGTCTTCCTGCATTCTTACTGACATAAATTATTTTACCCATTGACCAAGGTAATTTTTTCCACTAACCACTGAGGCCTGTGTGTTTTTTTCATCCCACTGACTGCCAACTACAGGACATTTTTGTCTTCTATCGACCAGCAGGCGGGACTATGTTACATACACCTTACCTTTGCACTTTGTATACAGGCATTCCCCGGGCTACAAACAAGATAGGGTCTGTAGGTTTGTTCTTAAGTTGAATTTGTTTGTAAATCGTAACAGGTACAATTTTTAAGTGTAGCTTCAGCCAAAAAAATAACTTTTTTGATTTTTGGATAGCATAGGGAAGGCTTAACAGCCCTGTAATGTTTATTTTGCTGTATTTGCCCCTGTTCAGAAGATTTCACCTCATTTTTTGTCCCTGTGACAATTGGATTTAGAAAATTTTGGGTTGTTGTGGAAACAAGTATTGGTGATAAAGCTTCAGTGGAGACACCTTTTTCCTATGATAACTCATACAGGAGTGAACTTCCCTTCCTGGGGGTAGATTTCCTCCCACTTCCTGTTGTCTCCCTCCATTTGTAAGTATGAGTCGTACGTAAGTCGGATGTTTGTAACCCGGGGACCACCTGTATTGTGCTCTATGTTCCACTCATGAACTGTGCATTGTATAAGCAATGTTGTACGTGACATACCCCTAACTGCTTAACTGTATATACTGTGATTTACAGTATGTTATATGCACTCTGTAACCTGTGCTGTACATTTCATACACCTGACTATGAGGTTTATTTATCCCAACAGTTGCTGATTGACATGTACTCTGCAACTATTTTAATGAAATTCTTCTTTAAAGGTAGTATCTAGATGTTAGCTGTCTGTCTATAGTCTGTGCAGCAAAGAGCATGTGTAATGAAAGAGCTTCAATTTATAAAAAGGATTCTTTGTGCTGAGTTTTATGTGTGTCTGTAAGACTCTCATTTGTGCCACTGTAATTAAGGAGCATTTGTGAGTACAAGGACGGTGGCATAGGTGTATACATAAGTATGTACAGACTCTATTAAGCCATGCCATATATTTAGCACAATTTAATGACACTCACTTTTTACAACACTGTATGTGCCTCATCTCCCCGAGGTGTCCCTCAGACAGCTCAGGTAAGCTTATCACAAGCTGATCACCATAATTCACTGAATAGCACCCTCTACAAGTAAGGGTAAAATTATAACAATTTCCTGGTGAACCTCTTGAAGCAAGCCTGTGTTTTGTCCATGTGTAGCGATGACCCAGCAGGGTTGCTATGTGTTTCACATTTCACCCTGCTGCCAGACATCAATTAGACACACTTCTTAGTCAATGAACAGTCTCTTGCTTGCTTTTGTTATTTTTATTAGGGGATTGAACTTGGTTGGGGAAAAGGGACATGGGATGCCCATAGGATAAAATTAGTACTTTGAAGAATGTAGTAACTGCGTCACACTTCTCAGAAGAACAAGATGGCTGACCCTAAACTTGACAGGCTTTTACCTCAGGACTCTTCTTCCTCCAGCACACTACTTTACTGTCCAAGTCTAGTAATCCTGTCACGCCATCAGAACATGACTAGGTCTGACTCTGAATAAGTCCCAGTTAATTTACTTGATGACCCTTTGTAGGATGGGGCCTGCAGTACCCCTTTATGGCAGCAACCGTTTACTTGAGAAGAATAAAAAGGTGATGGGCTACTAAACCCAGCAAGCCCGACTTGCAAATCCTGCCCGCCCTCATGGCTGCATCGATTTAACACAAACTCCCACAGACTCTCCCTCTGGCTCTACATTCAGCTCCCCTGGCATGCCTCTTCCAGATCTCTCCACTGTGCTTTCACTCACAGACACCTGCCCTGGATCCTTCCTGAATGACTTACTCCAGACGTGCGGACCAACTGTCTCCTCCAGCTCCTGTTCCAGGACACCTCTCCATGACCGTTTAAGGAGAGGCTCCCTCCCATCTCCCGAGCTCCATGCCTGAGGTACACCCCCCCCAGAAACGAGGTTCCCCAGGCATGACAGTCTAATACTCTATCATCCAGTTCACTCAGCCGACAACTCCTCCCCCAGCAGGCTGACCATGGGTATATGTAGGAGGCCTGCCCCCTGCGAGTCCTAGTTGGGGATTGGTCAGAACTCCTCATATATACCCCATGCCACTCAAGCTCTCTGCCCTGCCCCTTTTCCAGAACATTCTCCTTGGAAACAGGGGAAGCACTAGGGATGCCACCTGTCCAGGATTCACCCGGACAGTCCGGGTTTTGAATCATGTGTCCTGGTTTCAGTCCGCCTGAGACCCGGACACATTATTCAGACTGGGCTGTGGCTCCCCAAGTAACCAAAATAGTCATACACAAATCTGTTGCCATCCAGGAGCTGCGGGTGGCTGTCTGTGGGCAGGTTTGGCATCACTGAAGGGTGAGGTGATGATGTCAGTAAGAGCAATTTGGCCACCCAAATGTGTCCTAGGTCTTTCATAAACCTATAGTGTTTACTGCAACAAAAAAAAAAATGCCCTGTGCCGCAAAATGTTCAGGTTTGGCTTGAAGAAAAGGTGGCAACCCTAGGAGGCACCCAAGAGCTAAAGTACATGTCAGTCACCCACTGCTACACTAAACCCCTCCCTTGCCCCCAGATCAAAACAAACAGGCCTAGCTCACAGCATAGCATCGAAGGTCTTTTTCCCGTCGAGAAAACCGCTCGTGTGTATGCTTTTCCGAGGGGAAAAAAACTTGCATGCTCATAATCAAGTATGAGACGGGAGCGCTCTTTCTGGTAAAACTAGTGTTCGTAATGGAGATAGCACATTCATCACGCTGTAACGGACTGAAAAGCACAAGGCTGAAAAGCGCGAATCGTCTCTCACCAAACTTTTACTAACACGAGGATCAGCAAAAGCAGCCCAAAGCGTGGCGCCATTTGAATGGAACTTCCCCTTTATAGTCCCGTCGTATGTGTTGTACGTCCCACCAGTTCCTATTTGAGTTCTTTTCCCCATTTGAGATCCAAAGCAGAACTGAGTCAAACGGATCTCTAGTGGAGTGTACTGTGTTGGCATTTTTACCCCCCCCCCTGGATTACAAATGGGTTCCTGAAATGTGCACCACCGTTTAAAGACTTGCATGCAAAGAATTTTACCCTTCCTAGAGACTGAGTTATATGGTCAGGCCTGGCCATCTAGGTAGTTTATTTAGTTGGTGCGCCATAGGGCGCATAGTGAAATACTGTTACACGTGGCGCGTGTGTGCCATATCTTCATAGTAATAGTGTGACTATTGCTGCAGGGCTCTGCAGATAGATTCTTATGATCTGTTATCACTGTTGATTTTCATTGCCATAGAAAGTAAATTCGTTATTCTTCTATAACTGCCTTGGTGTTTGAATTTAATCATAGAGCATAAGATATACACATATTACCCTAGACTAACTGTGCCAGAAGGGGGTCGAGTAAATTGCCGGGGGTTGGCGGAGCTGTCTTCAGGGCCCAAAATAAATCTGCGGCCCTCTTAACTGAAGGTATCGCTACACGTGGGGGTTCTCGTCCGGGATCCTGATACAGCAGGTGAACGCCAGAAGTGCCGGCATGGACCCACAAGCAGTAGAAGAGTGGTGCAAAGCCTCTAGGGCAGAGCCAAACAACTCGATAGTCATCAGCCTCCCTGGGGAGGAATGGTCGACTGAGATGGTAGAGGAGTTAATGAAGTTAGTGTCCCCAGATCACACACCGTGGGTGATGGATATAAAGTCAGACCCAGACACTTCATATCAGTATGCACTTGTGGAGTACGGGGACGGGATGCCAGAGGCTTGCAAGCGCAAGTGTGTGCGGACGCCAGACAACAGAACCTATAGGTTGGCGCACGCAGTAACGGTAAAGAAGAAACTATCACCGATGGGCCAGAAAGAGGGGACGGGGGTGACGCCCCCGGTGGCACCCGCACCTGCCACTGCTATATCACCAGAATTGATAAAGGCAATAGGGGATCTGCTAATCAAATGTCAGAAGACAAGCACGGTGCATGTAGAGACTAGCTACCGGAGACTGAAGACATTCTCAGGGAAGCTCCCTGTCCCTGCAGGGGAAGAAGATTTTGATACCTGGGTGGAGCAGGCATTACAAGCAGTAGAGGCATGGGAGGTGCCTGAAGCGCAGAAGAGGCAACGAGTGATAGAAAGCCTCAAAGGCGCAGCAGCAGAAGCAGTGAAAAGTTTTCGGTTTGGGAATGCAGATTGCACGGCTCAAGACTGTCTAGCCATGCTACAGGAAGAGTTTGGTCAATTGGAAAAGGTGACAGAGATGGTCTACCAATTTGAACATACTTTCCAACAGCCAAAGGAGAAACTTTCAGAGTATGTTAGGAGACTGAACAGGTTGCTGTGCAAGATTGTGTTGAAGAAGGGAATTAAGCCCCAAGATACAGATGCGGCAAGAATGAAGCAAGTCTTAAAGGGAGCGTTGCGCTCAGATCCAGTCTGGCTGCACCTGAAAACCTCGGGAGGAGGAACGTTACTGACTTATGCTGATTTGATAAAAATCATCAGAGATGAGGAGGCGCTACAACAGGACCAGCAAATGATTAAGACAAATGTTGTCCCCACACAGGTGTTAGTCAACCCAGTAATGACCCCTGAAAGAGACTCAGAGGTAGACACTCTAAAATCACAAATGTCCAAGGTGTTAGAGATGTTGACCTCTCTGATAGCAAAAGACCCAGAGGGTCCCAGGAGAGAAGTACCAAGGAAGGAACTATTCCCAATTGCCTCAGCACCCGCATCTTTACAAGAATGGGGAGATATAGTCTGCTTTAACTGTGGAGGAATTGGCCATATTGCAGCTACATGTTCCAGTCCCAAGAAGAAGAAAACGGACAACCGCAAGCCGGCGGGAAACTTCAGAGGGCCCCGGTGAAGGAGTCAACCGGGTGCCCATCACCTTCAGTGAGCTCCAAGCTGAATGCGAAGCAGAAGAAAAGAGGAGATAAAACACCTCAGAGGAAACACAACATTCCTCAACAGAGATACACCCCAGAGAAAGGGGGCAAGTCCCCTCGGAAGAGGCACAGCACTCCACAATAATAGTATCCCTCAGCGCGTCTGTACATCCATTGAAAGGAGGGAAACCAATGCATACCAGGCTCAAGAAAGATTAAAGTCCAGAGGGAGTTGGACGAGAGAGAGTCCGAAGGGAAAGGACCAGAAGAAGGCGATCCCTGCCAGGCCATATCCGGAGAAGCTGGTAGGCCCATCTCCTATAGTGCCCATTCAAGTGGAGGGAGTCTACACCAGAGCCATCTTGGATACTGGGGCACAAGTGACCCTATTATACCAGGATTTCTACGATAAGCACTTGAGTCACCTGCCCATCCAGAAGATAGAGGAACTGGAAATATGTGGGATTGGAACCCAGAGTTTCCCCTACGATGGCTATCGGCCCGTCAAGATGACTTTTGACCTATCCGTGGCTGGGAAGGCCGAAGTGTTTGACACCCTGGCAGTTGTGTGCCCTCGACCACCAGGAGCCAACAAGAGTTCCCTTATAATAGGGACAAACACGGACCTGGTCCGAAGACTCCTGACCCCTCTAGTGAAAGAGAAGGGGCAAGCGGCCACCAAGATCCACCCCATGCTGAAGACGGCCTACCAACGGCTGGTCCTAGAACAGAAGACCCCTGGAGAGGGGATAGGGAAGGTGTGGAGACTTGAAAGAGAAGGGGTAGTGTTGCAGCCCGGCAAAGTAACCTGTCTCAGAGCCACTGTGAAGCTCACTTGGGAGCAGCCTGGACCCTTTGTCATGCTGGAGTCCGACCAAGGGAAGAGTCCCCCGGTCTGGAAGTGATACCAGAAGTGATTCCACTGAAGGCCCTGAAGAAGGCCCATTGTAGAGTTCCGGTGAGTGTTAGGAACACTACAGGTGGCTCCATGGAAATCCCAGCCAGGATGCTGCTGGGCCAGGTGAGCCCTGCTGCCCCGGTTACCCTGTCAGAAGTCAAGGGGACGGGTGAAGGAGGAGATGTTTGGGAGAAGCTGTCCATGGAAAACACGAATTTGCCCAGGGCTTGGAAAGAGAGAGCCAAGGCCCAGTTGACCAGATGGGAGAAGATCTTCTCCAAAGATGAGTTCGATGTGGGGTGTGCAAGGAGTGCCACCCATCGGATCCGCCTCCAAGAAGACAAGCCCTTCAGAGAGAGGGTCAAGCGGGTCCCACTAGCAGATCTGGAGGATTTAAGGGAACAACTCGCAGAACTCAAGAGGACTGGTGTGATCCGGGAGTCTAGAAGCCCCTATGCCTCCCCGATAGTGGTGGTCAGGAAGAAGAATGGGTCATTGAGGCTCTGTATAGACTACAGGACTCTCAACAGGAGAACCATACCCGACCAGTACACCACTCCGAGAATAGAGGACGCCTTACAGAGTTTGTCTGGAGCCAAGTGGTTCAGCATTATGGATCTCAAGAGTGGATACTATTAGATCCCTATGCATCCAGAAGATAAGGAGAAGACAGCCTTCATAACCCCAGTGGGGTTCTTCGAGTTTAATAGAATGCCTCAGGGACTGTCTGGAGCTCCTGCTACCTTCCAACGTCTCATGGAGAAGACTGTAGGGGACATGAACCTCATTGAAGTCCTTGTATACCTGGACGATGTCATTGTCTTTGGGAGAACCCTGGAAGAACACGAAGAGAGGCTGGAAAAGGTGTTGAGAAGACTCAGTGAGGAGGGACTCAAGCTTTCACCTGAGAAGTGTCGGTTCTACCAGTCTTCTGTGAACTACCTGGGGCACATAGTGTCTGAAGAAGGGGTGGCCACAGACCCTGAAAAATTGGAGGCAGTTACCTCCTGGCCACGACCCACAACAGTAACAGAACTCAGATCCTTCTTGGGGTTCTGCTCCTATTACAGGAGGTTTGTGGAAGGATTTGCCCGAATTGCTAGACCATTGAATGAACTACTCAAGACCGAGGGGGAAGAGGACGACTCAGGGCCCAGGAAGCCGGGAGAGTCAGTCAGAGATCAGTGGAACCAAAAGTGTGAAGAAGCCTTCCAGGCGTTGAAGGAGAGCCTAACCACTGCCCCAGTCTTGGCCTACGCAGACCCAACCAAACCCTATGAACTACATGTAGATGCTAGTCATGATGGTCTGGGAGGAGTACTTTACCAAGAACAAGAAGGACAACTGCGGCCTGTTGCCTACGTGAGCAGGAGCCTGACCCCCTCTGAGAAGAACTACCCCACTCACAAGCTGGAGTTCCTGGCCCTTAAGTGGGCGGTAGTAGACAAGCTCAAAGACTACCTGTATGGGGCGGGGTTCACTGTGAAGACCGACAACAACCCCCTTACCTACCTTTTCACTACAGCAAAGCTGGACGCCACTGGACACAGGTGGCTGGCCGCATTGTCTGGATTAAATTTCAGCCTAAAGTACAGGCCAGGGACTGGAAATCGAGATGCAGATGCTCTGTCCAGAAGATCTCATGGCCCCACCAGTGACATGGAAGACTGGACTCAAGTGGCACCTGACGGGGTGCGGGCCCTTTGTCAAGGGGCTGAATTAAAAGCCAGAGGAGGCTCAAGGGCGGAAGAGATAGGAGTTACCATGGTAGGAGTCCCCAAACAATACTGTGGAGTAGCTCAACTGGAGGAAGACCATCTGCCAAAGTTGTCCAAGAAGGAACTAAGATGCGACCAATTAGAAGACCCCATGGGGAAATTGGTTCTGGAAGCCCTGGAGAATCAGGATCCAAACAGACTCCTGCGTCACTCCTCAAAGGAAGCTCGCCTGTTGAGGAAAGAGTGGGACAGGTTACAGGTGCATCAGGGAGTGGTCTACCGAAGGGGCCCCTCTGATGACCAGGAAGATAAATGGCAATTGTTTCTTCCGGAAAAACATTGAGAGACTGTTCTGATTGCCCTACATGACAATCACGGCCACCTAGGGGCGGAAAGGACCTTTTAACTCGTCAGAAGTCGGTTCTATTGGCCCTGCATGAGGGCAGAAATAGAAGAGTACTGCCATTCATGTGCACGCTGCATCCAGAGGAAGACTTTACCCCATCAAGCTGCCCCAATGGGCCATCTACAAAGTCAAGGCCCAATGGATCTGGTATGCATTGATTTTCTCTGCCTCGAACCCGACCTGAGTGGACTAGGAAATGTTCTGGTGATAACCGATCATTTCACCCGGTATGCCCAAGCTTTTCCAACCAAAGACCAGAAGGCTTCCACAGTAGCCAAGGTACTTATGGAGAAGTATTTTGTCCATTATGGGCTGCCACAGCGACTCCATTCAGATCAAGGAAGGGACTTTGAGAGTCGGCTGATCCGGAAACTCCTGGATTCGTTAGGAATCAAGAAAACTCGAACCACACCTTACCACCCACAGGGAGATGCTCAGCCGGAGAGGTTTAATCGAACCCTGCTCAACATGTTGGGAACTCTGGATAGTGAGAAGAAACAACATTGGAGCAAACACATAGCGGCTATAGTACACGCTTACAACTGCACCACCAGTGATGCTACAGGCTACTCCCCATATCGACTCATGTTTGGGAGAGAAGCAAGGTTACCTGTGGACCTGGCCTTACATCATCTCTTTAGACCATTCTTCAGCCACATCCCACAAAGGATATGTGGACAGGCTCAGACACAGCCTGAAAGTAGCCTATGAACAAGCTCAAGCGGCCTCAGATCAAAGGGGAGCTTGAAACAAAAGAAACTTCGACTTGAAGGTCCGGGTGCAAGACCTGCAGCCCGGGGACCGAGTACTGCTACGCAATCTGGGGGTCCCTGGAAAACACAAACTTGCAGACAGATGGAGATCTGAACCCTATGTCATCTGTAGGAAGCTGCCGGGCC
Organism: Rana muscosa; assembly: GCA_029206835.1. Lineage (NCBI taxonomy): Eukaryota > Metazoa > Chordata > Amphibia > Anura > Ranidae > Rana > Rana muscosa. Next base: position 365,892,689 of record CM055116.1, read on the forward strand.
TACCTGTCTACAAGTTGAAGCCAGAAGGGAAGGTAGGACCACTGAAGACGTGGCATCGATACCCCCAGGCCAAACACTCGGTCCCAGACCTCTCGGGCTGAAGATGGAGAGGCCTCTGAACTCAGTGGAGATGAAGGAAGAGAACTTGACTGTGGCCTTCCCCAACTCCAGGAACTTCTGCTATAGATCTTTCAACTACTGAAGACACTATAGATGGACAACTGAATGCAGAAGCCGCTGAGTTCATCCCATCTAGTCCTTTATCAGATTACTGGGAAGATGCTTGTGATACTTACTCTGAAAAGGACCCTAGAGACTCTATGTATCCCTCGGCTCCTGAAGCAGATGTTACAGAGCCTGCCGTGTCGCCCGAGCCTGCTACAGAAGAAGAGCCTGTGGCGCCAGAGCCAGGAACCCCAAGAGAGCAAAGGGCTCGCAGAGTCATAAGGCCTCCCAAAAAGTTGACCTACCCACAAATGGGGAAGAGCTCAGAAGATTCTGTGGTCACTACCAGGAGGAGTGTAGAGAATCCGGATCCCTCCACTGTTCATTTGGTGGAGGGCAGCCCCCACTCACTCTCTGGCACAGTTAGGCAGGCCACGCATGATAGTGTGACCTGTGGGCAAGGGAATTCAACCCCTTTGTTTTGGTGGGAATTCCCTATGCCAACATCATACGAAATGTTGTCTAGGGTTGTACGCAGTGTATGCTAGAATTGTCTTTGGGGACCAAAGAATTTAAGTGGGGGGAGTGTGTAGCGGGGTCCCCTTTAAGACTCCCAGGACTACCTTACCCATAACCCCTTTCGGCAATGTTTCCACCCCAGAGACTCATGGGAGGGGTTATAAAAGGAGGAGGCGAGGCTGGGCTCGGCCTCTTTGGGACACGAGACTTCAAGGGAGAGATCTTCCTGTGCGGATCCGCTGTGGTGCAAGGCCTGAAGCCTGGGGCCTTGTGCTGTTACCCAAAGAGCCTTCCACCCCATCGCGAGCCTGGGTGGCATCTGACTCGGTTTTCTTCAACCGCTGCTGAGCCGGAGACCAGACTGCTGCAGAGCTGTGTGAGGAGACACAGCAGGTGGAAGTTCCCGGACTGGGATCGCGTCCGGAGGGGTGAGCGAGCACTTGCTCAATCCACAAATACTTTATACCATTGTTAGGCCTACAGACTGCCGTGGCCCACCAGTTCCTATTTGAGTTCTTTTCCCCATTTGAGATCCAAAGCAGAACTGAGTTAAACGGATCTCTAGTGGAGTGTACTGTGTTGGCATTCCCCCCCCCCCCCCGGATTACAAATGGGTTCCTGAAATGTGCACCACCGTTTAAAGACTTGCATGCAAAGAATTTTACCCTTCTTAGAGACTGAGTTATATGGTCAGGCCTGGCCATCTAGGTAGTTTATTTAGTTGCTGCGCCATAGGGCGCATAGTGAAATACTGTTACACGTGGTGCGTGTAATCAGTAGTTATAGTGTATAGTTATAGTGTGACTATTGCTGCAGGGCTCTGCAGATAGATTCTTATGATCTGTTATCACTGTTGATTTTCATTGCCATAGAAAGTAAATTCGTTATTCTTCTATCACTGCCTTGGTGTTTGAATTTAATCATAGAGCATAAGATATACACATATTACCCTAGACTAACTGTGCCAGAAGGGGGTCGAGTAAATTGCCGGGGGTTGGCGGAGCTGTCTTCAGGGCCCAAAATAAATCTGTGGCCCTCTTAACTGAAGGTATCGCTACATTAGTATGGCGATCGCCCCTGCTGAGCATTTATGTTCTGACAGGGGGCCTGCCCCTCTCCCACCAAAACATTCTGGCCCGGGCCGAAATGTCGGCTGGTTTCTTTCGAGCCGGCCGATGCTGGTTGACATTCAGCCCATGTGTACTAGGCTTTGCAGTGCTTGTTGACTGCCCACTGTTGTTGACAAGGAGCTGGGGAGACAGCTCTGACTAGAGTGATTTAATGCATACATGTGGATTCCTGTACTCACTCCTGTTCCCCTGAAAGCTAAGTATGAGCTGCTGGGGGGGGGGGGGGGGGGTAGGCATTTAGGAAAACCTGTGGCTTTGCCCTGCATGGGTAAAACACAGGTTTGCTTTAAATATAGAACAAAAATGTGTTTTTCTGAAATGAACAGATGGCTGTCCCACTGGTGCAGCTGTACTAGTAACAATGTAGATGTGTGTGATTTAGTAACAGTTGTTGTTAGAGTACATGGTACAACAGCTGACATACTGATGACTTCCTCACATCTTTCAAGCCTTATGTAAATAGTGAACACCTCCACAGTTCATTTTATTTCGGCTTTAAATCAAACCTAAGGCAAATGCAGGATTGTAAGAAATTCCAACTCTGCCACTAAAGTGTACCAAAACAGTGTTATGAATGAAAGTATTTGACACCCACTTTTTACGCCACTGATCGGCTGACCCCGCTTGGCTTGTCAGCCCCAACGTGACCAGCCTCTGTGCCTGTGTTAAGGTACTAACAGCTGGAGGGAGATGGTCACAGCTAATAGATATGTGTGATACAAATGTTCCCAGGAGTTTACATTTTAGACAGCAGGGCATAAGGTTGTAAAATAGTTAAGGCTTGTTAGGTGGTTTATGCCAACTTTACCCACTTGCTTAGTGGGCACATACACCCCCTTCCTGCTCACGCCAGTTTTCAGTGCTGTCACTCTTCGAATGAAAATGCACGGTCATGCATCACTGTACCCATATGACATTTTTATACATTTTTCACACAAATAGAGATTTATTTTGGTGGTATTTAATCACCACAGGGTTTTTTTTTTTTTTTTTGCTAAACAAACAAAGAAGACCGAAAAAAAATAATAAAAAAAAATAAAATAATAGTTTGTTTTTCTCCTTGACTGATGTGTGCTCATGAGGCTGCACTGATGGGCACTGATAGGCTGCAGTGATAGGTGGCACTGATGGGCATTGATATGTGACACTGATGGGCACTGGTGGGGACTGATCAGGAGGCACTGATGAGGCTGCACTGATAGGTGGCACTGATAGGTAGCACTGATGGGCACTGGTAAGTTGCACTGATAGGCAGCACTGATGATGAGGCACTGATGGGCACTGATTGGCAGCACTGATAGGTGGCACTGGTTAGCAGTACTAATGGGCACTGGTAGGTGGCACTGGTGGGCATTGGTTAGAAGCACTGGTAGGCACTGGTTAGCAGAACTGTATAGGAACGACGTCCCTTTTATAGAAGCCGATAATTATCTTGTTGTTTTCTCTAAAAAGCAGATTACCGGCTTCTGTTTATTTCATCTGATCAGATGTCATTGGCTGACAACTGATCACATGGTAAAGGGCCAGGATTGGCCCTTTACTCCGATCTGTGATCAGCCGAGTCCCAGGGACTCAGTGACCACAGAGCGTGCCCCAGGGAGCGTGCGGGCAGCGTGAGCACAGGAGGATGTCCATGTATGCCATCCCGGCAATTTAAGCCCACGCTGTAGCACTATAGCACGGGCTTCAAATGGTTAAACAAATTACTTTCCCTGAATGCATGTAAATATTCAGGAATTCTGAATTAGCTAAATACACTGAACATTTAAGATTTTTTGAACCCAAGAACAAAAATTGATAGTGTTGCAGCTTACTGTCACCTTAGATGTGGAGGCTGCATTTGTTTTATTTTTTTCACACTTTTCTTCTCTTTTTTTAACCTGGTAATCCTGCCAATAATGCACTTCCTGTCCTAGGATCACAACTGCACTGAGAAGCATTGTCACTGAGACAGGGAGTGAGTTTCTACTACATAACACAGTGTTAGGACTACCTAACACCTCCCTCTCCTAAGGTGCAGGGAAGAATAACAGTCCAGAGGCAGAAAACAGAGGAAAATTTCAACTCACAATTTTTTTTAGAACAGCTACTTTTTTTTTGCCCGAACAGATAGGATAACGAAATGCGTAGAGCCGAGTTGTGTGCACTAACATCATCATGCTGCTGTCGCTCCCTTTTTTATGTATAATTTTTTGTGTTTAAGTTCTGATGTGCAAGTTTGGCTTTCATGGAATAAAGAGTTATTACTGTAAAACACCATGAGAGCTTATTCCTATGTAGCGGACCCCCCACAGGGTAGAGGATCTGTGTGCTACACCTGTGTAGCGGGGTATTGCTCTTCAATCCCGCAGAAACTACATTACCCAGTAGACATTGAGACACCCAGGGTGCATTGCCCCACGCAGGGACTGCTGGGGTGGACTTTATAAGAGAAGGCGGAGCGGAAATCTTTCCCTTTGGACATCGCCCGCCCAGCAAGTGGAACTCCTGTCTGAGTTTGCTGTGACGTTAGGCCCGAAGCCTGGGCCCTTTTCCAAAGAGCCTTCCACTCTCATCGAGGAACCTGAGGAACGTCTCTCCATTGTTGCTGCATCGTTGCCAGGAGGACCGAAGACTCGGATGTCGAGAGACCTGTGTACCTAGACACAGCAGCGAAAGAAACGGACACAAACTGGTCCGGTTAGGTGAGAGAGCACCTGCTCAGAGACAGATACAGTATCCCTTTTACCCTTGTGGATTACAGTTTATTCTTCAAAGTGCACCACCGTTGCTAGCGAAGATTTCTCTGCAAGACTTTCGCTTAGTTCAGTCAGGCCTGACTGGGTAGTGTAGACATTGCGGGGCGCCATCTTGTCCACGAGGGAGACTAGCTGCAGCGGGGACAGTGAGGGTTACAAAATACTGTATACTTGTCTGCTCATTTAAATACTGTTTTATTGCAGGGCTCTGCACATGACATGTACACTGTTGTTCTTTTGCTTACCCACTAATTTGAGTGAATACATAAGGGTCAAGTATACTGGTGTTGGTGTCATTTATTCAGCAGAAGTGCAGGTTAAATATAGTTTTAACTTATTGCTGTGTGTTCTTGTCATAGTATTGTGTCACCGTGAGTTGCAGGCCACACAATCCTATCATCCCCTACTAACTGTGCCAAGGGAGGGTAGAGCCGATTGCCAGGGGTTGACAGCGGTGCACTACAGGGCCCAAAATATACCAGCAGCCCTCTTAGCTGGGGGTATCGCTATACCTATAATTGCTGGGTTGGACCGAGTGAGATGTGATGACAGTCCACATAGTCTAATTTATTCCTCCTGGCAGTGGTTGTAACCGGGCTAGAGGCGGCAGCCGTTATACAGACACAGGAGCTGTGCCGAGCAGCAGTTCATACAGGAGTGAGCTTTTAATTGCAGTGATCATTTTATATCTCTGTTTTGGGGTATGGGATCTGGTAAACCACCCTTTTGTTTGTGGTGGTGGGAGGAGCACCATTGATAGTGGTGGATGTCATCTGAATGGAAAATCTAGCTGCATGTATATTTTCACCTGGAGCAAGTCTGGTTTGACTTTTTATATTCCTGAAATCATAACTACTGTACACTCATTTGATCAGACATATTTAAATTTGTTTGTGTGTTTATGATATGAATTTTCACTTGAATTATTATATGAATTCTCACTTTATATTACTGGATAGCATTACTTATCCATTTGTTGTAGATTTTATTTAGCATTTTATATTATGTATGTAATCTCACTTTGATTTATCAAATATTTAGTTACAATTTAAATATTAAGGGCTCAGGTACTGGCACTGCAACTTTATACACAAATATAATAACAAGCTTTCAATAGTATTTTTAAAAGACCAAAAGACAGCAAATAAAATGCATTTATTATTAAAGTTTACATACAGGTTAAATATTTATACATTACAAGTTTTCAAGCCTAAATTATCCAGTATTGAAACCAAACTTACTGAGTCAGGGCCACAGGCTATTCAAGGTAAAATATTTCTGCATTGTCAACACTGTACCTGATGCACATGCATTAACTATATTTCCTTCTATTAATATATCTTCAATAAAATATAAAAATATTAGTAAAACATAACTGCAATGTTTTTATGACATGAAAACATTTTGATGTCTTCATGTTTCTAACAGATAAGTGTTACAGAAAAAAGAATTCTTGTTCCTGAATATTTCTGTGCTTTTTTTAAATAGGTTATTAGGTTTGAAACAAGAAAAACTATGATCATACAGTGGGTATAGAAAAGAATCACCCCCTTTAAAATATCCACATTTTGTTGACGAAATGAAGACAGACACAGTTTTTGTTTTATCCAGTTGTATTTACGGAGTGCAACTTATAACATCTTAGTGAAAGATATAACACCATGTCAGATTTTTTTATTTTATTTTTTTATTAAAAAACAATCACTGAGTTGTAAAAAGGATGACCACCTTGTGTCAGTATTTTTTGTTGAACCACCTTTTGCTTTACTTCCAGCCTTTAGGCTGGGTTCACACTAGTGCGAATTAGATGTGGTTTTCTCCACATTCAATTCGCATGTCGGGAGACTTTGACCGGCTCTCAAAGGAGCTGGTTCACACAGGTCCAGGATGGCTGTGGAGCGGTTTGCAGAAGAGTCCCGTGCAGGGGAGGGCTGGCAGCTTTAGGCCTGGGGGGCAAGTCCAGTCCAGTGGCCCAATAAACCACCGAATCAGCTCACCATCCCCAGTGTGTGTCTATCATAGGAGCTGGTCCATGAGACAGGACTTCGTATGACAGCGGCCGCCGGTTAAGCGGGAGATCCCTGCTGTGTAATCGGGTGGCGCTTGCCCCTCTGAGGCAGGCCAATGGGCCCAGTGGGACCCATGGCAGGGCTCTCTCCCTCTGCCCCAGCTTATGTTGCACCCACCCAGGATTGGCCCTGAAAAGTGGGGACAAAATCGGGCACAGGCTTTGTTCCGAAGACAGTGTCCTCAGTCCGGGGACGTCTGGTCACTCTAAGCTAGTGGCCAGCAGGACCCACAGGCCAGTGACCAGCAGGACCCACAGATCCGCGGGCAGATTCCAGCAGGACCCACAGTCTGTGGGTCCTGCTGGGAGCTGGCCGCTGACCTGTGGGTCCTGCTGGCCGCTGACCTGTGGGTCTTGCTGGCCGCTGACCTGTGGGTTCTTCTGGGAGCATGGCCAGCTCCCAGTAGGACCTACATGCCAGCAGGACCCATAGGCGATGGCCAGCTCCCAGCAGGACCGAAAGTGATGACAGCTATTTTGAAATTATTGGGTGGACACTGGGGCGCAGGGTAAATAGTGTATGGGGGGGAGTGAGTGGATAGATGGGATGTGGGGTTCAGCTGGGAGTGTCAGGGTCTCTCACCTCAGCAGGTCCTTGCACAGCCTCCTCCAGTCTTGGGGGGGGGGTGATGCTGCTGTCCTGGGGTCAAGTAAAGTTGCAGCCCGAGCCAGTCACAGACGTGGGTCCCGACTCCCTGACGCGCCCTGCTGCCTCTGCCTGCCTCCAAGATCTAGGAGTGGTAGTTTTTCCTGGCTGCGCTGCTCTCAGTTCTCCACTCACCGGGAGCTTGAGCACTACAACTCCAAGAATTTCACAGCCACTGTGCGCATCATAGGCAGCCACTGTGCCCATAAAATGCAGCCACTGTGCCCATAAAATACAGCCACTTTGCTCATAAAATGCAGCCACTGTGCTCACCACTGTGCCCATAAAATGCAGCCACTGTGCCCATAAAATGCAGCCACTGTGCTCACCACTGTGCCCATAAAATGCAGCCACTGTGCCCATAAAATGCAGCCACTGTGCCCATCATATGCAGCCACTGTGCCCATAAAAAAGCAGCCTCTTTGCCCATAATATCCAGCCTCTCTGCCTATCATATGCAGCCACTGTGACCCCCCCCACCCGCTGTCTGACCGGCACTTACCCAATCCTGGTGGCGGGTCAGGGAGTGGGTGAGGCTGGCGAGCTGTGGGACATGCAGCGGGTCAGGTGACGGCTCCTGCGTCCTCCATGGTTCCCATGTGTCTCTTCTTCTGTTCCGCTAGGCGTCGAAAAGAGATGCCTATGCCTTCAGCCAATCAGGTGATGGGTATTAGATCCGCACTTCCTGATTGGCGGAGAGGAGGGTTAGTGTTAGAAAAGCAAAATAATATTTTGCTTTTCTAACACACTTGGGTGGGCTCCGAGCGCAATTCTCTGCGCTCCAAGTCCAGCTTTTTTCAAGCCTTTTCGGGTGCTTCAAAAATACCCCTGCAGCTGTAATTCAGGCGTCCGGTTCCTGAAAAGGGGCCGGACGCCTGAATAGGGGGTGGTTACAGCAGCCATGGATAGATTCATGCAATGCATGAATCTATCTTTTCTACACAGAGGGGGGTGGCTGGAGAGAGTGGGAGGGGCGCCCGTAATGGACGCACTGCCACTGGGTTTAGGCATGAAAGGGTTAGGGGTTAATATCAGCTCCCAGCATGAAACAATGAGGAAGACAAAACAAGAAGGAAGAGAGAAATCCTTATAGTGTAAGACCTTTCTTTTCAATAATTAAAAAAAAATTCTGTCCTCTCGCCTTAATGGAGTGACAGTCCGCTCACCCTGCTGCCTCTCATCCGTCCTCCTCCTGTGGGCTGGGGAGTTTCTGCCCCCGAATATTGCTAATAGAACTGCTGGTGCTAGTGACTATATTTCCCACAAAGCTTTGCAGCTTCTGGAGGCCTGGCTGATGGGCTCCTCCCCTACCAATGAGGAAGCAGGGGAGGGAACAGAGTAGGCGGCTGGGCTTTGAGAGCGGAGCTAGCACATGCTGCATTTTCCGGAGGAGAGGCGGGGGGAAATCCCCCGCAGGAGCGGACAGACTGGCTCTCACTTCACTGTCGGTGGATTATTGTGTGAGCGTGACCAGCGGGGGTTGCGGGGCCGCGAGTGACAGAGCGGCCCCCGCTACATAAGTGATTGGCACTGGAGCCTCACCTCTACCCTGACATGACTTCCTCCGGGAAAAAAAAGTTAGCGGACGGCCGCCGGCCCTTATGCATATAGGTTAAAGCAGCCTGGGGGGAAATCTCCACCCTGCCCCCTGGCCCAGCCTGCCCCTGGTCCCGTGCATCTTCTGGTCCATTTCAGGACAAAATCCGGCCACAAATTTGGGCCCGATTTGTCCCTGAAATAAAGAACAGGGACACACCACACCCCTGCTGTGAGCCGCTCCGCGTGGCAGTGTGAGCCCAGCCTGAGTTTGTTGGGATATGCCTCTGCTAACTTTGCACATCTAGACTTTGCAATATTTGCCCACTCTTCTTTGGAGAACTGTTCAAGTTCGGTTAAATTTGATGGTAAACATTTGTGGATTGCAGTCTTCAAGTTATTCTACAGATTTTCAATGGGGTTTAAGTCTGGGCTCTGACTAGGCCATGCAAGGAAATTCACCTTTTTCTCTTTGAACCATTGTTTGGTAATTTTTGCTGTGTGCTTTGGGTCATTGTCATGTTGGAAGGTGAACCTTCTTCCCATTATCAACTTTCTGGCAGAGGGGAGCAGATTTTCCTCAAGAATTGGATGGCATTTTCCCCCATCTATTTTTCCTTCTATCCTGACAAGTGCTCCATAGAATTTTGGTTTGAGATATTGCCTAGGTCTCTTTTGGAAATGTCCAAACCTTTATTTTGAATAGTCATGATTTTGCTGCTACTCCTCTTTTACTACACATATCTCTTTGTTTTTGGGATGAATGCTGCTCTCTGGATATGTCATATTTTATGTATCTTTTGAGTACTTTGGAACACCACTACTGTTATGTGTATAGGTTGTATGAGCTTTTTTTTTTATTGGTTGTAACTCAATAAACGTTATTTCTGATTAAAAAAAAAAAGAAAAAAAAAGAAGGAAGTTATTTTTAAAGCAATAAGGATACACTGAAGACAAAGAAGATAACCCAGTTATTGCATAGGGCATCCTTCACATGGGCATACTTAAAGGGTAACTCCACTTTCGTGGGGGGAATATTTTTTTTTTAGCAAATAAAGAAAAAATTATATAGCTTATACAATTACGACACAAGTCATATTGTAATTGAATGTTATTAAAAATTTCCTTTCCTTTTCAATCTGCAGCTGCTGTAATTTTCTGAAAATGCAATGCCATATGGCTACCTGCAGCTGTTCTGTACACAAAATGTGTACTGACCACCCAACAGAAACATAATTTCCTGCTTGTGTGATTGGCTCAGAAATTTTCCCAAAAGTCTGCCTAAGATACAAGTCAGATTTTAGGCATCCCTTGCAACATAAATGTAATTTTTGATGAGATACTCCCAATAGGAACAAGTCTAAAGGGATGCAGGCCCAGCAGCTTTCCTCATTAGTGCTGTGCAGCTGCACAGTTGACGGATAATTATGAAACCACTCCCATTAGACCCACTCAACCCAGAGGCACAGAGGAACAAACAGTGATTTCTGCAATATAACAAAAGGTAGAAATCTGCAAAAAAGGTTGTTATAATCCTTGCAATGTACATAGATCACCCAGAGGGGAATGTTCTTTTCTCAACAAATGTGGAGTTACGCAGTTGCTGCTCCCAATTTGACATCCATGTTGGTGCGGGTGCGTGTCCCAGAATGCACACCATCTACGTTTGGGGACACGCACCTGCATGCCCCTATACCTAATTGGATGTCAAATTGGTAGTGGCGGCTGTGTCCATGCAGCCATTGCATCCCAATTGACATGAATCGGACTGGCTGTACGTGGATGCATGGACCGTCTGTGCATCCTGTTCGGGCAAAACACTGCCCTCATATGGATGTGCGCTTAGGTATGCCCATGTCAACACCTCAGTTCAGGCATAAGTAAACTGTAAAGCAAGTTACAAAAATAATAATGCATTTAATCTACAATTCTGTTACAATGACTGCCTATCACTAGCATCATGTAACAAATTAGCATGCTGCCCAAACACAATCTCCAATATTCAGTTAACTCAAGTGACAACAAGTAATGAGAATGAAAACTGCTGGCTCAGGTTAAACACAACATTCTGTGCAGGCAGTAAAATAGGAGTGTCGTTCCACCTCACACTAGAACTCTACAATTGATGTATTATATTTAGGCGCATTAATGTTGCTGTATATTGATGGTGCTGATCTAGAATGGAAACCTATAATTATTATTTATGCAGAATTTATACTTTCTACCAAGCCGTAGAGGAGAAACATTGCCTTGTTACAAACAGGATCATAGTAACGCAATTAGCTGACATGCCATTGTGGCTGCCTAGAGATATAAAGTTTGGCTGCTTTTCCACTGCTTTGTGGAATATTTTCCCATGCAGTGCTCCTATACCAGCACTTCATATAACTGGAAACTAAACATTATAGGTATAATATTCCAGACAAGCTGATGTTAAAAATAGACAGCGTAACACAAGCAGTTACAGTGTTATTTTAAAGGGAAAAATGTAACAATTTGGGGATCAATGCTATTTTACTGCGTTTTTTAACTGAAGTTTATATTTGCTGTTTTATTATGGAACAAGTTTTGTATGTAAAGCGGCTATTTTTAAAGCTGATGATTGGTAGCTATATATTGAACAAGATAGTATAACTGCAAATTTTAATATTGGGTTTTTTGTTAAATGTGCACCTATCCTGTCTCACTCGCTCTATCACTCTCTTTCATTTGCTCTCTTGCTTTTCTGCTCAGTCAAATTCAAATAAGCTTTAATGGCACAATAAAATACATAGCATTGCCAAAGCAATTGGGGAATTTTTATAGTTTGGAATTGGGGGTAGGAGATGGAAGGAGTAACTCAAAGAATATTATTGGGGGTACAGCAAAAAAGAAAGGCAATAGGAGACGAGTCCATGAATTGCATCAGATTAAGGCATAATATGAAGGAGAATAGGAGACGATTCACAATTTTTTAAATTGTACTTGTATACTCATTAAAAATTGTTTTTGTATCTTTTTAGGACAGTAACATCCTAAAGTGAGAGGTCATCACATGTACCCTGGAAAGCACAGTCTGGAATCACAGATGTGGTTTTGCTTGTGGTTCCTGAAGGAAGCCATCTTGATTTCCCCTACAATATCTGTTTAAAGAAATTGGATATTTCCTGTATGTGGGCAGTGTATAATAGCTTCTCTGCTCAGCCAGAGCCTGCTGTAGATATCCAAAAATGTGTGCGTTTGCAAGACAGTGGTTGGCCAGGATCAAGGGCCAGATAGGCCTTTTAATATAGTGTTTTGGCTTATAATAAACAATACATTCATTTGAATGTTTGTTTCCTTTTATGTCACCTTAGGTTTTCCTTTGTGGTTTTCCTCCACAATGTTTTCATGGGGGATCTGTTAGGATAGACATATGGGAGGAGCGCCATATTACTACATACTACATTATTTTTTCCTGCTCCACTTATATTTACTTATTTGGTTAGTTAGTCACAGACCAGAATAAGGCTGGCCATACATGTTTCATTTTTTTTTTTCATGCAGCCAATGGGCTGAACAGAAACAACTGAACTGATTCCCCCATCCACATATTTGAGGTGAATAGGGGATTCCTCCCCGCTGTGCGATTGTATTCTGACAGCAAGGAAGAGGGGAGGCTCCCCCTACCCCCAGCAGAATACACAGATCAGCACTGTAGCCATTGGCTGCAACTGCTGATTGAGTGGTAAACCCGAAAGGGTGATTGAACAGAAGTTAATTGATAGATTGACCTCTGTTCAACTGCAGAGGCCACACATAATTTAAAATGTGTCCAGTCCCTGCTTAGCCAACCAAATATCGACCCATGTATGGCCAGCTTAACCATGTCCATATCAGCAGTCCTGCACTTGGTATGCATATGCTTGTTTCTGTGGTCAGTGTTTCACCATGTACTGCTAGCACACATCCTAGAAAACAAAATAGTAATTGTAAAGGGGTATGGTGGCACTGCCAAATATATAAGAATAAATATGTGTATATAGTGCGTTACATCATAACATCCTCTAAGTCAGGGGTAGGCAATCTCGGCCCTCCAGCTGTGGTGAAACTACAAATCTCATCATGCCTCTGCCTCTAGGAGTCATGCCTGTGATTGTTATGCCGCGTACACACGACCATTTTTCTCGTTGGGAAAAATGAATTTTTTTCTCTTTGACGAGAAAAACGCCTGTGTGTGGGCTTTCCAGCATTTTTCCCGACGAGAAAAACTGCAAGAATCACGACGAGAAAAATTAGAACATGCTCTAATTTTTCTAGTCGTGATTCACGGCATTTTTTTCCGCGGCAGTTTTCCCATAAGGAAACACTGCCAGGGAGCCCACACACAGAGGAAAAATTTCGTGAAAACCGGCCGTGTGTAGGGGACCAAGCCGGTCCTCGTTTTTCATGTCGAATTTCTCGGCTGTGTTTTCACCGTCAAGAAAATCGATCGTGTGTACACGGCATTAGGGTCTTGCAATATCTCATGGGACTTGTAGTTTAAAAACATCACCTATGACAAATATAATAATCAATATAAATAAATATAAATAAAGTGCAAAGTGCTTATAGTGCAAAACATGACCATCAAACTGTTTCAGATCATCAAATGGGAAATTTCCTTGAAACAACAGAAAATTAAAAATATAAAAATATTAAATTTGTTCTCTGGTGCAAAAAACAGTCCAAAAAATAAACAGGCGGAGCTTGGAGCGCCATCATGTCACTTCCGGTTGTGAATTTTTGTCTGTGGAGCGCAAGGTGTCCCAGATTCTTGGCTGTAAACGATTGTTACTGATCTTCTAGCACTATTGATAGTGCGGTTTTAAAGTTACAACCTGCTTTTTTGATTGAACAAACTCATATACCGTATATACTCGAGTATAAGCCGAATTTTTCAGCACATTTTGTATTCTGAAAAAGCCCCCCTCGGCTTATCCTCGAGTGACGGTCTCCCGCTGTGTCATGCAGTCTTAACTGTTCAGCGGCCGTCCACTGTAACAAAGCCTCCTCCTCGTCTGTGATAGACAGCACACTGAACACTGATACAATGCTGGAAAACTGAATCAGTGTTCTGTCTAACACAGATGAGGAGGAGGCAGGGGTTTGTTACAGTGGACGGTCGCTGAACAGTTAAGACTGCATGACACAGCGGGAGACCGTAATCAAAGGTACATGAGGCTGCAGATGGGCACAGTGAGGCTGCAGATGGGTACTGATGATACAGGTTGGCACAGTGAGGCTGCAGATGGGCACAGTGAGGCTGCAAATAGGCACTGTGAGGCGTCAGATGGGCACAGTGAGGCTTCAAATGGGAACAGTGAGGCTGCAAATGGGAACAGTGAGGCTGCAAATGGGCACAGTGAGGCTGCAAATGGGCACAGTGAGGCTGCAAATGGGCACAGTGAGGCTGCAAATGGGCACAGTGAGGCTGCAAATGGGCACAGTGAGGCTGCAGATGGGCACAGTGAGGCTGCAGATGGGCATTGTTTACCAGTAGCTGCTGCATTTCCCACCCTAGGTTTATACTCAAGTCAATAAGCCTTCCCAGTTTTTTGTGGTAAAATTAGGTGCCTCGGCTTATATTCGGCTTGGCTTATACTCGAGTATATACGGTATATATTTTTTACGAATTCACGCAATGAGTGTCAATTTTTTCTATTCATATGTGAACATACCATATGACGGCAACTATCGGGGAAAAGGAATCGATTTGGCACTGAGATCAGAGGCAACTCTGTTTGGATGTGCTTTAACCCTGCAGGGGTACAGCTTTCTGGGGAGTGTGGAACCAGGAGGAGAGCATGAGTGAATCACCTTTTTGCAATGGAAGCTGTGTAAAATTTATGCACAAGCCATCATAACACTAGAACACAGTTTTGTTTATTTTTTGGGCTGTTTTTTTGCACTGGAGAACACATTTTATATTTTTCTTTTTCTGTTGTTTCAAGGAAATTTTCAATTTGATGAACTGAAACAGTTTGTCACGTTTTGCACCATAAGCACTTTATTTATATAAATTTTTATTGATTATTATATAGATGATGTTTATTAGTCCAAATAGATCATCACTTACACTGAGCACATAGAGGATGTTATGATGTAAGGCACTATATACACATATTTATTCTTATATATTTGGCAGCGCCACCATACTCCTCCCCCCGTCATTTTATACTATTTCAACAACTCCACCTAGTGGAGTCTTTGGGGTAGGCAGCAGCCACACTTATCTCTCTCTATATATACTTACCTTAGCATGGAATTAATGATTTATATAAAATAATTGTAGCTCACAAGTTTTGATCCTAACATATTCCTGTGGAAGAATTCCTCAGCGAGGTACATGTTTTTCTTCTGACGACAAAGGTTTATATGTGTTTTGGAAGTGTCATATTTAAACTGCTTCTTAGGAAAGTAGTTCATTATTTATTTGAAATAAATAATGTACATAACCTGTATACTTATTGTATATAGCTTACCGGACAATGAACCATTTTGTTGACCTCAAACTGCATGTTCCAGGTCAATAACTTAGAAAGTATTGAAGCTAGAGCATGAAGGAAAAGTCGGCAATGGCAGCCTGCAGATTTCTCTTGAAAAGCTGAACTCATTTAAATTAGTAACAAGTTTGATGCCGTGTACACACGATCGAGTTTCACGCCGGTGAAAACACCGCCGTGAAACCCGACGGGAAAAACTAGGACCGGCTTGGTCCCCTACACACGGCCGGTTTTCATGACAGGTTTTCTCTTGGTCGAGAAAACCGACCGTGTGTAGGCTCCCTAGCAGTGTTTCCCTATGGGAAAACTGCCGCGGAAAAAAATGCAGCGATTCGCGACGAGAAAAATTAGAGCATGTTCTAATTTTTCTCGTCGTGATTCTTGTCGTTTTTCTCGTCTGGAAAAATGCTGGAAAGCCTACACACGGCCGTTTTTCTCGCCCAAGAGAAAAAATTTAATTTTTCCCGACGAGAAAAGTGATCGTGTGTACGCGGCATTAGTGTAATAACAATACCGTTTTTAAAATCTGATGTATAGGCACACAGCAAATGACAGATTATACTTTATTATGTACATTTACAGATGTCCCTATGACATTTGCTGGCTTTTACTGTCTCTTTATTTTTGGAGCCAAGCAGAAAAACACTTTCCCAAATAGACTGTGTTTTGGAAGAAGACCTTATTTTATCCTGTTTGCTTTTATGTGTGCAGACAGCTTGGAAACATTTCAGTTTTTTGATATACATAATGTTAGCTTTGCGCCATCAATTAGGCTCTAATTATGATTTAATTATTGGTTTTCCATAATACAAATAGTGTTTTGGTGGCTTTTATTTTGAATAGGAATAATTTGACTTTCTTTTTCGTACATCACGGGACACAGAGCGACTTAGTCATTACTAATGGGTTATATAGATTACCTTCAGGTGTTGGCACTGGCCAATTCCAAACCGGAAGTACCCTCCCCTATATAAGCCCCTCCCACCCGGGAGCACCTCAGTTTTTTGCCAGTGTCTAAGGTGTTGGCCAAAGAGTAACATGTGTTTTCACTGGGCTTGCGTACAGGTTCTTTTGGGCCTTAGTAAGCTGTTCCGGATCCCACCAAAAAAGCTTCATAGCTAAACGGTCGGTACCCGGGCCTTGCAGCAGAAGAGCAAGGTTTTGCCTGTAATGCTTCTCTTAGGAGGGCTGGACCCTGGGATCCAGAGCTCTGGTCATACCCACGACCAAGATGTTGTCTGTGCAGGGTGCTATACAGGTCCAGGGGAGTGGAATCCTTGGGAACCCGGTCCCTGAAGGTTTAATTACAATGCCTGCCGTGATAGGTGAAGTTTGGACTTCTGTGGACCAAACAAAGTCCTGCGGCGGGGATCAGGTAAGTGGGGGCCCCCAGGAACTTGGTTCTATTGGGGGACCCCCAAGCCTAATTTGTCTTTCTGTCTGTTACCTAACGGTATTCCCGCTAAATATCTGTGTTTGCCTGTAACTACTGAAAATGTAAAATTTTAATAGTAGTCAAGAAAAAAAAAAAAAAAAAAAAAGGGACCGCGGTACCTGTGTTAAACCACTAGAGGCCGCTGTAGTCCATTTTTCTTGTCATGTGGATCTTTGGTTTTCTCAAGTCAAAAGATCCAGGCAGCTGGTAAGTTTCTCTGTGGGAATCCACTTCCTCTGCCCTGTTGCTGCGCTCATCCACCGCACAGGCCCTCCGGCAAAAAGGGCCCTGGCTCCTAGTCCCCTGTTTGATTTCGAAAAGGGCGCCAATGGCGCACGGGCGCGCGCGCGGGCGCGTGCACGCGCCTCCTATGAAAAAAAGGGGCGGGGCGGGTGGATGACGCTCGATGCGTGCCGCGGCGCTTCTGTGCATGTGCGGGCGTCCCAGCATAGTTAAAAGACACAGTACAAGTGTCAGCTGGATGCAAACAGAGCTAGCAACAAACAGTGGCACACAGAGGCGGTTGATGCAGGCATCCCCATAGAAAGGCACTTTAGTGGACACCAGCTGGTATATAGCAGCACCTGTGTTAGATTATTACCAGCAAAATTGGTGTATGACGACGGGAATACCTCAGCTTTGTGCTTAAAGGATATGTCGTCCAGACGCTCCGGAAATAGATCTTCCAGGAAGCCAAAGGGGTCTCCATCGGGCTCTGAGGATATTGGGCATGCTTGTACTGCACCAATCTCCCCTGAGAATTCAGAGGTCAGTAGCCGTAGAAACCCCGCAGGAATGCCTGGTGCTGCGGCTGTCCCCAGTCCACCTGCTCCTGTATATATAACAGAGGAGGTTTTATCCTCAACTCTGGGAGGATTGGAAGAGAGATTAACAGCATTGATCGCTGCTTCCCTGTCTCAGGAAAAGCGCGTCCGATCTCCGTCTCCTCCTTCAGAGTGCCTGTTAGTGGAGGAACAGTCCCAGAGATCGACCTACCTGAAGGGGATCAGGATGAGGTTGATTCAGTTATGGAGGAATCAACAGTGGAAGAACCTTTCTCAGCATCTCAGGCTGAAAGATTATGGGTTCAGTCTCTGACTAATATGGTCCGATCAGCATTTAAAATGCCTCTGGCGGAACCACCATCCACTACGGTTTCCTCGCTGGGGTCGCTAAAAGCTCCCCAGGCTGTCTGTTCCTTCCCAATCCACCCTTTATTAGAAGGGCTTATTTACCAGGATTGGGAGCATCCTGATAAAATATTTGCTCCCCCCAAGAGATTTCCGGTGATCTATCCCATGGAGGATAAGTTCATAAAAAAATGGAGGGTCCCTACAGTGGACGCAGCCATCTCTTCTGTTAACAAATCACTGACATGTCCAGTAGATAATGTTCCAATGTCAAAGACCCAATAGATAAAAAATTGGAGTCTTTACTAAAATCTGCTTTCTCTACAGCAAGCATGGTGACACAACCTGCGGTAGCAGCGATTGGAGTCTGCCAAGCAGTGAAAGATCAGTTGAAACAAGTCTTAAGGGACTTACCAGATCAGCAGGCTCTTGCCCTAGCTGACCTGCCTAGAGCCTTGTGTTTTGCGGTGGACGCCATAAAGGATACAATCCAACAGGCCTCCGGCTTTACGCTGTCTATAGTAGCAGGCTTCTGTGGCTCAAAAACTGGTCTGCTGAAGCTCCCTGTAAAAAACTGCTGGTTAGCTTCCCATTTCATGGAGAACGCTTATTTGGAGAAGATCTGGACAAATATATCCAGAAAATTTCTGCCGGTAAAAGTTCACTCTTACCGGTTAAGAACAAGGGTAGAAGTCCTTCTTTTAAGAGGCCTACTTCTCCAGTCCCTGGCACATCGGCTGTGAAACAGTTCCGACGGCCTCCGCGGTCAAATCCAGGGGGCAGAAATCAGGGACAATCACAGGGTATCAAGAAACCCTGGGTCAAGAGAGGTACAAAACCTCCCCCTAAGTCATGAAGGGTTGCCCCCACTCAGTCGGGTGAGGGGAAGACTTCAGTTGTTCACAGAGACCTGGCGGGACACCATCAGAGATGGGTGATCCCCGCAGTAAGTCTGGGATACAGGCTGGAGTTAAAAGACATTCCTCCTGCCCATTTTATAAGGTCAAACGTGCCAAGCGATCCCCAGAAGAGTGGATCCCTCCTTCTGGCACTAGAGCAACTATTGCCCCAAGGGTAATCATGAAGGTTCCCTTGAAAGAAAACGGGTTCGGGTTTTACTCGAACCTTGTCACAGTCCCCAAACCAAATGGGGACATGAGGCCCATATTGAATATAAAAGGGCTAAACAAGTTCCTACATATCAGGACTTTTTTCGGATGGAGTCGATCCGATCGGTGGCCACCGCCCTACAAGGGCAGGAATGGTTAGCCTCGATCGACATAAGGGATGCTTATTTGCATATTCCCATCTGTCTGGCCCACCAGAAATTTCTACGCCTTGCAGTAGAAGGGCGCCATTTTCAGTTCAGAGCCTTACCTTTCGGTCTGGCCACGGCACCACGAGTGTTCACAAAAATTCTGGCCCTACGATTGGCCAAACTAGGAACACAAGGTGTAACGATAATGGCAGATCTAGACGACTTGTTGCTGATAGACCACTCAGTGAAAAAAACTAGAAGTGGTCGTTCACAAGATAATCAAGTATCTGGAATCTCACGGTTGCATTATCAACCGAGACAAGTCAGCCCTAAAACCAGTCAAAAGCCTGGAATACTTGGGGGCTAAGACTGGATTCAAATCAGAGAAAGATTTTCTTACCTCCAGAGAAGGTGTCGTCTTTGAAAGATTTGACCCACTTAGTGGGTACAAAAAAGAAAAACCATCCATACGCCTGTGTATAAGGCTGCTGGGAAAAATGGTGGCTTCATTCGAAGCGGTACCCTACGGTCAATTCCATTCAAGGAACTTGCAGAGGGCCATACTGTCAGCCTGGAACAAAAAAGTTCAGGCTTTAGACTTACCAATGTCCCTGTCCCCTTCTGTTCGCAAGAGCCTCCATTGGTGGTTGGTGCCCCAGAATCTGGGAAGGGAAACCCTTCAGTCCGGTTTCTTGGAAGGTGGTCACTACAGTTGCCAGCCTCATAGGCTGGGGGGCAGTACTGGAGCAATGGTCTCTCCAGGGCAAGTGGTCAGAAGCAGAGAAGGCCCTGCCCACCAATCTCTTAGAGATACGAGCAGC
The DNA here is from genome assembly GCA_029206835.1 of Rana muscosa. Classification (NCBI taxonomy): domain Eukaryota; kingdom Metazoa; phylum Chordata; class Amphibia; order Anura; family Ranidae; genus Rana; species Rana muscosa. The sequence goes on from CM055116.1 coordinate 365,912,638, forward strand.
CCGGTATGCCCTAGTAGCATGGACATCCAAACTCCAAGGGTCACCTGTCAGAATTCAATCAGACAATGCCACAGCAGTGGCATATATCAATCTCCAGGGTGGCACCAGGAGTCGTGCAGCCCAGAGGGAAGCGAAATGCATCCTGGAATGGGCAGAAAGGTATGTCACAGCCATATCCGCGGTTTTCATCCCAGGAGTGGAAAATTGGAGAGCGGACTTTTTTAAGTCGCCAGCAATTATGCCCGGGGGAATGGTCTCTTCACCCCGAGGTTTTCCAGGCAATATGCCAGCGGTGGGGAACACCGGATGTAGATCTGCTAGCATCCAGATTCAACGCAAAGGTGGACAGATTTGTGTCTCGCACAAAGGATCCCCTAGCTTGCGGTTCGGATGCCCTAGTGTTCCCTTGGGATCAGTTCAAGCTGATATATGCATTCCCACCGCGATTAATCCGCAGAATCAGGGTAGAAAAGAGACCAGTGATTCTGGTGGCTCCAGCGTGGCCCCGAAGGGCATGGTACGCGGAGATTGTAAAAATGTCAGTGGGAAGTCCTTGGACCCTCCCACATCGTCCGGACCTGCTTTCGCAAGGACCGATATACTACCCTTCCTTACCAGCCCTAGGTTGACGGCCTGGCTATAGAAGCCCACATTCTAAAAAAGAGAGGGCTCTCTAATCCTGTGGTATCTACCATGATCAATGCCAGGAAGCCGGTATCCAGGCAGATCTATTATAGGATCTAGAAGGCGTACATCACGTGGGGTGAGGCCAGGAAATGGCATCCACGTAAGTACGTAATAGGTAGGATTCTGGACTTCCTACAGTGGGCTGTACATAGGAAGCTTGCCTTGAGTACTATCAAGGGTCAGACGGCCTTGTCAATATTTTTTTTCAAAGGCCCTTGGCTTTGCATTCATTAATCAAAGCTTTCATACAAGGAGTGATGCGTATTAGCCCTCCGGTTAGTATTCCCATATGTCCATGGGACTTAAACCTGGTTCTGTCGGTTCTACAGAAACAACCATTTGAACCATTGCGGCACATTTTCTTGGTTCTTTTCACCAGGAAATTGATTTTCTTAGTAGCCATTGGTTCGGCTAAAAGAGTATCGGAATTAGCCGCCTTGTCCTGTAAGGAGCCATATCTGGTTATCCATAAGGACAGAGTAGTATTACGTCCTCATCCAGCCTTCTTCCTAAGGTGGTATCGAGGTTCCATTTGAACCAAGATGTGGTTCTTCCTTCCTTTTTCCCCAAACCTAGTTCGGTAGAGGAAAAGTTATTGCATTCTTTGGATGTAGTAAGAGCAGTTAAAGCTTATCTAAAGGCCACGGCTCAGATTCGCAGAACGGATACTTTGTTTATCCTGCCGGAAGGCCCCAGAAAGGGTCAGGCAGCGTCAAAATCTACTTTAGCCAAGTGGATTCGACAGGTCATAATACAAGCCTATGGCTTGAGAAAGAGACCGCCTCCGTTCAAAGTTAGGGCGCACTCCACAAGAGCAGTTGGAACTTCATGGGCAGTGCATCACCAGGCCTCCCTGGCTCAAGTACTGTAAGGCCACAACATGGTCCTTAGTACACACGTTTACTAGATTCTACCAGGTAGACGTCAGAAGTCAGGAGGATGTCGCCTTTGGGCGCAGTGTGTTGCAGGCCGCAAAAGAGCCTCATGCCTGATGGCGCCCAGCTTATGTATCCCTCCCCTCATTTGGCATTGCTTTGGGACGTCCCATTAGTAATGACTAAGTCGCTCTGTGTCCCGTGATGTACGAAAAAGAAAAAGGGATTTTTATAACAGCTTACCTGTAAAATCCTTTTCTTGGAGTACATCACGGGACACAGAGCTCCCACCCCTCTTTTTGGGACACTTATTGCTTGGCTACAAAACTGAGGTGCTCCCGGGTGGGAGGGGCTTATATAGGGGAGGGTACTTCCGGTTTGGAATTGGCCAGTGCCAACACCTGAAGGTAATCTATATAACCCATTAGTAATGACTAAGTCGCTCTGTGTCCCGTGATGTACTCCAAGAAAAGGATTTTACAGGTAAGCTGTTATAAAAATCCCTTTTTCCTCTGATTCTATGTGAATGGAAAATACAAAGATAATGGGATGAGAGATCCTACAATATTGCTAGTATTACTTTCTTTTATTGCCTATTTTTCGGTTCTATTTTAGATTTATGGGACAGTGATTCTACGAGTCTTTTTCTTTTTTTTTAATCTAAAGTGAACCTGTGACTAGGCTATAGACATTCAGCTATTTATATATTATTAGCAAAAGCAGGGAGCTCTTACCTTGAGAGTCTACTAGAAGACAAAGGGTGATTAAGTCCACCAGACATCACTATATTGCTGCACACGGTGATCCTATAAAAGCAAAAATAATATTTCCTGCTGTGACAAAACACTTTAGGTATTTAAAAGAGAAGTCCAGCCTGAGCTCATTGGGCTGGGCTTCTCCTATGGGTCACAGAAGTGCAATTAGTTTTGAACTCCTGTGACCAGTTTTCAGCACAGAGCGGTCTGAAGTCCGCTCTCCGCTGACGTCAGCAAGATCAATCCAGGCACCGCATAATACCGACTATGGGAGTCTGGATCCGCCAGGTGCCTGGACTGATGGCAGTCTCAGCCTCTTAGCGAGCCACTGAGCGGCTGAGACAGCAGCTCCCTGCCCCTCCACGGCTCAGTGCTCCAGTGAGCGTGGAGGAGCAGAGCAGGAGAGCCGCTGATTGACAGTCAGCAGCCATCGGTGATGTTCGTGGCTCAGTTCTCTGTGAAGAGTCGGTGGGGGACAGATGCAGCATCGGACAGATGCTGCATCCACCTAGGTAAGTATGATTCTGAAAAAAACAGGATTCCCATACTTCTCCTTTAAACACTTGACCTCCAGAAGGTTTTACCCCCTTCATGACCAGGGGATTTTTTTGCTATTCAGCACTAGGGATGAGCTCGGTGTTCAAGTCGAACATACGTTCGACTCGAACATCGGCTGTTCGATCGTTCGACGAAGATCGAACGATTTGGGCCGTTCGCGCCTAATTCGAGTGACGCGAACGGCCCACAATGCACTACGCCATCGCAGTGTCATCCAGGCGCTGTGATTGGCCAGGCATGCACTGTGACCCCGCATGCTTGGCCAATCACAGCGCCGGCAGCGAGGAGAGCAATGATTGGCCACAGGCAGGATGCCTGTGGCCAATTATTGCTGAGGGTGTTTAGTACACGCCCCACACTATAAAAGGCCGCCAGCACGGCGGCCTAGTGTAGTGTGTTCCGGAGCAGGGAAAGAGAAGCATAGGCAGGGACAGTGACATTTTTTTTTCTTGCTTAACCTGGATTCCTTTAGTTTAGGGAAAGAGAAGGATAGGTAGGGAGAGTGTCAGTGTGTTTTACTGTGCTAATCCTTGTTTGTAGGGACAGGGAAGGACAGTGAGGGAAATTCTCCTTGTGCTATACTGTGCTAAAGCATTGATCATCAACCATCTTTAAAAAAACATTTTTTATAGGGACAGAAAACTATAGGTAGGGAGAGTGTCAGTGTGTTTTACTGTGCTAATCCTTGTTTGTAGGGACAGGGAAGGACAGTGAGGGAAATTCTCCTTGTGCTATAGTGTGCTAAAGCATTGATCATCAACCATCTTTAAAAAAACATTTTTTATAGGGACAGAAAACTATAGGTAGGGAGAGTGTCAGTGTGTTTTACTGTGCTAATTAGTGATGAGCCGAACACCCCCGGGTTCGGTTCGCACCAGAACCCGCGAACGGAGCGAAAGTTCGTACGAACATTAGAACCCTATTAAATACAATGGATGCGAACGTTCGAATTCTAAAGTGCTAATTATAACAACTATTATGCATGTTATTGTCCTAAAAAGGGTTTGGGAACCCGGGTTGTGCACCAGGGGACATGTATCAATGCAAAAAGAAGTTTTAAAAACGGTCGTTTTTCGGGAGCAGTCATTTTAATGATGCATAAAGTGAAAAAAAAAAAGTCAAATATTCCTTTAAATATCGTACCTGGGGGGTGTCTAAAGTATGCCTGTGAAGTGCCACGTGTTTCCCGTGTTTAGAACTGTCCCTGCACAAAATTACATTTCTAAAGGAAAAAAAGCCATTTAAAACTGCTTGCGGCTTTAATGTAATGTCTGGTCCCGGTAATATGGATGAAAATCTTTAAGAAAAATGGCATAGCTACCCCATCACAGCCCCCCCCCCCCCTACCCCAGCCCATTACCAGCCCCTTTGGGTCTTGTATGGATATTAAGGGGAACCCCGCACATAAAATAAAAAAGGCCCTATATACTCTGAACAGCCGTATACAGGCGGTGCATACAAGACAGGGACTGTAGGTTTGTTCTTATGTAGAATCTGTTTGTAATTTTGAACAGGTACATTGTTGAAGTGTAGCTCCAGCCCAAAAATCTATTTTTAAACTTTTTGGAAAACATAGGTAAGGGTTATCACCCCTGTAACATTTGTTTTGCTGTCTGTGCCCCTGTTCAGAACATTTCACCTCACTTTCCGTCCCAATGACAACTGTTTTTGAAATGTGGTGTTTTTCTTGAAACAAGGATTGCTGATAAAGCATCAGTACAGAGGAGACACCTTTCTCCCATATTTATTCTTACAGGAGAGAATTTTCCTTCCTAGTGGTAGATTTCCTCTCACTTCCTGTTGTCTTCTTGCGTTTGCAAGTAGGAGTCGTTTGTAAGTTGGATGTTTGAAAGTAGGGACCTGCCGTATATACTCTGCAGAAATAGGCCCCTTAGTTGTTGGTGTTGGCACAACACTGTAAGCACTCACAGTTACTCTTGGTTGGTGCTGGAACGCCCTGCTGTCAACTATTATATCAGGAATTTTAATTACATATAATTGTTGAACAGTGGTAGTAAAAATTGGGCCTTTGATGGTGGTGCTGGTGCCACAACACTGTAAGCCCTGACAGTTACTCTTGGTGGGTGCAAGAATGGGCCCTGCTGTGAATTATTAGATCAAGAATTGTAATTACATGCCCCTTTTGAACAGGGGCTGAAAAATTGGGCCTTTCGTGGTGGTGGTGGTGGTGGCGTTGCCACAACACTGTAAGCCCTCAGAGTTACTCTTGGTGGGTGCAGCAATGGGCCCTGCTGTGAATTATTAGATCAAGAATTGTAATTGCATGCCCCTGTTGAACAGGGGCTGAAAAATTGGGCCTTTCGTGGTGGTGGTGGTGGTGGTGGTGTTGCCACAACACTGTAAGCCCTCAGAGTTACTCTTGGTGGGTGCAGGAATGGGCCCTGCTGTGAATTATTAGATCAAGAATTGTAATTACATGCCCCTTTTGAACAGGGGCTGAAAAATTGGGCCTTTCGTGGTGGTGGTGGTGGTGGCGTTGCCACAACACTGTAAGCCCTCAGAGTTACTCTTGGTGGGTGCAGCAATGGGCCCTGCTGTGAATTATTAGATCAAGAATTGTAATTGCATGCCCCTGTTGAACAGGGGCTGAAAAATTGGGCCTTTCGTGGTGGTGGTGGTGGTGGTGGTGTTGCCACAACACTGTAAGCCCTCAGAGTTACTCTTGGTGGGTGCAGGAATGGGCCCTGCTGTGAATTATTAGATCAAGAATTGTAATTACATGCCCCTTTTGAACAGGGGCTGAAAAATTGGGCCTTTCGTGGTGGTGGTGGTGGTGGCGTTGCCACAACACTGTAAGCCCTCAGAGTTACTCTTGGTGGGTGCAGCAATGGGCCCTGCTGTGAATTATTAGATCAAGAATTGTAATTGCATGCCCCTGTTGAACAGGGGCTGAAAAATTGGGCCTTAGGCACTGGTGGCACAACACTACAACCCCTCACAGATACTGTACTTGGAGCACAGCAATGAGCCCTGTTGCAAAGTATTGCTTCAAAAATTGTAATGACACGCCCCTGTTAAACAGGGGCTGAAAAATTGGGCCTTAGGCACTGGTGCCACAACACTCCAACCCCTCACAGATACTGTACTTGGAGCACAGCAATGAGCCCTATGGCAAATTATTGCTAAAAAAATTGTAATTACACGCCCCTGTAAAACAGGGGCTGAAAAATTGGGCCTTAGCCACTGGTGGCGGCACCCATAAACAAAAATGATCTTCCAAGCTATCATCATCAATCGTATCATTGAGGACTCGGAGGAGGAGGATAGCCAGTCAACATAACAGCACAGGCACTCAGCATCAGCATCAGTCTTGAAGGGATGTGACATGTTAAAATCAGTTAGTCTGTTATATCAGCATCAGGTGTGTGGTAGCTGGTGGTGATCCAAGACTGGTTCATCTTGATGAAAGTCAGTCGATCAACCGAGTCGGTGGACAGGCGCACCCTGTGATCCGTGACAAATCCTCCAGCAGCACTGAATGTGCGTTCCGAAAGAACGCTGGATGCAGGACAGGCCAGTAGCTCAATTGCATACTGTGCAAGCTCTGGCCAGTGATCCATCCTCAAGACCCAGTAAGCCAGAGGATTTTCGGTGGGGAAGGTGTCCAAGTCTGACCTTGCCCCTAGATATTCCTGCACCATGTTTATCAGACGCTGGCGATGGTTGCTGGAACCGATCATACTTTGGGGCTGCGGACTAAAGAATTGTCTGAACGCATCGGTCAGACGGCCACCTTCCCCACCGCTCCTTCTTTGACTGGCCGAAGCCTCAGCAACTCGTTGTCCAGGACCAGGAGTTTGTAACCTCCCAGTCTCTGGGAACGCGTTGCACAGACCTTTCTGCAAGGCCTCCCGGAGTTGTCTCATCCTCTGCTCCCTCTGCGACGGTAACATAAGGTCCGCAACCTTACCCTTGTACCGTGGATCAAGGAGAGTGGCCAGCCAGTAATGGTCCCTCTCCTTGATCCGAAGAATACGAGGATCCTTCCGCAGACTTTGCAGGATCAGGGAGGCCATGCAGCGTAGGTTTGCTGAGGCATTCGCTCCGGAGTCCTCTGGGTCACTAAGGACGACATGATCCGCAGCCACCTCCTCCCAGCCACGTACAAGTCCACTGGTTTCTTGGGACTGTAAATCATCCCTAAAAGACTGCTGCTGATGATGCTGAGTGCCAGCCTCCACCTCCATGCTGACACAATCCTCCTCCTCCTCCTCCTCCTCCTCCTCCTATGCGATGGGTGGGACAGAAGGAACACTGTCTGGGTAAAGGGGGCCTTGAGAGGCAAGGAAGTCCTCCTCTTCCTGCCTCTGTTCTGCCTCAAGTGCCCTGTCCATTATTCCACGCAGCGTGTGCTCCAACAGGTGGACAAGAGGTACAGTGTCACTGATGCATGCACTGTCACCATCCTCGTGGCCTCCTCAAATGGTGCCAGGACAGTGCATGCATCCCTGATCATGCCCCACTGGCGTGGAGAAAAAAAACCAAGCTCCCCTGACCCTGTCCGGGTGCCGTAGTCGCACAGGTACTCATTGATGGCCCTCTGCTGCGTGTGCAGCCGCTGCAGCATGGCCAACGTTGAGTTCCACCTGGTGGGCATGTCACATATAAGGCGGTTCTTGGGCAGGTTCAACTCCTTTTGCAGCTCAGCCAGGCGAGCACTGGCATTATAAGATCTGCGGAAATGCACACAGACTTTCCTGGCCTGCCTCAGGACATCCTGTAAGCCCGGGTACCTGCCCAAGAACCGCTGCACCACCAGGTTAAGGACGTGAGCCACACAGGGCACATGGGTCAGTTGTCCCTGTCGGAGGGCGGAGAGGAGGTTGGTGCCATTGTCGCAAACCACCATTCCTGGCTTAAGCTGGCGTGGCGTCAACCACCTCTCGGCCTGGCCCTGCAGAGCAGACAGGACCTCTGCCCCAGTGTGGCTTCTGTCCCCCAAACACACCAGCGCAAGCACGGCATGGCATCTTTTTGCCTGCGTACTTGCGTAGCCCCTTGAACGCCTACGGAGCACCGCTGGTTCTGAGGACAAACCACAGGAAGAGGCCATGGAGGAAGAAGAAGAGGAGGGGGTGGAGGAGAGAGGTGTGTCACAACCAGTAGTAGCATTTTGGAGGCGTGGCGGTGGAACAACCTCCAACACTACTGCACCTTGTCCTGCATCCTTCCCAGCTGCCAAAAGAGTGACCCAATGGGCCGTGAAAGAAAGGTAACGTCCCTGTCCATGCCTGCTGGACCATGAGTCAGCGGTAATATGCACCCGCTGACCGCCCTGTCCAGCGAGGCCAAGACATTGCCTTCCACATGCCGGTAGAGAGCCGGAATAGCCTTCCGTGAGAAAAAGTGGTGTTTGGGAACCTGCCACTGAGGAACCGCACATTGCACAAACTCACGGAAGGGGGCCGAGTCTACCAACTGAAAAGGCAGCAGTTGAAGCGCTAGCAATTTAGCCAAGCTAGCATTCAACCGCTGGGCATGTGGATGGCTGGGAGTGAACTTCTTTCGACGGTCCAGCAGCTGGGGCAGGGAAATTTGCCTGCTAGAATCGGACGTCGGTGTACTGCTAGCAGAGTGGCCGCAAGTACTTGGCTGTGACACACCTAATTCTACACCTTCATTCCTCTCAGTGCATGTTTCAGAGAGGACTGAAGTTATAGTGGGGTTGGAGATCCCAGCTGATGCGGTGCAAGGAGAGGTCCGCTTTGTTCTTTGGTGTGGGTCTTTGAGGTAGGCTTGCCAACGAGCTGCATGGCAGGTCAACATATGTCTGGTCAGGCATGTGGTACCCAAGCGGCTGATGTTTTGGCCACGCGATATACGCTTGAGACATATGTTGCAAACAGCAGCTGTGCGATCTGATGCACTAGCCTCAAAAAAGGCCCACACCAAAGAACTTTTTGAATGACGGGCAGAGGCAGCGCCCTGCACAGGCGGAGCTCTGCGGTGTGATTCCGTCGGTGTACTGCCCTTACGCTGGCCACCAAAGGGCATCCTGCCTCGTTGGAGATGTGCCTCCTCCTCATCCTCCTCCTCCTCCTCTCTCCTATTAGGCACCCACGTGGAGTCAGTGACCTCATCATCCCCTCCCTCCTCATCACTGGAGCCAATCTGGCAGTATGCTGCAGCTGCTGGAACATGACTGCCAGATTGGTGTCCTTCTTGAGCATCCCCTCTGTCTGCTCTCACGCTACTGCCTTCCTGTAGCTGGGTTTCATCATCAGACCCTTCGAAACGCTGGGCATCCTCCTGGAGCATGTACCCAACACTGTGCTCAAACAGTTCGGGGGACTCCTCAGGAGGAGGACATGGTGGGTCTAGGGAAGGAGTGACTGATGATGAGTCTGACATTGATACCAGGGAAGAGGACGCTTTGGCAGCTGCTTTTCCAGTACCCTGAGCCTGGGTGAGAGAGGATGAGGAGGAGGAGGAGGGCTTGGTCATCCACTCTACCAAGTCTTCGGCATGATGTGGCTCAACATGTCCAGCTGCCGAAAAGAAGGACAAGCGTGTCCCATGGCCATGTGCTGATGACAATGCACCGCGTCCACGACCAGCACTGTTGCCCCCAGACACAGAGCCTGCTTGCCCTCTTTTATTGCCTCCTGACTGTCTGCCTCTCCTTGTTTGCCTTCCAGACATTCTAATAGATGGCCTGCAGGGAGATGGGAAAAAAGCAATAAGGGCTACCTTCAGGTGTCCTTCTCTGTCCCTTTACTTAAGGATTTCTAAATATGGTTGAGGATGATTGCTTGTGCACAGAATAGCACAACGACAATTTCCCTGACTGTCCAAAAAAACAAGGATTTCAAAGATGGTTGATGAGGAATGCTTTAGCACACTATAGCACAAGGAGAATTCCCTCACTGTCCTTCCCTGTCCCTAGAAACAAGGATTCGCACAGTAAAAGACACTGACACTCTCCCTACCTATAGTTTTCTGTCCCTAGAAAAAATGTTTTTTTAAAGCACACTATAGCACAAGGAGAATTTCACTCACTTTCCTTCTTTGTCCCTAGAAACAAGGATTATCACAGTGAAAGAAACTGACACTCTTCCTTCCTATAGTTTTCTGTCCCTAGAAAAAATGTTTTTTTAAAGCACACTATAGCACAAGGAGAATTCCCTCACTGTTTTTCCCTGTCCCTAGAAACAAGGATTCGCACAGTAAAACACACTGACACTCTCCCTACCTATAGTTTTCTGTCCCTAGAAAAAATGTTTTTTTAAAGCACACTATAGCACAAGGAGAATTTCACTCTTTCCTTCTTTGTCCCTAGAAACAAGGATTATCACAGTGAAAGAAACTGACACTCTTCCTTCCTATAGTTTTCTGTCCCTAGAAAAAATGTTTTTTTAAAGCACACTATAGCACAAGGAGAATTCCCTCACTGTCCTTCCCTGTCCCTAGAAACAAGGATTCGCACAGTAAAACACACTGACACTCTCCCTACCTATAGTTTTCTGTCCCTAGAAAAAATGTTTTTTTAAAGCACACTATAGCACAAGGAGAATTCCCTCACTGTCCTTCCCTGTCCCTAGAAACAAGGATTATCACAGTGAAAGAAACTGACACTCTCCCTACCTATAGTTTTCTGTCCCTAGAAAAAATGTTTTTTTAAAGCACACTATAGCACAAGGAGAATTTCACTCACTTTCCTTCTTTGTCCCTAGAAACAAGGATTATCACAGTGAAAGAAACTGACACTCTTCCTTCCTATAGTTTTCTGTCCCTAGAAAAAAATGTTTTTTTAAAGCACACTATAGCACAAGGAGAATTCCCTCACTGTCCTTCCCTGTCCCTAGAAACAAGGATTCGCACAGTAAAACACACTGACACTCTCCCTACCTATAGTTTTCTGTCCCTAGAAAAAATGTTTTTTTTAAAGCACACTATAGCACAAGGAGAATTCCCTCACTGTCCTTCCCTGTCCCTAGAAACAAGGATTCGCACAGTAAAAGACACTGACACTCTCCCTACCTATAGTTTTCTGTCCCTAGAAAAAATGTTTTTTTAAAGCACACTATAGCACAAGGAGAATTTCACTCACTTTCCTTCTTTGTCCCTAGAAACAAGGATTATCACAGTGAAAGAAACTGACACTCTCCCTACCTATAGTTTTCTGTCCCTAGAAAAAATGTTTTTTTAAAGCACACTATAGCACAAGGAGAATTCCCTCACTGTCCTTCCCTGTCCCTAGAAACAAGGATTCGCACAGTAAAACACACTGACACTCTCCCTACCTATAGTTTTCTGTCCCTAGAAAAAATGTTTTTTTAAAGCACACTATAGCACAAGGAGAATTCCCTCACTGTCCTTCCCTGTCCCTAGAAACAAGGATTCGCACAGTAAAAGACACTGACACTCTCCCTACCTATAGTTTTCTGTCCCTAGAAAAAATCTTTTTTTAAAGCACACTATAGCACAAGGAGAATTTCACTCACTTTCCTTCTTTGTCCCTAGAAACAAGGATTATCACAGTGAAAGAAACTGACACTCTTCCTTCCTATAGTTTTCTGTCCCTAGAAAAAATGTTTTTTTAAAGCACACTATAGCACAAGGAGAATTCCCTCACTGTTTTTCCCTGTCCCTAGAAACAAGGATTCGCACAGTAAAAGACACTGACACTCTCCCTACCTATAGTTTTCTGTCCCTAGAAAAAATTGTTTTTTAAAGCACACTATAGCACAAGGAGAATTCCCTCACTGTCCTTCCCTGTCCCTAGAAACAAGGATTCGCACAGTAAAAGACACTGACACTCTCCCTACCTATAGTTTTCTGTCCCTAGAAAAAATGTTTTTTTAAAGCACACTATAGCACAAGGAGAATTTCACTCACTTTCCTTCTTTGTCCCTAGAAACAAGGATTATCACAGTGAAAGAAACTGACACTCTTCCTTCCTATAGTTTTCTGTCCCTAGAAAAAATGTTTTTTTAAAGCACACTATAGCACAAGGAGAATTCCCTCACTGTCCTTCCCTGTCCCTAGAAACAAGGATTCGCACAGTAAAACACACTGACACTCTCCCTACCTATAGTTTTCTGTCCCTAGAAAAAATGTTTTTTTAAAGCACACTATAGCACAAGGAGAATTACCTCACTGTCCTTCCCTGTCCCTAGAAACAAGGATTCGCACAGTAAAACACACTGACACTCTCCCTACCTATAGTTTTCTGTCCCTAGAAAAAATGTTTTTTTAAAGCACACTATAGCACAAGGAGAATTCCCTCACTGTCCTTCCCTGTCCCTAGAAACAAGGATTCGCACAGTAAAAGACACTGACACTCTCCCTACCTATAGTTTTCTGTCCCTAGAAAAAATGTTTTTTTAAAGCACACTATAGCACAAGGAGAATTCCCTCACTGTCCTTCCCTGTCCCTAGAAACAAGGATTCGCACAGTAAAACACACTGACACTCTCCCTACCTATAGTTTTCTGTCCCTAGAAAAAATGTTTTTTTAAAGCACACTATAGCACAAGGAGAATTCCCTCACTGTCCTTCCCTGTCCCTAGAAACAAGGATTCGCACAGTAAAACACACTGACACTCTCCCTACCTATCCTTCTCTTTCCCTAAACTAAAGGAATCCAGGTTAAGCAAGAAAAAAATAAATGTCACTGTCCCTGCCTATGTTTCTCTTTCCCTGCTCCGGAACACACTACACTAGGCCGCCGTGCTGTTGGCCTTTTATAGTGTGGGGCATGTACTAAACACCCTCAGCAATAATTGGCCACAGGCATCCTGCCTGTGGCCAATCATTGCTCTCCTCGCTGCCGGCGCTGTGATTGGCCAAGCATGCGGGGTCACAGTGCATGCTTGGCCAATCACAGCGCCTGGATGACACTGCGATGGCGTAGTGCATTGTGGGCCGTTCGCGTCACTCGAATTTGGCACGAACGGCCCAAATCGTTCGATCTTCGTCGAACGATCGAACAGCCGATGTTCGAGTCGAACGTATGTTCGACTCGAACACCGAGCTCATCCCTAGTGCTAATCCTTGTTTGTAGGGACAGGGAAGGACAGTGAGGGAAATTCTCCTTGTGCTATAGTGTGCTAAAGCATTGATCATCAACCATCTTTAAAAAAACATTTTTTATAGGGACAGAAAACTATAGGTAGGGAGAGTGTCAGTGTGTTTTACTGTGCTAATCCTTGTTTGTAGGGACAGGGAAGGACAGTGAGGGAAATTCTCCTTGTGCTATACTGTGCTAAAGCATTGATCATCAACCATCTTTAAAAAAACATTTTTTATAGGGACAGAAAACTATAGGTAGGGAGAGTGTCAGTGTGTTTTACTGTGCTAATCCTTGTTTGTAGGGACAGGGAAGGACAGTGAGGGAAATTCTCCTTGTGCTATAGTGTGCTAAAGCATTGATCATCAACCATCTTTAAAAAAACATTTTTTATAGGGACAGAAAACTATAGGTAGGGAGAGTGTCAGTGTGTTTTACTGTGCTAATCCTTGTTTGTAGGGACAGGGAAGGACAGTGAGGGAAATTCTCCTTGTGCTATAGTGTGCTAAAGCATTGATCATCAACCATCTTTAAAAAAACATTTTTTATAGGGACAGAAAACTATAGGTAGGGAGAGTGTCAGTGTGTTTTACTGTGCTAATCCTTGTTTGTAGGGACAGGGAAGGACAGTGAGGGAAATTCTCCTTGTGCTATAGTGTGCTAAAGCATTGATCATCAACCATCTTTAAAAAAACATTTTTTATAGGGACAGAAAACTATAGGTAGGGAGAGTGTCAGTGTGTTTTACTGTGCTAATCCTTGTTTGTAGGGACAGGGAAGGACAGTGAGGGAAATTCTCCTTGTGCTATAGTGTGCTAAAGCATTGATCATCAACCATCTTTAAAAAAACATTTTTTATAGGGACAGAAAACTATAGGTAGGGAGAGTGTCAGTGTGTTTTACTGTGCTAATCCTTGTTTGTAGGGACAGGGAAGGACAGTGAGGGAAACTCTCCTTGTGCTATAGTGTGCTAAAGCATTGATCATCAACCATCTTTAAAAAAACATTTTTTATAGGGACAGAAAACTATAGGTAGGGAGAGTGTCAGTGTGTTTTACTGTGCTAATCCTTGTTTGTAGGGACAGGGAAGGACAGTGAGGGAAATTCTCCTTGTGCTATAGTGTGCTAAAGCATTGATCATCAACCATCTTTAAAAAAACATTTTTTATAGGGACAGAAAACTATAGGTAGGGAGAGTGTCAGTGTGTTTTACTGTGCTAATCCTTGTTTGTAGGGACAGGGAAGGACAGTGAGGGAAATTCTCCTTGTGCTATACTGTGCTAAAGCATTCCTCATCAACCATCTTTAAAAAAACATTTTTTATAGGGACAGAAAACTATAGGTAGGGAGAGTGTCAGTGTGTTTTACTGTGCTAATCCTTGTTTGTAGGGACAGGGAAGGACAGTGAGGGAAATTCTCCTTGTGCTATAGTGTGCTAAAGCATTGATCATCAACCATCTTTAAAAAAACATTTTTTATAGGGACAGAAAACTATAGGTAGGGAGAGTGTCAGTGTGTTTTACTGTGCTAATCCTTGTTTGTAGGGACAGGGAAGGACAGTGAGGGAAATTCTCCTTGTGCTATACTGTGCTAAAGCATTCCTCATCAACCATCTTTGAAATCCTTGTTTTTTGGACAGTCAGGGAAATTGTCGTTGTGCTATTCTGTGCGAAAGCAATCATCCTCAACCATATTTAGAAATCCTTAAGTAAAGGGACAGAGAAGGACACCTGAAGGTAGCCCCTATTGCTTTTTTCCCATCTCCCTGCAGGCCATCTATTAGAATGTCTGGAAGGCAAACAAGGAGAGGCAGACAGTCAGGAGGCAATAAAAGAGGGCAAGCAGGCTCTGTGTCTGGGGGCAACAGTGCTGGTCGTGGACGCGGTGCATTGTCATCAGCACATGGCCATGGGACACGCTTGTCCTTCTTTTCGGCAGCTGGACATGTTGAGCCACATCATGCCGAAGACTTGGTAGAGTGGATGACCAAGCCCTCCTCCTCCTCCTCATCCTCTCTCACCCAGGCTCAGGGTACTGGCAAAGCAGCTGCCAAAGCGTCCTCTTCCCTGGTATCAATGTCAGACTCATCATCAGTCACTCCTTCCCTAGACCCACCATGTCCTCCTCCTGAGGAGTCCCCCGAACTGTTTCAGCACAGTGTTGGGTACATGCTCCAGGAGGATGCCCAGCGTTTCGAAGGGTCTGATGATGAAACCCAGCTACAGGAAGGCAGTAGCGTGAGAGCAGACAGAGGGGATGCTCAAGAAGGACACCAATCTGGCAGTCATGTTCCAGCAGCTGCAGCATACTGCCAGATTGGCTCCAGTGATGAGGAGGGAGGGGATGATGAGGTCACTGACTCCACGTGGGTGCCTAATAGGAGAGAGGAGGAGGAGGAGGATGAGGAGGAGGCACATCTCCAACGAGGCAGGATGCCCTTTGGTGGCCAGCGTAAGGGCAGTACACCGACGGAATCACACCGCAGAGCTCCGCCTGTGCAGGGCGCTGCCTCTGCCCGTCATTCAAAAAGTTCTTTGGTGTGGGCCTTTTTTGAGGCTAGTGCATCAGATCGCACAGCTGCTGTTTGCAACATATGTCTCAAGCGTATATCGCGTGGCCAAAACATCAGCCGCTTGGGTACCACATGCCTGACCAGACATATGTTGACCTGCCATGCAGCTCGTTGGCAAGCCTACTTCAAAGACCCACACCAAAGAACAAAGCGGACCTCTCCTTGCACCGCATCAGCTGGGATCTCCAACCCCACTATAACTTCAGTCCTCTCTGAAACATGCACTGAGAGGAATGAAGGTGTAGAATTAGGTGTGTCACAGCCAAGTACTTGCGGCCACTCTGCTAGCAGTACACCGACGTCCGATTCTAGCAGGCAAATTTCCCTGCCCCAGCTGCTGGACCGTCGAAAGAAGTTCACTCCCAGCCATCCACATGCCCAGCGGTTGAATGCTAGCTTGGCTAAATTGCTAGCGCTTCAACTGCTGCCTTTTCAGTTGGTAGACTCGGCCCCCTTCCGTGAGTTTGTGCAATGTGCGGTTCCTCAGTGGCAGGTTCCCAAACGCCACTTTTTCTCACGGAAGGCTATTCCGGCTCTCTACCGGCATGTGGAAGGCAATGTCTTGGCCTCGCTGGACAGGGCGGTCAGCGGTAAGGTGCATATTACCGCTGACTCATGGTCCAGCAGGCATGGACAGGGACGTTACCTTTCTTTCACGGCCCATTGGGTCACTCTTTTGGCAGCTGGGAAGGATGCAGGACAAGGTGCAGTAGTGTTGGAGGTTGTTCCACCGCCACGCCTCCAAAATGCTACTACTGGTTGTGACACACCTCTCTCCTCCACCCCCTCCTCTTCTTCCTCCATGGCCTCTTCCTGTGCTTTGTCCTCTGAACCAGCGGTGCTCCGTAGCCGTTCAAGGGGCTACGCAAGTACGCAGGCAAAAAGATGCCATGCCGTGCTTGCGCTGGTGTGTTTGGGGGACAGAAGCCACACTGGGGCAGAGGTCCTGTCTGCTCTGCAGGGCCAGGCCGAGAGGTGGTTGACGCCACGCCAGCTTAAGCCAGGAATGGTGGTTTGCGACAATGGCACCAACCTCCTCTCCGCCCTCCGACAGGGACAACTGACCCATGTGCCCTGTGTGGCTCACGTCCTTAACCTGGTGATGCAGCGGTTCTTGGGCAGGTACCCGGGCTTACAGGATGTCCTGAGGCAGGCCAGGAAAGTCTGTGTGCATTTCCGCAGATCTTATAATGCCAGTGCTCGCCTGGCTGAGCTGCAAAAGGAGTTGAACCTGCCCAAGAACCCGCCTTATATGTGACATGCCCACCAGGTGGAACTCAACGTTGGCCATGCTGCAGCGGCTGCACACGCAGCAGAGGGCCATCAATGAGTACCTGTGCGACTACGGCACCAGGACACGGTCAGGGGAGCTTGTTTTTTTTTCTCCACGCCAGTGGGGCATGATCAGGGATGCATGCACTGTCCTGGCACCATTTGAGGAGGCCACGAGGATGGTGAGCAGTGACAGTGCATGCATCAGTGACACTGTACCTCTTGTCCACCTGTTGGAGCACACGCTGCGTGGAATAATGGACAGGGCACTTGAGGCAGAACAGAGGCAGGAAGAGGAGGACTTCCTTGCCTCTCAAGGCCCCCTTTACCCAGACAGTGTTCCTTCTGTCCCACCCATCGCACAGGAAGAGGAGGAGGAGGAGGAGGAGGAGGAGGATTGTGTCAGCATGGAGGTGGAGGCTGGCACTCAGCATCATCAGCAGCAGTCTTTTAGGGATGATTTACAGTCCCAAGAAACCAGTGGACTTGTACGTGGCTGGGAGGAGGTGGCTGCGGATCATGTCGTCCTTAGTGACCCAGAGGACTCCGGACCGAATGCCTCAGCTAACCTACGCTGCATGGCCTCCCTGATCCTGCAAAGTCTGCGGAAGGATCCTCGTATTCTTCGGATCAAGGAGAGGGACCATTACTGGCTGGCCACTCTCCTTGATCCACGGTACAAGGGTAAGGTTGCGGACCTTATGTTACCGTCGCAGAGGGAGCAGAGGATGAGACAACTCCGGGAGGCCTTGCAGAAAGGTCTGTGCAACGCGTTCCCAGAGACTGGGAGGTTACAAACTCCTGGTCCTGGACAACGAGTTGCTGAGGCTTTGGCCAGTCAAAGAAGGAGCGGTGGGGAAGGTGGCCGTCTGACCGATGCGTTCAGACAATTCTTTAGTCCGCAGCCCCAAAGTATGATCGGTTCCAGCAACCATCGCCAGCGTCTGATAAACATGGTGCAGGAATATCTAGGGGCAAGGTCAGACTTGGACACCTTCCCCACCGAAAATCCTCTGGCTTACTGGGTCTTGAGGATGGATCACTGGCCAGAGCTTGCACAGTATGCAATTGAGCTACTGGCCTGTCCTGCATCCAGCGTTCTTTCGGAACGCACATTCAGTGCTGCTGGAGGATTTGTCACGGATCACAGGGTGCGCCTGTCCACCGACTCGGTTGATCGACTGACTTTCATCAAGATGAACCAGTCTTGGATCACCACCAGCTACCACACACCTGATGCTGATATAACAGACTAATTGATTTTAACATGTCACATCCCTTCAAGACTGATGCTGATGCTGAGTGCCTGTGCTGTTATGTTGACTGGCTATCCTCCTCCTCTGAGTCCTCAATGATACGATTGATGATGATAGCTTGGAAGATCATTTTTGTTTATGGGTGCCGCCACCAGTGGCTAAGGCCCAATTTTTCAGCCCCTGTTTAACAGGGGCGTGTAATTACAATTTTTGAAGCAATACTTTGCAACAGGGCTCATTGCTGTGCTCCAAGTACAGTATCTGTGAGGGGTTGGAGTGTTGTGCCACCAGTGCCTAAGGCCCAATTTTTCAGCCCCTGTTCAACAGTGGCATGTAATTACAATTCTTGATCTAATAATTCACAGCAGGGCCCATTGCTGCACCCACCAAGAGTAACTCTGAGGGCTTACAGTGTTGTGGCAACGCCACCACCACCACCACCACGAAAGGCCCAATTTTTCAGCCCCTGTTCAAAAGGGGCATGTAATTACAATTCTTGATCTAATAATTCACAGCAGGGCCCATTCCTGCACCCACCAAGAGTAACTCTGAGGGCTTACAGTGTTGTGGCAACACCACCACCACCACCACGAAAGGCCCAATTTTTCAGCCCCTGTTCAACAGGGGCATGCAATTACAATTCTTGATCTAATAATTCACAGCAGGGCCCATTGCTGCACCCACCAAGAGTAACTGTCAGGGCTTACAGTGTTGTGGCACCAGCACCACCATCAAAGGCCCAATTTTTACTACCACTGTTCAACAATTATATGTAATTACAATTCCTGATATAATAGTTGACAGCAGGGCGTTCCAGCACCAACCAAGAGTAACTGTGAGTGCTTACAGTGTTGTGCCAACACCAACAACTAAGGGGCCTATTTCTGCAGAGTATATACGGCAGGTCCCTACTTTCAAACATCCAACTTACAAACGACTCCTACTTGCAAACGCAAGAAGACAACAGGAAGTGAGAGGAAATCTACCCCTAGGAAGGAAAATTCTCTCCTGTAAGAATTAATATGGGAGAAAGGTGTCTCCTCTGTACTGATGCTTTATCACCAATCCTTGTTTCAAGAAAAACACCACATTTCAACAACAGTTGTCATTGGGACGGAAAGTGAGGTGAAATGTTCTGAACAGGGGCACAGACAGCAAAACAAATGTTACAGGGGTGATAACCCTTACCTATGTTTTCCAAAAAGTTTAAAAATAGATTTTTGGGCTGGAGCTACACTTAAACAATGTACCTGTTCAAAATTACAAACACATTCTACATAAGAACAAACCTACAGTCCCTGTCTTGTATGCACCGCCTGTATACGGCTGTTCAGAGTATATAGGGCCTTTTTTATTTTGTGTGCGGTGTTCCCCTTAATATCCATACAAGACCCAAAGGGGCTGGTAATGGGCTGGGGTAGGGGGGGGGGGGGTCATGGGGTAGCTATGCCATTTTTCTTAAAGATTTTCATCCATATTACCGGGACCAGACATTACATTAAAGCCGCAAGCAGTTTTAAATGGCTTTTTTTTCCTTTAGAAGTGTCATTTTGTGCAGGGACAGTTCTAAACACGGGAAACACGTGGCACTTCACAGGCATACTTTAGACACCCCCCAGGTACGATATTTAAAGGAATATTTGACTTTTTTTTTTCACTTTATGCATCATTAAAATGACTGCTCCCGAAAAACGACCGTTTTTAAAACTTCTTTTTGCATTGATACATGTCCCCTGGTGCAGAACCCGGGTTCCCAAACCCTTTTTAGGACAATAACATGCATAATAGTCGTTATAATTAGCACTTTAGAATTCGAACGTTCGCATCCATTGTATTTAATAGGGTTCTAATGTTCGTACGAACGTTCGGTCCGTTCGCGGGTTCTGGTGCGAACCGAACCCGGGGGTGTTCGGCTCATCACTATTCAGCACTGGGCTACTTTAACTGGACACTGCTCGGTCATGCAGCACTGCACACAAATAAAATGTATATAATTTTTTTCAAACAAATTGTGTTTTCTTTTGGTGGTATTTAACCACCACTAGGTGTTTTATCTTTTGCTGCATAAATTAAAAAATATTAAACATTTTGAAAAAAAAAAACATTTTTTTCTTAGTTTTTGTTATAACATTTCTTTATAGTTACATAGTTAGTAAGGTTGAAAAAAGACACCAGTCAATCCAGTTTATCCTGTGGTGTGTGTGTCCTTTTGTTTATGTTAATAGTACATTGTATATCCCTGTATGTTGTGATTGTTAAGGTGTCCATAGCTTTTTGAAACTATCGACGCTCCCTGCTGATATCACTGCCTGTGGAAGAGAATACGACATCCTTACCGCTCTGACAGTAAAGAACCCTCTATTCAGTTTAAGGTTAAACTGCTTCTCTTTCAATTTCAGTGAATGGCCATGTGTCTTTTTGACTTCCCTTTCCCTGAAAAGTTTTTTTTCCCTATGCTAGAGTCACCAGTAAGATATTTGTACATTGCTATCATATCCCCTCTCCAGAGAGAATAAGTTCAATGCTTGTAGTCTTTCCCCATAGATGAGATCCTCTAGTCCCTTTATTAGATTTGTTGCCCTTCTCTGGACTCTCTCCAGTTCCAGCACATCCTTCCTAAGGACTGGGCGGCATACTCAAGATGTGGCTGGACCAGAGTCTCGTAGAGTGGGAGAATTATTGTTTTAATAAAAGTGAATCCCCTTTTTAATGCATGCTAATATTCTGTTGGCTTTTCTTACAGCAGCTTGGCATAAATTTAGGCCAAAATGTATTCCGCTACATTTCTTTGGTAAAAAAATAACTCCAAGCAGTGTATATTAATTATTCTGTGTGAAAGTTATAGAGTCTACAAACTGTGGTATATATATTTGAAAATTGATCAATCCTTAATACTGACTGCTGATCTAATTTCTTGAGGCCCTAAAATGCCAGGACAGTACAAATATCCCCCAAATTAACCCTTTTTGGAAGATAGACTGTCCAAGGTATTTGGTAAAAGGCATGGTTCGTTTTCTGAAGTTGTAATTTTTTGTCACAATTTTTTGGACACTAAAGAATTTAAATAATTTCCCCCAATTTTCCCCAATTTTTATTACATACGGTCACCAATGCAGTACAGTGTCATCCTATGACTGGTGTGTTGGTGATTAGAGATACTGAATGGTGATAGTATGTAAGAATTTTTATTTACTTTTTTACGTACTGTCATCAGAGTAGTTTAGTGTCACCATACTGACACCGTACTACTCTAGAGGTTGATCATGTTTTTTTTTGTTTACACTAATATTGCTTATAATGGTGATGATCACTGTAATAAGCAATAGTTTCAACTGTCATGAATGGCTTTCACTCATGACAGCTTGCTTACTATTGTGATGCTGTGATTGGCTACAGCTAATCACATGGTACAGGATGGCAGGTACCATGTGATAGCTGTGGACCAATCACAACCGTAAGCTGTGATGTAAGCTGTGATGTACCAGTAAGTCGTGGTGCCTGCAAATTCCGCCCACCTGCAGTAAATGTACCATATTTTCTGGCGTATAAGACGACCCTTTGTACTTAAAAATATCCCCCAAAAATCGGGGGTCGTCTTATACGCTGGTATTATGCAGAGTCAGGTACTGTAATACGCCCCTGTATGCAGAGTCAGACTGATTGTTCAAAAGCCGCGCCTCCTCCTCGTCCTGTTCTGTGATAGGCGAAACACTCATTTTCCCAGCAGAGCAGTGTTCAGTGTTCCGCCTATCACGGACGTCCTCTCATCCACAGGCTCTGCTGGGAAACTGAGTGTTCCACCTATCACGAAACACGATGAGGAGGAGGCGCGGCTTTTGAACAATGGACGCCCGCAGTGTGACTCTGCATACAGGGATAAGGTATGGAGATCGGCACAGTGGGGTATGCAATGGGCACAGTGAGGTGAGGAATGCAATGGGCACAGTGAAGTGAGACATGCAATGGGCACAGTGAAGTGAGGCATGCAATGGGCACAGTGAGGTGAGGCATGCAATGGGCACAGTGAGGTGAGGCATGCAATGGGCACAGTGAGGTGAGGTATGCAATGGGCACAGTGAGGTGAGGCATGCAATGGGCACAGTGAGGTGAGGCATGCAATGGGCACAGTGACGTGAGGCATGCAACGGGCACAGTGAGATTTTAAAAAAGCTGAAAAAAGCCCGTTCCTGTCAGCGGTTGTTTCTGTCAGCGGTTGTTCCGGCTACCCCTCAGCTTCTAGACAGACTAGTCGGAAGGGGGTCACCTTATACGGCGAGTATATCCCAAAACCAACCTTTTAGCTGTAGAATTAGGGGGTCGTCTTATACGCCCAGTCACCTTATACGCCGGCAAATACGGCAAGTGATAAAGTATTCTTAACAAGCAGAAGATTATCTGGAAAACAAGCCTTCACTGACTTCTATACCTGCAGGTTTTTTGTCAGATTAGGCGACCCGTCAGAATGTGTAACAGAAGTGACGTCCCGTCACCGCCATCTTGCTACACCCCGCACTCCTCCACAGTAAGGATACACTGAGAAGGGGGAAAGTGGATATCTTGTTACACCCACTGGAGTTTTTGCATGCGCCCGCCGCGAGCTCCTTGACTCCGACTGCGGGTCCCATGGACTCGATGTCCGCGGGCATACCCGCGATCGTGTCACGGTGAGGAAGAAGGGGGAAATGCTTATGTAAACAAGCATTTCCCCAGTCTTCCTTGTGACAGGACAGTGACCACAGCTTCCTGTAATCCTGTCACACACATCCCCCCTACAGTTAGAAGCACTCCCTAGGGCACACTTAACCTCTTCAGCACCACTTAATGGTTAACCCCTTCACTGCCAGTGTCATTTTCCCAGTAATCAGTGCATTTTTATAGCACTGATTGCTGTAAAAATGACAATGGTCCCAAAAATTTGTCAAAAGTGTCCGATGTGTCTGCCATAAAGTCGCAGTCACGATAAAAATCTCGGATCGCCGCCATTACTAGTAAAAAAAAAAAAATTATAATAAAAATGCCATAATTCTATCCCCTATTTGGTAGACCTATAACTTTTGCGCAAACCAATCAATATACGCTTATTGCGATTTTTTTTTACCAAAAATATGTAGAAGAATACGTATCGGCCTAAACTGAGGAAAAATAGGATTTTTATAACAGCTTACCTGTAAAATCCTTTTCTTGGAGTACATCACGGGACACAGAGCGACATAGTCATTACTAATGGGTTATATAGATACCGTCAGGTGCTGGCACTGGCAACTTCCAAAACCGGAAGTACCCTCCCCTATATAAGCCCCTCCCATCCGGGAGCACCTCAGTTTTGTAGCAAAGCAATAAGTGTCCCCAAAGAGGGGCGGGAGCTCTGTGTCCCGTGATGTACTCCAAGAAAAGGATTTTACAGGTAAGCTGTTATAAAAATCCTATTTTCTTTCTCGTACATCACGGGACACAGAGCGACATAGTCATTACTAATGGGATGTCCTAAAGCAATGCCAAATGAGGGGGGGGGGATACACCATATATAAGCTGAGCGCTATCAGACATGAGGATCTTTTGCGGCCTGCAACACACTGCGCCCAAAGGCGACATCCTCCTGACTTCTAACGTCCACCTGGTAGAACCTAGTAAACGTGTGTACTGAAGACCATGTTGCGGCCTTACAGACTTGAGCCAGGGAGGCCTGGTGATGCACTGCCCATGAAGTTCCAACTGCTCTCGTGGAGTGCGCCCTAACTTTGAACGGAGGCGGTCTACTTCTCAAGCTATAGGCTTGTATTATGACCTGTCGAATCCACTTGGCTAAAGTAGATTTTGACGCTGCCTGACCCTTTCTGGGGCCTTCCGGCAGAATAAACAAAGTATCCGTTCTGCGAATCTGAGCAGTGGCTTTTAGATAAGCTTTAACTGCTCTTACTACATCCAAAGAATGCAATAACTTTTCCTCTACCGAAGTAGGCTTGGGGAAAAAAGAAGGAAGAACCACATCTTGGTTCAAATGAAAACTCGATACCACCTTAGGAAGAAAGGCTGGATGAGGACGTAACACTACTCTGTCCTTATGGATAACCAGATATGGCTCCTTACAGGACATAGCTGCTAATTCCGATACTCTTTTAGCCGAACAAATGGCTACTAGAAAAATCAATTTCCTGGTGAGAAGCACTAAGGAAATGTGCCGCAATGGTTCAAATGGTTGTTTCTGTAGAACCGACAGAACCAAGTTTAGATCCCATGGACATATGGGAATATTAACCGGAGGACTAATACGCATCACTCCTTGTATAAAGGCTTTGACTAGTGAATGCGAAGCCAAGGGCCTTTGAAAAAACATTGACAAGGCCGAAATCTGACCTTTGATAGTACTCAAGGCAAGCTTCCTATCTACAGCCCATTGTAGGAAGTCCAGAATTCTACCTATTACATATTTACGTGGATGCCATTTCCTGGCCTCACACCAGGCGATGTACGCCTTCCAGATTCTATAGTAGATCTGCCTGGATACCGGTTTCCTGGCATTGATCATGGTAGACACCACAGCATTAGAGAGCCCTCTCCTTTTTAGAATGTGGGCTTCAATAGCCAGGCCGTCAAACCTAGGGCTGGTAAGGAAGGGTGGTATATCGGTCCCTGCGAAAGCAGGTCCGGACGATGTGGGAGGGTCCAAGGACTCCCCACAGACATTTTTACAATCTCCGCGTACCATGCTCTTCGGGGCCACGCTGGAGCCACCAGAATCACTGGTTTCTTTTCTACCCTGATTCTGCGGAGTAATCGAGGTAACAATTGTGGCGGTGGGAATGCATATATCAGCTTGAACTGATCCCAAGGGAACACTAGGGAATCCGAGCCGCACGCTAGGGGATCCCTTGTCCAAGAGACAAACCTGTCCACTTTCGTGTTGAACCTGGATGCTAGCAGATCTACATCCGGTGTTCCCCACCGCTGACATATTGTCCGGAAAACCTCGGGATGAAGGGACCATTCCCCTGGGCATAATTGTTGGCGACTTAGAAAGTCCGCCTTCCAATTCTCCACCCCTGGAATGAATACCGCAGATATGGCTGGGACATATCTTTCTGCCCATCTCAGGATGTAATTTACTTCCCTTTGGGCTGCACGACTCCTGGTGCCCCCCTGACGATTGATATATGCCACTGCTGTGGCATTGTCTGATTGAATTCTGACAGGGGACCCTTGGAGTTTGGATGTCCATGCTACTAGGGCATACCGGGCTGCTCGTATCTCTAAGAGATTGATGGGCAGGGCCTTTTCCGCATCCGACCATCTGCCCTGGAGAGACCATTGCTCCAGTACTGCTCCCCAGCCTAAAAGGCTGGCATCTGTAGTGACCACCTTCCAAGAAATCGGACTGAAGGATTTCCTTTTTTCCAGATTCTGGGGAACCAACCACCAACGGAGGCTCTTGCGAACGGAAGGGGACAAGGACATTGTAAGTCTAGGGCCTGAACTTTTTCGTTCCAGGCTGACAGTATGGCCCCTTGCAAATTCCTTGAATGGAATTGACCGTAGGGTACTGCTTCGAATGATGCCACCATTTTTCCCAGCAGCCTCATATACAGGCGTATGGACGGCTGTCTTTTTTGTACCCACTAAGTGGCTCAAATCTTTCAAAGACAACACCTTTCCTCGAGGCAAGAATATTTTTCTCTGGCCTGAATCCAACCTTAGCCCCAAGTATTCCAGACTTTTGACTGGTTTTTAGGGCTGACTTGTCTCGGTTGATAATCCAACCGTGAGATTCCAGATACTTGATCGTCTTGTGAACGACCACGTCTAGTTTTTTCACTGAGTGGTCTATCAGCAACAAGTCATCCAGATATGCCATTATCATTACACCTTGTGTTCTTAGATTGGCCAATAAAGGGCCAGAATTTTTGTAAACACTCGTGGTGCTGTGGCCAAACCGAAGGGTAAGGCTCTGAACTGAAAATGGCGCCCTTCTACTGCAAAGCGTAGAAATTTTTGGTGGACTGGAAAGATGGGAATGTGCAAATAAGCATCTTTGATGTCGATCGTGGCTAACCAATCCTCCCCTTGTAGGGCAGTGGCCACCGATCGGATCGACTCCATCGGAAAGTCCTGATATACAGGAATTTGTATAGCCCTTTTAGAATTAATATGGGCCTCCCGTCCGCGTTTGCTTCGGGACTGTAAAGAGGTTTGAGTAAAACCCGAACCCTCCTTCTTCCAGGGGAACCTCCATAATTACTCCTTGGAGCAATAGTTGTTCTAGTGCCAACAGGAGGGACTCTCTCTTCCGGGGATCCCTTGGCACGTTTGACCTCAAAAATGGGAAGGAGGAGAGTCTTTTAACTCCAAACTGTATCCCAAACATACTGCGGAGAGCACCTATCTGTCTTGATCGTGTCCCGCCAGGTCTCTTGCGAACAACTGGAGTCCTCCCCCCACCCGACTGAGTGGGGGCTTCAATGAATTTAACTTTGGGGGAGGTTATGTACCTCCCCTGACCCAGGGTTTCTCATTACCCTGCTACTGTCCCTGTTTTTTATCCCCGGGATTTGACCGAGGAGGCCGTCGGAACTGTTACACAGCCGATGCCCCAGGGACTGGAGAAGCAGGCCTCTTAAAGAGGGACCTCTAACTCTGCTTTTAACCGGCAAGAGCGTATTTTTACCGCTGGAAATTTTCTGGATATATTTGTCCAGGTTTTCCCTGAATAAGCGTTCACCATGAAATGGGACGCTAACCAGCCATTCTTTACAGGGAGCTTCAGCAGACCAGTTTTTTGAGCCATAGGAGCCTACGCGTATGTACTATAGACAGCGTAAGGCGGGAGGCCTGATGGACTGAATCCTCTATGGCGTCAACCGCAAAGCCTAAGGCTCTAGGTAGATCAGCTAGGGCAAAGCCTGCTGATCTGTCAAGTCCCTCAAGACCTGTTTCAACTGATCCTTCACTGCTTAGCAGACCCCAATAGCTGCTACTGCTGGTTGTATCACCAAGCAGATTTTCATAAGGACTCCAATCTTTTATCTATTGGGTTCTTGAACATTTGGACATTATCCACTGGACATGTCAGTGATTTATACATACAAGAGATGGCTGCGTCCACTGTAGGGACCTTCCATTTTTTTTTTTTTGATGAACTTATCCTCCATGGGATAGACCACCGGAAATCTCTTGGGGGAATAAATATTTTCTCAGGACGTTCCCAATCCTGGTAAATGAGCCCTTTCAGTAAAGGGTGAAGTGGAAAAGAACAAACAGTCTGGGGGCTTCCAGCGACCCCAACGAGGATACAGTAGTGGTTGATGGTTCCGCAAGGTGCATTTTTAAATGCTGATTGGACCATGTTAGTCAGAGACTGAACCCATAATCTTTCAGCTTGAGATGCTGAGAAAAGGTTCCCCCACTGTTGATTCCTCTATAACAGAATCAACCTCATCCTGATCCCCTTCAGGCAGGTCGATCCCTGTATGGGACTGTTGCTCTGCTAACAGGCACTCTGAAGGAGGAGACGGAGATCGGGCGTGCTTTCCCTGACAGGGAGGCAGCGATAAATGTTGACAATCTCTCTCTAATCCTCCCAGAGCTGAGGAAAAAACCTCCTCTGTTACATACACAGGAGCAGGTGACTGAGGACAGCCACAGTACCAAGTACCCCTGCGGGGTCTCTACGGTCACTTACCTCTGAACTTCAGGGGAGACTGGTGCAGCAGGAGTATGCCCAAGATCCTCAGAGCCCGATGAGACCCCCTTCGCTTCCTGGAAGATTCAGTTCCGGAGCTACTGGACGGCATATTCCTAAGCCTAAAGCTGAGGTATTCCAGCCGTAATACACCTCTTTTACTGAGAATAGTCTAGCACAATTGCTGCTATATCACAGTTGGTGTCTACTAATGTGCCTTTCTAGGGGATGCCTGTATCAACCGCTTGCTGTATGCCTTTAAATGTTGCCAGCTCTGTCTCTGTACTTCATAGCCAGCTTATCTGCAATAATGTGGCTTTTTAAAAACCTGCTGGGACGCCCGCACATGCGCAGAAGCGCTGCGGCGCGCACAGAGCGTCATCCCCCAGGCCCCGCCCCTTTTTCCGGCCACCTCTATATATAGAGGCGCGTGCACGCGCACGCGCGCGGCCACGTGCGCCTCGGCGCTAATTTTCAAACATGGAAACCAGGGACAGGAGCCAGGGCCCCCTTTGCCGCAGGCCGGGGGATAGACGAACACTGCAACATGGCAGAGGAAACAGTTTCCTGTAGGAGAACTCACCAGCTGCCTGGACTTTGCTCTCTGAGAAGAAACTAGTCCATATGACAAGAAAAACATTCCACAGCGGCCTCTAGTGGACAAACACAGGTACCGCAGTTTAATATACTAAACATATATAAAAAAACATTCTTTTTTTTTTTTTTTTTTCTTGACCACCATTAAAAATTATTACATTTTTTTAGTAGTTACAGGCATGCACAGATATTAGCGGGAATACCGTTAGGTAACAGACAGAAAGACAAATTAGGCTTGGGGGTCCCCCAATAGAACCAAGTTCCTGGGGGCCCCCACTTACCTGTTCCCCGCCGCAGGACTTTGTTTGGTCCACAAAAGCCCAAACTTCACCTATCACGGCAGGCATTGTAATCAAACCTTCAGGGACCGGGTTCCCAAGGATTCCACTCCCCTGGACCTGTATAGCACCCTGCACAGAAAACATCTTGGTCGTGGGTATGACCAGAGCTCTGGATCCCAGGGTCCAGCTCTCCTAAGAGAAGCATTACAGGCAGAACCTTGCTCTTCTCTGCAAGGCCCGGGTACCGACCGTTTAGCTATGAAGCTTTTTTGGTCGGATCCGGAATAGCTTACTGAGGCCCAAAAGAACCTGTACGCAAGCTCAGTGAAAAACACATGTTTCTTCTTGGCCAACACCTTAGACACTGGCAAAAAACTGAGGTGCTCCCGGATGGGAGGGGCTTATATAGGGGAGGGTACTTCCGGTTTTGGAAGTTGCCAGTGCCAGCACCTGACGGTATCTATATAACCCATTAGTAATGACTATGTCGCTCTGTGTCCCGTGATGTACGAGAAAGAAATAAATGTTTTTCTATATATTTTTGGGGGATATTTATTATAGCAAAAAGTAAAATAGCGCAAAAAAAAAAAAACGCAGAGGAGATCACCAAACCACCAAAAGAAAACTCTATTTGTGGGAAGAAAAGGACGTCAATTTTGTTTGGGAGCCATGTCGCACGACCGCGCAATTGTCAGTTAAAGCGTTGCAGTGCGGAATCGCAAAAAGTGGCCTGGTCTTTGGCCAGCAAAATGGTCCGGGGCTTAAGTGGTTAAAAGAGAAGTAAAGGATACAACTTTTTCCTATTTCATAATTACTGATGCTGCATCTGTCCCCCGGCACTACACTGAGAACCGAGCGATCAAACACTGCCGATTGCTTGGTTTTCAGAGCTCGGTGAGCGGAGAGCTGTAGACTGTCAGTCACAGCTCTCTACTCTTCTCCCTCCTATCTCACTGGAGCGCTGGGCTGTGGAGGCTGAGCGGGGTGTTAGTCAAGGCACCTGGCGGATGCAGACTTTATTGTCACGATGACGCGGTGCCTGGACTGAAATTGGTGACGTCAGCTGAGAGCAGACTTCTCTGCTGAAAACGGGTCACTGGAGTGCAAAACGAATTGCACTCCTGCGATCCATAGGAGAAGTCCAGTCAAACAAGCTTTGGTTGGACTTCTCCTTTAACAATATTAAAGAGACAGACCTCAGATGTGTGAGAGCCCAATACATTTAAATAGCTTTCCACCATAGAAGCCTAAAAAACATTTAAACTGTCCACCTAAGATGACCCTTAGGACTGGTTCATACCACAAAAACGCACACCAGAGCAGTTCTTGCATGCATGTTTTTAACACGTTTTTGATGCATTCCGATGCGTTTTCGATGCATTCCAATGCGTTTTTGATAAGTTTCCTGATACATTCCAGATGCTTTTTTTCTTTCCTTTTTTTTTTTTTATGTGTTCCAGTGCATTCAGGTTTGTTTTTTATGTGTTTTACCGTGTTCCAGTACAATCCAGTGCAGGAACAATGCAACATGCTCTACTTTTTTCTGGAACTGGAACGCCCTGGAACTGACTGCACTGGTGTGAACTATGCCATTGGAAACCATATAACCTACTTTCCATGCGTTTTTTATGCAAAAATCACACTGGACTGCATGTGATGTGAACTGGCCCTTAGTTGCTGCTGTGCAATTTCACTGCATAACAAACAGTGCCCATAGTTCCACGTGAGAGACATTTACTCTTTTTATTTGTTCTGGTGACCTTTGTCACCGCGGCTAAAAATGTGGGAAAGTCCTAATTCTGAGATGTCACCAGTAAAAGAGCAGAGGGAAGATCTTCCAATGGAGATGCTTGTTCCTGGGGTAATTGTTTAAGCAGGGATTTGGATCACTTTGGAGAAATCTCCTCTAAATTCCTGCTGTGTTTAAAGAACAGGAACTGAAGAGAAATATCCCTAGTGGGACACAGTTGGCAAAAATCAAAGCCTGACAGCAGTTTCAAACTTTCCTTCCAAATAAAAAAGTGCATTTTCAGAATCCATATCCACCAATTGTCAATTCAAGAAACTATTATGAGAACCCAAACCTTTGAAAAGCTCATTTGAAAATGGAGTCTGGCCATTATTCTTCGAGCCAGACCTGGTCTTCCCCATACCCAGCTTTATTAAAATAAAGAGCCATAAGGTCCCAAAGCGAGGAAACTTTGGCACTGGCACTACAATGAACGTAGGTTTTCTGCAAGACAGTTTTAAGAGTTCCATATGTTTCTTGAGGTTTTAGTGTCTTTATGTGCTTTATGCCTTTTTTATGGACTCTAATTGCACCTATCCTTGAAATCTGTGACCATTTTTTTTTTTTCAAGACAAGCCCATTAGTGGCATAGAAATTGCATTGGGTTAAATTTTTAAAACCAATATTCAGACGAAAGAGCTTTTCAACAATTTTCCTATTTTTTTCATTGCTCACTTTATTAATATCATACTTATTTGTATTGGACCGGGAGAAGCAACATTGTTAAGTCATCTGTAAGGCGTCTTTCAGACTTTGCTTGCAGTTAAGAAGTGCATTTTAACTTCTGAGGTTTTATTTTAATATCCACTGGCAGTGTTACTTTATGTTTCATATTAAGAAAATAATTGTATACTTTATAAGAAGTAATGCTTTGTCTTGTTTGACTATGCTGAAACCACAATGAGCCTAAGCCAGACAAAACTGTTCCGGTAATTGACACTTTACTGAAAACATGAATATGTAGCAACACAATCACGTTTGTTAAATAAGCCAGTAGAAAAAAAGGAATGGCAGTGTGCATGGTTCAGTAACCCATAGAAACCAATCAAATACTGAAGTCAGTTTAGTAAAGAATGCATTTAATTAGTGTGTGGAGAGGGGGGTAACTAAAAATGGAGCAGAGAGAATCTGGAACAGCTTGGCATACTGACTAATCAGGTTCTAATTTCAGCTTGTTCAATTAAGCTTTTAAGATGAAAGATATAATGAGATTGGTTGCCTCTGGTGTATGAACATCAGTTCATCTCATTCTTTGGTATTGACTCAAAGCGAGAAGGAATCTCTCCAATGAGAACATCAAAAACCTACCATCCAAAACTGAAGAAATAAGTGTTGGTTGGCGTTGGTCTTACAAGCAAATTATGAGCTATTTAAACTAGTCCTAGTAACATATGTAAAGCACCACCATATTATGAATAGGGATGAGCTTCGAGTTCGAGTCGAACTCATGTTCGACTCGAACATTGCCTGTTCGCCCGTTCGCCAAACAGCGAACAATTTGGGGTGTTCGCGGCAAATTCGAAAAGTCTATGGGAGAAATCTAAAGTGCTAATTTTAAAGGCTTATATGCAAGTTATTGTCATAAAAAGTCATAAAAAGTGTTTGGGGACCCGGGTCCTGCCCCAGGGGACATGTATCAATGCAAAAAAAAGTTTTAAAAACGGACGTTTTTTCGGGAGCAGTGAAACAATAAAAGTGAAATATTCCTTTAAATTTCGTACCTAGGGTGTGTGTTTAGTATGCCTGTAAAGTAGTGCTTGTTTCCCGTGCTTAGAACTGTCCCTGCACAAAGTGTCATTTCTGAAGGAAAAAAAGTAATTTAAAACTCACTCGCGGCTATAATGAATTGTCGACTCCCGGCAATATAGAGAAAAGTCATTGATAAAAATAAAAAAATGCGTGGGGGGTTACCCCAAATTCAATTACCAGGACCTTCAGGTCTGGTATGGATATTAAGGGGAACCCTGCCGCAAATAAAAAAAAAAAATACGTGGGGTTCCCCCCAAATATCTGAATAGACCCGCCCCTTCTCACGTTCCGCATCTGGTCCGCTTAGCCTTACACCATTGGCTGAGCAGACTTGATGGGGAACTTTAGAAGGGGCGGGTCTATTCATTTAATACACTGCAGAGGAAGTTCCCCATCAGGTCCGCTCAGACTCAGCCAATGACGTTTCGTGGACATCGGATCACCGCGGGACACTGGATTTCATTGCTGGAATGTTTTTTTTTATTTTTTATTTTTAATAAAAGGACTTTCCCAACGGTGTCTGTGTTTTTTTTTTACAATTTGTTACACTTTCTTTGTGAAATGGTAGGGGTACAATGTACCCCATTACTAATTCACATAGGGGGGTCGGGGGGTCCCCTTTGTTAAAGGGGTCTTCCAGATTTCGATAAGCCCCCTGCCCGCAGACCCCCACAACCACCGGGCAAGGGTTGTGGGGATGAGGCCCTTGTCCCCATCAACATGGGGACATCCTCGTCCCCCCCTCTTTTCCTGCGGCCTGCCAGGTTGCGTGCTCGGATAAATGGTCTGGTATGGATTTTTGGGGGAACTCCACGCCATATTTTTTTTAAATTTGGGGTGGAGTTCCCATTAATATCCATACCAGACCTGAAGGGCCTGGTAATTGAATTTGGGGGGACCCCCACGCATTTTTTTTTTTTTACCAATGACTTTTCTATGTAGTGCCGGGAGCCGACAATTCATTATAGCCGCGAGTGAGTTTTAAATTACCTTTTTTCCCTTCAGAAATGACACTTTGTGCAGGGACAGTTCTAAGCACGGGAAACAAGCGCGACTTTACAGGCATACTATACACACACCCTAGGTACGAAATTTAAAGGAATATTTCACTTTTATTGTTTCACTTTAACCACTTCCCACCCAGTCAATAGCGAATTGACGTCCGGGAAGTGGTTGCAATATCGATATTGGACGTCATATGACGTCCTGCAGGATATTGCCTTGCGCGCGCCCGCGGGGGCGCGCAGCGCGGTGATCGGGGACGGCATGTGTCCCTCGGACACAGCGCTTCCCCGATCACGGTAAACAGCCAATTTCATTGGCTGTTTACCATGTGATCGGCTGTGTCAAAGTCACAGCCGATCACCTGTCAAAACAAACTCGGCGGCGCGCTCCGTGCGCGCCGCCACAGGCTTGCAGAGCGGGGATCGGAGAAGGCGAGTGTCCCTTGGACACAGCGCGTCCCCGATCAGAGTAAACAGCCAATGAATTGGCTGTTTACCACGTGACCGGCTGTGTCCAATCACAGCCGGTCACAAATGTAAACAAACTCCACAGGAGTTACTACCTGATCCCTGCTCTCTCCTCACACACCGATCTGTGAGGAGAGAGAAGAGATCAGTAAGTTAGCTCAGTGTAGTTTGTCTACATAAGTTTACAGTGCACAACACGCCCCCCCCATAAAGAGGACCTGTCACACAGCCCAGCACATCAATCAGCCCATCTGTCAATCAGCCCATCTGTCAATCAATCAGCCCATCTGTCAATCAATCAGCCCACCTGTCAATCAATCACCCCACCTGTCAACCAATCACCCCACCTGTCAACCAATCACCCCACCTGTCAACCAATCACCCCACCTGTCAATCAATCAACCCATCTGTCAATCAATCAATCAGCCCATCTGTCAATCAATCAGCCCATCTGTCAATCATCTGTCACAGGCCCACCTCCATCGGTACCGCCATTGGCACCCCCACACAGGCTACCAGTACCGCCATCGGTACCAGTACCACCACCAGTACCGCCACCAGGCCCAGCATCTATACTGCCACACAGGCCCGCTACCAGTATCACCACTAGTGCCGCCATCGGTACCACCACCCGTACCACCGTCGGTAGTGCCACCACCACCTGTACCACCATCGGTACCATCACCACCCGTACCACCACCACCTGTACCACCATTGGTACCACCACCACCTGTACCGCCATCGGTACCACCACCACCCATACCGCCATCGCTACCACCACCACCCATACCGCCACCTGTACCGCCATCGGTACCGCCGCCACCACCACCACCCATACCGCCATCGGTACCACCACCACCTGTACCGCCATTGGTACCACCACCACCCATACCGCCATCGGTACCACCACACAGGCCCACCACTAATACCTCCATCGGTACTACCACACAGACCGCCACCACTACCACCAGCAGTACCATTACACAGGCCCACCAATAAGCACTGCCATAATGTCCCAAAGGGTTTACACACCTGAGGAGGCATATGCCATTCTTGCCATGTCGGATGATGAGAGCAGCGGGGAGCTCCCATTAT
This sequence comes from Rana muscosa, assembly GCA_029206835.1. Taxonomy (NCBI): domain Eukaryota; kingdom Metazoa; phylum Chordata; class Amphibia; order Anura; family Ranidae; genus Rana; species Rana muscosa. The sequence goes on from CM055116.1 coordinate 365,947,302, forward strand.
CCGATTCTGGTTCGGAATACGAGCCAGTGGAGGATAGTGGCTCAGAGTCCGAGTCCCCGGAGGAAACCGTCCCTCCCAAAAGAATGCGATCGGCACCAAGATCAGCACCAAGATCAGCACCAAGATCAGGAGAACTGCCCACCATCAGCAGCGCCATACCCCAGGAAGAGGAGCCCAGTACAAGCAATGGAAATGCATGCCCAACCCGAAGAATCCAGCCCCAATCCTACCTTCCCGATGCCCTGGCAAACCCCTTATGGTTGCCTGCCAACTCAGGATCCGCTATCATCCCCCCTTTCACCGCACAGCCAGGTGTGCAGCCCGACACTACAAATTTTTCTAAATTTGATTATTTTTGTTTATTTTTCCCACAAGATTTGCTGCAGAATATAGTGGATCAAACGAATCTGTATGCATCCCAATTTATTGCTGCCAACCCCGATTCTTCCTACGCCCGCATGTTCCAGTGGCGGCGTCTAACATTGGAGGAATTTAAATTATTTTTGGGCCTTATGTTCAATATGGGGCTTACAAAAAAGAACGAAGTCCATTCATATTGGTCCAAACGCCCCATCCAACACATGCCCATATATTCCGCTGTCATGTCCAGGAAAAGATACGACATGATTATGCGCTTTCTCCACTTCAATGACAATTCACAGTGCCCTCCCCGAGATCATCCCAACTACGACAAATTGTACAAGATACGCCCCCTAATCAATGCCTTTTCCCAGCGATTTGAAGAAGTTTTCATCCCAGACCAAAAAATTTGTGTGGACGAGTCCCTCGTACATTTCACCGGCCGACTGCAGTTCAAGCAGTACATACCAAGCAAGAGAGCCAGGTATGGGTTAAAATTAAATAAATTATGTGATCGAGCCACTGGATACGTCTGCAAATTCAGGATCTACGAAGGCAAAGACTCCCAGCTCCAGCCCCGTGATTGCCCCACATATATTGGAACCAGTGGGAAAATTGTCTGGGAGTTGGCATACCCCCTGTTCGGAAAAGGTTACCATTTATATGTTGATAATTATTATACCAGCCTGCCCCTTTTTCGCCACCTTTACAGTAAACAAACCCCGGCCTGCGGTACCTTCAAAAAAAACCGGAAGGGATTCCCACAAAATTTATTGACAAAAAAATTGCGACCTGGAGAATCGGCATCCATGAGGAACGAGGAGGTGTTGGCCATGAAGTGGAGGGACAAGAAAGATGTCCACATCCTCTCTACGATCCACAATGACACCATGGTGGAGATCCCAAGAAGACGCGGCTCCATTGTAAAGCCTGAATGTGTCCACGACTACAATTTGTACATGGGGGGGGGGGGTGGATTTAAACGACCAGATGCTACAGCCCTACTTATCAACCAGAAAATCCAATTATTGGCACAAAAAAGTTGCGTTTCACCTGTTTCACATGGCCCTTTTTAATTTGTTTGTCTGCTACCAAAAAGCAACTCAAAATCACTGACTCCACTACCTCCAATAGTAGGATTTTTAAAACAGCTTACCTGTAAAATCCTTTTCTTGGAGTACATCACGGGACACAGAGCAGCATAGTCATTACTATGTGGGTTATATAGAATTACCTTCAGGTGCTGGCACTGGCAACTTCCAAAACAGGAAGTACCCTCCCCTATATAAGCCCCTCCCATCCGGGAGTACCTCAGTTTTGTAGCAAAGCAATACGTGTCCCCAAAAGAGGGGTGGGAGCTCTGTGTCCCGTGATGTACTCCAAGAAAAGGATTTTACAGGTAAGCTGTTTTAAAAATCCTACTTTCTTGTTCATACATCACGGGACACAGAGCAGCATAGTCATTACTATGTGGGACGTCCCAAAGCAATGCCACATGAGGGGGGGGATACACCATACATAAGCTGGGCGCCATCAGGCATGAGGATCTTTTGCGGCCTGCAACACACTGCGCCCAAAGGCGACATCCTCCTGACTTCTAACGTCCACCTGGTAGAACCTAGTAAACGTGTGTACTGAAGACCATGTTGCGGCCTTACAAATTTGCGCCAGGGAGGCCTGGTGATGCACTGCCCATGAAGTTCCAACTGCTCTCGTGGAGTGCGCCCTAACTTTGAACGGAGGCGGTCTACTTCTCAAGCCATAGGCTTGTATTATGACCTGTCGAATCCACTTGGCTAAAGTAGATTTTGATGCTGCCTGACCCTTTCTGGGGCCTTCCGGCAGAACAAACAAAGAATCCGTTCTACGAATCTGAGCAGTGGCTTTTAGATAAGCTTTAACTGCTCTTACTACATCCAAAGAATGCAATAACTTTTCCTCTACCGAGCTTGGTTTGGGGAAAAAAGAAGGAAGAACCACATCCTGGTTCAAGTGAAACCTCGATACCACCTTAGGAAGAAAGGCTGGGTGAGGACGTAATACTACTCTGTCCTTATGGATAACCAGATATGGCTCTTTACAGGACATGGCGACTAATTCCGACACTCTTCTAGCCGAGCATATGGCTACTAAAAATATCAATTTCCTGGTGAGTAGAACCAAGGAAATGTGCCGCAAAGGTTCAAATGGCTGCTTCTGCAGAACCGACAGAACCAAATTTAGATCCCATGGGCATATGGGAGCCTTAATCGGTGGAATAATACGAGTCACACCTTGCATAAAGGATTTGACAAGTGAATGCATAGCCAGGGGCCTTTGAAATAGTATTGACAAGGCCGAAACCTGGCCCTTGATAGTACTTAAGGCAAACTTCCTGTCTACAGCCCACTGCAGGAAGTCCAGAATTCTGCCTATAACGTACTTATGTGGATGCCATTTTCTGGCCTCGCACCAAGTGATGTACGCCTTCCAAACTCTATAGTAGATCTGCCTGGATACAGGCTTCCTGGCATTGATTATAGTTGATACCACAGAGTTAGAGAGACCTCTCTTCTTTAGGATGTGGGATTCAATAGCCAGGCCGTTAAACTTAGAGTTAGTAAGGAAGGGTGGTATATCGGTCCTTGCGAAAGCAGGTCCGGACGACGTGGAAGGGTCCAAGGACTCCCCACAGACATTTTGATGATCTCCGCGTACCAGGCCCTTCGGGGCCACGCTGGAGCCACCAGGATCACCGGCTTCTTCTCCAACCTGACTCTGCGAAGGAGTCGAGGCAACAATTGTAGCGGAGGGAATGCATATATCAGTCTGAACTGATCCCAAGGGAACACCAGAGCATCCGAGCCGCAAGCGAGGGGATCCCTTGTCCGGGAGACAAATCTGTCCACCTTTGCGTTGAATCTGGATGCTAGCAGATCTACATCCGGTGTTCCCCACCGCTGACATATTGCTCGGAAGACCTCGGGATGAAGGGACCATTCCCCTGGGCATAACTGTTGGCGACTCAGAAAGTCCGCCTTCCAATTCTCCACCCCTGGAATGAAGACAGCTGATATACATGGGACATGCTTTTCTGCCCATTCCAGGATGTGACTTACTTCCCTCTGGGCTGCACGACTCCTGGTGCCTCCCTGATGATTGATATATGCCACTGCTGTGGCATTGTCTGATTGAATTCTGACAGGGGACCCTTGGAGTCTGGATGTCCAGGCTACTAGAGCGTACCGGGCTGCTCGTATCTCTAAGAGATTGATGGGCAGGGTTTTTACTACATTTGACCATCTGCCCTGGAGAGACCATTGCTCCAGTACTGCCCCCCAGCCTATAAGGCTGGCATCTGTAGTGACCACCTTCCAAGATATCGGGCTGAAGGGTTTTCCCTTCTGGAGATTCTGGGGGATCAACCACCAGCAGAGACTCTTCTGAACGGAAGGGGACAAAGCCATCGGGATGTCTAGAGCCTGAACTTTTCCGTTCCAGGCTGACAATATGGCCCTTTGTAAATTCCTTGAGTGGAATTGGGCGTATGGCACAGCTTCGAATGATGCTACCATCTTTCCTAGCAGCCTCATGCACAGGCGTATGGACGGCTGTCTTTTTGCACAAAGCAGACGGACCAAGGCCCTCAAAGAGGATACCTTGTCTAGAGGTAAGAAAATCTTCCTCTGGTCTGAATCCAGCCGTAGCCCTAGATATACCAGGTTTTTCACTGGCTGTAGGGCTGACTTGTCCAGGTTGATGACCCAACCGTGAGACTCTAGATACTTGATTGTATCGACAATTACCACTTCTAGCTTGGCAACTGAGTGGTCCATCAACAACAGGTCGTCTAGGTATGCCATTATCGTTACACCCCGTGTTCTTAGATCGGCCAACAGTGGGGCCAGAATTTTTGTGAACACTCGTGGTGCTGTGGCCAGACCGAATGGTAAGGCTCTGAACTGAAAATGGCGCCCTTCTACTGCAAAGCGTAGGAATTTTTGATGACCTGGAAAGATGGGAACATGCAAGTAAGCATCTTTGATGTCGATCGAGGCTAACCATTCCTCCCCTTGTAGGGCAGCGGTGACCGATCGGATCGACTCCATCCGGAAAGACCGGACGTTTAGAAATTTGTTTAGACTCTTTAGGTCCAATATGGGTCTTATGTCCCCGTTTGGCTTCGGGACTGTGAAAAGGTTTGAGTAGAAACCCAACCCCCACTCTTCCATAGGAACCTCCATAATTACTCCTTGGAGCAATAGTTGTTCTAACGCCAATAGGAGAGACCCTCTTTTCAGAGGGTCTCTTGGCATGCCTGACCACATAAAATGGGACGGAGGAGACTCTTTTAACTCCAACTTGTATCCCAGAGTTACTGCGGAGAGCACCCATCTGTCTTTGATCGTCTCCCGCCAGGTCTCTGCGAACAACTGAAGTCTTCCCCCCACCCGTTTGAGTGGGGGCAGCCCTTCATAGGCTTGACTTGGAGGCTGGTTTAGTACCTCTTCGGATCCAGGGCTTTTTATTACCCTGTGGCTGTCCCTGATTTTTACCTCCTGAGTTTGACCGAGGAGGCCGTCGGAACTGCTTAGTAGCAGACGTCGCAGGGATAGGAGAGGTAGTCCTCTTAAAAGATGGACCCCTAGACCTCTTTTTACTCGGTAAGAGAGTACTTTTACCACTGGAAATCTTCTGGATATACTTATCCAGGTCTTCGCCAAAAAGGCGTTCCCCATGAAATGGGAAGCTAACTAAGAGCTTCTTACAGGGAGCTTCAGCAGACCAGTTTTTGAGCCACAGAAGCCTACGCATATGTACCAAAGACAGCGTGAGGCGGGAGGCCTGATGGATAGAATCCTTGATGGCGTCAACCGCAAAGCATAATGCTCTAGGCAGATCAGCCAGAGCCTGGGCCTGCTGGTCTGGCAAATCCCTCAGGACCATTTTCATTTGATCCTTTAAAGCTTGGCAGACCCCAATAGCTGCCACTGCTGGCTGTGTAACAGCCCCTGCTGTGGAAAAAGCAGATTTTAATAAAGATTCCAATTTTTTATCCACTGGATCTTTGAACATTTGAACATTATCTACTGGACATGTCAGTGATTTGTTCACAGAAGAGATGGCTGCATCCACCGTAGGAACATTCCATCTCTGGGTGAACTTTCCCTCCATGGGATAGATCACCGGAAACCTTTTAGGCGGAACAAATAGTTTATCAGGATGTTCCCAGTCCTGGTATATAAGTCCTTCCAATAATGGATGTATTGGAAAGGAGCAATTAACCTGGGGAGCTTTTAGCGACCCCAATGAGGAGACAGCAGTAGTTGATGGTTCAACAAGAGGCATTTTAAATGCAGATCGAACCATGTCAGTTAGGGTCTGGACCCACAATCTTTCAGTCTGTGATGCTGAAAATGGTTCATCTACTGTCGATTCCTCAAAAACAGAGCTAACCTCCTCCTGATCCCCTTCAGGTAGGTCGGTCCCTTCCTGGGACTGTTGCTCTGCCAACAGGCACTCTAATGGAGGTGATGGAGATCTGGCGCGCTTTCTTTCCTGTAGAGAAGAAGCGATCAATGCAGCCAATCTCTGCTCCAATCCCTCCAGAGTTGAGGAAAAAACCTCCTCTGTTATATATGCAGGAGCAGGTGGACTGAGGACAGCCGCAGTACCTGGCACTCCCGGGGGTTCCTTATGGGTATTAACCTCTGATTTCTCAGGGGAGGAGGGTGCAGATGACTGCTCCAGATCCTCAGAGCCCGATGGAGACCCCCTACACTTCCTGAGAGGTATATCTCGGAGTTTTTTAGGCGGCATATTCCTTAGTTCAAAGCTGAGGTATTCCAGCCGCAATACACCCCTTACTGAAATAGTCTAATGCAATTTGCTGCTATGTACATCAGTGGGTGTCTACTAATGCGTCTTTCTGGGGATGCCTGTATCAACCGCCCGCTGTAAGCCCCTATACCATGCTACCAGCTCCTTTTCATGCTCTGTGTCCATAGCAAGCAGCGTGGACTGAGTCCTTTTATCTTGCTGGGACGCCCGCACATGCGCAGAAGCGCTGGGCGCACAGAGTGCGTCATCCGCCAGGCTCCGCCCCCTTTTTTGAAGCTAAACCTTATAAAAGGAAAGCATGTGTGCGCGCGCTCGCGCGCGTGCACGTGTGCGCTCTTGGCGCCATGTAGGGAGAGGAGCCAGGGTCCCTGTTTCACCAGGACTCGGGGATGGAAGGAAACTACTTGGCAGCATGACAGAGGAATGCAGCTTCCCTGATAGAGAGCTCACTCATCTGCCTGGACTTTCACCATGGAAGGAATAGTCCCAAGAAAAAAGACGTTCCACAGCGGCCTCTAGTGGACAAACACAGGTACCGCACCTTTGTCTTTTTTTTTTTTTTTTTAAAACCTCCTTTATGAAAAAACATTTCCAGGTTTACAGTTTTTTTAAAATTTCCCTTATGAAAAAACATTTCTAGGATTTCTTAGGCATATACAGCTATTAGCGGGAATACCCTTTAGGTAACAGGCAGAAAGACATATTAGGCTTGGGGGTCCCCTCAATAGAACCAAGTTCCTGAGGGGCCCCCACTTACCTTTTCCCCGCCGCAGGACTTTGTTTGGTCCACAGAAGCCCAAACTTCACCTCTCACGGCAGGCATTGTACTAGACCTTCAGGGACCGGGTTCCCAAGGATTCCACTCCCCTGGACCTGTATAGCACCCTGCACAGATAGCCTCTTGGTTTTGGGTATGACCAGAGCTCTGGATCCCAGGGTCCAGCCCTCCTAAGAGAGGCATTACAGGCAAAACCCTGCTCTTCTCTGCAAGGCCCGGGTACCGACCGTTTAGCTATGAAGCTTTTTTTGGTCGGATCCGGAATAGCTTGCTAAGGCCCAGAGAACCTGTACACAAGCCCAGATGAATACATGTTAACCTTGGCCAACACCTTAGACACTGGCAAAAAACTGAGGTACTCCCGGATGGGAGGGGCTTATATAGGGGAGGGTACTTCCTGTTTTGGAAGTTGCCAGTGCCAGCACCTGAAGGTAATTCTATATAACCCACATAGTAATGACTATGCTGCTCTGTGTCCCGTGATGTATGAACAAGAAATATCGAAGATATCATCGATGCCCTCATTTACCAACAAGATCCCGCCCCAGGAAGCATTCGCTCTGATAGTGTGAGTCGGCTTCACGAGCGACACTATCCCTTTAGCATCCCCCCACAGAATCTGGAAGAAGACGCCAAAAGAAATGCCGTGTATGCAGCAGAGGAGGAGTAAGAAGAGACACCAGCTATTATTGTCCCGATTGTCCCTCCCAACCTGGCCTGTGCATCGGAAATTGCTTCAAAAATTATCATACATCCATTAGTTCCCCTTATTATTAACAGACTGCCACTTCCCTATTTGCCTGTTACCATGTTACTAACTACCTTCCATGTTAATTAACTGACCCTGGCCTGTTTACCGACGATGCCTCTGCCTGCCGATTTAAACCACGTTTCTGACTTCCACGTGTACCGACCTTGGCCTGTTAATCGACCATGTTTTTGCCTGCCACTTGGACTGATCTTTTGGCCATCTACTTTTAGTACACAGGGGTCTCACATATGTGAGGGGCTTCAGAATAGCGTTCTGAGTAGAGAAAACCAGTTTTTCGTTTTCTGTGCTCCAAGAACAGGGTCTGGTTGCCCGGAGGCTTCAAAGCGATTTGGGTGGGAGAAGCCTCTACCTCTGTCCCCCTGGCCCTAAGCTTGATGGTCCTTCCTGCTGCCTGGACCAATAATTTGGCTGTGCTGACCATATTACTGCCTGTAATGACCCATGACATTATGGACCATGTTTCTTCCTGCTGCTTGGACCAATACTTTGGCTGTGTTGACCATATATCTGCCTGCTGCCTCTGCTGACTTTGGACAGCATTTCTGCCGGGACACCTCTGCCTGCTACCTGGACCTGTGCTTTGGCTGTGCTCTGGCTGTGCTGACAGTATCTCTGCCTGTGCGAACTATGGACAGTATTCCTGCCTGCTGCCTGGATGATTGCTTTTGCTGTCGCTGACCTCATCCCTGCCTGCTGCCTGGACCGATGCTCTCCTCTGTGGACCACTGCACTTCTAAAACCACAGGTAATCTTTTGTTATTTGGTATGTACCTGCTATGTGTTAGATATATGAAGGGCCTTCAAAAATGTGATCGGTAGTCAGAAAATGATATGTGCAATTAATGCTGCTAGAATGCCTGGAGGTGCTACTTGGATGTTGGGCCTCTGTATGTGGCCAGGCTGTGTAAAAGTCTCAAACATGTGGTATCGCCATACTCAGGAGGAGTAGCAGAATGCATTTTGGGGTGTAATTTTTGCTATGTACATATTATGTGTTAGAAATGTCTTATAAATTGACAACTTTGTGTAAAAAAAATGCATTTTAATTTTTTCTCCACATTTTCCAAAACCTTCTGGAAAAAAATGAACCGTTCAAAAGACTCATAATGCCTCATAGATTATACGTTGGGGTGTGTGCTTTCAAAAATGGGGTCATTTTGTGGAAAATTCTATTGTCCTGGTGCTCCAGGGCCTTCAAAATTGTAATAGGTGGTTGAGAAAGGATATGTGCGATTTATGCTTGTAGAATGCCTGAAAGTGCTACTTCAATGTTGGGCCTCTGTATATGGCCAGGCTGTGTAAAAGTCTCACACATGTGGTATCGCTATACTCAGGAGGAGTAGCAGAATGCATTTTGGGGTGTTATTTTTGCTATGTATATGCTATGCGTTAGAAATATCTTATAAATGGACAACTTTGTGTAAAAAAAATGCATTTTCATTTTTTCTCCACATTTTCCAAAACCTTCTGGAAAAAAATGAACCGTTCAAAAGACTCATAATGCTTCATAGATTATACGTTGGGGTGTGTGCTTTCCAAAATGGGGTCATTTTGTGGAAAATTCCATTGTCCTGGTGCTCCAGGGCCTTCAAAAGTGTAATAGGTGGTTGAGAAAGGATATGTGCGATTTATGCTTGTAGAACGCCTGAAAGTGCTACTTCAATGTTGGGCCTCTGTATGTGGCCAGGCTGTGTAAAAGTCTCACACATGTGGTATCGCTACACTCAGGAGGAGTAGCAGAATGTATTTTGGGGTGTAGTTGCAATTATGCATATGCTGTGTGAGAGAAAAAAACTGTTAATATGACCAGTTTGTGTAAAAAAAAAAAAAAAAAAATAATTAAATTTTCCCAAGAATTGTGGGGAAAAAATACAACTTCAAAAAACTCACCACGCCTCTTAGTAAATACCTTGGTCTGTCTACTTTCCAAAAAGGGGTAATTTTGGGGTATTTGTACTTTCCTCGCTTGTTATTGTCTCAAGAAATGAGATATCCCTTCAGTACATCAGGCGTGATCAGATGTGATAAATTTTCAGTGATTGCCACCATAGTTTGTAGACTCTATAACTTTCACAAGTACCAAATAATATACACTAATTTGGGTTCATTTTACCAAAGATATGTAGCAGTATACATTTTGGCACAAATTTATGAAGAAAAATTACTTATTTGCTAAATTTTACAATAGAAACGAAAAAAAAGTGTTTTTTTTTTTTTTTAAATTGCAGTTTTTTTGCTTATAATCGCAAAAAATAAAAAACTCAGTGGCGATTAAATACCACCAAAAGAAAGCTCTATTTGTGAGAAGAAAATGATAAAATTTTGTTTGGATACAGTGTAGCATGACTAAGTAATTGTCATTCAAAGTGTGAGAGTACTGAAAGCTGAAAATTGGTCTGGGCGGGAAGGTGCATAAGTGCATGGTATTGAAGTGGTTAAGCATTATTAAAATTACTGCTCCCGAAAAAACTTCAGTTTTTAAAATTTTTGTCTTACTATAAAGTGAATGATACCAAATTGTATGTTTTAGGATTGGGAATTTCTACCAGACTTAAACAAGCCCTTAGTAACAGGTTTCCATACATATGGAAAGAAAAGGGCATTTCATATCTGGGTATCATACTCACCCCTAAAATTTCAGATCTAGTTAAAGAAAACTACACCCCATTGCTTCAATCACTTCATTCCAAACTAGGCAAATTGGCAAACTTCGAATTATCCTGGTCAGGGAGATCGGCAGCCTTTAAAATGCAAATTCTTCCATAACCAATATACATCTTTAGAACCCTTCCCATCCCGGGTTCCTACCTCCTTCTCATCTGTACAATCCACCATAAACAAATATCTTTGGGGGGGGGGGGTGTAAACGAGCTTGATGCGCATTTAGCAGACTTATAAAACATAGAAAGATGGGTGGAATAGGCCACACACACACACACTAGAGACTATTATACAGCCGCTATCTTAGCCCAATTGAAGAGCTGGTTCTGTCCCTCTCCACCCACCTTATGGGCTCTTCTTGAACAACATCAGATTCCAGGCCGGAATCTCTATAACTATCTGATTTCAAGTCCTTTCCTTCCTACACAATCCACTGGCGTGGGACCGACTATACAAGCATCTCTAGAAGCGCTAGCACTAACACTAACAACACAGACTTTCCCCAGGGTCAAACTTACTCCACTGAAATTCCCCCTATCTGCACTATCCCTCTTAATACCAGGTATCTCTCTCGCTCATTGGAGATCCAGTAGGGAACTTGAACTGGAAGACCTCTTTGTGGGACCTGCTCTCAAAACTTTTAGGGCTCTCCAGTTGGAGTGCTCTATCCCTCCAGCTGACTACTACAGATACCTACAGGTTTCACACTTATTAAAACGGCCAGTTCGATTATCCACTTCCCTCCCTTGGCAAATATCCCAATACTACCTGTCATAAACCGCGAACGTTAGGGACATATTGCTGTTCTACTCCCATCTCCAAAACAAATTATTGTTTACGAAATCCATTGATATGCAAGCCTGGGAAAGAAACTTTGGTAGAGTGTATTCAGAGGATCAATGGCAAACGGCTTTAACCACAACATATTCTTCTACCAAATGTGCCACTCTCTGGGAACTTTTCCAAAAGATTTTACTAAGATGGTATCTCACTCCATGTAGATTGTCTAAATTTGCACAAGGGGTGTCTTCCCAATGCTGGAGACAATGCGGGGGAACAGGTACGCTATTCCACATACTATGGTCCTGTCCCAATATATCACAATGCTGGAAGTTGATTTATAACCTCATCCTACAGACACTTAAAATTCAACTAGAATCTACTCCAGGGATAGCGTTGCTCTCTCTGGGGATGGACCTAATTCCTCCTCACCTAAGATCTTTACTGTCTCACATCCTCTTAGCAGCTAGACTTGCTCTGGTTAGGCATTGGAAAGACACAATGCATCCAAAACTCCTTGAAGTCATACAAATAATTAATACCCACGGTACACATGAAAGACTCTTTGCCTATGGGGTGGGTAGACACCTTACAGCCAATAAGGTTTGGGAACCATGGAACAAATGGTATGACACTACAGCTAAGTCTGGCTTTACTTAAGCTCCAGATTGCTCTATATCAGGGATATGCAATTAGCGGACCTCCAGCTGTTGCCAAACTACAAGTTCCATGAGGCATAGCAAGACTCTGACAGGAGCAAGCATGACACCCAGAGGCAGAGGCATGATGGGACTTGTAGTTTTGCAACAGCTGGAGGTCCGCTAATTGCATATCCCTGCTCTATATGATGGCTATCTGTTCAGCAGATAAATGTTTAAAGTGACTTGCTGCATTCATTGTTTCTTTTATCCTAGTTTTGTTTTATTTCTATTATTTTGGTGTATTTTATTTGTACTGGCATACCTTTAGCACGGTGTTGCACAGAGTTTAGTCCCTTGGGACTTACTTGAAGTAAGACTGCTTATGTGGTATAAGAATCAGAAGGTCTGGGGGGTCGCGGCCTCTTACCTGGCTAAACAGTGTGTTTCCTTTTAGTGATGCGTGGGGGGGGAGGTCGGGACACCCTAGATTGAGATTGTGCACAAGCATACTCGGTGCATAGGCTAAATTTTCCAGAAGTGTACACGCTACTGTTGCCCTAGAATACCTTAGGGTATATGACAATATTACAGCCAGAACAGAGTAAATTGACATTGCCTAATACCCTTTCACAATGTCTTCTGTATTTTGCTTTTCTTTATGTACAACTATTGCTTTAACCTTGTTTGTGAAAAATCTCTCTATAAAAAATTAATTGAAATTAAAAACGAATGGTGAATATGGATGTAAAATCATGATGGAAACGCTTACCTATGAATGATACCACGTCTGTGAGGATATTGCAGAGAACAGAAAAGTTCAGCAGCAATAAATCTGTAAAAAAAGAGAAAAGGTCTATTAATATTACACGTCTCACAGAATAAGTAAATAAATGATTAATAGATGATTTCTTCCAAGCTAAGCAAGTCATAGGAAGGAATGTATTACTCCGACAATGATAGGCACTCACTGTTCCGTTTTTGGGGTAATAAATTTGTTGGTCCTAAACCAGCCCATAGAGATTGGATAATAGTCACCCGATCTAAAAAATGCCAAAAAATGTCCATGAGTTAATTTGGCACAAGTAGGGCAGCCCATACAAGTGAATAGGCTGCCCAGTGCTGTTGCACAAACATGCAAAAAAGCGCTAAATAAACACGTTGCATGGCGCAGGTGTGAATGCATCCTTAGACAGTACCATTATGAGCCTTACCTTATTGCAGCAGTTGATAATGTAGCAGAAGACTTGATCAGGTTGGATAGTTCTCCTCCTCTCATGTACTCCATAACGAAGAAGAGATCCTCCTGTAAAAGACAGAGAAATATATAGGTTAAAAAATGTAAAGTGGATGTGAGGTTTGTGTTTTGTCAGCATATACTTATGATAGCACAGGACAGCACTGGATTTCTGGCAGGATCAACAGGTATTTTTCTGCTCTTATTGAGCAGATATAGCAAAATGCTTTGATTTTTATATTTAATAGACCAAGTGGGAACAAACAAAAGATGGTCACGGTTGGGTTTAAATCCAAGTTCACATTAAAGTCAAAATACGATGCTTGGTAGAAACTTCAATAGAAACATCTTTCCTTATTGGGTAAGCAATATACAGAGCCACATAACATGCAAACATGTTCTACCAGGCTACCATTACAGTGACTCTGTCATGAGAGAAGTACAGGGGCTAAACTAGATCCAAGTCAGTGATAGCAAAGCCAATGTAAGAGCAAAACAGCCGGGGAGAACCAGAATTCTGAAAATAAGAGTTCTACCCTGGCAGCCGCCATAGTTCTCTTATGTCCGAGCCTCTGTGAAGCTGGACCATCTCTAATGTTTTTCTGGTTTGGGGATTTGTTTTTAAGTCTGTGCTGGACTTGGAGATCAAATGTATAATATGGACATGATTTGATGAGCGATAGATAGGAATGTGACACTTACTTCTGATTGGAAGGTTCCATAGGCGTGTGTACAAAAGCACTCTCTCCAACTTCTTCAAGTATTTGTCTCTCTAAAAGAACACTTTTAGGGTCTTCTTTTAATAATTGCCTCTTCTTTACCACCTTGACTGCCAGTTTCTGGTCTGTGGCAGGATGGGATGCCAGGGCAACCTAAAAAACACAGGACACAAATGATTAGAGCGAATTCAGCACCAGGTTCTGAAAAGGTTACCCTCTGGGTCCCCAGCAGCAACCCCCAGCCTGGCTACAATTGTTAGTCTTAGCTTGAAAACACAAGTATAGAGAGCATGAGCTCAGCAGGCTTTTAGCAAATTGTAAGTGGTTTTGGCTGTTAGTCACTAACTTAAGGGGGTTGTAAAGCCTCCTGTTTTTTCACCTTAATGCATCCTATGCATTAAGGTGAAAAAACAGGAGGCAGTCACGGGCCCCCCGTTTTACTTACCTGAGCCCTGCCACCTCGAGGACATGCTGTCTCTATGCCCAGGGTTCTTGGCTCTTGATTGGCTAGATTGATAGCTACGCAGCCATTGGCTCCCGCTGCTGTCAATCAAATCCAATGAAGCGACTCCTTTTGTGTAGTAATAGTCTGAACTACTACCTCTCAGGTGAACACTCCAGACTATTACTACACAAAAGGAGTCACTTCATCCTGATTGAACTAATACCTCTCAGGTGAACACTCCAGACTATTGCCACAAAAAAGGAGTCACTTCATCCTGATTGGAGTGTTCACCTGAGAGGTAGCAGTTCAATCAGGATTAAGCGGCTCCTTTTGTGTAGTAATAGCCTGGAGTGTTCACCTGAGAGGTATTAGTTCAATCAGGGTGAAGCAACTCCTTTTCTGTAAAAATAAATCCGGCCTCCTCCATTCCCCATATAACCGGCCAATACCTCTCCTTTTTTGTAAGATGTTAATGTAATAATAGCCTGGAGTGTTCACCTGAGAGGTATTAGTTCAATCAGGGTGAAGCGACTCCTTTTGTGCAGTAATAGTGTGGAGTGTTCACCTAAGAGGTATTTAGTTCATGGGAGAAAAAGAAACCCTGGACTGCCGCACTCTGTATAGACAGTTATTTATTCCAAAATTTCAAGTAAAAAATCCATTGACCCATTACAAGGTGGATTATATTATGTTATATAGCACATTTATAGACATTCATATATGGACATTTCTTCACACTTTATACACACACATATATCTCCTTCATGATCACTTATCATTTATTTATTCATATTTATCATTCTTCACATTTCCTTATGTAATTGTCACACAGTCTGTTTGGCAGTAGCACGCATTGTGCACATTTTGTGCATTTAAATTTTATTATTTATTAATTAATTCATCATTATGGTTTTCTGGAGTATTTGTAAATTACTATTATTATTATTTCAATTCACACGAATATCACATAATAATTATTTCACATACATGAATATATTTACATCTATGGCTTACCATCTCCAAAAAACATTTTCACATTTTCACTTTTCATTTATTTTTTCATTTAAAAAGATTTTTTCGTTCATTTTTTGAACTTAATTAATTGACATTCATACTTATCACTGTCATATCCATTCACTTTAAATAATACAGGTCCTTCTCAAAAAATTAGCATATTGTGATAAAGTTCATTATTTTCTGTAATGTACTGATAAACATTAGACTTTCATATATTTTAGATTCATTACACACAACTGAAGTAGTTCAAGCCTTTTCTTGTTTTAATATTGATGATTTTGGCATATAGCTCATGAAAACCCAAAAATCCTATCTCAAAAAATTAGCATATTTCATCCGACCAATAAAAGAAAAGTGTTTTTAATACAAAAAAAGTCAACCTTCAAATAATTATGTTCAGTTATGCACTCAATACTTGGTCGGGAATCCTTTTGCAGAAATGACTGCTTCAATGCGGCGTGGCATGGAGGCAACCAGCCTGTGGCACTGCTGAGGTGTTATGGAGGCCCAGGATGCTTCGATAGCGGCCTTAAGCTCATCCAGAGTGTTGGGTCTTGCGTCTCTCAACTTTCTCTTCCCAATATCCCACAGATTCTCTATGGGGTTCAGGTCAGGAGAGTTGGCAGGCCAATTGAGCACAGTAATACCATGGTCAGTAAACCATTTACCAGTGGTTTTGGCACTGTGAGCAGGTGCCAGGTCGTGCTGAAAAATGAAATCTTCATCTCCATAAAGCTTTTCAGCAGATGGAAGCATGAAGTGCTCCAAAATCTCCTGATAGCTAGCTGCATTGACCCTGCCCTTGATAAAACACAGTGGACCAACACCAGCAGCTGACATGGCACCCCAGACCATCACTGACTGTGGGTACTTGACACTGGACTTCAGGCATTTTGGCATTTCCCTCTCCCCAGTCTTCCTCCAGACTCTGGCACCTTGATTTCCGAATGACATGCAAAATTTGCTTTCATCCGAAAAAAGTACTTTGGACCACTGAGCAACAGTCCAGTGCTGCTTCTCTGTAGGCCAGGTCAGGCGCTTCTGGGGAATGCGGCACCTGTAGCCCATTTCCTGCACACGCCTGTTCACGGTGGCTCTGGATGTTTCTACTCCAGACTCAGTCCACTGCTTCCGCAGGTCCTCCGAAGTCTGGAATCGGTCCTTCTCCACAATCTTCTTCAGGGTCCGGTCACCTCTTCTCGTTGTGCAGCGTTTTCTGCTACACTTTTTCCTTCCCACAGACTTCCCACTGAGGTGCCTTGATACAGCACTCTGGGAACAGCCTATTCGTTCAGAAATTTCTTTCTGTGTCTTACCCTCTTGCTTGAGGGTGTCAGTGATGGCCTTCTGGACAGCAGTCAGGTCGGCAGTCTTACCCATGATTGCGGTTTTGAGTAATGAACCAGGCTGGGAGTTTTTAAAAGCCTCAGGAATCTTTTGCAGGTGTTTAGAATTAATTAGTTGATTCAGATGATTAGGTTAATAGCTCGTTTAGAGAACCTTTTCATGATATGCTAATTTTTTGAGATAGGAATTTTGGGTTGTCATGAGCTGTATGCCAAAATCATCAATATTAAAACAAGAAAAGGCTTGAACTACTTCAGTTGTGTGTAATGAATCTAAAATATATGAAAGTCTAATGTTTATCAGTACATTACAGAAAATAATGAACTTTATCACAATATGCTAATTTTTTGAGAAGGACCTGTATATAGACACACTCTGGTGTGTCTATGTCTAAGCATTAAGTGTTTAGTTTATAATTTATACACATTTTGTAATTTTGTATTCTTGTGAATGGTCTTCAAAAGAGTGCTATTCCCTTCCCCCTCTCCCTTTCTTGGGAGTGTTGGAATCAAACATAAGGTTATCCCAGTCAGCTGTGTTCTTTCAGTACTGATTGGTGTAAAGTTACTTTATTTTTCATTTATACCTCTATTGATTCCCACACACCTTAGCTATGAGTAAGCGTCAATTCGTGACGTGAAACGCGTTAGCCACCCTTCCCTGCATGCACACTATCTGCATTTGTTGTTTTGGATCTATGGATTTATTTTGAATTTGGATTTTTTTTACTTGAAATTTTGGAATAAATAACTGTCTATACAGAGTGCGGCAGTCCAGGGTTTCTTTTTCTCCCATGCATCAGTGCAGAGCCAGCACCTGTGTGAGTGACCGGGCGTAAGCAGCCATTTTGGTGAATTCTCAAGCTTTTGAGCGGTACGTTTTTCCTTTCCTCTGTTTCTACCAGGTATTTAGTTCAATCAGGTTGAAGAGACTCCTTTTGTGTAGTAATAGCCTGGAGTGTTCACCTGAGAGGTAGTAGTTCAATCAGGATGAAGTGACCCCTTTTCTGTAGTAATAGTCTGAACTAATACCTCTAAGGTGAACACTCCAGACTATTATACACAAAGGAGTCGCTTCACCCTGATTGAACTAATACCTCTAAGGTGAACACTCCAATCAGGGTGAAGCGACTCCTTTGTGTATAATAGTCTGGAGTGTTCACCTGAGAGGTATTAGTTCAATCAGGGTGAAGCGACTCCTTTTCTGTGGTAATAGTCTGGAGTGTTCACCTGAGAGGTATTAGTTCAATCAGGGTGAAGTGTAACGGCACCCCAAGTATGAAAGGGGTTAAAGCCGTTTAGGATATTCCATTCCCAAACCCCAAGGAAGATACCAGACACTCCAACCAGCCGAATAAGACCCCATACAAATAATCCTCCCCCAGAGACAAGACAAAGCTCCGTGTTGAGGGTTAAACAGGAATGAGAGTTTATTGCAAGCACATGGTAACAGATATCTCTCTTTAAAACACTTCCCTCCCACCCTTGGGAAACAGGGCGGGTTAACCTGTCCAATGACAATGGACACACAGGTCAGGTGTTCAAACTTCTCCCAGTATACTGTCTTAGCAGGGGGGGGGGGGTTGTTCTAGGAATCCCCCTTTCCTCACAGCAAGACACTTACACATCCCATAATAGGCAGCCAGTCACAATAGACAATAGAATGCAATCACACCCCACACCATCACAGCAAATAGTACACAACAGCCAACACACAATATATACAATGTATACAGCATTGAATCTGACTAGCACAGATCATAGTGGGGTTCTCATTTACCATGTGCCCCTATTAGAGACACAGGGTGATCTATACATAAGAGGCGTCAGGGAAGCGGAAGCAAGGGTATCTCATACTTTCTAAGAGATTGTTGGTTCCCCGAGCCCTCCTGTTACATCTCTCCCCTTTCAGCACGAGACTAACACAGGAGGAGACCCCAGACGGGTTGACTCCGAAGTTAGTCCATAGTTCCATTCCCCCAATGCCAGTATCCACACAGTACCCCATACAAATTGCTCCAAACAGAGCATTACTCACCCAGCCAACCTCTGCCTCTCTCAGAGAACATACACACCGCTGGGGAGAGGCCTGGACTGGCCCTTCTCCCTGGAGTCCTTTCAGCCGCTGGAGAGAAGACAGGGTGACTGGGCTCAGTCCATCATGCTGTTGGGGATCTGGGCCATCTGCCCAGCATCCCTGGAGTATACAAGTGGAGACTGAAGTCCCATCCACTTGTGGTAGGTGAAAATCCCCCAGTGCTTGGAAATCAAGGCTGACATCCTCCTGTCTCAGTGTCGCACCATTTTCCGGGGTTGTGTCAGTGAAGACCGAAGTCCCATCCACTACCACAGGAACTCCCTCTTCTGTTAGTTGAGAGCAGAGACCAGCAGCACTCTGCTCTGTTGCAAACTCTTGTGCTGGAAACCTCACACCATCTGCTCCGGCTAACTGTTGGGGAGGGAAAATGGCTGGTTCTCCTCCCTGCATCTCTGAAATCCACTGGGAAAGAGGAACCATCACCTTCTAACCTTGGGCCTCCAAAACTTCCATGGGTGTAGAGCAGGGGGCTGCAGTACTCTGTCCTGCTGCCAGTACTTGAGCAGGCGATGCATAATCCATAACATCCTCTGAACAGTCCATTAAGTCCATACATTCTGTAATCTGTGGCTGGGGAGATGAGCCAACTGCCCCAGATCCCTGAAACTCCACAGCGGTTGCCATTGCTGGGTAGAGTTTGGTAGCACTCTGCCCTGTTGCCAGCACTTCTGCTGGGGACTCCACATCATCCGCTTCAGCTTTGGGGATGGCAATCTCCAGGATTTTCCAATGCTGATTTTTCAGCCAGAATTTCAGAGTTGTCAACTGGTATTTCCCGATAGTCCCAGGCAAAGGGAGCCCCACCCTGCTGCTGAGCAGAGTCTAGCAGCTGTCTGTAGGCGATCTCCAGCTGCCATTCCTGAATGGCCAGAAACTCCAAATTCTCCTCTGCCCAGTGCCCTTCCGAGACATTCAGTCTTCGCTCTCTGTGCTCCATTATTTCCTCCAAACGCCACTCCCGATCACTCCCAAAGTCAGGGTCACTGGACATCCTCCAATACAACAATCCCAGGCCATCATAGTCAAAGCCTTCCATGGGGCTGTCATCCGCTGACCACGGGCACTCTTGGGCTACATACCACCGGAGGGCCCTGTAGGTCTCGTCCAACCGCATCTCAGCCCGGATCAGCCTGCTTAACTCAGCTGTCCACTCCTGCTTCGGTTGTTCCCCCAATAACAGTATTCGTACATCATACTGCGACCAGTACCTTACATAGACGGAGGGGAGAACTTTTCCCTGGTGTTGCTGCTCGAGAGATATCGCTTTCTTCCAGAGTTCGCAGCGGATAGAATCAGACCATCCCAGCAGGACCACCTCAGATACTGGTCCTCTATGCAGTATCTGCATCTCTTGCAACCTCCTTCTAAATTCCTCTTCCATGGCCGCTGATATCTGATATCATAGTGGGGTTCTCATTCACCCTGTGCCCCTATTAGAGACACAGGGTGATGTACACATAAGAGGCGCTGGAGAAGCTGAAGCAAGGGTATCTCATACTTTCTAAGAGATTCTGGGTTCCCCGGGCCCTCCTGTTACATGTTACATGAAGTGACTCCTTTTCTGTAGTAATAGCCTGGAGTGTTCACCTGAGAGGTATTAGTTCAATCAGGGTGAAGCGACTCCTTTTCTGTAGTAATAGTCTGGAGTGTTCACCTGAGAGGTGGTGGTTCAATCAGGATGAAGCGACTCCTTTTCTGTGGTAATAGCCTGGAGTGTTCACCTGAGAGATATTGGTTAGATCAGGGTC
Source organism: Rana muscosa (assembly GCA_029206835.1). Taxonomy (NCBI): domain Eukaryota; kingdom Metazoa; phylum Chordata; class Amphibia; order Anura; family Ranidae; genus Rana; species Rana muscosa. The sequence continues at coordinate 365,967,721 of CM055116.1, forward strand.
AAGAGACTCCTTTTGTGTAGTAATAGTCTGGAGTGTTCACCTAGGAGGTATTAGTTCAATCAGGATGAAGTGACTCCTTTTCTGTAGTAATAGTCTGGAGTGTTCACCTCAGAGGAATTAGTTCTATCAAGGTGAAGCGACTCCTTTTCTGAAAAAATAAATCCGGCCTCCTCCATTCCCCATATAGCCGGTCAATACCTCTCCTTTTTTGTAAGATGTTAATGTAATAATAGCCTGGAGTGTTCACCTGAAAAGTATTAGTTCAATCAGGATGAAGTCACTCCTTTTCTGTGGTAATAGTCTGAAGTGTTCACCTGAGACGTATTACTTTAATCAGTATGAAGCGACTCCTTTTCTGCAAAAATAAATCCGGCCTCCTCCATTCCCCATGCAGTGTTGTGGCACAAGCACCAGTGCCTAAGGCCCAATTTTTCTGCCCCTGTTTAACAGGGGCGTGTAATTACAATTTTTGATGCAATACTTTGCAGCAGGGTTCATTCCTGAGCTCCAACTAGAGTATCTGTGAGGGGTTGCAGTGTTGTGGCACCAGTGCCTAAGGCACAATTTGTATGCCCCTGTTCAACACGGGCATGTAATTACAATTCTTGATCTAATAACTCACAGCAGGGCCCATTCCTGCGCCCAAGAGTAATTGTGACGGCTTACAGTGTTGTGGAAACACCACCACCACCAAAAGGCCCAATTTTTCTGCCCCTGTTCAACAGGGGCATGTAATTACAATTCTTGATCTAATATCTCACAGCTGGGCCCATTCCTGCACCCACCAAGAGTAACTGTGAGGACTTACAGTGTTGTGGCAGCAGCACCACCACCACCAAAGGCCCAATTTTTCCTACAACTGTTCAACAATGGCATGTAATTACAATTCTTGATATAATAGTTCACAGCAGGGCGTTCCAGCGCCCACCAAGAGTAACTGTGAGGGCTTACAGTGTTGTGGCAACACCAGCACCTAAGGGGAAAATTTCTGCAGAGTATATACGGCAGGCCCCTACTTTCCAACATCCAACTTACAAACGACTCTTACTTGCAAACAGAATGAGATAACAGGAAGTGAGAGGAAATCTACCCCTAGGAAGGGAAATTCTCTCCTATAAGAGTTAATATGGGAAAAAGGTGTCTCCTCTCTACTGATGCTTTATCACCAATCCTTGATTCAATAAAAAACCCAAATTTTCAAAAAACATTTGTCATTGGGACGGAAAGTGAGGTGAAATGTTCTGAACAGGGGCACAGACAGCAAAACAAATGTTACAGGGGTGATAACCCTTCCCTATGTACTCCAAAAAGCTTAAAAATTTATTTTTTGGCTGGAGCTACACTTTAAAAATCTACCTGTTCAAAATTACAAACAGATTCTACGTAACAACAAACCTACAGTCCGTCTTATTTGCACCGCCTGTATACTGCTGTTCAGAGTATATAGGGCCTGGGGGCCCCACACCTTTCCTTTTTTTAATTTGGGTGCAGGGTTCCCCTTAATATCCATACAAGACCCAAAGGGGCTGGTAATAGGCTGGGGGGGGGGGGGGTACCCATGCCATTTTTCTCAATGATTTTCATACATATTGCCGGGACCAGACATTACATTAAAGCCGCAAGCAGTTTTAAATTACTTTTCTTTCTCGTACATCACGGGACACAGAGCGACATAGTCATTACTAATGGGTTATATAGATACCGTCAGGTGCTGGCACTGGCAACTTCCAAAACCGGAAGTACCCTCCCATATATAAGCCCCTCCCATCCGGGAGCACCTCAGTTTTTTGCCAGTGTCTAAGGTGTTGGCCAAGAAGAAACATGTGTTTTTCACTGAGCTTGCGTACAGGTTCTTTTGGGCCTCAGTAAGCTATTCCGGATCCGACCAAAAAAGCTTCATAGCTAAACGGTCGGTACCCGGGCCTTGCAGAGAAGAGCAAGGTTTTGCCTGTAATGCTTCTCTTAGGAGAGCTGGACCCTGGGATCCAGAGCTCTGGTCATACCCACGACCAAGATGTTTTCTGTGCAGGGTGCTATACAGGTCCAGGGGAGTGGAATCCTTGGGAACCCGGTCCCTGAAGGTTTGATTACAATGCCTGCCGTGATAGGTGAAGTTTGGGCTTTTGTGGACCAAACAAAGTCCTGCGGCGAGGAAAAGGTAAGTGGGGGCCCCCAGGAACTTGGTTCTATTGGGGGACCCCCAAGCCTAATTTGTCTTTCTGTCTGTTACCTAACGGTATTCCCGCTAATATTCTGTGTATGCCTGTTACTACTGAGAAAATGTAAAAATTTTAATAGTAGGCAAGAAAAAAAAAAAAATGTGTAAGACTGCGGTACCTGTGTTAGACACTAGAGGCCGCTATGGTTCTTTTTCTTGTAATGTGGATTTTTTTCTTCCAGAATCAAATCCAGGCAGTTGGTATGTTCTCTCCTGGGAAGCTGTCTCCTCTGCCCTGTTGCTGCGCTCATCCATCCCTGGGCCCTGCGGCAAAGGGACCCTGGCTCCCATCTAGCTCCTGGTTGTTTTCAAAAAAGGCGCCGAAGGCGCACGTGCCCGCGCGCGTGCGCGTGCACGCGCCTCTATTCATAGAGGCGATCTGGAAAAAGGGGCGGAGCGGGTGGATGACGCTCAGGTGTGCGCCGCGGCGCTACTGCGCATGTGCGGGCGTCCAGCGTGTTTTAAAGCACATTATAGCTGGCTGTTGAAGTGCATAGACAGAGCTAGCAACAATATAAAGGCACATAGAGGCGGTTGATGCAGGCATCCCCTAGAAAGGCACTTTAGTAGACACCAACTGTGATATAGCAGCAATTGTGCTAGACTATTCTCAGTAAAAGTGGTGTATTACGGCTAGAATACCTCAGCTTTAGGCTTAGGAATATGCCGTCCAGAAGCTCCGGAACTGAATCTTCCAGGAAGCGAAGGGGGTCTCATCGGGCTCTGAGGATCTTGGGCATACTTCTGCTGCACCAGTCTCCCCTGAAGTTCAGAGGTAAGTGACCGTAGAGACCCCGCAGGGGTACTTGGTACTGTCCTCAGTTCACCTGCTCCTGTGTATGTAACAGAGGAGGTTTTTTCCTCAGCTTTCGGAGGATTAGAGAGAGATTGTCAACATTAATCGCTGCCTCCCTGTCAGGGAAAGCACGCCCGATCTCCATCTCCTCCTTCAAAGTGCCTGTTAGCAGAGCAACAGTCCCATACAGGGATCGACCTGCCTGAAGGGGATCAGGATAAGGTTGATTCTGTTATAGAGGAGTCAACAGTGGGGGAACCTTTTTCTCAGCATCTCAAGCTGAAAGATTATGGGTTCAGTCTCTGACTAACATGGTCCGATCAGCATTTAAAAATGCACCTTGCGGAACCATCAACCACTACTGTATCCTCGTTGGGGTCGCTAGAAGCCCCCAGACTGTCTGTTCTTTTCCACTTCACCCTTTACTGAAAGGGCTTATTTACCAGGATTGGGAACGTCCTGAGAAAATATTTATTCCCCCAAGAGATTTCCGGTGGTCTATCCCATGGAGGATAAGTTCATAAAAAAAAAAAAAAAAAATGGAAGGTCCCTACAGTGGACGCAGCCATCTCTTGTATGTATAAATCACTGACATGTCCAGGGGATAATGTCCAAATGTTCAAGAACCCAATAGATAAAAGATTGGAGTCCTTATGAAAGTCTGCTTCTTTCTACAGCAAGCTTGGTGACACAACCAGCAGTAGCAGCTATTGGGGTCTGCTAAGCAGTGAAGGATCAGTTGAAACAGGTCTTGAGGGACTTGACAGATCAGCAGGCTTTGCCCTAGCTGATCTACCTAGAGCCTTAGGCTTTGCGGTTGACGCCATAAAGGATTCAGTCCATCAGGCCTCCCGCCTTACGCTGTCTATAGTACATATGCGTAGGCTTCTATGGCTCAGAAACTGGTCTGCTGAAGCTCCCTGTAAAGAATGGCTGGTTAGCGTCCCATTTCATGGTGAACGCTTATTCAGGGAAAACCTGGACAAATATATCCAGAAAATTTCCAGCGGTAAAAATACGCTCTTGCCGGTTAAAAACAGAGTTAGAGGTCCCTCTTTAAGAGGCCTGCTTCTCCAGTCCCTGGGGCATCGGCTGTGTAACAGTCCGACGGCCTCCTCGGTCAATTCCCGGGGGTAAAAAAACAGGGACAATAGCAGGGTAATGAGAAACCCTGGGTCAGGGGAGGTACAAAACCTCCCCCAAAGTTAAATTCATTGAAGGGTTGCCCCCACTCAGTCGGGTGGGGGGAGGACTCCAGTTGTTCGCAAGAGACCTGGCGGGACACGATCAAGACAGATAGGTGCTCTCCGCAGTAGGTTTGGGATACAGTTTGGAGTTAAAAGACTCTCCTCCTTCCCATTTTTGAGGTCAAACGTGCCAAGGGATCCCCGGAAGAGAGAGTCCCTCCTGTTGGCACTAGAACAACTATTGCTCCAAGGAGTAATTATGGAGGTTCCCCTGGAAGAATGAGGGTTCGGGTTTTACTCAAACCTCTTTACAGTCCCGAAGCAAACGCGGACGGGAGGCCCATATTAATTCTAAAAAGGGCTATACAAATTCCTGTATATCAGGACTTTCCGATGGAGTCGATCCGATCGGTGGCCACTGCCCTACAAGGGGGAGGATTGGTTAGCCGCGATCGACATCAAAGATGCTTATTTGCACATTCCCATCTTTCCAGTCCACCAAAAATTTCTACGCTTTGCAGTAGAAGGGCGCCATTTTCAGTTCAGAGCCTTACCCTTCGGTTTGGCCACAGCACCACGAGTGTTTACAAAAATTCTGGCCCTTTATTGGCCAATCTAAGAACACAAGGTGTAATGATAATGGCATATCTAGATGACTTGTTGCTGATAGACCACTCAGTGAAAAAACTAGACGTGGTCGTTCACAAGACAATCAAGTATCTGGAATCTCACGGTTGGATTATCAACCGAGACAAGTCAGCCCTAAAAACCAGTCAAAAGTCTGGAATACTTGGGGCTAAGGTTGGATTCAGGCCAGAGAAAAATATTCTTGCCTCGAGGAAAGGTGTTGTCTTTGAAAGATTTGATCCACTTAGTGGGTACAAAAAAGACAGCCGTCCATATGCCTGTGCATGAGGCTGCTGGGAAAAATGGTGGCATCATTCGAAGCAGTACCCTACGGTCAATTCCATTCAAGGAATTTGCAAGGGGCCATACTGTCGGCCTGGAACAAAAAAGTTCAGGCCCTAGACTTACAATGTCCTTGTCCCCTTCCGTTCGCAAGAGCCTCCGTTGGTGGTTGGTTCCCCAGAATCTGGAAAAAAAGGAAATCCTTCAGTCCGATTTCTTGGAAGGTGGTCACTACAGATGCCAGCCTTATAGGCTGGGGAGCAGTACTGGAGCAATAGTCTCTCCAGGGCAGATGGTCGGATGCAGAAAAGGCCCTGCCCATCAATCTCTTAGAGATACGAGCAGCCCGGTATGCCCTAGTAGCATGGACATCCAAACTCCAAGGGTCCCCTGTCAGAATTCAATCAGACAATGCCACAGCAGTGGCATATATCAATCATCAGGGGGGCACCAGGAGTCGTGCAGCCCAGAGGGAAGTAAATTACATCCTGAAATGGGCAGAAAGATATTTCCCAGCCATATCTGCGGTATTCATTCCAGGAGTGGAGAATTGGAAGGCGGACTTTCTAAGTCGCCAGCAATTATGCCCAGAGGAAGGGTCCCTTCACCCCGAGGTTTTCTGGACAATATGTCAGCGGTGGGGAACATCGGATGTAGATCTTCTAGCATCCAGATTCAACGCAAAGGTGGACAGGTTTGTCTCTCGGACAAGGGATCCCCTAGCTTGCGGCTCAGATGCCCTAGTGTTCCCTTGGGATCAGTTCAAGCTGATATATGCATTCACACCGCCACAATGGTTACCTTGATTACTCCGCAGAATCAGGGTAGAAAAGAAACCAGTGATTCTGGTGGCTCCAGCGTGGCCCCGAAGAGCGTGGTACGTGGAGATTGTAAAATGTCAGTGGGGAGTCCTTGGACTCTCCCACATCGTCCGGACCTGCTTTCGCAAGGACCGATATACCACCCTTCCTTACCAGCCCTAGGTTTGACGGCCTGGCTATTGAAGCCCACATTCTAAAAAAGAGAGGGCTCTCTAATTCTGTGGTATCTACCATGATCAATGCCAGGAAGCCGGTATCCAGGCAGATCTACTATAGAATCTGGAAGGCGTACATCGCCTGGTGTGAGGCCAAGAAATGGCATCCACGTAAATACGTAATAGGTAGGATTCTGGACTTCCTACAATGGGCTGTAGATAGGAAGCTTGCCTTGAGTACTATCAAGGGTCAGATTTCGGCCTTGTCAATATTTTTTCAAAGGCCCTTGGCTTCGCATTCACTAGTCAAAGCCTTTATACAAGGAGTGATGCGTATTAGTCCTCCGGTTAATATTCCCATATGTCCATGGGATCTAAACTTGGTTCTGTCGGTTCTACAGAAACAACCATTTGAACCATTACAGCATATTTCTTTGGTTCTTCTCACCAGGAAATAGATTTTTCTAGTAGCCGTTTGTTCGGCTAAAAGAGTGTCGGAATTAGCAGCTATGTCCTGTAAGGAGCCATATCTGGTTATCCATAAGGATAGAGTAGTGTTACGCCCTCATCCAGCCTTTCTTCCTAAGGTGGTATCGAGGTTTCATTTGAACCAAGATGTGGTTCTTCCTTCTTTTTTCCCCAAACCTACTTCGGTAGAGGAAAAGTTATTGCATTCTTTGGATGTAGTAAGAGCAGTTAAAGCTTATCTAAAAGCCACTGCTCAGATTCGCAGAACGGATACTTTGTTTATTCTGCCGGAAGGCCCCAGAAAGGGTCAGGCAGCGTCAAAATCTACTTTAGCGAGTGGATTCGACAGGTCATAATACAAGCCTATGGCTTGAGAAGGAGACCGCCTCCGTTCAAAGTTAGAGCGCACTCCACGAGAGCAGTTGGAACTTCATGGGCAGTGCATCACCAGGCCTCCCTGGCTCAAATCTGTAAGGCCGCAACATGGTCTTCAGTTCACACGTTTACTAGGTTCTACCAGGTGGACGTTAGAAGTCAGTTGGATGTCGCCTTTGGGCGCAGTGTGTTGCAGGCCGCAAAAGATCCTCATGTCTGATAGCGCTCAGCTTATATATGGTGTATCCCCCCCCTCATTGGGCATTGCTTTAGGACATCCCATTAGTAATGACTATGTCGCTCTGTGTCCCGTGATGTACGAGAAAGAAAATAGGATTTTTATAACAGCTTACCTGTAAAATCCTTTTCTTAGGAGTACATCACGGGACACAGAGCTCCCGCCCCTCTTTGGGGACACTTATTGCTTTGCTACAAAACTGAGGTGCTCCCGGATGGGAGGGGCTTATATAGGGGAGGGTACTTCCGGTTTTGGAAGTTGCCAGTGCCAGCACCTGACGGTATCTATATAACCCATTAGTAATGACTATGTCGCTCTGTGTCCCGTGATGTACTCCTAAGAAAAGGATTTTACAGGTAAGCTGTTATAAAAATCCTATTTTTTTCCATTAGAAATGTAATTTTGTGCAGGGACAGTTCTAAACACGGGAAACACGTGCCACTTCACAGGCATACTATAGACACCCCCCTGGTACGATATTTAAAGGAATATTTCACATTTTTTTTTACTTTAAGCATCATTAAAATCACTGGTCCCGAAAAAACTGCAGTTTTAAAAAAAAAAAACTTGCAATGATACATGTACCCTGGGGCAGGACCCGGGTCCCCAAACCCTTTTTAGGACAATAACTTACATATTAGCCTTCATAATTAGCACTTTTGATTTCGAAAGTTCGAGTCCCATAGACTTTATTGGGTTCTAAAGTTTGCGCGAACTTTCGGTCCGTTCGCAGGTTCTGGTGCGAACCCTAGTCTGGAGTGTTCACCTGAGTGGTGGTGGTTTAATCAGGATGAAGTGACTCCTTTTCTGTAGTAATAGTCTGGAGGGTTCACCTGAGAGGTATTAGTTCAATCAGGGTGAAGAGACTCCTTTTCTGTAAAAATAAATCCGGCCTCCTCCATTCCGCATATAGCCGGCCAATACCTCTCCTTCTTTGTAAGATGGTAATGTAATAATAGTCTGGTGTGTCAAAAGTGTTTTTAAACCAGCTAGAAAACAGCGATAGTAAATTAGAATTACTTGCAGAATTGAGCGACAGCGATTTGTGGGGAAATTCGTCATCAAACACTAAAAGTAATGACAGCGACAATTCTGCAACTGAGCAAAATTGTCCATCGGACAATTGTCGGATTTTCCGGCAACAAATGTGGGATAGCATGCTTTAAAAATTTCCAACAAATGTGTGTTGTCAGATTATCTGATCGTGTGTACAGAAGTCCTTTGTTCAAAACTCCAAAGTACAAACACGCATGCTCAGAAGCAATGCTAACCATAACACAACATTAGCAGAAGTTGCCCAAAGGTTGGCGCTAAAGAGCTGAAAAACCACGTAGATTTGTGTTTGTTGGTTGACAATTCTTTGCCGTTTGTATGCAATACAAGTTCCCGGCCAACGCCCTTCGGACAAAAGTCCTACGGTTTGTCCACGGAAAACCCGATCGTGTGTACCAGGCTTTAGGCAACTCTGATCAGGGAAAACAGCAACCTCAATCAGCTGCTTCACCTGGCTTTCATGGAACTGATGGCTCTGAACCTCAGAGTAGAACAGGTACACACTTCACAGGAGAGATGAAGGAAGGAATGTTGCTCTATTTCTCTCCGCTCACCATCCTGATGTGTCTTCTTTCGAGGCATTCAGGAAAAACAGGTGAGCCTGGGGACCAATGAGGAAAGTAATGTAAATATGATTAGAAATGGAGCTATGATGACTTCGGTAAACACAACTCTCCCCTAAAAAAAAAAAATGCACTGTTAGTGGTATACAAAAATGTAACTTTGGTGTTTGCGCCACCTAGTGGTCACACATAATATATGCTTCTATGGGAAATTACTGTATTCTGGGGAACACATTTTTTATTATTTTAATGTTTATCCCAGAGCAAATGTTAATGTAGGTCTCTAATTCTTGCATTCTTTGCCATTATATTTTGCATACAGTATTAACCACTTAAGCCCCGAACCATTTTGTAGCTAAAGGACCAGAGCTGTTTTCTGAATTTTGCACTGCGCTGCTTTAACTGTAAATTGTGCAGACATGCAATGTTGTACCGAAACGGAATTTGCGTCCTTTTCTTCCCACAAATAGAGCTTTCTTTTAATGGTATTTGATTGCCTCTGCGATTTTTATTTTTTGCGATATAAGCGGAAAAAGACCGAAAATTTTGAAAAAAAAAAGGGATTTTTATAACAGCTTACCTGTAAAATCCTTTTCTTGGAGTACATCACGGGACACAGAGCGACTTAGTCATTACTAATGGGTTATATAGTTTACCTTCAGGTGTTGGCACTGGCCAATTCCAAACCGGAAGTACCCTCCCCTATATAAGCCCCTCCCACCCGGGAGCACCTCAGTTTTGTAGCCAAGCAATAAGTGTCCCAAAAAGAGGGGTGGGAGCTCTGTGTCCCGTGATGTACTCCAAGAAAAGGATTTTACAGGTAAGCTGTTATAAAAATCCCTTTTTCTTTTTCGTACATCACGGGACACAGAGCGACTTAGTCATTACTAATGGGACGTCCCAAAGCAATGCCAAATGAGGGGGGGGGTACATAAGCTGGGCGCCATCAGGCATGAGGATCTTTTGCGGCCTGCAACACACTGCGCCCAAAGGCGACATCCTCCTGACTTCTAACGTCTACCTGATAGAATCTAGTAAACGTGTGTACCGAAGACCATGTTGCGGCCTTACATACTTGAGCCAGGGAGGCCTGGTGATGCACTGCCCATGAAGTTCCAACCGCTCTTGTGGAGTGCGCCCTAACTTTGAACGGAGGCGGTCTCTTTCTCAAGCCATAGGCTTGTATTATGACCTGTCGAATCCACTTGGCTAAAGTAGATTTTGATGCTGCCTGACCCCTTCTGGGGCCTTCCGGCAGAACAAACAAAGAATCCGTTCTGCGAATCTGAGCAGTGGCTTTTAGATAAGCTTTAACTGCTCTTACCACATCCAAAGAATGTAATAACTTTTCCTCTACTGAGCTAGGTTTGGGGAAAAAAGAAGGAAGAACCACATCTTGGTTCAAATGAAACCTCGATACCACCTTAGGAAGAAAGGCTGGATGAGGACGTAATACTACTCTGTCCTTATGGATAACCAGATATGGCTCCTTACAGGACATAGCTGCTAATTCCGACACTCTTTTAGCCGAACAAATGGCTACTAAGAAAACCAATTTCCTGGTGAGAAGAACCAAGGAAATGTGTTGTAATGGTTCAAACGGTTGTTTCTGTAGAACCGACAGAACCAGGTTTAAGTCCCAAGGACATATGGGAATACTAACCGGAGGGCTAATACGCATCACTCCTTGTATAAAGGCTTTGACTAGTGAATGCGAAGCCAAGGGCCTTTGAAAAAATATTGACAAGGCCGAAATCTGACCCTTGATAGTACTCAAGGCCAGCTTCCTATCTACAGCCCACTGTAGGAAGTCCAGAATCCTCCCTATCATGTACTTACGTGGATGCCATTTCTTGGTCTCACACCACGTAATGTACGCTTTCCAGATCCTATAATAGATCTGCCTGGATACCGGTTTCCTGGCATTGATCATGGTAGATACCACAGAATTAGAGAGCCCTCTCTTTTTCAGAATGTGGGCTTCAATAGCCAGGCCGTCAAACCTAGGGCTGGTAAGGAAGGGTGGTATATCGGTCCTTGCGACAGCAGGTCCGGACGAAGTGGGAGGGTCCACGGACTCCTCACTGACATTTTTACAATCTCCGCGTACCATGCCCTTCGGGGCCACGCTGGAGCCACCAGAATCACTGGTTTCTTTTCTACCCTGATTCTGCGGAGTAATCGCGGTAACAATTGTGGCGGTGGGAATGCATATATCAGCTTGAACCGATCCCAAGGGAACACTAGGGCATCCGAGCCGCAAGCTAGGGGATCCCTTGTGCGAGACACAAACCTGTCCACCTTTGCGTTGAATCTGGATGCTAGCAGATCTACATCCGGTGTTCCCCACCGCTGGCATATTGCCTGGAAAACCTCGGGGTGAAGAGACCATTCCCCCGGGCATAATTGTTGGCGACTTAGAAAGTCCGCTCTCCAATTTTCCACTCCTGGGATGAAAACCGCGGATATGGCTGGGACATATCTTTCTGCCCACTCCAGGATGCAATTTGCTTCCTTCTGGGCTGCACGACTTTTGGTGCCACCCTGATGATTGATATATGCCACTGCCGTGGCATTGTCTGATTGAATTCTGACAGGGGACCCCTGGAGTTTGGATGTCCATGCTACTAGGGCATACCGGGCTGCTCGTATCTCTAAGAGATTGATGGGCAGGGCCTTTTCTGCTTCTGACCACCTGCCCTGGAGAGACCATTGCTCCAGCACTGCCCCCCAGCCGATGAGGCTGGCATCTGTAGTGACCACCTTCCAAGAAACCGGACTGAAGGGTTTCCCTCTTTCCAGATTCTGGGGCACCAACCACCAATGGAGGCTCTTGCGAACGGAAGGGGACAGGGACATTGGTAAGTCTAAAGCCTGAACTTTTTTGTTCCAGGCTGACAGTATGGCCCTTTGCAAATTCCTTGAATGGAATTGACCGTAGGGTACCGCTTCGAATGAAGCCACCATCTTTCCCAGCAGCCTCATGCAGAGACGTATGGATGGTTTTCTTTTTGTACCCACTAAGTGGGTCAAATTTCTTAAAGACGACACCTTCTCTGGAGGTAAGAAAATCTTTCTCTGATTTGAATCCAGCCTTAGCCCTAAGTATTCCAGACTTTTGACTGGTCTTAGAGCTGACTTGTCCCGGTTGATAATCCAACCGTGATATTCCAGATACTCGATTGTCTCGTGAATAGCTACTTCCAGTTTTTCCACTGAGTGGTCTATTAGTAGCAGGTCGTCTAGATATGCCATTATCGTTACACCCTGTGTTCTTAGATTGGCCAATAATGGGGCCAGAATTTTTGTGAACACTCGTGGTGCTGTGGCCAGACCGAAAGGTAAGGCTCTGAACTGAAAATGGCGCCCTTCTACTGCAAAGCGTAGAAATTTCTGATGGGCCGGAAAGATGGGAATATGCAGATAAGCATCCCTTATGTCGATCGAGGCTAGCCATTCCTGCCCCTGTAGGGCGGTGGCCACTGATCGGATCGACTCCATCCGAAAAGTCCTGATATTTAGGAACTTGTTTAGCCCTTTTAGATTTAATATGGGCCTCACGTCCCCATTTGGTTTGGGGACTGTGAAAAGGTTCGAGTAAAACCCGAATCCGCTTTCTTCCAGGGGAACCTTCATGATTACCCCTTGGAGCAATAGTTGTTCTAGTGCCAGAAGGAGGGATCCTCTCTTTTGGGGATCTCTTGGCACGTTTGACCTCATAAATTGGGCAGGAGGAGTGCCTTTTAACTCCAGCTTGTATCCCAGACTTACTGCGGAGAGCACCCATCTGTCTCTGATGGTGTCCCGCCAGGTCTCTGTGAACAACTGAAGTCTTCCCCCCACCCGATTGAGCGGGGGCAATACTTCATGCCTTAGGGGGAGGTTTTGTACCTCTTTTGATCCAGGGCTTCTTGTTACCCTGTGATTGTCCCTGATTTCTGCCCCCTGAATTTGACCGCGGAGGCCGTCGGAACTGCTTCACAGCCGATGTGCCCGGGACTGGAGAGGTAGGCCTCTTAAAAGAAGGACTTCTACCCTTGTTCTTAACCGGTAAGAGTGAACTTTTACCGGCAGAAATTTTCTGGATATATTTGTCCAGATCTTCTCCAAATAAGCGTTCTCCATGAAATGGGAAGCTAACCAGCAGTTTTTTACAGGGAGCTTCAGCAGACCAGTTTTTGAGCCACAGAAGCCTACGCATATGTACTATAGACAGCGTAAAGCGGGAGGCCTGTTGGATTGTATCCTTTATGGCGTCCACCGCAAAACACAAGGCTCTAGGCAGGTCAGCTAGGGCATGAGCCTGCTGATCTGGTAAGTCCCTTAAGACTTGTTTCAACTGATCTTTCACTGCTTGGCAGACTCCAATCGCTGCTACCGCAGGTTGTGTCACCATACTTGCTGTAGAGAAAGCAGATTTTAGTAAAGACTCCAATTTTTTATCTATTGGGTCTTTGAACATTGGAACATTATCTACTGGACATGTCAGTGATTTGTTAACAGAAGAGATGGCTGCGTCCACTATAGGGACCCTCCATTTTCTTATGAACTTATCCTCCATGGGATAGATCACCGGAAATCTCTTGGGGGGAGCAAATATTTTATCAGGATGCTCCCAATCCTGGTAAATAAGCCCTTCTAATAAAGGGTGGATTGGGAAGGAACAGACCGCCTGGGGAGCTTTTAGCGACCCCAGCGAGGAAACCGTAGTGGATGGTGGTTCCGCCAGAGGCATTTTAAATGCTGATCGGACCATGTTAGTCAGAGACTGAACCCATAATCTTTCAGCCTGAGAAGCTGAGAAAAGGTTCTTCCACTGTTGATTCCTCTATAAGTGAATCAACCTCATCCTGATCCCCTTCAGGTAGGTCGATCTCTGTGTGGGGCTGTTCCTCCACTAACAGGCACTCTGAAGGAGGAGACGGAGATCGGACGCGCTTTCCCTGAGATAGGGAAGCAGCGATCAATGCTGTTAATCTCTCTTCTAATCCTCCCAGAGTTGAGGATAAAACCTCCTCTGTTATATATACAGGAGCAGGTGGACTGGGGACAGCCGCAGCACCAGGCATTCCTGCGGGGTTTCTACGGCTACTGACCTCTGCATTCTCAGGGGAGATTGGTGCAGTGCAAGCATGCCCAATATCCTCAGAGCCCGATGGAGACCCCTTTGGCTTCCTGGAAGATTTATTTCCGGAGCGTCTGGACGACATATCCTTTAAGCACAAAGCTGAGGTATTCCCGTCGTCATACACCAATTTTTGCTGGTAATAGTCTAACACAGGTGCTGCTATATACCAGCTGGTGTCCACTAAAGTGCCTTTCTATGGGGATGCCTGCATCAACCGCCTCTGTGTGCCACTGTTTGTTGCTAGCTCTGTTTGCATGCAGCTGACACTTGTACTGTGTCTTTTAACCATGCCGGGACGCCCGCACATGCGCAGAAGCGCCGCGGCGCGCATCGAGCGTCATCCACCCGCCCCGCCCCTTTTTTTTCATAGGAGGCGCGTGCACGCGCCCGCGCGCGCGCCCGTGCGCCAACGGCGCCCTTTTCGAAAACCAACAGAGGACTAGGAGCCAGGGCCCTTTTTGCCGGAGGGCCTGTGCGGTGGATGAACGCAGCAACAGGGCAGAGGAAGTGGATTCCCACAGAGAAACTTACCAGCTGCCTGGACCTTTTGAGTTGAGAAAACCAAAGATCCACATTACAAGAAAAATGGACTACAGCGGCCTCTAGTGGTTTAACACAGGTACCGCGGTCCCTGTTTTTTTTTTTTTTTTCTTGACTACTATTAAAATTTTACATTTTCAGTAGTTATAGGCAAACACAGATATTTAGCGGGAATACCGTTAGGTAACAGACAGAAAGACAAATTAGGCTTGGGGGTCCCCCAATAGAACCAAGTTCCTGGGGGCCCCCACTTACCTGATCCCCGCCGCAGGACTTTGTTTGGTCCACAAAAGTCCAAACTTCACCTATCACGGCAGGCATTGTAATTAAACCTTCAGGGACCGGGTTCCCAAGGATTCCACTCCCCTGGACCTGTATAGCACCCTGCACAGACAGCGTCTTGGTCGTGGGTATGACCAGAGCTCTGGATCCCAGGGTCCAGCCCTCCTAAGAGAAGCATTACAGGCAAAACCTTGCTCTTCTGCTGCAAGGCCCGGGTACCGACCGTTTAGCTATGAAGCTTTTTTGGTGGGATCCGGAACAGCTTACTAAGGCCCAAAAGAACCTGTACGCAAGCCCAGTGAAAACACATGTTACTCTTTGGCCAACACCTTAGACACTGGCAAAAAACTGAGGTGCTCCCGGGTGGGAGGGGCTTATATAGGGGAGGGTACTTCCGGTTTGGAATTGGCCAGTGCCAACACCTGAAGGTAAACTATATAACCCATTAGTAATGACTAAGTCGCTCTGTGTCCCGTGATGTACGAAAAAGAAATGATATTTTCTACTTTTTGTTATAAGAAAAATCGAATAAACTCAATTGTAGTCATACATTTAGGCCAAAATGTATTTAGCCACATGTCTTTAGTAAAAAAAATGTCAATAAGCGTATATTTATTGGTTTGCGCAAAAGTTATAGCATCTACAAACTAGGGTACATTTTCTGTAATTTACACAGCTTTTAATTTATGACTGCCTAACTCATTTCTTGAGGTGCTAAAATGGCAGGGCAATACAAAACCCCCCCAAATGACCCCATTTTGGAAAGTAGACATCCCAAGGAAATTGCTGAGAGGCATGTTGAGCCCATTGAATATTTTTTTTTTTTTTGTCCCAAGTGATTGAATAATGACAAAAAAAATATATAAAAAAAAAAAATTACAAAAAGTTGTCACTAAATGATATATTGCTCACACATGCCATGGTTATATGTGGAATTGCACCCCAAAATACATTTTGCTGCTTCTCCTGAGTACGAGGATACCACATGTGTGGGACTTTTTAGGAGCCTAGCCACGTACGGGACCCCGAAAACCAATCACCGCCTTCAGGATTTCTAAGGGCGCAAATTTTTGATTTCACTCCTCACTACCTATCACAGTTTCGAAGGCCATAAAATGCCAAAATAGCACAAACCCCCCCAAATGACCCCATTTTGGAAAGTAGACACTCCAAGCTATTTGCTGAGAGGCATGGTGAGTATTTTACAGCTCTCATTTGTTTTTGAAAATGAAGAAAGAAAATATATATTTTTATTTTTTTCAATTTTCAAAACTTTGTGACAAAAAGCGAGATCTGCAAAATACTCACCATACCTCTCAGCAAATAGCTTGGGGTGTCTACTTTCCAAAATGGGGTAATTTGGGGGGGTTTTGTGCCATCTGGGCATTCCATGGCCTCCGAAACTGTGATAGGCAGTGAGAAGTGAAATCAAAAATTTACACCCTTAGAAAGCCTGAAGGCGGTGATTGGTTTTGGGGTCCCGTACGCGGCTAGGCTCCCAAAAAGTCTCACACATGTGGTATCCCCGTACTCAGGAGAAGCAACAGAATGTATTTTGGGGTGTAATTCCACATATGCCCATGGCATGTTTGAGCAATGTATCATTTAGTGACAACTTTGTGCAAAAATAAATAAATAAATAAATAAATTGTCTTTTCCACAACTTGTGTCAACATATAAAATATTTCATGGACTCGACATGCCTCTCAGTATATAGCTTGGGGTGTCTACTTTCCAAAATGGGGTCATTTGGGGGGGTTTTGAACTGTTCTGGCATTTTATACACAACATTAGGAAGCTTACATCCACTCTTCTAACCACTTGAAGACAAAGCCCTTTTTGACACTTTTTGTTTACATGAAAACATTTTTTTTTTTTGCAAGAAAATTATGTTGAACCCCCAAACATTATATATATTTTTAAAGCAAAGGCCCTACAGATTAAAATGGTGGGCGTTGCATTTTTTTTTTCTACACAGTATTTGCGCAGCGATTTTTCAAACGCATTTTTTGGGGAAAAAATACACTTTTTTTATTTTAATGCACTAAAACACACTATATTGCCCAAATGTTTGATGAAATAAAAAAGATGATCTTAGGCCGAGTACATAGATACCAAACACGACAAGCTTTAAAATTTCGCACAAACGCGCATTGGCGACAAACTACATACATTTTTAAAAGCCTTTACAGGTTACGCCGTTAGATTTACAGAGGAGGTCTACTGCTAAAATTACTGCCCTCGATCTGACCTTTGCGGTGATACCGCACATGCATGGTGCAATTGCTGTTTACATATGACGCCAGACCGACGCTTGCTTTCGCCATTGGGCAAGAGCAGGGCAGGACAGGGGTGCTTTTTTTTTTTTTATTATTAATTTTGCTTTTTTATTTTATTTTTAAACTGTTGCTTCCATTTTCATTGTTATCTCAGGGAATGTAAATATCCCCTATGATAGCAATAGGTAGTGACAGGTACTCTTTTTTTGAAAAAAATGGGGTCTTCTAGAGCCTAGATCTTTCCTCTGCCCTCAAAGCATCTGACCACACCAAGATCGGTGTGATAAAATGCTTTCCCAATTTCCCAATGGCGCTTTTTATATCCGGGGGGGGACATTCCCTCCCACTGCTTGTAAAAGCAGTCCAGAGGCTAATTAGCCACTAGGATTGCTTTTACATGAAAGCCGGCCGCTGGCTGAAAAGAATGATACCAAGATGATACCTAAACCCGCAGGCATCATTCTGGTAAAAACATTCAAAGTCCAGCAACATACCAGTACGTTGCTGGTCCTTGTTGGACATGTATTGTAATCTTTTTTTTCATGCAGCCTGTTGGCTGAACGAAAAAAAAAGATTGATCGGTGGGTATGCCCACCATTAGAATACCGCCCTTCATCCACCCACTTCTAATGATGGGCATACATGCACCATTTATATATGCCGAAGCATGGGGGCATCTTCCCGCAAAAGTTATGCCGCGTACACATGGTCAGACTTTTCCACGGGCAAGCCTCCGTCGGAATTTCGACCGTATGTACGCAGCATTAGGAGCAAAATCGCTCCTCCGCCCCTGCTGCCCCCATGCTTCGGCATATATGCTTTTTTTTTTTTAACTGTGGTAGTGAAATCACCTCCTACAGCACTGGAGTCGCAGGGATCAGGCCTGTCTCTGCGAACGCTGCAGTTATGTGTGTTGTGTTTTGTAAGTAACAGTGATCGATCGATACTGCACTTGGGTGGCCTGGGCTGGACGGAGGGGCAAAACGCAGGTGCTAGCAGGTATCTGGGCTGAACCGGCTAACACAGCGTTTTTGGGAACCCTAAACTGCTGGGGACGCTAGTATAGATCTGATCAGATCAGATATTGATCTGTTCAGATACTATACCACTAAGGGGGGTGTATGCTTCACGCGTGGGTGTTAGCGCTACTGGCACTAACCTGACGCTGCCTGGGGTGTGACGCAGACCCTCTCTGACGCTAAAACCTAATTGATATCACCCGCCGGGCGATCAGGGGGTTAAACCTTTATTGGGTTATATACGGTGGGTGCCCTGACACTATAAAAAGCAAACTAAGTAACCAGCGTCACCCGTAACACTTATATGGTGATTACTGGTGAAAGGGTTAACTAGGGGCAATTAGGGGGTTAAAACCTTTATTAGGTAATATATGGGGGTACCTGACGCTATATAAAAACCTGACGGCGAACCTAAAAAAAATTACTGGCTACCTATCGGCATCACCGACACTAAGACAGCGATCAGAAAAACGATCGCTTAGCGGCAGTGGTCATAGGGGGTGAAAGGGGTTACCTGGGGGGCGATCAAGGGGGTTAAACCTTTATTAGATAATATATAGGGGTACCTGGCGCTATAAAAACCTGCGGCGAACCTAAAAAAATTACTGGCTACCGATCGGCATCACCGACACTAAGACAGCGATCAGAAAAACGATCGCTTAGCGACAGTGGTGATAGGGGGTGAAAGGGTTACCTGGGGGGCGATCAAGGGGGTTAAACCTTTATTAGGTAATATATGGGGGTACCTGACGCTATAAAAACCTGCGGCAAACCTAAAAAAAAATTACTGGCTACCGATCGGCATCACCGACGCTAAGACAGCGATCAGAAAAACGATCGCCTAGCGACAGTGGTGATAGGGGGTAAAAGGGTTACCTGGGGGGCGATCAAGGGGGTTAAACCTTTATTAGGTAATATATGGGGGTACCTGACGCTATAAAAACCTGCGGCGAACCTAAAAAAAATAACTGGCTACCGATCAGCATCACCGACGCTAAGACAGCGATCAGAAAAATTATCACTTAGCGACAGTGGTGATAGGGGGTGAAAGGGTTATCTGGGGGGCGATCAGGGGGTTAAACCTTTATAAGGGGGGGTTAGGGGGCTACACTGGACCTAAAACTAACTTTAGTGACACTTTTACAGTCACAAATGTCACTGATTGCAGTGATCAGTAAATAAATGGTCACTGCAATCAGTGACACTGTGACTGGGGGCTGGGGGGTGATCTGGGGGGGCGATTTATGTGCCTATGTGTCCTGGTGTCAGTGTAGTGTTTTGTGCACTAACCTGCATCTTCTCTTGTGCGGCGCTGCATGAGAGATGACATCACTTCCTCTGCCTGTGTTTACATTACACAGGCAGGGGAAGGATTCGATTCGCTGGGAGCGATCGAGAGGGGGTGGCCGGAATCGAGCGGCCGTCCCCTCTTCCTGGATCGCTCCCGAAAACTTAACGATAGCTCACTGTAAAGAAGGGGGCCCGATCAGACCCCCCAACTATACAAAAGGCGATCACGTACATATACGTGATTGTGCCTGTCGGTGCCATTCTGCCGACGTATATTTACAGTGGGCGGTCGTTAAATGGTTAAGCATACATATCGGCAGATTCTTCTTTTAGCAGTGATTCGTATTTTATTTACATATTCATAATCTAAAAAAGCACAATTGATCACTGAATGGAATATAAAAGTTTGCAAACATCTGTTCTTCAATGGGGAATGGTGCAAGCATGCAACCAACAGCTATGCAAGCGCCAACCTCCTTATACTTTAAGAGGAAGCCTGAAAATAGGGATATCTCCCAACACACCTATACTCTGATGATTTTTAGAGAGGGACTGAAAAAAAGCAATGTCCCCAAAAAACACCTGTAGCGGCCTCACCCCATCTCTTTCTTCTAGGGGTATCACACACGACAGGGTGAGATGCGCTACGGCCCATGTCCTCCCCATAGCTGTGGGTGAGGTGAAGGCCAGTATCAGATATTTTCCTCGGGCCTGTGTGTCTTAGTCAAGGATCAAGTCCTGCCATGCCAGCACTTCCCTTTGCTCCCATTAACCAGAGTTACACACACCGATCACAGTCCAACTCTTGTTTTATTGCATAACTTACAATAAACAGTGCTTCAGTAGCCAACTGGTTGAGACCCAATAACAGTTTGATACGGTGGGATGAGCAGGTCAAGGCACTATCCTGATTGTCAGTTAAACCACTGTGGTTTCACCAGCGGTTACTATAGCCTTGTCTAGAGAGAACTTAAAACTTGAGAGTATCTACCAGCAACTCAGGAGAACGTAGATAGGAGTACCTTTGCTGTGTTGTGGCCCCTGTCAGGGGAAGATGTCCCTCCAAGGAAGTTACCAGAGGCCCATTCATCACTGGGTTGATGCTGCTTCAGACTCTCCGAATGGGTAACCTCCCCGGCCTCCTTGCCTCAGACATGGGCCCCATCCACTTCAGGGACCCTCGGACTTCTCCACTCTTGCGGGACCCAGTCGAAGTCACTGGGCCCCAGGCCTCCTGGTTTAGTACCTCACCCCAGGCTGAAGGTGCCTGGGATGGACTCCAACTCCATTCCGGTCAGGCCTAGGGCAGCCGAGCCGGAATTCAGAACCGCCCGCACCCAAGCCTAAGGTGCCTGGGCGCGTGATGAAGGACCTCCAAAAAAGAGCAAGACCTCGTGACCAGGGCGTCTCCCCCTTTTATCCCCTCCATTGACATCACGGCAGGTTCCACGCCCTCGCCGTACCATCTCCGAGAAGGGACAAAAAGGACAGCACTATGGTGGCAAATCTACCTCGAGCCTGAGGGCACCTGCCACCCACAGGCCAAGGAGATTGTATTCGTGGAGGATTGGGCGGTGTAATAAATGGTCCAATTACTCCCATACTTTACACACCTGGATCATACTACCACCCAGGTGTACCCCACCTAAATTTAGAGACCCCGCTACACACCCATATGTGAAAATGAGGATGATGGACATTGGGCACTTTGGTACTCCCAGTGCCCAGGAAGAAATACCAAAAAGGGGGAGGGTGCTGAGAAGGGTGGTGGTGGTGGTGGAAGGGGGCCTTATGTTTAATCCCTCTGCCATTGCACCCATCCATGGACAGAATCGGTTTAAAGAAAAAGCTGGCTAGGCCTTGTGCTACATCTGCTGATATTAGCTTAGCTTCATAATTATTTTTTTTTAAAGCAGATACGCTCTTCTTCCTTTCCTGCAACTCTGTTGCAAAACAGTTTTTAATGTTGTTGGAATATACAAGCGTAGCACCCTCTACTTTAGGTAGGTGCTAGAAGTTGGTTTTTGTAAGTGCAGATAATTTATCAGGCCTGTTTGTTTTGATCTGTGTGGGCTGGGAGTGGCTTAGAGTAGGCTGGTGACTCAGCTAGCTTCACCTTTCGGTTACCTCCCTTCTGCTTCTAGAAGAGAGAAGGGGAAGAAGAGTGGAGCTGTCTGGGGTGTTCTTAGGAGCCCTGACCAATCCCCAATCTGGATTGGCAGGCCTCCTTAAATACCCATGGTCAGCCCAGCTAGGGAGAAGTTGTCGGGTGGAAGAATTGAGAGATGGAGTGCTAGCTGTTGTGGCCTTGGGTAAGCTCCCCAGTCTGAGGGGGGGTGACCTTGGGCCTGGAGCACGGAAGTGGAAGGGACCCTCGTACAAACCACAGGAGTCTCCTGACCAAGGGCAGGAGAAGACAGTGGAATGTGCCTTCCGGACGACAACAGATTTGTGTGCGACTATCTTGGTTCCTTCGGGAGCCACAGCCCGGTCTGAATAATGCGTCCGGGTTTCAGTCCGACTGAAACCCGGACACATGATTCAAAACCCGGACTGTCCAGGTGAATCCCGGACAGGTGGCAACCCTACGAGAGACCTGTCCTTTACACTCATCAAGAGTGTCACCTACTGTATACCCGTCTACTGCCTCCATTTATAGAAGCTGTACTTTAGGTTCCATGAATGAAAAAATAGGATTTTTTGTACTCACCGTAAAATCCTTTTCTCGTTCGTTCATGGACGGACACAGCTCCTTAAATCTTGACATGTGGGTTATGTTCCTGTTCATAGGAGGACTAGGCAGAACATGTTAGTTATCTTAAAACATGTAACTTTAACAGAGTTGAACAGCCCCGCCCAGGGGGCGGTCCCTCCATACATAACCCTCCTACCTGCAGCCAGCAGCCTCAGTTCGTAGTAAAGCAGTACAAACTAAAAAAGGAGGGGTGGGTGCTGTGTCCTTCCATTGACGAACGAGAAAAGGATTTTACGGTGAGTACAAAAAAAAAAATCCTATTTTCTCTTATCGTCCATTGACGGACACAGCGCCTTAAATCTTGACAAAGTTGGACGTCCCCAAACAGTGTCAGAAAAAAAAGAGGGGTGGGAACAGCAATCAAAAGAAGACTTAACTTCACCCCAAACAGAGCTCCTCACGGAGGAGTTGCAAGTTCAAACAGCCGCCTGCAAAAACTTGCGGCCAAGGAAGCATCCGAAGATGCACACACATCAACCTTGTAAAACGTTGGGAAAGTGTGAACAGATGACCAGGTCGCCGTCTCACACACCTTGAAGACAGATGCTAGATGTCGGAAAACCAAATGCCCTGGTTTAATGCGCCGTGACAGGAAAGGGAGGCGCCCTTCCTTAAAGGGCACAGGCCTGGATGACGATCAGCCTGATCCATCTAGAAAGGTGGCCGATGAGACCGTCAGGCCCTCCTGTGAACCAGATACCGTCACGAACAGTGATTCAGAACTCAGAAACGGAGCAGTAGCAGACAGGTACACTGGTAGGGCAGGTACCACGTCCAAGGTATGTAGCGCAGCCTCCTGGGATGCAACGGCCGAGGACACAAGGATGGAAGCACAATGTCCTCGTTTAGGTGAAAAGCCGAAACCACCTTAGGAAGGAATGAAGGTTGCGGGCGAAGCACCGCTTATCCATATGTAGGACCAAGTAAGGCGACTTGCAAGACAAGGCCACCAATTCAGAAACCCTTCAGACCAAAGTAGTGACAACTAGAAAGGCAACTTTCGTGAGAAAGAGTGGAATCTCCCTGATGTTCCCAAAGGGAGGTTCCTGAAGTACCGAGAGCACTAGAGTCAAGTCCACGGAGGAAGCGGTGGTCCATCGGGGGAGCCACTGTTGGACCCCCTGCACACACACGTACTTACCAGTGAGTGAATCACCCGAGGCCGTTGGAAGAAGACAGCCAAGGCTGAAATCTTCCCCCTTAATAGTGCTCAAGGCAAGGTTCAAATCCACTCCGCACTGTAAGAACAGCAGGATCCGAGAGACCGGCTATGTCCGTGGGTGCCCAGCCATCTCAGCACACGTAGCGATGTAGGCCTACCATGTGCAATGGTAGATCGTCCGAGAAGAAGGTTCCTGGGCCCTCAACATGAAGGGGATCATTGAATCTGCCAGACCACGGACCCCTTCAGTCTCCTGAGGTCGGCGCACCAGGGGCGCCGGGACCAATCTGGGGCGATTAGAATCACCAGAATCCCCGCGGCCTCCACTCTGCGGAGCAGACGAGAAAGCAATTCCAGTAGGTGAAAAGGCATAAACTCCCCATGGAGCCACCAAAGCGTCCGACACGTCTGCCCAGGGAGCCCTGAACCTGGCCACAAACCTCGACACCTGCGATTGAGTCGAGAAAACCAGGAGAACCACAACCGGTGTGCTCCAATTCTGACAAAGTAATTGAAGAACACCTCCGGGCGAAAAGACCATACCCCTTGGTTCAGCATCTGGCGACTCAGACAGTTGGCCTGCCAGGTCTCTACGCCCAGATCTAAGCAGCCGATAGAGCCAGCACGCTCCTTTCGGCCCAACTTAGGATGCGAGCGACTACCAATGGTGCGGCCGTTCAACTGAAACCTGATCAGATGCCCCTGAAGTCTCTAAGACCCTTTGGAGAGGCACAGTGTGATCACTCGAATGTCGAATGTCGAGGACAGCGATCGGCGGTCGAGATTCTTCCAGACCGTGAGGCTGGCGTCCGTCGTGATCACAGTCCTATGGAAAGGAAGGGACGAGCTCCCGGACTGAAGAACCGGGAAATGCAGCCGCCCGCTCATGGAAGCCTTGACCAGATAACTTACCTGAATCTAGAGACAATGGAGATCTGTTCCAAGTGGACAGGATTCCTTCCTGCAATACTTGTGTGGAATAGGGCAGACGGAACTGCCTTGAAGGAGGCCACCATGAGGCCCAGAACTCGTGCAGAAAAAAAAAAGAAGAAGGGGAGAGACGATTATATGCGGGATGCCAACAATTTCACCGCCGACTGGAGCGTATGCAACTGCCCCAAAGGAAGGAAGACCTTCGCCTCCAAAGAATTCAGGATCAAGTCTAGGGACTCCAGACACTGAGTCGGTACCATCACCGACTTCCGTATGTTCAGTACCCAACCAAAGACCCGGAGTGTCGGACTGGCTATAGACATGTCCTCCTCTAATTCCGAAAGCGCGCGTGTCTTTGGAGTATGGGAGGAAACCGGATCACCCGGAGGAAACCCACGCAGACACAGGGAAAACATGCAAACCCCAAGCAAACTGCGATGGGGCCATTGTAAATACACACACTGTGTACGTATAAGTGCATATGTTTTTACTGTGGCGCCGAAAGCGCGCATGTGTTTGGGGTGTGGGAGGAAACCGGAGTACCCGGAGGAAACCCACGCAGACAAAGGGAGAACATGCAAACTCCAGGCAGATGGTGTCGGGGTATGGGTTCGAACCAGTGACCCTCTTGCTGCCAGGTGAAAAAGTTAACAACTACACCACTATGCCGCCCTACATGGAAAGTCGCAGCCATATATAGGTCGCAACACTGACCCCAGCATTCAGAAGGGTCCCGTATGATAACGGACCGCCATGCGCTGGGGGACCACAAGGACCTCTGTGGCCATTCCCAATGTATGTACTATCAAAGAAAGTAACATAAGGAAAAAACGTCACAAAGCGGGCAGATGTGTGTGACCTAAGGGAGACAGACTCCTCTGCGGAAGTCCCAGCTGCATTCCCAGCTCGAGAGTGTCCCTCACAGCATCAGAAGTGCACTCAGAAGTGCCCTGACAAACATTTCCCAGAAAATGGCGGGCGGAGGGGGCGCTTTCTTACCCCCATTACGCCCGCAATCCCTGTTTCCACCTAGGTAACAAAAGGTTCCAAGACTATTTATAACGTATCCATGGAAACCGCAGGTGTAGGGGCACCATTTGCTGCCTCTGGCAATGTATGGGGAAGAAAGGTCACATACTGACTCCATAGATGCCCACTGACAGCCCTCAGGAACCAAGTGAAACACACAAAAAAGTCCACCCTCCATGCTGCACTGACAGCGGGTGGGGGGGCCCAGGGGACTCACCACCCAGAAGGAGACCGCTCAGCACCGCTGTCTGCCTTGTATACACAGAGCGTGTGTGATAAAAATACTGTGAGGAGAAGAAACTGCGCTGTTCAGAAGCCAGAGCGAGAGGCCAAACCCACCCCAAAATGGCCGCCAGACACCTCAGATATAAAAGGGCGCGGACCACAAGAAAATGGCCGCCCGCAATACCGACCTGCACCACAGCGCGGCTACAAGAAAATGGCCGCCAATGGAAGTTTAAATAGAGAAAAAAAACACACAAAAAATGGCGTCAGCGCTGCAAAAAATGGCGCCCGAGGCCAGGGATGTGGACGAGAAGGCCTGCAGAGACTTCCCAGGAGACAGACCCCCCCCTCACAGAAAGCGGACCCTGGCGCCCCACGGTCCCCCACAGGGACTCGGAGCCCCCCCACAGGTTCACCCCGGAAGCAGCGGGCCCTAGGGCAGGAGGGGAAAGGACGACAGAGAGCAGGGAAAGGGAGGACAGGAGAACCCCTAAATCCCGGGAATGCCCAGCTGTTCATCCTGCCGAGACAGGAGGAACCGTACTTACCCGTCCTTGCGAGGACAAGCTGGCGCGTCCCTGACAGACCCACAACCGATGGAACGGAGTAGCTGTCGGCCCGGTCCACTGTGAGTGAGGCATCAAGCAGCCCAGTCATATGTGGACCCTGGAGCATGTGCTCACCGGTCAACCCTGGAGCCATGGGGTATGTCGTTGTCAGAACCAAGTGTGAAGCAAGGGACTGGCATGCTCGAAGGCCGGAACTGGGAAGACTACAAGAATCTATATATCCAGCCTGTTGCCCAGCCGACAGTTGATGGAAGATATCCAAAAATCCTTCAGGACTCTGTATGTCGTGACAGAAAACCAGCGCAAAGCTAGGGACTGGCAGGCTCGCTGGCCGTAACTGGGAAAACTACAAGGATCTATAATATCCAGCCTGTCGCCCAGCCAGCAGTTGATAGAAGATATCACAAAAAAATTAAATAAAAATTTCTTCAGGACTCTGGGCCCAAAAGGGAGCCACGTCCTTCTCCTCTGCTAGGCAGAAAAAAAACTGAGGCTTCTGGCTGCAGGTAGGAGCGTTATGTATGGAGGGACCGCCCCCTGGGCGGGGCTGTTCAACTATGTTAAAGTTACATGTTTTAAGATAACTAACATGTTCTGCCTAGTCCTCTCCTATGAACAGGAACCCACTTTGTCAAGATTTAAGGAGCTGTGTCCGTCCATGGACGATAAGAGAAACAATCTATACGTTCATGGAAGCTATAGTACAGCTTAAATCTGGGGTGATCAACCTTTTGAAGAGCAAGGGCCACTTAAGCGACTTGGTAATTGGTCGCGAGCCACAATATGGAGCCTCCGATCCGTCCAAATGGGAGGGGACAGATACCCTTCTGTTTTTTTTTTTGTTTTTTTTAGCAGGTCGGATTGGAGGTAGGTGGGTGTAAACGGACACAAGTCTGTTTACATCTACTGCTTCATAGAGGTGACTGGAGGGGCCACTGATTGTGTGAAAGGGGACTAAGGCTGCTTTCACACTGATGCGCTGTGGTTTACCCACACCGCGGATGCAGCGCACCTGTGGCTTTCCAGCGGGTTAGCTGCACTTTGCTATAGACTTCTATTATATCCTGCAGGTGTGGAACACTGTCTGAAAGCACACCAAACCTGCAGGTTAAAACAGAGTGCATTTGGTATCACTCCGCTTGTGGGAGGAGCCAGCGCTATACAGGAAGCGTCAGCTTATGCGGCTCTGCTGCACAGCCGCTTGCTTCCTCTACCGCCGTCTTCATTCAGAACATTGATGCTCTAAGATTGGCGGGTTGGAAAACCACGATCTGGGCTTGCCAACCCACCATCTTAGAGAAGGAGGTCACGGGCCACATCAGAGGGCTCTGCGGGCCACTGGTTGGGCACCCCTGGCTTAAATGAATGGAGGAGGAGGGGGGGGCGCGGAAGGTCCGGGCATAGTTAGCAGTCTAGATAAAGGTTTCTCAGCTCTGTTAACTCCTGCTGTTCTGGAAGATTACAGTGGTTGGGGTGGGGAGTCAGGAGGAAGATATAAGTCCAGGAGCCAGCCGCACAAGATACAGTTGATTAATAGAAAATCATGTTTCGAACGCTGATTTTTTTTGTTTTTGTAAACCTAGGCTTTAATTGGTCCAAAGACTAGTAAACTTTCATTGTGACCTAGAAGCAGTGCAGGATAACCACTGTTCAGCACTATAAAAGCAGAAAGCAAAGGCTACACCCACACACAAGCAAGACAATTTAGGTATAAAAAGTATATTATATATAAATTATTCAACAGTTTTATAAAAAAAAAAAATTATGTTATAAATAAAATATACATTCAATTTAACAATTTTTATAAGTGACCACGTGAAACTTTCCTGACAACAGCACCATTACAAAAGACAGCCGAATAATATCAGTAAGGTCTAGAAGCCAAGTGCTGTATTTCACAACAACGTTGTAAAGGTATCCCTTTCCACACTTAATAACTTGGCATATTACAACAGACCAATCGCCTACTGGAACTATTGCTTCCGATCATTAATGTCTTGGGGAACTTTCCATTTTCTGTTACAGATGGAAAACACTAAACAGAACGTGCCAGGAAAGAAAATATGTGAGCTGGAAATGATGATTTTAATGGTGGTGGGCCCAGTGCTATCATCCTTCCTGGGTCAGTGACGAAGAAGTAAAGCAAGAATAGAGGTAACAGAGCTGGCACTTGCACCATGTTCAGTGATAACGGTATGTGACAGTTCAGATTGCTTTGTGTTTGGTGGTTTTCTCGTGTGCAGTATAACCAAACCCAACCAGAACTCCAGCCAAGAATAACATAAAAATGAATAGCCCATTCAAAGATAAAAAAACAAAGCCAGATTTTATTGCAATATTCAACTTTAATCCAGGATTGTTGTCCTATGAAGCCCAGCAGCTTTCTTTGAATCCCAATGTTTCATTGAGGGCACAGTGCTGCCTTTCACATTATACATTTAGGGCATCCCCAACACCTGGCAAGAGAAATGTCCGTTTCATACATCTGCCATTATATGATGACACTAATCATGGAGGCCTCGTTTACACCATATAGTGCAGAAAAACTTTGTGAAAAACTGTGCAGATTTGACTTGCATAGAAAATGTTGTTTATACCATGTGCAGAGGACACGTATATTTGTTACATAGTAATAAGGTTTATATTCCCATCGCACACAATCCTGGATCAGGCTTAACAGTAACAGGTGCTGCAGCAACATCCAGCTGGAAACTGGAACCACCATAGATCATGGTTCATATTTGCCAGCACACCACGGATCACAAATGTTGTCCGAAGGCTATTTTTATTGAAGAATGACCACATCACAAAATGCCTGACAAAGGGGTCCTGCGAGGCTCTGAAAACGTTGCGTCTTTCCGTCTGTGATGTGATCATTCTTCAATAAAAATAGCCTTCCGTATGGCATTTGTGATCCGTGGTGTGCTGTCAAATATGAATGTTGATCTATTTGTTATGTAGGTCTCTGCAAGGACACAAAGAAAACCATTGTTTCTATGTGCCCGGTTTACACCATAACATATGCTATATTGTCAAAAGTATTGGGGCACATGAACTTTAATGGCATCCCAGTCTTAGTCCGTAGCGTTCAATATTGAGTTGGCCCACCCATTGCAGCTATAACAGGTTCAAATCTTCTGGGAAGGCTGTCCACAAGGTTTAGAAGTGTGTCTATGGGAATGTTTGACCATTCTTCCAGAAGCCCATTTGTGAGGTCAGGCACTGATGTTGGACGAGAAGGCTAGCTCGCAATCTCTGCTCTAATGCCACGTACACACACGAATGGAATTTTGGCTCAAACTTGTGTTGCATACACACGGTCACACAAAATTCCGACCATCAAGAATGCGATGACGTACAACACTATGACGAGCCAAGAAAAATTAAGTTCAATGCTTCCGAGCATGCGTCGACTTGATTCCGAGCATGCATGTTTTTTGGTGCGTCGGAATTGCATAGACGATCGGAATTTCCTACAAGAACTTTTCTTGTCGGAAAATTTGAGAACCAGCTCTCAAATTTTTCTTGATTGATGGAAATTCTGACAGAAAAAGTCCAATGGAACCTACACACGGTCGGAATTTCCGACCAAAAGCTCACATCAAACTTTTTCTTGTCGGAAATTCCGACGGTGTGTACGCGGCATAATTCATCCTAAAGGTGTTCTATTGGGGGGAGGTCAGGTCACTGTGCAGGCCAGTTAAGTTCCTCCACCCCAAAACTCGCTCATCCTCGTCTTCATGGACCTTGCTTTGTTCGCAGTCATGTTGGAACAGGAAGAGGCCATCCCCAAACTGTTCCCACAAAGTTGGGAGCATGCAATTGTCCAAAATGTCTTGGTATGCTGATGCCTTAAGAGTTCTCTTCGCTTTTTGAAAAACAAGCCCACACCATAATCCCCCCTCCACCAAATGATTTGGACCAGGGCACAAAGCAGGGTCAATAAAGACATGGATGAGCGAGTTTGAGGTGGAGGTACTTGACTGACCTGCACAGAGTCCTGACCTCAACCTGATAGAACACCTTTGGAATGAATTAGAGCGGAGAATGCGAGGTAGGCCTTCTCGTCCAACATTAGTGCCTGACCTCACAAATGCTCTTAAGAAAGGTCAAACATTCCCATAGACACACTCCTAAACCTTGTGGACAGCCTTCCCAGAAGAGTTGAAGCTGTTATAGCTGCAAAGGGTGGGTCAACTCAATATTGAACCCTACGGAGTAAGACTGGGATGCCATTAAAGTTCATGTGCGTGTAAAGGCAGGTGTCCCAATACTTTTGACAATATAGTGTAGCTGTCATGTGTCATACATGTTGCAGATTTCTGCACAGAAAAAATCATCACATGATACCCATATTGTGGTGTGAACAGGGCATATATAGAACAACTGTCTCCTTGGTGCCCTTGCAGAGACAGGTGCAGAGAAACGCACGTCTCTGCACATGGTGTGAACAAGGCCTACGGGCCAGTTCACACCATAGAAACACAGTCCAGATGCATTCCTGCATGCATGTTTTTTAGGGTTGTCCCCATACCGATACTAGTATCGGTACCGATACTGAGCATTTGTGCGAGTACTTGTACTCGCACAAATGCTCCCGATGCCTTTACCGATACCTTAGATGTGCGGAGTCAGCGGGCGGAGAGTGGAGAGCAGAGCGGGCGGAGAGCGAGTCCTCAGCGTGTAAGTAAACTTTAGTAAAGTAAACCGTTGAACTGTAACATGTCTTTCTCATCATCCAAAACAGCAGCCTGTGCTCTGCAGCTTCTGCTGTTCAGTAGGTGACTCGATGCTGGGAGGGAGGGAGTTTTGATCAGCAGCACTGAGAACGGCCCAGGGGAAGGGGAGGGGCTCCTGCCTTTCTCTGGTGAATAGTTAAGAAGTGTTAGGAAGGAGGGCAGGATGTGAGCTCAGAGAGAGAGAGAGAGTGCAACAATATCGCCTTCTTTCCCTGGAATCACCTGAACTGCAGTGCCACCCGCTGTCAGCTCTTCTATATTGCAAGTACTATAGTGCTTAATAATCAGTAATCCAGTCTTTAAGTTGTTGATGTGAAAAATGAGAGGTTCCTCAAGAGGTTACCGGAGGTTTCTTCAGCAGTGATCAATGTTTCCATTTCCAACTCACAGATAATAAAATAGTGACCCTAATGAATGTATTCGTTATCTGTAAGGCAGGCATTCTTCTCACTGACCACCAATGTAAGGGGCATTCTTCCCACTGACCACCAATGTAAGGAACATTCTTCTTACTGATCACCAATGTAAGGAGCATTCTTCCCACTGACCACCAATGTTAGGGGCATTCTTCCCACTGACCACCAATGTTAGGGGCATTCTTCCCACTGACCACCAATGTAAGGGGCATTCTTCCCACTGACCACCAATGTAAGGGGCATTCTTCCCACTGACCACCAATGTAAGGGGCATTCTTCTTACTGATCACCAATGTAAGGAGCATATGCTGACTCAGTACCATCTATCACTGCCATCTATAAGTGCCAGCCACCTGCCATCTATTAGTGCCAGTGCCGTCTATCAGTGCCAGCCCCGTCAGTGCCAGCCATATGTCGGTGCCAGTCATAAGTGCCCGCCACCTGTCAGTACTCATCACTGCTGCATATCCGTGCCACCTAATCATATCAGTGCTCATCAGTGCTTCTTAATCAGTGCCGCCTATCAGTGCTGCATAGCAGTGCCACCTAATCTGTATTGTGCTTTAAAACTGTCACCTGACATTATAAAAAAGTATCGGTATCGGCAAGTACTTGAAAAAAAAGTATCGGTACTTGTACTCGGTCTTAAAAAAGTGGTATCGGGACAACCCTAATGTTTTTGATGCATTCCAGTGCATTTTTTCCCCCTCTTTTTTCTTCACCGTAAATAAGGACATGTACATTTCAGTGCATTTTCCCCCCTCTTTTTTCTTCACTTTAAATAAGGACATGCACATTCCAGTGCGTTTTTTCCCCCTCTTTTTTCTTCACCTTAAATAAGGACATGTACATTCCAGTGCGTTTTTTTTCCCCCTTTTTTTTCCTTCACCTTAAATAAGGACATGTACATTTCAGTGCATTTTACCCCCCTCTTTTTTCTTCACCTTAAATAAGGACATGTACATTTCAGTGCATTTCCCCCCCCTCTTTTTTCTTCACCTTAAATAAGGACATGTACATTCCAGTGCGTTTTTTTCCCCCTATTTTTCCTTCACCTTAAATAAGGGTACATTCCGGTGCATTTTTGATGCATTCAGTGCAGAAAAAATCCTGCATGTTCTACTTTTGTTTTCTGGAACAGGAACACACTGGAACTGACCCTACTGGTGTGAAATATACCATTGAAAACCATATAACCTACTATCCATGCGTTTTTGAAGCAGAAAAATGCACTGGACTGCACGTGGAGTAAAGCAGCCCTTAAAGAAGTTGCAAACCTTCCCATTTTTTTCACCTTAATGCATCCTATGCATTAAGGTGAAAAAACATCCGATAATTACCGCCCCCCCAGCCCCCCCGTTTATTTACCTGAGCCCTCGAAAGTCCCACGTCGAGACCGCGATTGATCTCGGCCCGGTCTTCTTGGCTCTTCATTGGATAGATTGATAGCAGCGCAGCAATTGGCTCCCGCTGCTGTCAGTCAAATCCAATGACGCGGGCGCCGGGCCGAGTCCGGCATTCGTGTCTATGGACGCAAATGCTGGACTCGGGAGCACGCCCGCAAGGTAACCCCCTTGGGAAAGAGCTTCCCAGAGGCGGTTATCTGATGTGGTGAGGAGCCGAGACAGTCACCGAGGGACCCCAGAAAAGGAGGTTCGGGGCCACTCTGTGCAAAACGAGCTGCACAGCGGAGGTAAGTATGACATGTTTGTTATTTAAAAAATAAAATTAAAAATTTGAACCTTTACAATCACTTTAAACTTGACAAGCATTACAGAACAAGATGCTCTCCAGTTATAAAGTCCCCTTTTAGTGTCGGTTTGTGTGCAGCTGACCCTGTGATAATCTCTGCATCCGACTGAAGAACAATGAGAACCAAATGCAGGGCTCTACGCCATGCTTCCAGCTTTGGGATCACATTATCATACACTGTGGGTCTATACGATGAGGGAAGTTCTTGACCATCAACTGAAACAAGGTTTCTGACATACTTGTTTAAAATATATGAAGAAGGAGAAGAAAAATCTCTAATGTTCTTTAGTTGATTATTTATGAAAGTCATTGCTTCCAGCTCTGAAGAGCATTTGCCCATGTTATAGAAAAGAACAGAGAGGTATTTATAGAAACCATCAGCAAGGCACTTGTATATATAACCTTTATAATGTATGGCAGTAGTAGAAAGCCATGATGAAATATAAGATCCTTTACTCTCTGAACTGAAAGTTCCAGCCATTTCCTCAAGTTTTCTAAGATGGTTGAGACACAAGAGTTCAACCGCACCTCCTCCAGGAAACACTTTTTGCTCATAAAGGGCATGATGTAATCTATAAGCGCAGGCCCAAAACTCATCTTCCAGTAATTCCTCTTTTGCCGACCATCTGCAACTTATAACCACTGTGACAAAATTCAAACCCTTTACCTTGAGGTTAATGGCAATCCTTTGACCGCATTCTAAAATGGAATCCCCCCACATGCATACACTTAGGCACACATCGCAGCCTATGCTGTTGTAATTAATCTGTGCTAGGTATGTCACAAGTTCTGCTCCTGTGCATTCACTGAATGCCTGCAGGACATTTTGTCGTACATGAGGGATGACTAGAATACCTCTACAACTGCACTGAATCATAAACTGTTGACAGACATCACCTCTTACTAAAATTAAATCAATACCAGCATGAATAATTTTCTTACAGACAGAATTTATCCATGAGAGATCAAGTTCCCTTTTCTCACTTTTAAACTCGGCTATTGACCTCACATTTGTTGCCTTGTTGAAACCTACATGTCGATAATTCTCAGCCACTTCTCCATCCACAAGAAGGGCTTTCAAAGATTTGCCTTCTAAGCTTTTGACCAATGCATAATTTTCTGCAGTCACTAAAGTCGTGTACCCCAAGGAAGCACTTGAGAACGCCTCCGATTGACCTTTTAAAAAACAAAGTTCAAGCCTCGATGCCTGAAAGAGATTTTTAGTGATAGACTTTGTCTCCACACTTTCACAGAGATGACGAACTGCCTCTTCCACAAGACTCATGGCTTCTAAACTTCCATGACTTAAAGATCGTGTCAAATCCATTAAAGTTTGATTATTGGTGGGAAGTGTTGATCCTGAACTGTGAAAACAGCTTCTGTTTGAGACGGAGAAGTGTCTGCTATGAGAGAGCCTATTCATCTGACAAGCCTGGCCTCCTAAGCCTCCTGTTTGAGTATGAGTAAATTGCATTTGCATCCTGTTTTTAGGCAGGTGATTGAAATGATGAAAACCAGTTGTGGCAACAGGTTGATCGATGCAGGAAACCGAGTGATTTTTGCTACTTGGAATACAAGCATTGCTTTCATCTCTTGCAAGTATCTGGTTGCTTGAATTTAGGTTAGTTACAAGTACACACTCATGTTCTATGTGTAAAGATTCAACTATTTCAATACAAGAGTTAAGGCCTTCTAGCATTATTGAAACAATCAGTGCAACAGGAACTCCTTGATGAAGACATTCCGACACAGCTTTACTCCAAGCGCCAACCAGGAAAAACAATGATGTTGTACCGGTTTTGTATGTCTTATGGTGGGCTTGAATAGTTTCATAAAGAAGTTGACCAACGGCACCTGTTAAGTCTAGATTCCCCAGAAGTCGAAATGCTGAGCAAGTTAGAGAACTCTCTTGGGTATCCTGGTCATAAATGAACTTGTATGATTTAAGAGGTCCAAGGAAGGACTTTACCGAAGAAGATAGGTCACATAACTCTTTAAGACCAATGTGAGCTCTGATTGCCATAGTAGTCACTGTATGGTATGCAACCTAAACCTGTGTTTAAACAGAATACAATTAATAAACACAGCAAATACACTTTTTTTTTAGTCTATTAAAATTGATTTTACAGTATTTATTATTATACAGGATTTATATAGCGCCAACAGTTTGCGCAGCGCTTTACATCAGGGCAGCGCTTTACATCAGGATTTATTATTATTATTTATTACAGGTACTTCTATAGCGCTGTCAATTTACACAGCGCATAACATATACAGTAAAACCTTGGATTGCGAGCATAATTCGTTCCAGAAACATGCTTGTAATCCAAATCACTTGTATATCAAAGCAAATTTCCCCATAAGAAATAATGGAAAATTAAATGATTGGTTCCACAGCCATTTATTCAGAAGTCCTTTAGTTTATAGTCCAAATAAAAAGATTATAGCAATGTGATAGGTGTTGCCATAAAATGTCAATCAAAAAAATGGAAGCCTCCACAAGGGGATTAGAAGCAAAATCCAGCAGGAGCTACAGAGTATAAAAGAAGAGAGGCGCCTCTAAGTGTAGCAATATGATTACATTTAACGAAGGTGTAATCACTGGCAGGGAAGGGGTTAACACTAGGGGGCGATCAAGGGGTTAACTGTGTTCCCTCTCTGTGTTCTAACTGAAGGGGGGATGGGACTTACTAGGGGAATGACAGATCGCTGTTCATACTTTGTATGAACACAGGATCAGTAATTTCTCCCCTGAAAGAACCGGAATCTGTGTGTTTACACACACAGATCCCGGTTGTCGCTGTGTCACGAGCAAAAACGGGTGCCTGGCGGTCATCGCGCCCGCCAGGCACTCGCATCGGCTCCGGCGGCCCAGCTGAGCCAACCTGTCGCAGAAAAACTGCAGCGGCTGGTCGGCAAGTAGTTATACAGCTTTGGAGAGCCAGCAAAAGAGTAACTAAACTTTATTTGAAAGTTTCCTTATCCTTTAACCACTTCAATACAGGGCACTTCACCCCCTTCTTGCCCAGGCCAATTTTCAGCGCTGTCACACTTTGACAATTGAGCAGTCATGCAACCAAATTAGTTTTTGAGACAGTCAAGCCCCATACACACTATCAGTTTTCTTGCAGGTTTTTCTCTTCAGGTTTACCAAAACCATGTAGTGCAAGGGCCTGCCTGATTGCATACGAATTGAAACTCTTAAGGTTTGACCTCATATTAGATGGTTTTGGTAAACCTGAAGAGAAAAACCTGCAAGAAAACTGATAGTGTGTATGGGGCTATAGAGCTTTATTTTGTCAGTATTTAATCACCACTGGGTTTTTTTTTTTTTTGCTAAACAAAGGACCAAAAAATAAAACATTTCTTAGTTTCGGTTATAAAATTATGCAAATAAGTAATTTTTCTTCTTCACTGATGTGCACTGATCAACAAGACACTGATGATCAGTGTCCCGATTATCAGGGTAAACAATGTGCTCATGGGATTCACATCAACTGGGGTAAGTTGGTACTGTTCCCACTACACCCTTCTGTCCCACGTCTGGACACGGGTACGCTCCTCCAGTGGGTTGACGAATTCACCTACTTGGGTATTAAGATCAGTGGTACAACGGGTGAGTACATAGAGAAAAACATATACCCCCTCATGTTTCAGTTCAAAGCTAAATGCACTGCGTGGCGCACCTTACCACTTACACCGGTTGGCAGAGTTAACCTGTTGAAAATGATATTCCTACCAAAATTCTTATACTTCTTCAGCAACACCCCGTTGCTTATACTCTTCAGGTGCCTAGAGGGGGTACTGACCTCCTTTATTTGGGCTGGGAGGCCATCCAGGCTGCCAAAGCGTATCCTATACCTTTCCTTATCAAGAGGAGGACTGGCACTACCCAACTTCCTTT
This sequence comes from Rana muscosa, assembly GCA_029206835.1. Taxonomy (NCBI): domain Eukaryota; kingdom Metazoa; phylum Chordata; class Amphibia; order Anura; family Ranidae; genus Rana; species Rana muscosa. The sequence goes on from CM055116.1 coordinate 366,004,526, forward strand.
TATACTACTGGGTGGCCGTCCTTGTTGCGGTGCGATGGTGGTTCTCACAGCCCAAACAAAATCCAGCAGTGACACTGGAGGCAGCTATTCTAGGGTCCTACGCTGCCTTAAGCAAATTGGTATTCCGGGGGGTTGAAAGCTCCCCACTCCTTAACGGCCCCAATGAGGACTACGACACGGGTCTGGCAAGAAGCTAGGGCGATTTATAGCAAATCTAACTGTATGTCCCCACACACACCACTCTGGGGGAACCCTAGGCTACCTCACCTAAAGGACATCCCAGATCCCTCTCTGTGGGCCAAACGGGGGATCACCACCTTAAAAGATATCATATTGAATGGGAAAATCCTGCCCTTCCCAGACCTAAAACGCCTATACTCACTGCCCAGCTCATTTGAGTTCCAATACTGGCAACTGAGACATGCAATAGGGGCTCTATTCACAGAACTGCTGGTTCTCAAATCTGACTCCATAGAGCGCCTGCTGACTTACAGTATGATGGGGAAACCCCTCTCCACCCCTTTACCTCTACCTGATGGTGGCCCATGATACCAAACCCACTCGCTTCCTGGACAGATGGAGGGAAGATATCCCAGCCCTAGGGGGGGACGAATGGGAGGACTGTATAGCTACTTTTATTCCCTCTATGATAGCGGCCAAAGATAGATTCATCCAACTCAAATTCATACACAGGGCGTTCTACACGCCGCATAGAGTGGCCAACATATACCCACACATTGACCCATACTGCCCTAGATGTAGATGCGAAGCGGGGACATTTTGGCATATGGTCTGGTCCTGTTCTAAGCTCCGGTTATACTGGAAGTGGCGAAGACGTTGAGCGGCCTGTGCGGAGTCCAGATACCAGTGAAACCCATGGTGCTCCTGCTGAGCTACCTGGAGGAGGTCGAGGGGGACAGGTACACCAAACTTTGCATTACTTTCTCCCTGTTTTATGCCAGGCAGGAGATACTCCTGAAATGGAAATCGGCCGACCCACCCACTTCCGATTCCTGGCAAAAGGCAGTCAATTCAGTATTGCCCCTATACCAGTGATGGCGAACCTTGGCACCCCAGATGTTTTGAAACTACATTTCCCATGATGTTCATGCACTCTGCAGTGTAGTTTACCATCATGGGAAATGTAGTTCCAAAACATCTGTGTTCCAAGGTTACATTACTGCCCTATACAAACTTACCTACGAGAGCAGGCAACGCCTGGGTAAATTTGACAAGGTGTGGGCTGAATGGATAGATGACTTTGGTTGAGGGGACACATAGGGTTGGCAATCCCCGGGATACTGCTTCAGTAACATGTAAGATACTGGGGTAGGTGCATTGTTGTTTGGAAGGTGAATTGTTGGTTACTGATCCCCAACTATGAAATACCATTGTATACAATATCGGTACTGTATCAAACGGAATGTCTACAGCTGACTGAGATGTAATGCTGATTTGTTTGTTTATTAAAACTTTTCTGTTAAAAAACAAAAACAAACAAACAATGTGCTCACAGGCTTGCCGGTTAACAACTCTCCTTTCCTCACACAGACACAGCATGGGAGGATTGCACTGCAGATAATTGGGAAGTCTGTTTACTTGTGATCAGCTGTGATTGGAAACAGCTGATCACATGGTAAAGGGCCATTTACCATGCACGCACCCGATGCACAAAATTCTCATGCGCTCTCGGTGTATCGTCAAAACATAGGAGTCGTGGTTCTGTCTAGAGGCAAAGTCTATAATCTTGCAGCCCTCCTCAGAACAATGGGTGTTCATATGGCTAGAAAAAGAAAGAAAACAGGAGGGTGCACCGACCTAGTGCATTACCACTTACAGGTTTATTAAAATGTAATTAAAAAGCAATAGTCCTACTGACAGACAGAGCTTATATACAAGCTTATCGAAAACAATGGCTGGAGATCTTGGCATTCACTGACCGGACTTGATGACAGAGAGGGTCAAACGATACCCCAAAACATCCAGATAGCTGACGCGTTTCAGGGGCGCACCCCTTTCATCAGAGCCTAAGTGGTTCATACATGCTCTCACAAAGTCCTCCGTTATATATGTGTGTATGTGCCCATGTGAGGGAAGCCCCAGTTCAGGTGGAAGGCAATTAGCAATTACCCAGGAAAGAAAAAAATAATAAAAAAAATAAGAAGGGAAGGTTCCATCCAACTACCCCATAGTGTTACTACCTATTGCTAGTGCACACTAAGCACATGCTGGCCACAGCTGGCAGTAGCATTCCTCACCAATGGGCTCATCTGCCCAGGACTCCCCAAAGAACAAGGGGTTCACGCTGGGGGGACATCCACCATGACAAATCCTATAATAGTACCAGCAGTAGTAGTACATGCATATCATGTACATGCTGCTCACTCACCTCAACAGGGGGGATCCAGCTATGATTAAGCACTGAATCGCTGTGCGAAACGTCAGCTCATACTTGCTGTTTTTTTGCTGTGGCATGTTGTTTGTGCTTTTGTTTTAAATAAAAGAACCTTTTTTGGAGTGCGGCTGTCCAAGCGTTTTCCTCAGATTTTTTGCAGGGGGGATCCACTGCTGAAGTCTCACCTTGCAGAGTTGAACAGGAGAGCTCCGAGAGCTGATTGGAAATAAGGGACGCACACCCTGCACACAGGAACAGAGCTGAGGCTGTCAATCAGCGGTAGATCCCTCCCTCACCTTTTTTTCTCTTGGTGTCAGGAAAACCTGTCAGAAGTGACTCATGCTGATAGCAGAGGAACAAAGCAGCAGACAGAAATGATACTTTGTGCTCTGGATAGAGACAAGTACACACTATAGAGGGATATGCTTTGTTCATATTTCAGATCTGAGGTTTACAACCACTTTAAGGCCTGGTTCACACTAGCGCAACTTTGAAGCTGACATCCCTGCGCAACTTAATTGCAGCGTGCATACGCCTTCTTTAACAGAAGTCAATGCAAATCGTGTTGAAGTCGCACAAAAGTAGTGCAGGAACCTTTTTCTAATTTGGAGTGACTGGAGTCGCACCGATTAGAACAGTTCCATTGCCGTTAATAGGGCGTGACTTGTCGTGAGACTTTGAAATATCAAGTTGCAGGTCAAGTCGCGGCAGTGTGAACCTGGGGCTAAGGCAGGTCATACACGGTGGGAATTTCTTTCCAACACAGTCAGTGCGGACTGGGGAATCAGCAATTGTCTTCTCTTGGCGGGGGATTGATCAACTTGGTACATTCAGCCTGCCCATACACGGTTCGAATCGTGAGACCAGTCACTACTGCACCCTCTCTGCTTGTGCAGGATGACTGGTCTTGTATCCGCCCCCCCTCATAGTTTTCTGCAGGTTGAGCTCCTAGGCCCCTCCCACAGCTCTGTTCTCATGTCATTGCTAATAGTGTTTGTAGCAGTGCATTTCTATCCTTTGTGGTTACTGGAGAATATATTTGAATGGAGTTCAGCTGCCAGTGCGTTAGGCCTGCAGTGGAAGCTGTGCCCATGTAGTCTGACCCCAGGGCAGCCCAATGTTATGTTTCCTGTGAGGGCAGCTCACTCCGCACCATTTGTGACCTTTCCATGAGGCCAAGTTGACATTATTGCATGCTCGGGGACGCTGGCACAATCACGTGCAACAAGCAAGAGAAACATGCCGCTGCTTAACAGAAGCATGGGGGCGCCATCAATTTTTAACAGCGCCCCCACACATCAGCAAAAAGCCTGCATTTGTGCGCATGCACGGGATTCCCTGCAGCATGATTTTTAACCACTTAACGACCGCCCACCGCTGATTTATGTCGGCAGAATGGCACCGACAGGCAGAATCACGTAGATCTACGTGATCGCCTTTGTGCAGTTGGGGGGTCCATCCGTACCCCCCTTCACTGCAGTGAGCAGCCGTTAAGTGTTCGGGAGCGATCAGGCATGAGGGGGGCGGCCGCTCGATTCCGCCCCCCCCCCCTCGCGATCGCTCCCGGCGAATGAAATTGCTTCCTCCTGCCTGAAATGTAAACACAGGCTGGAGGAAGTGATGTCATCTCCCTCGCCGCGGTCTTTTCGTTCCCGGCGCCGAGGAGAGAAGAAGCAGGTTAGTGCACCAACAGTCCACTGACACGTAGGTACACATAGGCACACAAATCACCCCCCAGTCACCCCCAGATCACCCCCCAGGTCACCCCAAAGCCCCCAATCACAGTGTCACTGATTGCAGTGATCATTTATTTTACTGATCACTGCATTTAGTGTCATCTGTGATTGTAAAAAGTTGCAGGGCAGTTAGGATTAGAGGTCGACCGATATGGGTTTTTCTCTGGCCGATGCCGATGCCGATATTTAGAAATCGCTGTGGCCGATGGCCGATATATGATGCCGATTTTTTTGGGCCGATATGTTAGGCCGATGAAGGGGGAAAAAAAAAAAAACTAACAGTTGGACCCCTTTCACACTGGGGTGTTTTTCAGGCACTTTTGGGCTAAAAATAGCACCTGTAAAAATGGCTGCAAAACAGCTCCCCTGCAGTCTCAGTGTGAAAGCCTGAGTGCTTTCACACTGAGGCGGTGCGCTGGCAGGACGTTAAAAAAAAGTCCTGCAAGCAGCATCTTTGGAGCGGTGTATACCGCTCCTCCATCACTACTGCCTATTGAAATTAATGGGCACTGCTGCTGAAGCGCCTGCAAAGCGCTTCTGCAGCGGTGCTACACGGGCGCATTTAACCTCTTCATCGGCCGCTAGCTGGGTTATAAGCACCCCGCTAGCAGCCGAATATCGCCGCTAAAATTATGGTAAAGCGCAGCTAAAACTAGCTGCATTTTACCGCCAACGCCTGCCCGCTCCAGTGTGAAAGCAGCTGAGTTCCGCCAAAAAAAAAAAAATATATTAAAAGTCAGCAGCTACAAATACTGCAGCTGCTGACTTTTAATATATGGACACTTACTTGTCCTGGGCGCCCGCGATGTCGGCACCCGAAGCCGATCTCTCTCTCGGCTCTCGGGTGCTGCCGCCGCCATCTTCGGTAAGGGAATCAGGAAGCAGGCACAAAAACAGGTAATCAAAACTTTGACGAAAAAAAAAGTTTAGTTTTATTTAACATTCATTAAAGTGTATTTTTTTCCCAAAGAATTGCGTTTGAAAGACCGCTGCGCAAATACCGTGTGACATAAAATATTGCAACAACCGCCATTTTATTCCCTAGGGTCTCTGCAAAAAAAAAATATATAATGTTTGGGGGTTCCAAGTGATTTTCTAGCAGAAAAGACAGGATTTTTACTTGTAAGCTACAAGTGTCAGAAAAGATTTAGCCTTTAAATGGTTAAACTGAGAACTTCTACTCACAAGTTCAGTTCATTGATAAGAAGAAACATTTGTAACTTTTCTCTCTCACTTGGCAGGCTGCCCAAAGATGAGTCACTGCACGGAAACTTCAGGCAACTTGTATTGACTTCTATGAGAGATGTCATTTCCAAGCCACGCTGAAGTTTTTTTTTTTTTTTTTTAATATCGGCTTCTGTTCTCAGAATATCGGCCAAAGCCGATTAATGAAAAAATGCCAAAAATCGGCCGATATATCGGCCGACCGATATATCGGTCGACCTCTAGTTAGGATTAGGCCCCTTTAGGTCCAGGGTAGCCCCCTAACCCCCCCCCCTAATAAAGGTTTAACCCCTTGATCACCCCCTAACTTCAGCGTCACTAAGCGATTGTTTTTCCGATCGCTGTATTCGGGTCGCTGGTGTTTTAGATAGGCAGTTATTTTTTTTTAGGTTCGCCGCAGGTTTTTATTAGTGTCAGGTACCCCCATATATTATTTTAACCCCCTGATTGCCCCTAGAGTTAACCCTTTCACCAGTGATCGCCATATAAGCGTCACTGGTGTCACTGGTTAGCCAGTAAGTTATTTAGTTATTTAGGTTACCCGTCAGGTTTTTATATAGTGTCAGGTACCCCCATATTTAACCTAATAAAGGTTTTAACCCCCTGATTGCCCCTAGTTAACCCTTTCACCAGTGATCACCATATAAAGGTTACGGGTGACGCTGGTTGATTAGTTTGCTTTTTATAGCATCAGGGCACCCGCCGTATATAACCCAATAAAGGTTTAACCCCCCTGATCGCCCGGCGGGTGAGATCAATTAGGTTTTAGCGCCAGAGAGGGTCTGCGTCGCCCCAGGCAGCGTCAGGTTAGTGCCAGTAGCGCTAACACCCACGCGCAAAGCATACACCCCCCTTAGTGGTATAGTATCTGATCAGATCTATACTAGCATCCCCAGCGGTTTAGGGTTCCCAAAAACGCAGTGTTAGCGGGATCAGCCCAGATACCTGCTAGCGCCTGCGTTTAGCCCCTCCACCCAGCCCAGCCCACCCAAGTGCAGTATCGATCGATCACTGTCACTTACCAAACACAACACACATAACTGCAGCGTTCGCAGAGACAGGCCTGATCCCTGCGATCGCTAACAGTTTTTTTGTAGCGTTTGATATATTTGCTGACGACAGTCAGGTGCTTTTTTTCCTGTGAACCTTACTAGTGTACCCCTAAATTTAGAGCCCAAAATGGCAAGACGAAGGTACACTAGTAAAGAGGCCTACGAGATTCTGAGCATGACAGATAGTGAAGAGGAGGTCACGTATCTGTCAGATTCAGGCTCAGAATATCTTCCCGTAGAAGACAGTGACGTCAGCGGCCCCACGTCAGATAGCTCTGACGACGAAGTTGAGGTCCCTGCTAAGGTCAGGTGTACCCGATCCCGATCTTCTGAGGTTGTTGAGGAGCAAGAACCGCAGGTCTCTCGTATCATGGAGCAGAGTAGTACTAGCGCCGCTATTCCTTCTGGTGAACTGGCAAGCACCAGCGGCCTAGTACAGCCTGGGCGTACATCCAGCACTGCAGTAACACGGCGAGTCCCATAAGTGCAGTTCAAGCTGGCGAGGTGGCAAGCACAAGTAGTGTCCCGCTGCCACCAAGAAGACAAAGGCAGGCCCGTCGTGCCCATACTGACCTTCCTGCAGAATTCGCCTATCCTGATTGGGTCCCCACCACTTCTGCAGAACCCGTACTTCCCCCATTCACTGCCCAACCCGGTATTCAGGTGGAAACAGCTGATTTTATTCCAATTGATTTTTATTCGCTGTTTTTCACGGAAGATCTCTATAGATCTATTGTGGACCAGAGTAATTTATATGCTGGTCAATTTATCGCCGCTAACCCCCAGTTGCCTAAAATGCCAGAAATTGGAAACCAATTACAGTTTCCGAATTTAAGACCTTTCTGGGCCTTTCCCTCAACATGGGCACACATAAATTTCCGTCATTGCGTGCTTATTGGTCCACGCACCCAATTGACCACATGCCCGTGTTCTCTGCCTCCATGTCCAGGGCACGATACGAGCAGATTTTGCGGTTCATGCACTTCAACGACAATGAACTTTGTCGTCCACGTGGGGACCCTGAATACGACCGGCTCTATAAAATTCGGCCCCTCATAAACCACTTCAACGAACGTTTTGCAGCCTTGTTTACTCCAGATCAAGTTGTCTGCGTTGATGAGTCCCTGATTAAATTTTCTGGCCGCTTGTCTTTCAAGCAGTACCTTCCCAGCAAGCGTGCCAGATACGGGGTCAAGCTCTACAAGTTCTGTGACAGGGCAACAGGCTATGTATGGAGCTTTACGGTTTATGAGGGAAAAGATAGTCAGATTGAGTCGGTCAACTGCCCGGATTACATAGGGAGCGCTGGCAAGATAGTGTGGAACTTGGTGTCACCCTTATTTGGAAAGGGGTACCACTTGTATGTGGACAATTATTACACGAGCGTGCCACTGTTTAGTCACTTGTTTGATCATCAGATTGGAGCATGTGGCACCGTGCGACCTAATCGCCGGGGCTTTCCCCAGCGGCTTGTAGATGCCCGTCTTAGGCTGGGGGAGAGAGCCTGCTTGAAGTGTAATAACTTGCTCGCTATGAAGTGGAGGGACAATAAGAATGTTTTCCTTCTTACCTCCCTTCATGCAGACACGACAGTCCAAATTCCTACGGCGACTGGTGTTGTGGAGAAACCCCTCTGTGTCCACGAATATAACCAAAATATGGGAGGGGTGGACCTCAACGACCAGTTGATGGCGCCGTATCTAATTGACCGTAAGGCGAGACGCTGGTACAAAAAAGTGTCTCTATCATTATTCCAATTGGCTTTGCTGAACGCTCATGTGCTATACAAAGCTTCAGGCGGGACGTTATCTCTTCTAAAATTCCAGAATGAGATAGTCACAGAACTCCTGTATCCAGGCGGTTCTGCACCTCACCATCCCCTACCAAATGCAGTAAGCCGGCTGCATGAGAGGCATTATTCGTATGTCCTCCCGAGTACCCCTACCCAAAGCCACCCCCAAAAAAGATGTCGTGTCTGTAGCAAGCGCGGATTTAGGCGTGACACCCGTAGTTTTTGTCCACTCTGTCCTGACAAGCCTGGTCTTTGCCAAGGTGAATGTTTTGAACGCTACCACTCAAAAGTGAAGTTTTAGCGTAGGGTACAGCATTTCACAGACAAGGACACACTTACACAGGGTCTCCCAAGATGCCATTACATTTTGAGAGACCCGAACCATTACAGTTGTAAAGTTACAAAAAAAAAAGTGTAAAAAAGAAAAAAAAAAACGTAAAAAACAAAACACAAAAAAAATATAAAATAAAAAAACCAAAAATAGTTGTCGTTTTATTGTTCTCTCTCTCTCTATTTTCTCTCTATTGTTCTGCTCTTTTTTACTGTATTCTATTCTGCAATGTTTTATCATGCTTGCTTTTCAGGTATGTAATTTTTTGTTTTCAGGTGCGCCATTCAACTGCAGCGCGGAATTATTTATCTTGACAGCAACAGCGTTTGCTCCCACGATACATAAAGCCGTGACTCCAGTGCTGTAGGAGGTGATTTCACCACCACAGTTAAAAAAAAGAGCATATATGCCGAAGCATGGGGGCAGCGGAGCAATTTTGCTCCTAATGCCGCGTACATACGGTCGAAATTCCGACGGAGGCCTGCCCGTGGAAAATTCCGACCGTGTGTACGCGGCATAACTTTTTTGCGGGAGGATGCCCCCATGCTTCGGCATATATATATTTTAGGCACAGGTTGCGTTAAAACATTTTTTTATTTTTTACTAGGTTTTGTTTTGGTATTTGCTTTGCAGGTATGGCATGGTAAGGTCTTACTGTTGTACTGTAATGTTACTTTGTTTTAATGTTAACCACCATTTGCTTATCAGGTACGCCATTCAGTTGCAGCGCGGATCTATTTATCTTGACAGCAACAGCGTTTGCTCCCACGATACATAAAGCCGTGACTCCAGTGCTGTAGGAGGTGATTTCACCACCACAGTTAAAAAAAAGAGCATATATGCCGAAGCATGGGGGCAGCAGGGGCGGAGGAGCGATTTTGCTCCTAATGCCGCGTATATACGGTCGAAATTCCAACGGAGGCTTGCCCGTGGAAAAGTCCGACCGTGTGTACGCGGCATAACCTTTTATGCCGCGTACATACGGTCGAAATTCCGACGAAGGCTTGACCGTGTGTACGCGGCATAACTTTTTTGCGGGAGGATGCCCCCATGCTTCGGCATATATGCCATCATTAGAAGTGGGTGGATGAAGGGAGGTATTCTAATGGTGGGCATACCCACCAATCAATCTCTTTTTTTCGTTCAGCCAATAGGCTGTATGAAAAAAAAGATTACAATACATGTCCAACAAGGACCAGCAACGTACTGGTATGTTGCTGGACTTTGAATGTTTATACCAGAATGATGCCTGCGGGTTTAGGTATCATCTTGGTATCATTCTTTTCAGCCAGCAGCCGGCTTTCATGTAAAAGCAATTCTAGCAGATAATTAGCCTCTAGACTGCTTTTACAAGCAGTGGGAGGGAATGTCCCCCCCCCCCCCGGATATAAAAAGCGCCATTGGGAAATTGGGAAAGCATTTTATCACACCGATCTTGGTGTGGTCAGATGCTTTGAGGGCAGAGGAAAGATCTAGGGTCTAACCCCCCAATTTTTTTCAAAAAAAAGAGTACCTGTCACTACTTATTGCTATCATAGGGGATATTTACATTCCCTGAGATAACGATAAAAATGGTAAAAAAATAAAATATGGAAGGCACAGTTTAAAAATAAAATAAAAAAGCCAAATAAATAAAAAAAAAAAAAAAAAAAAAAAAAAAAAAAGCACCGCTGTCCCCCCTGCTCTTGCGCAAAGGCGAACGCAAGCGTCGGTCTAGCGTCATATGTAAACAGCAATTGCATCATGCATGTGAGGTATCACCGCGAAGGTCAGATCGAGGGCAATCATTTTAGCAGTAGACCTCCTCTGTAAATCTAACGTGGTAACCTGTAAAGGCTTTTAAATGCTTTTAAAAATGAATGTAGTTTGTCGCCGCTGCGCGTTTGTGCGCAATTTTAAAGCATGTCGTGTTTGGTATCCATGTCGGCCTATGATCATCTTTTTTATTTCATCAAACATTTGGGCAATATAGTGTTTTTTAGTGCATTAAAAATAAAAAAAAAAGTGTGTTTTTCCCCCAAAAAATGCGTTTGAAAAATCGCTGCGCAAATACTGTGTGGAAAAAAAAAATGCAACACCCACTATTTTAATCTGTAGGGCCTTTGCTTTAAAAAAATATATAATGTTTGGGGGTTCAACATAATTTTCTTGCAAAAAAAATTTTTTTTTCATGTAAACAAAAAGTGTCAGAAAGGGCTTTGTCTTCAAGTGGTTAGAAGAGTGGATGATGTGTGACATAAGCTTCCTAATGTTGTGCATAAAATGCCAGGACGGTTCAAAACCCCCCCAAATGACCCCATTTTGTAAAGTAGACACCTCAAGCTATTTGCTGAGAGGCATGTTGAGCCCATTGAATATTTTTTTTTTGTCCCAAGTGATTGAATAATGACCAAAAAAAAAAAATGTACAAAAAGTTGTCACTAAATTATATATTGCTCAAACATGCCATGGGCATATGTGGAATTACACCCCAAAATACATTCTGTTGCTTCTCCTGAGTACGGGGATACCACATGTGTGGGACTTTTTGGGAGCCTAGTCGCGTACGGGACCCCGAAAACCAAGCACCGCCTTCAGGATTTCTATGGGTGTAAATTTTTGATTTCACTCCTCACTGCCTATCACAGTTTCGGAGGCCATGGAATGCCCAGATGGCACAAACCCCCCCCCCAAATGACCCCATTTTGGAAAGTAGACACCCCAAGCTATTTGCTGAGAGGTATGTTGAGTATTTTGCAGATCTCGCTTTTTGTCACAAAGTTTTGAAAATGTAAAAAAAGAAAAAAAAAAAAGAAAAAAAAATGTCTTTCTTAATTTTCAAAAACAAATGAGAGCTGTAAAATACTCACCATGCCTCTCAGCAAATAGCTTGGGGTGTCTACTTTCCAAAATGGGGTCATTTGTGGGGGTTTTGGGCTATTTTGACATTTTATGGCCTTCAAAACTGTGATAGGTAGTGAGGAGTGAAATCAAAAATTTATGCCCTTAGAAACCTTGAAGGCGGTGCTTGGTTTTTGGGGTCCCGTACGCGGCTAGGCTCCCAAAAAGTCCCACACATGTGGTATCCCCGTACTCAGGAGAAGCAGCAGAATGTATTTTGGGGTGTAATTTCACATATGCCCATGGCATGTGTGAGCAATATATCATTTAGTGACAACTTTGTGCAAAAAAAAAAAAAGTTTGTCATATTCCCGCAACTTGTGGCAAAATATAAAATATTCCATGGACTGAACATGCCTCTCAGTAAATAGCTTGGGGTGTCTACTTTCCAAAATGGGGTCATTTGTGGGGGTTTTGGGCTATTTTGACATTTTATGGCCTTCAAAACTGTGATAGGTAGTGAGGAGTGAAATCAAAAATTTATGCCCTTAGAAACCTTGAAGGCGGTGCTTGGTTTTTGGGGTCCCGTACGCGGCTAGGCTCCCAAAAAGTCCCACACATGTGGTATCCCCGTACTCAGGAGAAGCAGCAGAATGTATTTTGGGGTGTAATTTCACATATGCCCATGGCATGTGTGAGCAATATATCATTTAGTGACAACTTTGTGCAAAAAAAAAAAAAGTTTGTCATATTCCCGCAACTTGTGGCAAAATATAAAATATTCCATGGACTGAACATGCCTCTCAGTAAATAGCTTGGGGTGTCTACTTTCCAAAATGGGGTCATTTGGGGGGGTTTTGTGCTATTTTGGCATTTTATGGCCTTCGAAACTGTGATAGGTAGTGAGGAGTGAAATCAAAAATTTGCGCCCTTAGAAATCCTGAAGGCGGTGCTTGGTTTTCGGGGTCCCGTACGCGGCTAGGCTCCTAAAAAGTCCCACACATGTGGTATCCCCGTACTCAGGAGAAGCAGAATGTATTTTGGGGTGCAATTCCACATATAACCATGGCATGTGTGAGCAATATATCATTTAGTGACAACTTTTTGTAATTTTTTTTTTTTTGTCATTATTCAATCACTTTGGACAAAAAAAAAAAAATATTCAATGGGCTCAACATGCCTCTCAGCAATTTCCTTGGGGTGTCTACTTTCCAAAATGGGGTCATTTGGGGGGGTTTGTACTGCCCTGCCATTTTAGCACCTCAAGAAATGAGATAGGCAGTCATAAATTTAAAGCTGTGTAAATTTCAGAAAAATGTACCCTAGTTTGTAAACGCTATAACTTTTGCGCAAACCAATAAATATACGCTTATTGTCATTTTTTTTACTAAAGACATGTGGCTGAATACATTTTGGCCTAAATGTATGACTACAATTGAGTTTATTCGATTTTTCTTATGACAAAAATTAGAAAATATCATTTTTTTTTCAAAATTTTCGGTCTTTTTCTGTTTATATCGCAAAAAATAAAAATCGCAGAGACAATCAAATACCATTAAAAGAAAGCTCTATTTGTGGGAAGAAAAGGACGCAAATTTCATTTGGGTACAACATTGCATGTCCGCACAATTTACAGTTAAAGCAGCGCAGTGCCGAATCCCAAAAACAGGCCTGGTCCTAATGGCCCGAAATGGTCCGGGGCTTAAGTGGTTAAAAAAGGGTCTCTCTTTTTGGGGGACCCCATTAAAATACATGGGCTGTCCTACCCGCAGAACACAGCCGCACAAGTGTGAGCCAGGCCTAACATTCTGTGAGCTCACACCCCGGCGGTCATACGTTCAGCCTTTATAACACACTAAGCTGCTGTAGCACATACAGGTGACAATGTCATGTAGGAATAGATGGAAATTCTACCAGAAGTCATCCCTTCATACAAGACAGCCTGACCTCCCATACATCTCCTAAATATATAGCAGCCATTTCCATCCAATATGTGTGGCTCCAGTCTTCTCTCTACTCACCTGACCAATCACACTCATCCCAACTGCTTCCTCCATGTTCCGACCACACTCCGCCCACAGCCTGCCAGGAAAGGGGCGGGGTCTGCCTAAACCGAACAAATGCTTGAGCAAATATAGGCGTGGCTGTCGGTCGGCTAAGGCCTGCGTTGCGGGCTGAGTGGGCGGAGTGTCGCCATGGATACACGCTAATGAGCGTCTGTTGTGCTAACGTTCTGCTGATATGGCGGGCACATCGGGCGCCCATTGTTGCTGCACCTAGACGTGAACACGAGAGGGACGGGGCGGGAACACAGCTACAGGCGCCTCCCCCGGGTCAGCGTGTGTATTGGGGCCGTAACCCAGTAACAGAGTGTCCCTGCAGCCAGTGCGAGGAGGGCCGCCCGATCATCTGTACGTTGGGAAGAGCGCTACTCTCCGGGAAATGGTGAGTCTCATCTCCTACAATGGAAGTACACAGCACTGGGGATGGCCAGCGATGTCTGTGTGTGGAGAGTGCATTGTCACCATGGCTGTGTTCTGCCCTGTGCACAGGGTCTGTCTCCCTATCTCCTACACTGACATCTATCATGACACTCAGATCAATGATTACATCGATACATTGTGATCACATTGAGGTCTATGATTACACTGGGATCTATAGTTGCATCGATCTATATGTATACATTGATATGTGTGATTACACACATGGGATCTATGGTTATCTGTGATCACATTCAGATCTATGAATACAATTACATCTGTGTAAACATTCTGGTTACATTGAGATCTATGGTTATGTAGGGCCCCCCCCCCCAATATTTGGGGGTGCTATGTGTAAATTTAAGGGTAGTCTGAGCCAGTAGTTGGGCTCAGACCAATTGATCTGGATTTGTTTCTGCTCTGGGTGTGATACTGCCTGGCAGTAGTATTCCCTGTAGGTGGCACTGTCATCACTGGCATAGGTTGAACTACTGGGGGTATCACAACACCTTGGGTGTCCTCTCTCGGCAGCCATACAGTGGGCAGACGCCATTAATTGGGGTCCGTTCTGGGGTTCTGTTCTGGGAGCCCACCCGTCGGTGTGCACCTCGTGGCCCTCATGGCACGGGGTGCGTGTGTGTGGTCTGGCCCCGGGCACCTTTAGCCAGAGGCTACATCTCTGCATAATAGGCCCAGCTCTGCTGGCTGAGGGCCTGTGCTTTTCAAGGGGATCCTCAGCTACCCACCTTAGGGAAGGAGACCAGGGGAGGATCTGCCCTGGAGGAGATTAGCGACGGTACTGCTATCTCGGGAGGAGGCCTGGAGCTCACCTAAGGAGGGATCCACCATTACAAGCCCTGCAATACGCCAATCCGGCTTAAAGGTTCTTCACTATTGCTTGGCTGGGAGGTTCGGGACTTTTGACAATCCTGTGGCAGAGGATTCCTGATCGTATCCCTAGAAACATTGATTCGTGCTTCATCCCGGCTGCTAGGACCACTAAACGGGACTATCCGAGTGAGCAATACCCACTCAGGCTTGAGTGGTGAAGATTGGGACTTTAGTTTTGTGTGCCTGAACCTTCCCTGGTGTTTCTCTAGTTTTCTTACTTTCCTCTAAAGTATTCCACTTCAGCAAAGTAAAATAAAGCCTGACTGTTTGGGTTTTACATTGTGTGGACATTGGCCTTTCTAAAGACTTTCTCACACCCTGACAACAGAAGTCTTGGAGGTAGTTTGCAGACCCAACAAAACCAGCCGGTCCCTTAACTGGTGGTAAGTGCAGTTACATTATGATTGCATTGAGATCTACGATTGCATTGAGATCTACGATTGCATTATGATTACATTATAATCTATGGTTACATTATGATTACATTGAGATCTATTAATACATTGAAGCCTATGATGACCTTATTATTTAGCATTGAGTTTGGATATTACACAGGGATCTATGATTACATTGAGGTCTAAGATCTGAATGTGATCATACATAACCAATGAATACACTAACATCTGTGTAAACATTCTGGTTACATTGAGATCTATAAAGACACTGTCAGCTATGATTACATTGAAGACTGTAATTTCACTATTATTGCATTGAGTTTGGAGATTACACAGAGATCTATGGTTACATTGAGCTCTATGTTTACACTGCAGGGTACTATTTGCTGCATTTATATGGAAAACTGGGTAGAAAGAAATATGAATCCTAGTACAATTTGCATGTCATTTAGAAATTCAAATGTATCTCTTTTGAGGGGGAAAAAAAAATGATGTAACCAGGCACAAACAGAGGGATATCGGCTGACAGGTTTATTATTGCAGGGTATTGATTTCCCCATGTAAACATGCATCTGATGTATGCTAGGCACTCCTCCAGCTAAACAACGTTGATCCCTTTCATTAGTGGCATCTCAGTTTTCTAGGGATGTGTGTGGGTTATTGTCAAATACAGGATGTATTAAAATATTTTAGAACAACAAATAAACACATACATTTATGCTCACTGTGCTGTAACCCCCTTGTCCAATTTCCTTCTTAGTTGGTGCTTCCCACTGTCCTAAAAAAAAAAAAAAGTGTGTATGTATATATGTGTGTGTGTGTGTGTGTGTGTGTGTGTGTGTGTATGTGTATGTGTATATATATATATATATATATATATATATATATATATATATACACACACACACTTTTTTTTTTTTTCTTAAATGTTTGCGCAGCAATCCTTTGGAAAAACTAAAATTTTATATATATATGTGTGTGTGTGTGTGTGTGTGTGTGTGTGTGTGTGTGACTATATACATACATACACACACACACACACACACACACACACACACACACACACACACACACACACTGCAGCCTGTATGTTCTCGAATCTCTCAGATATCTTCCATAGCTTGATAGATGTTTCATCTTTAATCCATACCGCATTCCTGGGATAATTGTACCTAGGACCCCTTTTCACATCTTGTATGCACCCTACTATGGCTCCCAAAAGCCAATAAAGCAAGTAGGTAGTTGGTAAGAGTGCTACAATTGCAACCAATCGAGCTGTCGGTGGATCTAGTTGCCAGGAGTTATTGATCCTCAAGGGATGAGTCATGGAGCAGTTCTTCCCAAGTCAGCAGAGCATCAGTATACCAGTAGAAATGAACGTAGTAGCACAGCGCTGAGTCAATATGGGATCCTCCTCATCAGTATTTAGTGATTCCCACACAGTTCAACCTCCACGTTTGTTTATTCCACCTGTACGACCAATGTATCCTGGAATGATGGTAACCACATTCTCCTGTATTTTACAAGGGCCTGAGTTCTAGATTTCACAAATGGTGGTTTTATTCACACATGCATGGATTCTGTTCTGTTTATTTGACAAACACAAAACACACATAATGATTTGTTTTTGGAGATCAGAGGATAGATCAGAGTCTTTACTTTGTCAGGTTGCCTGTAGAACAAGCTAGGTCTTGTAGCTCCATCCAGCTCTGACATGGTACTTTCAAGCCTAGAGACATATCTTGATTGTCAAGATAAAACTGCTTACCTTGTTTTGGGAGGGGGTGCAATTTAATGCTGTCTAGTATGTGCCAATATTTGTGAAATAATAGCTAAACTTTTCTTCATTTATAAAATTTTTGTTTAAGGCATCAGTGCGAAAACCTGGCCTGGGTGCTGCCCAACGCAAGAAAACTGGCACAAAACCCGAATTAACGGAAGAACAAAAGCAAGAAATCCGTGAAGCATTTGACTTGTTTGATACAGATGGAACTGGCACAATTGATGTCAAGGAATTGAAGGTAAGATACAAATTCTCTAAATACAATGTGTCATTGCAGTTTAGAAATAAGGACTGTGCTCCAGCTAACCGAACAGAGTTCTTTTTTAATGACTAACTGGAAAATGACCAGAAGGGATTCTCTTTGCCAGAATTCTTTATTTGCACTGCACAATTAGATGCAACGTTACATACTTTCAATCTGTAAGGGACTGCTGTGTCACATTTGCATGTAGTAGGGTTATATAAGGGAATCTGATAAAGCTTTTCTACCACTACCTCAGCTCCTATATGCCACTTATAGGTATTATAGCACCATCAGTTTACACATGCTGTACATTTACATCAGTCCTTGCCCTCAAGGAGCTTACAAATTAAGGTCCGTATCTCACATACACACACTGGGGCAATTTACATAAAGTGGTTGTAAAGTCAGAAGGTTTTTTATCTTAATGCATTAAGACAAAAAGCCTTCTGTGTGCAATAGCTGCCCCAGCACCCCCTAATACTTACCTGAGCCCCTTCTCTGTCCAGCGTTATAATGCACAGTGGCCTGGTCTCCCGGAAGTGGGGACAAGGTACCTGTCAAAGAAATCTGCTCCCCCCCCCCCCCCCCCCCGAAAGGTGACAAATGTGGCACTGGAGGGGGGGAGACAAATGAGCGGAAGTTCCACTTTTGGGTGGAACTCCGCTTTAAAAAGGATAGCAATCTACCATTTTTCTTGTTTCTGACCTGTAGAGGAAATGTGGAATGGAAAGCAGTGCAAGTTGAAATCTTAAGCTATAGCGTGAGCAAGGTCTACTAGGAAGACATACCAAACATATGGCTTGTTGCTAACACAGCAGTAGAAACTACTGTTTATATATAGGATGTCTAAGAGCTTTGGATATATTTAATTGATGTACTATACGCCCTCCTTGCAGGTTGCCATGCGTGCCTTGGGTTTTGAGCCAAAGAAGGAAGAAATGAAGAAGATGATTTCTGATATTGATAAGGATGGCTCTGGCACTATTGACTTTGAAGATTTCTTGGCTCTAATGACACAGAAAATGGCAAGTCCTACTACAGTGTTAATTCTGTGTATTTCGTTATGTGAATGAAAGCTTACTGTCTTCTATTTATTGCCAGAGTGAGAAAGACTCCAAAGAGGAAATCATGAAAGCTTTCCGACTGTTTGATGATGATGGCACAGGAAAAATTTCTTTCAAAAACTTGAAGAGGGTTGCCAAGGAGTTGGGAGAGAACCTTACAGATGAGGAATTGCAGGTATTTTTCAAAACCAAAAGATGTTTAATTTAAACTAAAGCAAGCTGGTTCTTTGTCCATGGAAAGCAGCAGGTTCACCTAAATGCCTGCCTACTGCTTATACATACTTTCCCCAATCGTCTTTGAGGACAGCACCTCGAGTGTAGCTCCACCCACTCTTCCAGGAAATACTGCATCTTAGAAGGCAAGATCCTTCCCCCATGGTCTCGGTTATTATGTTTACTTTACCATGATGGGAGCCCTGCGTGGGAACCAACCATGTGTTCTCCACACTGTGTTCTCCCCAGGTGTAGGGGTCTTCTTCTTCCTTCTTTCTTCTTTCTTTTTTTTTCTTTTTTTTTCTTTTTCTTCCAGCACCTCCCTTGATGGGTGGGGGAGGTGTCCCGGAGCCCCCTTCCATCTTAGCGAGAATATTAGGTGGCTGGAAGTCTGCAGATTTGATTAGGGAGTGTGGGACTGCGGGGACCGAGCTTGGTTTATGCCTCACGGGGCTCCAGCCTTCCACTCACTCTGGGACCCAGTGGCGGGTGACGTCACATCCGGGGAGGCAGGACTTCTGGCAGGGTGCAGGTGGCCTCCGGTTCCGTTCTCCTGGAGCAAAGAGAAATACCCAGTGCTTCAAGTATGGGGTTTACGTGACACTTTCCTACTTTGCATAATGGCAGCTCAGGTACCCAGTGCTGCACATGCCAGGACCTTTGATTGCCTCTTCCATGGCAGAGCAAAAATAGGATTTTTATAACAGCTTACCTGTAAAATCCTTTTCTTGGAGTACATCACGGGACACAGAGCGACATAGTCATTACTAATGGGTTATATAGATACCTTCAGGTGCTGGCAACTTCCAAAACCGGAAGTACCCTCCCATCCGGGAGCACCTCAGTTTTGTAGCAAAGCAATAAGTGTCCCTAAAGAGGGGTGGGAGCTCTGTGTCCCGTGATGTACTCCAAGAAAAGGATTTTACAGGTAAGCTGTTATAAAAATCCTATTTTCTTTCTCGTACATCACGGGACACAGAGCGACATAGTCATTACTAATGGGATGTCCTAAAGCAATGCCCAACGAGGGGGGGGATACACCATACATAAGCTGAGCGCTATCAGACATGAGGATCTTTTGCGGCCTGCAACACACTGCGCCCAAAGGCGACATCCTCCTGACTTCTAACGTCCACCTGGTAGAACCTAGTAAACGTGTGTACTGAAGACCATGTTGCGGCCTTACAGATTTGAGCCAGGGAGGCCTGGTGATGCACTGCCCATGAAGTTCCAACTGCTCTCGTGGAGTGCGCTCTAACTTTGAACGGAGGCGGTCTCCTTCTCAAGCCATAGGCTTGCATTATGACCTGTCGAATCCACTTGGCTAAAGTAGATTTTGACGCTGCCTGACCCTTTCTGGGGCCTTCCGGCAGAATAAACAAAGTATCCGTTCTGCGAATCTGAGCAGTGGCTTTTAGATAAGCTTTAACTGCTCTTACTACATCCAAAGAATGCAATAACTTTTCCTCTACCGAAGTAGGTTTGGGGAAAAAAGAAGGAAGAACCACATCTTGGTTCAAATGAAACCTCGATACCACCTTAGGAAGAAAGGCTGGATGAGGGCGTAACACTACTCTATCCTTATGGATAACCAGATATGGCTCCTTACAGGACATAGCTGCTAATTCCGACACTCTTTTAGCCGAACAAATGGCTACTAGAAAAATCAATTTCCTGGTGAGAAGAACCAAAGAAATATGCTGTAATGGTTCAAATGGTTGTTTCTGTAGAACCGACGGAACCAAGTTTAGATCCCATGGACATATGGGAATATTAACCGGAGGACTAATACGCATCACTCCTTGTATAAAGGCTTTGACTAGTGAATGCGAAGCCAAGGGCCTTTGAAAAAATATTGACAAGGCCGAAATCTGACCCTTGATAGTACTCAAGGCAAGCTTCCTATCTACAGCCCATTGTAGGAAGTCCAGAATCCTACCTATTATGTATTTACGTGGATGCCATTTCTTGGCCTCACACCAGGCGATGTACGCCTTCCAGATTCTATAGTAGATCTGCCTGGATACCGGCTTCCTGGCATTGATCATGGTAGATACCACAGAATTAGAGAGCCCTCTCTTTTTTAGAATGTGGGCTTCAATAGCCAGGCCGTCAAACCTAGGGCTGGTAAGGAAGGGTGGTATATCGGTCCTTGCGAAAGCAGGTCCGGACGACGTGGGAGAGTCCAAGGACTCCCCACTGACATTTTACAATCTCCGCGTACCACGCTCTTCGGGGCCACGCTGGAGCCACCAGAATCACTGGTTTCTTTTCTACCCTGATTATGCGGAGTAATCGAGGTAACCATTGTGGCGGTGTGAATGCATATATCAGCTTGAACTGATCCCAAGGGAACACTAGGGCATCCGAGCCACAAGCTAGGGGATCCCTTGTCCGAGAGACAAACCTGTCCACCTTTGCGTTGAATCTGGATGCTAGAAGATCTACATCCGATGTTCCCCACCGCTGACATAGTGTCCAGAAAACCTCGGGGTGAAGGGACCCTTCCTCTGGGCATAATTGCTGGCGACTTAGAAAGTCCGCCTTCCAATTCTCCACTCCTGGAATGAATACCGCAGATATGGCTGGGACATATCTTTCTGCCCATTTCAGGATGTAATTACTTCCCTCTGGGCTGCACGACTCCTGGTGCCCCCCTGATGATTGATATATGCCACTGCTGTGGCATTGTCTGATTGAATTCTGACAGGGGACCCTTGGAGTTTGGATGTCCATGCTACTAGGGCATACCGGGCTGCTCGTATCTCTAAGAGATTGATGGGCAGGGCCTTTTCTGCATCCGACCATCTGCCCTGGAGAGACTATTGCTCCAGTACTGCTCCCCAGCCTATAAGGCTGGCATCTGTAGTGACCACCTTCCAAGAAATCGGACTGAAGGATTTCCCTTTTTCCAGATTCTGGGGAACCAACCACCAACGGAGGCTCTTGCGAACGGAAGGGGACAAGGACATTGTAAGTCTAGGGCCTGAACTTTTTTGTTCCAGGCTGACAGTATGGCCCCTTGCAAATTCCTTGAATGGAATTGACCGTAGGGTACTGCTTCGAATGATGCCACCATTTTTCCCAGCAGCCTCATGCACAGGCGTATGGACGGCTGTCTTTTTTGTACCCACTAAGTGGATCAAATCTTTCAAAGACAACACCTTTCCTCGAGGCAAGAATATTTTTCTCTGGCCTGAATCCAACCTTAGCCCCAAGTATTCCAGACTTTTGACTGGTTTTTAGGGCTGACTTGTCTCGGTTGATAATCCAACCGTGAGATTCCAGATACTTGATTGTCTTGTGAACGACCACGTCTAGTTTTTTCACTGAGTGGTCTATCAGCAACAAGTCGTCTAGATATGCCATTATCATTACACCTTGTGTTCTTAGATTGGCCAATAAAGGGCCAGAATTTTTGTAAACACTCGTGGTGCTGTGGCCAAACCGAAGGGTAAGGCTCTGAACTGAAAATGGCGCCCTTCTACTGCAAAGCGTAGAAATTTTTGGTGGACTGGAAAGATGGGAATGTGCAAATAAGCATCTTTGATGTCGATCGCGGCTAACCAATCCTCCCCTTGTAGGGCAGTGGCCACCGATCGGATCGACTCCATCGGAAAGTCCTGATATACAGGAATTTGTATAGCCCTTTTAGAATTAATATGGGCCTCCCGTCCGCGTTTGCTTCGGGACTGTAAAGAGGTTTGAGTAAAACCCGAACCCTCATTCTTCCAGGGGAACCTCCATAATTACTCCTTGGAGCAATAGTTGTTCTAGTGCCAACAGGAGGGACTCACTCTTCCGGGGATCCCTTGGCACGTTTGACCTCAAAAATGGGAAGGAGGAGAGTCTTTTAACTCCAAACTGTATCCCAAACATACTGCGGAGAGCACCTATCTGTCTTGATCGTGTCCCGCCAGGTCTCTTGTGAACAACTGGAGTCCTCCCCCCACCCGACTGAGTGGGGGCAACCCTTCAATGAATTTAACTTTGGAGGAGGTTTTGTACCTCCCCTGACCCAGGGTTTCTCATTACCCTGCTATTGTCCCTGTTTTTTACCCCCGGGAATTGACCGAGGAGGCCGTCGGAACTGTTACACAGCCGATGCCCCAGGGACTGGAGAAGCAGGCCTCTTAAAGAGGGACCTCTAACTCTGTTTTTAACCGGCAAGAGCGTATTTTTACCGCTGGAAATTTTCTGGATATATTTGTCCAGGTTTTCCCTGAATAAGCGTTCACCATGAAATGGGACGCTAACCAGCCATTCTTTACAGGGAGCTTCAGCAGACCAGTTTTTGAGCCATAGAAGCCTACGCATATGTACTATAGACAGCGTAAGGCGGGAGGCCTGATGGACTGAATCCTTTATGGCGTCAACCGCAAAGCCTAAGGCTCTAGGTAGATCAGCTAGGGCAAGGCCTGCTGATCTGTCAAGTCCCTCAAGACCTGTTTCAACTGATCCTTCACTGCTTAGCAGACCTCACTGCTGGTTGTGTCACCAAGCTTGCTGTAGAAAGAAGCAGACTTTCATAAGGACTCCAATCTTTTATCTATTGGGTTCTTGAACATTTGGACATTATCCATTGGACATGTCAGTGATTTATACATACAAGAGATGGCTGTGTCCACTGTAGGGACCTTCCATTTTTTGATGAACTTATCCTCCATGGGATAGACCACCGGAAATCTCTTGGGGGAATAAATATTTTCTCAGGACGTTCCCAATCCTGGTAAATAAGCCCTTTCAGTAAAGGGTGAAGTGGAAAAGAACAGACAGTCTGGGGGCTTCTAGCGACCCCAACGAGGATACAGTAGTGGTTGATGGTTCCGCAAGGTGCATTTTTAAATGCTGATCGGACCATGTTAGTCAGAGACTGAACCCATAATCTTTCAGCTTGAGATGCTGAGAAAAGGTTCCCCCACTGTTGATTCCTCTATAACAGAATCAACCTCATCCTGATCCCCTTCAGGCAGGTCGATCCCTGTATGGGACTGTTGCTCTGCTAACAGGCACTCTGAAGGAGGAGACGGAGATTGGGCGTGCTTTCCCTGACAGGGAGGCAGCGATCAATGTTGACAATCTCTCTTCTAATCCTCCCAGAGCTGAGGAAAAAACCTCCTCTGTTACATACACAGGAGCAGGTGAACTGAGGACAGCCACAGTACCAAGTACCCCTGCGGGGTCTCTACGGTCACTTACCTCTGAACTTCAGGGGAGACTGGTGCAGCAGAAGCATGCCCAAGATCCTCAGAGCCCGATGAGACCCCCTTCGCTTCCTGGAAGATTCAGTTCCGGAGCTTCTGGACGGCATATTCCTAAGCCTAAAGCTGAGGTATTCCAGCCGTAATACACCACTTTTACTGAGAATAGTTTAGCACAATTGCTGCTATATCACAGTTGGTGTCTACTAAAGTGCCTTTCTAGGGGATGCCTGCATCAACCGCCTCTGTGTGCCTTTTATACTGTTGCTAGCTCTGTCTGTGCACTTCAATAGCCAGCTATAATGTGCTTTAAAACACGCTGGACGCCCGCACATGCGCAGTAGCGCTGCCGCGCACACCTGAGCGTCATCCACCCGCTCCGCCCCTTTTTCCAGATCGCCTCTATATATAGAGGCGCGTGCCTTTTTTGAAAACAATAAGGAGC
Organism: Rana muscosa; assembly: GCA_029206835.1. Taxonomy (NCBI): domain Eukaryota; kingdom Metazoa; phylum Chordata; class Amphibia; order Anura; family Ranidae; genus Rana; species Rana muscosa. The sequence continues at coordinate 366,028,592 of CM055116.1, forward strand.
TAGATGGGAGCCAGGGTCCCTTTGCCGCAGGGCCCGGGGATGGATGAGCGCAGCAACAGGGCAGAGGAGACAGCTTCCCAGCAGAGAACATACCAACTGCCTGGATTTGATTCTGGAAGAAAAAAATCCACATTACAAGAAAAAAGAACCATAGCGGCCTCTAGTGTCTAACACAGGTACCGCAGTCTTACTTTTATTTTTTTATTTTTTTTTACATTTTCTCAGTAGTAACAGGCATACACAGAATATTAGCGGGAATACCTTAGGTAACAGGCAGAAAGACAAAATAGGCTTGGGGGTCCCTCAATAGAACCAAGTTCCCGAGGGCCCCCACTTACCTTTTCCTCGCCGCAGGACTCTGTTTGGTCCACAGAAGCCCAAACTTCACCTATCACGGCAGGCATTGTAATCAAACCTTCAGGGACCGGGTTCCCAAGGATTCCACTCCCCTGGACCTGTATAGCACCCTGCACAGAAAACATCTTGGTCGTGGGTATGACCAGAGCTCTGGATCCCAGGGTCCAGCCCTCCTAAGAGAGGCATTACAGGCAAAACCTTGCTCTTCTCTGCAAGGCCCGGGTACCGACCGTTTAGCTATGAAGCTTTTTTGGTCGGATCCGGAATAGCTTACTGAGGCCCAAAAGAACCTGTACGCAAGCTCAGTGAAAAACACATGTTACTTCTTGGCCAACACCTTAGACACTGGCAAAAAACTGAGGTGCTCCCGGATGGGAGGGGCTTATATAGGGGAGGGTACTTCCGGTTTTGGAAGTTGCCAGTGCCAGCACCTGAAGGTATCTATATAACCCATTAGTAATGACTATGTCGCTCTGTGTCCCGTGATGTACGAGAAAGAAAAGGTGACATTTTAAGTAAACCTGTTTTGCTATATGTGAACAACACAATGATTGCCTCTGAGGTAGCCATAAATGTTAAATTGTCCCACAGACCAGTGGCAGCCCATCCAGAGGGCGCACGGGTCCTGCCCCCTGATCTACAAATCAGGGCACCGGACTATGGATTCCAATGCAGGGTGGGTGTTTTTTTTAAGCACGTGATTAGTGCCAGAGGCTCTAATAGGCTTCAAAAAAGGATGGGCTCGGAGTGCAATTGTGTAATGATAGCAAATTAGTTCTTGCTATTTTCACACTATAACTTTTTTCCCCGCCTATCAGGAGGCGGGTCATGAGACCTGTTTCTCGATTGGCCAAAGCGTCAGGCGATCCTATTGGATGACTAGCGCTCACTCGGAAGAAAGAGGAGACACACCCTGCTGCACACACGTTGAGCGGACTGTGCTGGAGGACACCACAGCCCGCCACCTAGATCAGGTAAGTGCCAGACCGCTGGCCGCCTGAGGGGGGGGGAGAGCCCAGGGGGGGTGGAGAGCCCGGTAGGGGGTGGTTGTTTGCCGCCCCCCAAAGAAAAAGCCGCCACTTCCGCAGACTATACCTAGGATAGTGCCTGTACAGATATGTAATGCAACACAGTCTTTTCCCAGAAAGACCATTTGTCGCCTCATTTCATTCAGCTGCTGAATCTCTCAAGTAACAGACCTATTCAAATTCTGTTTTCATGCAGCAAAACTATATGAACCCATTCACACTTACGCGAGTGCGGCACTACATGTACTGAAATGCACATGTAACAGTGTGAATCCATTGAGTTTGTCCACCTTCTGAGAGAAAGTAACAAAAACACATTAGTTGCGTCTAGAGGCGAGTTACCTATGTCACACCTTAGCTAGAAGTGCTCTTCTTATGTCGGGAACCCCCGTTGAAAAAAAAATTGAAGCAATAAACATGGATTATTAGATTATACAAGTAGAATAATTTTTTGAAATGTGTTGGGTTTAATATAAAATAAATAATGCTACGCAATAAGCTGCCAAGCATGGGAGGAGAAAAAATGTGTCAATAATATGCACCAGGTGGTTGGTTGGGGTGCAGATTTACTAATGAAATTGAATTGCATTTTTTGTGTGGGGAGGTGCATTTTTTTTTGTATGGGTTATACAGTATTTTCTCTTTTGTAGCCTATCATGCTTCTAAAGCTAATCGTTAGGAACGTGAGGGCCAAATTGTGCAATGGAAGAGGCAAGGAGTGGGGGTTATTTTGTTAGCTTTTATGTTTCAATCCCTTGTCAAAATTTCTGAATAGCAAGAATATTTGTTCCCCCGAGAAAGGGGAGCCTCACTTCAACTGCCATCACAGTAGACAACCAAGATGCCAGACTAAATCATTGGATCCTCCAGGCTGCGTGTCTGGATCTACTGTTTTATATCTAGCTTTCTAGATGAATATTTCTGCAATCAAGACATGCATATATCATTTTGAAACATCAATTGTTTTTTTTAAAAACAATTCCCCCTTTTTACATTTACGGTCTATGTTGCATACATATAGATCAAGGAGATGCATCAAAATGTACCGTAATCAATTTTTAATTTAATGTTCTAACACTACAAAATATGGAAAATTCCAAAGGGTATGAATACTTGAGCAAAAACACTGAGTAGTGTACAATAAAAGTAAATCTAATCAGCACATTGCAAAAACAATCTTAAAGCGGAGCTCCAAGCTCCTTCAGAAAAATTAAGTCAGCAGTTACAAATACTGTAGCAGTTGACTTTAATATTCGGACACTTGCCTGTCCACGAATCCAGCATTATCTTCACCCTAGCCAATCTTTCAGTTGGCTCACGGGTGCTGCTGCCTCCATCTCCACTAAGGGAAACTAGCAGTGAAGCCTTGCGGCTCCAAAGCCGGTTCCCTACTGCGCATTTGTGGGGGGAAGGAGACTGAACTTCCTGCTGACTTTGTTGCGGTGAGATCAGCCGAAAGTGGGAGCGGGGTACCTGTCAAAACCAGGTACCCCGCCCCTCCCCCTGAAAGGTGCCAAATGGGGCAGCGGAGGCAGCAAATAAGTGGAGCTTCCCCTTTTGGGTAGAGCTCCACTTTAAATGGTCTGGTCAGGATAATAGAAATGGGGGGGGGGGGGGGGAAATTATGATCAAAAAAATAAAATAATGAATGAATGGGGAAAAAAAAAATATACACATACACACACACACACACACACACACACACACACACACACACACACACACACACACCCCTGAGGCCTTGTAACTATAAAGTGTCACATGACACCGGGGAGGGAAAATTGGCTAATTGGGCCCAATTTGAACATTTTCACTTGGGGGTGTACTCACTGTTGTTGCCAGCGGTTTAGACTTTCTTTCAAAATATTTTATTTTTCAATAATCAAAATAAAACAAATAATATACGAATAATTCGGTTTAGACTTTAATGGCTGTGTTGAGTTATTTTGAGGGGACAGAAAATTTACACTGTTATACAAGCAAAGTGTCATTTCTTTAGTGTTACATGAAAAGATATTATAATAAAATTTGAGGGGTGTACTTACTTTTGTGAGTGTGTGTACAGTGGGTCAAAAAAGTATTTAGTCAGCCACCAATTGTGCAAGTTCTCCCACTTAAAAAGACGAGAGAGGCCTGTAATTTTGTCATCATAGGTATACCTCAACTATGAGAGACAAAATGTGGAAACAAATCCAGACAATCACATTGTCTGATTTGGAAAGAATTTATTTGCAAATTATGGTGGAAAATAAGTATTTGGTCAATATCAAAAGTTCATCCCAATACTTTGATCTCTGTCATTGTCAACAAAGGATATATAACAAACGTTTTCTGTATGTCTTCACAAGGTTGTCACACACTGTTGCTGGTATGATGTCCCATTCCTCCATGCAGATCTCCTCTAGAGCAGTGATGTTTTGGGGCTGTCGTTGGGCAACATGGACTTTCAACTCCCTCCAATGGTTTTCTATGGGGTTGAGATCTGGAGACTGGCTAGGCCACTCCAGGACCTTGAAATGATTCTTGCAAAGCCACTCCTTCGTTGCCCGGGCGGTGTGTTTGGGATCATTGTCATGCTGAAAGACCCAGCCACGTTTCATCTTAAATTCCCTTGCTGATGGGAGGAGGTTTGCACTCAAAATCTCACGATACATGGCCCCATTCATTCCTTCATGTTCACGGATCAGTCGTCCAGTTCCCTTTGCAGAGAAACAGCCCCAAAGCATGATGTTGCCACCCCCATGCTTCACAGTAGGTATGGTGTTCTTTGGTTGCAACGCAGCATTCTCTCTCCTCCAAACACGACGAGTTGTGTTTCTACCAAACAGTTCTACTTTGGTTTCATCTGACCATATGACATTCTCCCAATCCTCTTCTGGATCATCCAAATGCTCTCTAGAAAACCTCAGACGGGCCCGGACATGTACTGGCTTAAGCAGGGGGACACGTCTGGCACGGCAGGATCTGAGTCCCTGGCGGCGTAGTGTGTTACTGATGGTAGCCTTTGTTACGTTGGTCCCAGCTCTCTGCAGGTCATTCACTATGTCCCCCCGTGTAGTTCTGGGATTTTTGCTCACCGTTCTTGTGATCATTTTGACCCCACGAAGTGAGATCTTGCGTGGAGCCCCAGATCGAGGGAGATTATCAGTGATCTTGTATGTCTTCCATTTTCTAATTATTGCTCCCACAGTTGATTTCTTCACACCAAGCTGCTTGCCTATTGCAGATTCAGTCTTCCCAGCCTGGTGCAGGTCTACAATTTTTTGTTTCTGGTGTCCTTCGACAGCTCTTTGGTCTTCACCATAGTGGAGTTTGGCGTGTGACTGTTTGAGGTTGTGGACAGGTGTCTTTTTTTTATACTGATAACAAGTTCAAACAGGTGCCATTAATACAGGTAATGAGTGGAGGACAGAGGAGCCTCTTAAAGAAGAAGATACATGTCTGTGAGCCAGAAATCTTGCTTGTTTGTAGGTGACCAAATACCGTATTTATCGGCGTATAACACGCACCCCAATTTTTTCACAGCCCCTTTACAGTACACAGTCCCCAGCCCCCCCCCCCCCCATCCAGAACACGGCTCTCCACCTTGTACACAGCTCCCCCCCCCATCCAGTATACAGCCCCCTCCCTGCACTCCCAGGAGACCCCCAGTCTCCTGGGACAGCGCTGCCAGCATTCTCTACAGTTAAGAAAAAAATCACTGCCAGCCCCTTTCACACTGTTCCTCCTGTGTCACTCCTATTGTAAAATGAAGCTTCCATATAACTCAATAGCTCAGTTTTTCCCACTGACCTGGTCCCATGACTGCTCTCCTCTGACATTACACAGATGGTCATGTGACCGCTCTCCTCCTCCTCCTCCTCCAATCTAAAGCTACACTCAGAGGAGAAGGAGTAGGAGGAGGAGAGCAGCCAAAAAAAAAAACTGAGCTATTGAGATATTTACAAGCTTCGTTTTTTCAATGACACTGACACAGGAGGAGCGGTGTACAAGGGGCTGGCAAGTGATTTTATTTTTCTCAACTATGCAGGGAGCGCTGTCCCAGGGCCCGGAGAGGCGGGATGGCTGGCCTGACACCCCCCCCTCCCCCCCCCCCCCAATGTCCAACTGATCCCCTGCCCCCTGTTGGTAAAACATGATATTCGGCGTATCACACGCAGGCACTGTTTACCCTCTGTTTTTAGGGGAAAAAAGTGCGTGTTATACACAGATTTAAATACGGTACTTATTTTCCACTATAATTTGCTAATTCTTTTGAAATCAGACAATGTGATTGTCTGTCTGGATTTGTTTCCACATTTTGTCTCTCATAGTTGAGGTATACTTATGATGACAATTACAGGCCTCTCTCGTCTTTTTAAGTGGGAGAACTTGCACAATTGGTGGCTGACTAAATACTTTTTTGCCCCACTGTATATATTATATATAAACCGGATACATCTCCTCCAAACCTCTCTATCCTTGAGATCTGTTCCCCTCTGGAGATGAATATACAGGGGTCTCCAGAGTATAAATTGACAGTCGTTATTTTGACTACGAATTAATTTTAACCACTGTATGTTTTGTTGTGTTGACACTATTTTTAATGTTATGTGTTCTAGGAAATGATTGATGAAGCTGACCGTGATGGGGATGGAGAAATTAATGAACAAGAATTTCTTAGGATCATGAGAAAAACCAGCCTTTATTAGTACATAAGAGTATGCCAACAACTTACATTATGTGCATACAAAGCAGAAGGAAAGGAAATTTGTGTCATAACATCATTTCAGGACTGGTATCCAGACAATGCTTTGTATAGTTTCTGCCTCCTATGCTCTGAAATGTGCCACTCTATAAAGCATGGCCAAACATTCTGCACTGTCAGCCTTTTCCGTAAAGAATTCTTATTCTTAAAGCGGGACTGAAGTCTGCAATACTTGCCTCTCCATTACCGGTCCTACATCCCTCGCTAGTGCTGGCATTTTCTGCCCAGCTCCTTGCATGTGACGGGCTGCACCCATCTTCATTGGCTGGTGCACGATGACGTCACTCGTGTGCGTGCAAAGGATCTATGGTAGAATGTGAACTGGGCTGTGTTTGCACAGCACCTTGTACATTCTAAGGAGGATTACGAGCAGGCAGGTTGGTTTATATTCTTGTAGAAGAAACATTGCATGCCTGTTCAGCAATAAACATCCTGCCTGCTTGCAGCTTTTAAAACAGACTTTCGTTCCGCTTTAAGTGCATTATTCTATTTTAACCTATCATAATTAATGCTTATGAAGCCAAACCAGTACAAGATAGATTATGATTGTTACCCCTGGTTTCTACACTTAAAGCCCAACTCAAGGCAAATTTTTTTTTTTTTTTTTTTTTTTCTGTATACGGTTGGGAAATACTAGAATAATTTATAAAAATAAATAATGTTTCGCTAGAGATGGGCTTTAAGGATAAGAAATCTACATTGAATGAGGCTGTGTGTTTTTGCTATACTTTGAAAATTTAGTATTTGAAGAAAAGAGAAATAAAAATCCAAAGAAAGAAACAGGAGATAGGTTGCCCATTGCAACCAAATGAGTTTCATTTTTGATTGGCAGTTATGGGCAACATTTAAATTTTGTTCTATTTGTTTTTATGAATGAGAACCATTAACGCCTTGCATTACGTATACATAGATACAGAACTGTATGTTAGATTTAATAACTGAATGTATCCATAGAGCATAATAGAGATTCCTCTTTTCTGTTTTTTGAATTATCGTAATGGATAAATGGCTAAAAAGTCATTTTGCTTTGTCTTGGATAAGTGTGTTAAAGTATAGTGTAGCATATTACCGGTAATTCAATATTTTCTAATAAAAATATTTTTATAGATATACTGGCTGTGGAGTACTTGAATTCAAATTGTATTTATTTATATTTACATACATACATACATACATACATACATGCATGCATACATACACAGTCAGGTCCATAAATATTGGGACAATTCTAATCTGTTTGGCTCTATACACCACCACAATGGATTTGAAATGAAACGAACAAGATATGCTTTAACTGCAGACTTTCAGCTTTAATTTGAGGGTATTTACATCCAAATCAGGTGAACGGTGTAGGAATTGGGCACCCGAAACTGAAGAAATATTTCTTCCTCTCCGACCACCACATGATCATCAGAAAGGGGCACAGATAATGAAAAAAAATACAGACTTTATTTTTTTAATTCTGCACTGACTGTCTTTGAAATTGCTCCAGCCCCTGTTCAAATCCAATCCGGGGACAAAATTGGGGACAGTGTCCTCAATTCGGGGACTGTCCGCAGAAACTGGGGAGGTCTGGTCATCCTAGCTTAGGTGGCACTTGCACATGTCAGTAAGGCTTGGGATTGAAGGTCAGTACATACAGTATGGGTTCATCTTTACTCTGCAACCATACAGCGCCACTCCTGATCTAAAGGCAGATTGAAGAGTTGCATTTTAAAACAAATGTTTGAGATAGTTGCTGTCTATTTCTCATTCAGCAGAGGCAGTTAATTTTAGACATTTATGCTGGGCATACACACTGCTATTTAGTACTTTCTAACCAATTTTTAATTGGAAAAACGATTGAACCCCATGCACACTGGACATTTAGCCCAGATCCATGAGGCTTTGGCATTTACATGCGGCGGGAGGCACAGGCCCTGCTGTCGGTTGCCTGGTAAACTCTGAGGGGCTGACAGCCTCTATGGCTGGATGGTGCATCAAGTGCTATTAACATTTAGGGCAGTATGCGCCCTGCGATGAATGCCCGGAATGCAAGAAGCCTTGCCTTGAAGTATATCTAAACACCACACTTGACAAGGAAAATGTAATATAGTGTATTGCAGGTTACAAGTACTTTTTGTGGTGGCTATGCTGCATTAATTGTGTTTTATCAGCTTTCCCAGCTATCTTCCGTGAACTACAAAACAATGTATGTAATAGCGCGGGGGAGTATTAGTAGTCTAAATCGGTAGGGTAACAACATTGTTCCTTATTTGCATACAGTGAAGTGAGTGACTCTTGTTACTCCAGGACAGGAAGTGTATTATTGGTAGAATCACCATGTACAAATGAAGGGGGGAAAAAAATCCTGATTAAAAGAAAACAAATTCATCCATGTCTCTGGATTTAGATGTGCTTTTAAGACCAGGTTCACAATAGGGTGGCTGCAATTGGATCCAGTTTTCAGTGTGATTTGGTTGTGTTTTTGATGCCTTTTTATTTATTTTGACTCCTCTCAGCTATCGGCCAGCATGGATGAGTCACTGGTTGTTAAGGAGCCGGCACCTGCCAATGTCCTAACAACCAGCGACTCATCTCTGCTATCAGCCAGGGGATTTCCGGCTGACGTCAGAATGTAAATTTATGAGCCTGTCGGTAAAAGTAAAACAAGCTTTTAAAATGATGTGGACACCCCCCCCCCCTTAATACATAGAAGGCCCATTGGGTTTGGTATGGATTTTAACCACTTGCCTACTGGGTACTTCTACCCCCTTTCTGCCCAGGCCAATTTTCTGCTTTCATGATGGGAAGCACTGGTGGGCACTGTTGGGACTGCACTGATGATCAGGATACTGATCATCACTGCCCCGATTTTATCAGTGTAGATGTCCCTTTCACACAAGGCGGTTATCGGCTCTCCTCATGCTGTCACAGAGCGGGTATGTATAAACATTTTTTTTTTTTTTTTGGATTTTCTGGTACAATAATTTTTATTGGGGGGAAACATAGCCAGGATACTGGCTTCTGGCTTGAAGAAAAGGAAGGCAAAGTGGTCCCACGCAGGGGAACAAAACATCACATGTCACGGAAATATATATTTTTTTTAAATGACAACCTTTTATAATCACTTTACTTTGACCCACTAATGATTAAAAAAAAAAAGGAACAAACTTTCTTAGAACATTCTTTTCCTCAGAATATTCGTTTGAAATTCTATACATCTATGACCAACTTTAGTCTCTAATAATTTTCTTCATACTCGTGTAGCACCCTCTTAGGTAGGTGCTAGAATAGTTCGATAAGTGGTGTTTTTTTTACAGGTAAATTTAGTTGCCACAGTATGGCTGCGATTATTTTTTTGAGGTAAAAGCATAGTTTGGCTCACTGTACCCAGTGAGCCGCAATCGCTTAGTCAGGCCTGATCTGTGTGCTCTGGTGCTGCTAGTCTGCTGGATAGCTCCCTCTGTATCTAGGCAACTTGAAGTTTCTGGATGATAGGTGTGGAGCTAAGCAGATGGCAGCATGAATATTGATGCAGAAGAGTTGAAGCTGTTATAGCTGCAAAGAATGGGTCAACCCAATATTGAACCCTACAGACTAAGACTGGGATACCATTAAAAGAGAAGTATGTGTTTTTTTTTTTTCCCCCAGTATCATACTTGCCTAGGTGGATGCAGCATCGGTCCCCTGGCGCCTCTGCACTGAGAACCAAGCTGCTCTGCCCCCTCCTTGCTCACTGGAGCTTTGGGCTGTGGAGGGGGCAGAGCAGCCATCTCAGGCTCTCAGCGGTTCGTTGAGAGGCTGAGCTGGGTGTCGGTGCAGGCACCTGGCGGATCCCGACTTCCATTGTCGTGATGACGCAGAGCCTGGACCGATTTCTGTGATGTCAGCAGAGAGCGGACTTCAGCCCAATCTCTGCTGAAAATGCGTCACAGGAGTGCAAAAATAATTGCAGTCCTGTGATCCATTAGAAGTACAGCCAAACGAGCCTTGTCTGTACTCCTTTTAAAGCCTTTAAAGTTCATGTGCGTGTAAAGGCAGGCATCCTAAAACTTTTGACAATATAGTGTATGTTTGAATTGAATTTTGATTTTTAAAGTTCCTCAGCTGAAATATAATTACTGTTAATGCATTTTTCTTTTTCTTTTTTTTTTTTTGTTTTAAACAAGGTCTATTTTGTGAGGTCACAGTTGAGGTATGAATGTTACAGGGTTGTCCCGATACCACTTTTTTAAGACCGAGTACAAGTACCGATACTTTTTTTTTCAAGTACTCACCGATACCGATTACCGATACTTTTTTTTTTTTTTTAATGTCAGGTGACAGTTTTAAAGCACAATACAGATTAGGTGGCACTGATGAGTACTGACGGCTGTCTGGCACGGACAGGTGGCTGGCACTGATAGATGGCAGTGATAGATGGTACTGACAGGTGGCTGGCAGTGATAGATGGTACTGACAGGTGGCTGGCACTGATAGATGGTACTGACAGGTGGCTGGCACTAATAGGTGACACTGATTAAGCAGCACTAATGAGCACTGACAGATGGCGGGCACTTATAGGCACGAGAGGATTTTTTTTTTCTATGTTGCCTCTGCGATGCCCATCTTAGTACACCCTGCACTCGGCCTCAATAAAGCAGCAGCGGACATCTTTTTACACCCAGCCTGAACTACATGAGCTGGGTGTAACAAGATGTCTGCGGCAAAGGCATCGGCAAAGGCACCAAAAAAAAAAAGCACAATTTTTCTTTGTATACTAAGCAATGCTTTACATTTTTTTTTACAGGTTACATGTTTAGAGTTACAGAGGAGGTCTAGTGCTAGAATTATTGCTTTCGCTCTTGCGTATGTAACCTGTGTGTATCTGGCTCTGATACTAGCCAGTGCCTACCCACTGACTAGGATCTCTCCCCAGCCTGTCCCCACACACCCTCTCACCTGCTGACCTGTGGATGGGGGAATCACTCCTGCAGTGTTTTTATGTTCTGCCAGTGAATACAACGATCATTGTTGCTAACTATAGCTGGCAGCACTGATTGTTTTGGGAAAAATATGACAGGCTGGTTGTACTCAAGTCGGTTAATAGATTGAATTGTGTAAAACCAGCTAGCCCATACATAGATCGACTATGGCTGGTCTCTGCTTAATTGGCTTCATTTCAATCCATGTATGGCCTGCTTAACCACTACACAGTCCCTAAACATCCTTGCACAAACCTTTACATTTTTCCTTCCCAGATTCCTTCATCCTCCTCACCTGTACATACTCTCCACACTTCTCTCCTGTACATACTGCTCACTGTCATACCCTCCACACTTCTCTCCTATACATAGTGCCTGCTGTCATACCCTACACACTCCTCTTCTGTACATAGTGCCCGCTGTCATACACTTCTCTCCTGTACATAGTGCCCACTGTCATACCCTCCACACTCCTCCTGTACATACTGCTCACTGTCATACCCTTCACACTCCTCTCCTATACATAGTGCCCACTGTCAGGTAGCCAGCAACTCAAGATGACACGTATCTCACTGCGGTGGTTTACCCCTTCCACCTGATTTACAGAAACGTCCCTTGGCAGGTATGATGGTTCCACCACCCTGGTTTTGCACACCGGCAACCTGTGCACCATGTTCTTAAGGGGGTGGGGGTTCTGCTATGCACGGCCCCCCCAGCACGTGACTCGTGAATACCTCTGCTCCCATTTCAGACAAGCATACCGGCCCTGGCTCCACAGTCTCCACAACCCTCTGCATATATCGCTCAAGCATCCGCCCCTGATGAGTGTTCCCACACGAAACGTGTCCGGCAATAGGGATGCAGTTTCAGGCCTACATTACACCATCTACCAAGAACATCATTCACCCAATGAACTATGGTTTTTTACATTTTAATATGTCTACCCCCTTCCGCCTATGCTGTCTTGATGTTTTTATGTACATAGATGAAATAGTTTTATGTGTCAATCTAGCTGTTTATACCACTACATGATACCAAGTTAATATATATTATGTATACTTGATATTTTACTTACACACACACACACACTATGTGTGTGTGTGTTCATGGAATGACATTTACCCTCAATGTTTTTTCTTGTATGTGGTTTGGTCACTGGCATGCACTTGTTTACTTTTTCTCATGGCAAAATAAACACTCAATGGCATTCCACCCACCACCACGTCGATTAGCCTCATTTAAAGTCCCAACCTCCTTATTTTATCTCCTTGAACCAGGGATGGAGGCACATTATGTGTGCCTCATCCAAAGTCCCAAATCCCCCCCTTTTTTCATAGTGCCCACTGTCATACCCTCCACATTCCTCTCCTGTACATACCCTCCACACTCTTCTCCTGTACATACTGCTCACTGTCTTACCCTCCACACTCATCTCATGTACATACTGCTCAGTATCATATTGTCCACACTCCTCTCCTGTACATACTGCCCACATTCATAAACTCCTCTATTATACATAGTGCCGGCTGTCATACCCTCCACACTCCTCTCCTGTACATACTGCCCCCATCATACCCTCCACACTCCTCTCCTGTGCATACTGCCCACTGTCATACCCTCCACACTCCTCTCCTGTACATACTGCCCCCATCATACCCTCCACACTCCTCTCCTGTGCATACTGCCCACTGTCATACCCTCCACACTCCTCTCCTGTACATACTACCCTCTGTCATACCCCCCAGACTCCTCTGCTGTGCATACTGCCCACTGTCATACCCTTCACACTCCTCTCCTGTACATAGTGCATAGTGCCTTCTGCCATACCCTCCGCACTCCCCTCCTGTACATAATGCCCACTGTTAGACCCTCCACATTCGTCTCCCTCACCTGCACATACTTCCCACTTTTATACCGCCCATACTCCTCCCCTATGCCTCTTACCCACAAAAACAGTTCTTTAAAATTATACTGAATATCCTCAATGTTACCAGCTCTAGAATGGGCACACTTTTGTTAGTTCAACTAAAGGAAATCTTCTCAGTCCTCATATTTGTTCTGCCCCCTTATTAGTACTCCTTTAATTTTGTGATTACTACTGTGATGTATAGAGGAATAGGGGATCTCAGCTACTCTAAATACATCACTTGTAAAAAAAAAAAAAAAAAAAAAAAAAAAGTGTTGGCAACTATGCACTTAGGCACTGACCAAGGGCCACCGGGTCAGTAGGGGGCCCCATGAGAGGCTCCTGGGATCCTGTGATATTAAAGCGGAAGTAAACATCGCTAACATTACTACTTTTTAGAGGCCCTGAGGTAGGTTATGCCACAATGTACAAGTATGCACAGTATATTAGCACATTAGAGTACACTTAAATTGTCAGACTGAGCCCTCCAGTACTGCGCTGTGATCAATCCGGTGGGGCCCGGGTGCTTCCATCTTCACCCGGTCTTCCTTCTGGGTTCTGTGCCTTCGGTCACTTGCCTTGGTCGGGCTGCGTTGATGTGATTCCCACACATGCTCATGTGCATCCTCTCTCTCATCCTCCCTCCCTTACCCCTCTTTCTCTCTCTTTCTCTCTCTCATCCTCCCTCTCTCTCTTTAATTTAATTTGTTATAACAAAAAAAGGCCCCACCAAAATCCTCAGCATCAGGCCCATGATGTTCTTAATCTGGCCCTGGGTGCATCCCTTACCTAATCACCAGGGGGAGCTTGAGAGCATCGTCATGTCTATGAAGTACAATATATTACAAATATTTTAGCTAGAAGAACGATAGTCTGAACTGTGGTTGCACGGTAGTTTATGATAATTCTTTGTCAATATTAGTACTGATAAAATGGTTCTTTTGTCCATTTGTGCTCAAATGGGCACTTTGCCAAAACCTTGATCCAGAAAGGAGCACAACTGTTTGCTGTAACTGCTTTAAAGTGGTAGCTGAAGTTTGCACCCTCCCCGACTGACAATGCTGCCGTCCATTGGTGTTTCTGTTGCTCCTTCATCCAGAGTGGGGGCACTCTAATGCCTTGTACACATGATTGGAATTTCCAAAGGAAAAAGACTGACGGAATTTTTTCATCGGATATTCCGACCGTGTGTGTGTGCCCCATCTGCCTTTTTTCCGTCGGAATTTAGAAAGAGAACATGTTCTCTTTTTTTTCCGATGGAAAAAATTCCTATCGTAAATTCTGTTCATCTGTGTTGAACTCCGACAGAGGAAAAACACGCATGCTCGGAAGCATTGAACTTCATTTTTATCGGCTTGTCGTAGTGTTGTACGTCACCGCGTTCTTGGCGGTCGGAATTTGGTGTGACAGTGTGTATGCAAGACAGCTTTAACGGATCTCTCTCTCTCTCTCTCTCCCCCTCCCCCTCCCTCTGCCTCTGCCTCTCTCCTGTTTTAGTGAACTCCAAGAAACAGAATATATGGACAAAGTCCTGGTTTTGAGTTTAAATACGGATTTATAAACAGCCATTATTTTTTTATACTTCAGTAAAATGGTGTGATAGGATGTGGTTTTCTTGTTTCTAACAAGCCGCCACAAAACAAACCTATTTGCATGAATTTCTAATTCATTGCAAATAGCTTGCTGATAATTTTATCCCAAAGTCCAATAATGGTATTTATTTCACACCAATGAAATATTGTAAAATGGATACACATGAATTAATATTGTAGACATTGGAGTGTGTTTGGTCTATGTACTCTGAGGAAGAATATGTATCCTGCTGGCTCAAAATATTCTTGCCTACGAACATTAGTTTGGTTTATGAGACGTTTGGGGTTATATAGCTCAAGTGTAGCGCCCACTAGCGAGTACAGTCCATACCAAATATTTCCATTTTAGGGCTTGTTGGCCCACTTTTATTTAAAGGAAAGTTCAAACAAGGTTCTAGAAATACAAAATCAATGAGTTTTCCCCTCGCAGGGGGGGGGTTTACCAAAAACACAAAACTAGATATCCCGTCTATTGGCTCTTATTAGCAAAGAAATAGACAATCAGCCTCCTGGCTTATACATACCTCCATGCCACTCAGGCCTTCCACTTTAGACCTTTGTCTGTTTCTCACATTGTATCGCCCTTCGCACATTATATGCAGCCCTTCACTGCTTTGGCTCCCACGTGGAGCCCTCCTGACTCCTGGCAGCGACCTCAGGCTTGGGTCTCTGGCTTTCACAGTGGACACATGCACTCTCTGGCTTCTCACGTGGGTGCCTGGACTTCTCAGGAGGGTATAGCTCAGAACCATGGTCAGGTATCTACAAAAAGACCAACACACACCTGACAAATTAGTGTGTTGGCAGTTCTGAAAATCTGGACCTAGGTCTTCATCCCAGCCAGTTCTATAAGAAAGCTCCAGGTCCCAACATGGACTTTTCTAAACAATGAAGAAACTGAAAAGCCAGTTTCCTCCCACTTAAAGTGGAAGTAAACCCTCCGATCGTTTTCAGACAAGGAAACTGCCATGATGCTGCACATGTGATCAGTTATGACACCCACCATTGGATGGTTTGACAGTTTGGTTGAGAGCACAAACAATGTGACAGTTATATTCCCTGCATGTGCCTGAAATGTAACTGTTTTTTTAAACTGTTAAATCGATGGGTTTACTTCCGCTTTAAACAAAGGCCCTGGAGCCCCTAAACCTGCCTGGTTGAGAATCCTTGAGTCATCACTCTCATGGAGTACCACACTGCCACATTTAGCTTTAACAGCTGTGCAAGGGCATACATAATTGAATATGTAAAAAAGATTGCATGAAGTATCTAAAGTAAAAGCATTTTGGTTTTGGATAGGCTGAGAAAAGTGCAACCCCTCCCCAAGGGACCCTTTAACTGGGTTTTAATGCCAGAAGGCGGAATAGACTTCCCAATCACATGATCAATGTAATTGGCTGTCGGAGTCATCACATGATCAGGAGTCTGGCTCCCGATCATAAACAGAGATCAAGAGCTATCTCTGACAGCTTGGTCACTGTGGTGGGAGCATATAGTGTGGGCACTCTCAGCACAGAAACCTTAGTCCCTATGGAAACATATTTGCAGTGTGTGGGCGTTGGTGTCGTACATATGAGTTATGTGATCAGCAAGAGGTAAAAAACCCTGTGTTTCTTTTTTTTTTTTTTTTGCCCCCCTTTGCAAAGTTTTCCTTTCAGTTACTGTCCCTGTCCTGAGACACAACAGGAAAGTACATGAAATCTCTCCAATGTGAGGTAAATCACCTCTTAGTTGCCACTGGAACACATGTCCCTGATGAAAGGTTTTTCTTCAATACTTGTTCTGAGTAACAACTGTAAAGATTTAGACTTCTTATAATTTTTTGTCTCAGTGACACTGGTCATTGGGGCAAATAGTGAGAGTGAGGCCTCGTACACACGACCGATTTTCTCGGCAAGAACCAGCAAGAAACTTGCTGGCAGAGAGGTCTTGCCGAGTAAATCGGTCGTGTGTACGCTGCTATCAGGTTTCTCGTCGAGAAAACCGACAAGAAACCTCGACGAGAAAATAGAGAACCTGCTCTCTATTTTCTCGTCGAGATTCTCGTCGGCATGTTTCTCGACGAGAAAAGTGAGTGTGTGTACACTTAACTGTCCTCCCGGAAGCCCGCGCATGTTCGAAATGAATTTGACGCATGCGCGGTAGCTTCCTAGGCATACGTAGGGTATACCAAGATGGCGGCGACGGCATCGAATGTGACGAGCGCATGCTCGACGTAGTCAATGACATCACCGCGTACGCTCCTTTCAAAGAACCGCGGGTTCTTTGAAACGAGCGTGTGTACACTCGGCCGGGACAAGTTTCTTGTCCAAGAATCTCGTCGAAAAAAACGACATGTTTTTTTCAACGAGAATCTCGGCCGTGTGTACGAGGCCTCATTCTCCCCAGAGAGGAAACAGACAGCAATATAAATATGGCCAAGATTTCTGACCTTTTTCTACTCTACCCAAAACAAAAACAACTTTTGGCTTTAGATACACTTTAAATAGGCCCTCATTTTACATAGCTGGCCACATACATTATAACTGTTTGTAAAATCTTATATATGTAGCACACTGACCTTTTTCCTGCCTGGCTCACTTGCAAGTTAAGGCACACCGTGCTATATGCCCGTACCCTCCTGTTTGAAGAGGTTAAGCGGTGTTCACAAATTTTGGGTCCTGCAGCAAGTTACCTCCTTCCACTGGTTCTCTTCCCCAGTGTATAGGGACAACTCTATATTCCCCCCCCCCCCCCCCCCAAGAAGGCCAATGTCCAGAATACTTTAACTCCAACAGAGAGTTTATTTTTCCTTTGCTCCAGTAAACGGGAAATTGAAGAGAAAAGAAGAAGTTAGCAGAGTCAGAAGGCAGATTCAGGCACACACACACCTTAGTCACTCGTCGCCACTCGATCCCGAGTGGGTTTAGCTCACCCGGATAGTCCCTATGAAAGCGGCCCTAGCAGCCGGTGTGGAGCTCGAACAGTTCTGTCACCCTATCCCCTCCAGGGACGGGTTCAGGAAATCCTTTAACCTCTGTAGAATTTAGAGAACAGAACGATGCCAATGGGCATTTTACAAGATTAGCTTTGCAGAGAAAAGAATCCTTCCTTCTGACAGGTCACCAGGCCTCTCCAGAGACAGCGATCTTCCATCACTCATCTCCTCTGTGGGACCGATCCTCCCCTGGCTTCCTTTCGGTCAGCGCGGGTACCCTCACCTGGGCACCCTGGGACTCCAGTGGGCTGATTGTAGACCCAGTTAAAGGTACTGGGCCTACCTGGAACATTGCTGCCTCGGGACAAAGGTGCCCGAGACTCCTCGGCCAGTCAACGCACCCCGTGGGGCACACTACCCCCCCCCCCCCCCCCGGGACTCCTCCGGGTACTACTCTCCCCGGGCACTCCTCCCTAAACATGGCGTCTGCCCCTTATATACCCTCTCCCGGCATGCACCGCAGGCGAGGCCCCGCCCACCGCACGGCAGCCGAGAGAGGACATCCAATACCGCCAATGTGTCACCTGAAGTTCGACCCTAGGCCTAGGCAACAGTGCCACCCACAGGCCAAAGGGGAACCATACACCAGACAACACCAGAGCAGAGTCCAGCACTAAATTAGAAAGTCTGAGCCAAACTATTGCTCAGGCCATCCCCTAAATTTGGGCATAGCGACCCCCTGAAATTAGGGGTCCGCTACATATATATTTACCAATGGTTGGATATAAATTAATCAATTGCTGCCCACGCCAATTCTGACACTTCTCACATACCTGTAAAATCAGCATTTTTACTAGAGAATTACTTAGAACCTCCAAGCATTATATATTTTCTGAAAGCAAAGACCCTGAAGAAAAAAAAAAAGGTGGTTGTTGCAATTTTTTATGTCACATGATATTTCCGCTTCCAGAACGCCCACGCACATTTACTGCAGCAGAGCGGCCCGGCTGCGTGAACAAATGTACCTGTTTCCACTTTGAGGCCTGGGGCTGGCGACCTGCTCCTGCTGTGATTGGACACAGCGGGGGCCAATCAGCGGGTACGACGGCCACGGGGACCCGCCAATCGCTCACTGGAGAGGCAGAACGACCATCTGCCTATGTAAACAAGGCAGCCCACCGTTCTGTCAGAGAGGAAGAGAGAGATCTTGTGTTCCAGCTAATCAGGAACATAGATCTCTCTCTTCCTCCAGGTAAACCACCCCCCACACAGTTAGAAATCACTCCTTAGGAGCACGCTTAACCCTTTGATTGCCCCTGATGTTAACCCCTTCCATGCCAGTGTCATTTATACAGTGACAGTGTATATTTTTTAGCACTGATCCCTGTATTAGTGTCACTGGTCCCCAAAAAGTGTCACTTGGTGTCCAATTTGTCCGCCGCAATGTCGCAGTCCCGCTAAAAATCATTGATCGCCATAAAATATATATAAAAAAAAGCAAGGAAAATACTGTGCCACCACACTTAATAAATGAGCTGCTGACACTACAATTAGAAAAATTGTGTAAAGAAAGTGGTAAGGATTTAAGTGCAGCGCTAGGTAACTAGTGATATATGTAATAATGCAAACATATAAGTGACAGTGCACAATTAAATGCACATGAATTACATTGCCTGCAAAGCAAGACTAGTATGCAAAATAGTGAGACAACATATACTGTACATAAACATATTGAGAACCTAAACGTTCATTAAACTGCGTCAAGAGACACTTAGATGAGTCCAAAGTGAAAAAAAGTAATTATTCAAACGGTGCAAAATATGTGGATATTCGGACTTCCAGCCAAGGACGACCATCAGAGGTGTGTGCTCAATTCAGCAAGGAAGCAATATTCACCATCAAATGTGCTACCACCACCAGTGAAGGTAATAGGCTACTCTTGCCAAATGGTGTGGGCTACCTGCCAGCAGCAGAGAGCCAAATAAACAAAACTGATGGGCTCTTTAACATCACAGGAACCCGCATGTGGATTGTACAGCAGTGCAGATTCGACAGTCAAGCTTTCAGGGACCAACATCAAGAAAGCATAACGATCTAAGCTCAGCATATAGAGACTCATCGGCTCCACCAGTCAACAGGAAGGAGTCATGCAGGAAAAAAAGGTCACCACATAGCATAAAATCCTTGGCTAAAAATTTATTAAATAAAGTATTGCACTTACATGTGTAGCGGGGTCTCCTTTAAAGTGGTTGTAAACCCACTAACTTTTTTTTTTGCCAACCTGCAAGAGAAAGGCATAATGAGCTAGTATGACTAGCATACTAGCTCATTATGTACCACTTACCTTAGATCGGGGCCCCCGAAGCAGTCCGCGTCCCTCTGTCCAGACGCAGACATCACTGCAGCGATAGCCGGAATGTTACTTCCGGGTATCGCCGCACCAGCCAATCACAGCGCCGCTCCGGCGCTGTGATTGGCCGGAGCGGCGAAGACGTGACTCCGCGCATGCGCGCAGGAGCCGTCACATTCGGCTACGCCCAGCGATTGCTGGGAAGTAGCCGATTTTGTGAATGGGATTAACCCCATGAATGCGCCGTTGTCTATGGCGCGCATGCGCCTTAGACAGCGGCGCCTGTCTTTTTAGTAAACATCTCCTAAACCGTGTAGGTTTAGGAGATATTTCTTGCACCTACAGGTAAGCCTTAATCTAGGCTTACCTGTAGGTGCAAGTTGAAAAAGTGGGTTTACAACCACTTTAAGGCCCCTGGACTACGTTACCCAGAACCCCGTTCAACACCCAGGGTGCATTTAGCCACCGCAGAGACTCATGGGAGGGGCTATATAAGAAGAGGGCGAGGCTGAGCTCGGCCTCTTTGGACACCGCACTGCAATCAACGGGTCTTCCTGTGCGGATCTGCTGCAGTGCAGGGCCGGAAGTCAGGGCCTTACACAACTTCCAGAGAGCCTTCCACCCCACTGCGGAGCTTGGGTGGCACCTGACTTTGTCGAGTTTGGACATCAGTGGGACCGGAGACCCGGTCGTTGCGGATACTGTGTGTGGAGACACAGTAGGTGGAAGTCCCGGACTGGGATCGCGTCCGGAGTGGTGAGCGAGCACCTGCTCATTCATATAGACTATACTTTGATTCGGCCTAGAGACTGCCTTGCCCCTCCGGGTTCTATTTTACTGTCCCACAGGAGACTAGTGGCGGAACTGAGTTGAGTAGTCTCCTGTGAGGGGTTCATTCTTCTTCTCATTTTCCTACCCTTTGGATTACAAATTACCATTCCTGTTGTGCACCACCAGTCAAGTTGCATGCAAAGAAATTGTTCTTCTAGAAACTGAGTTTAGATCTGGGTCAGGCCTGATCTGTAGTTAGAACTTTGGTTGCTGCGCCATAAGGGCGCATAGTTAGAGATAGTTGTACTTGGCGGGTAACCGCCTGCGTTATATTTTCTGCTGCAGGGCTCTGCAGACA
The DNA here is from genome assembly GCA_029206835.1 of Rana muscosa. Lineage (NCBI taxonomy): Eukaryota > Metazoa > Chordata > Amphibia > Anura > Ranidae > Rana > Rana muscosa. Next base: position 366,049,564 of record CM055116.1, read on the forward strand.
TATATGTGTTATGTGTTAACCTTATGCCTTTTATCCAAAGTAAAGAAACGTTATAATTTATCTATTGCTATCAGTGTGTTGTCTTTATGCAAAGAGGTTACCCTTGCAATACAAATAGATTATGTGCATAGTGTTAGATTGTGATAAGAGAACAATCCCTAGACTAGCTGTGCCAGAGTGGGTCGAGTAGATTGCCGGGGGTTGGCGGTGCTGTACACAGGGCCCAAAACAAATCCAGCGGCTCTCTTAACTGGGGGTAGCGCTACACGTGGGGGCTCTCGAGTCCGGGATCCTGTTGCAACAAGTAACGCTCCAAAAGTACCAGCATGGACCCACTGGAAATAGAACAGTGGTGCAAGGCGGCCTACACAGATTCAGCCACGGCAGTAGTTATAGAACTCCCAGGGACCTGGCAAGAAGAAGCGGTAAAGCGGCTAGTAACGTCACTGCCCCATGAACCAGAAGGTATGGGTGATGGATGTCAGAATGGATTCCACACTGACCCACACACTGATAGCATGGATGAATGAAATCCCAGAACATTTCAAGAGTCCAAGTATAAGAGCGATGGATGATCAGACCTATAGCTTAATACATGTGCTGCCACTCATACCAGGAGGATGGGGTCAGATACCCAAACCATCATCTCCACAGGTATCCCCACCGCAGTCCCCAAAAACAGAAAACCGGAAGGCCAAAGAGAGCTCCGGGTCACCGCCTGCCACCCTCAGCGCAGAATTATGCGCAGTCCTGGGGGAGATTGTAGCCCAGTGTAAGAAGGATCCTACAGACTATCAAATGTCAGGATACAGAAAACTCAGAATATTCTCTGGTAGGAAACCTGTACTTTCGGGTGAAGAGGGGTTTGAGGAGTGGTTGGACAGTTCCACTCAGGCCTTAGAAGAATGGGAAGTCCCAGACCACAGAAAGAAGCAGAGAATTGCTGAGAGTTTAAAGGGGCCTGCTCTAGAGGCCATATGCAACCTCAAGATGAGCAAGACAGACTGTGATGCACAGGATTATCTGGACATTCTGCAGAATGTGTTCGGTGGGACAGAGAAAATCACTGAGCTCCATTTCCAGCTGGAGCACTGCTACCAAAAGACAGGAGAGAAACTGTCAGAGTTCATGAGGCGCTTGGACAAGATCCTGCATAAGATGATACTGAAGAAGGGGATCAACCCGCGGAAGGTGGATGAGGCCCGTGTTCAGCAGGTGATGAGAGGATCTCAGCCCCTGGACCCCATCGCCTTGGCGCTACGCACAAGACAGGACGGGAAGAGCCTGGAGTACACTGACTTAATCCGAGTGATCAGAGAGGAAGAAGCTATGCTGGAGGAGAAGAAGAGGAACCAACCAGTTGAGCCAGTTAACCCTCCACCGGTGATGGTCAGGACGGCCATGACCCTGGAAAGAGACTCAGAGGAAGATACCTTAAAGTCACAGATGTCCCAGGTATTGGAGATGCTGACCTCTCTGATGAAAAAGGATCCAGGGATACCAGAGAGGGAGAGGGAAGGACCAAGGAAGGAACTGTTCCCAAACACCTCAGCGCCCGCATCTTTACAAGATTGGGGGGACATGACTTGTTTCAATTGTGGAGGGGTTGGCCATGCTGCCGAAGTGTGTTCCAGTCCCAAGAAAAAAAAACTGAATAACCGCAAGCCGGCGGAAAAATTCAGAGGGCCCCGGTGAAGGAGTCAACCGGGTGCCCATCATCTCCAGTGAGCTCCAAACTGAATGAGAAGCACAGGAAAAGAGTGGACATGACCCCTCAGAAGAAGCACAAGGTTCCTCAGTGGGAACACACAAAAAGAGAAAAAGAGAATAATGTCCTTCAGCGGGTAGTTACACCCATTAAAAGGAGGGAGATCAATGCATACCAGGCCCAAGAGGGACTTAGGTCCAAAGAGAAAAGAAAGAAAGAAAGTCCAAAAGGGAAACGCAAAGATCCAAGGAAAGAGACCCCTTCGAAGTGATATCCAGAGAAGCTGGTAGGCCCCTCCCCGATAGTACCTGTCCAAGTGGAGGGAGTCTACACAAGAGCCATATTGGATACTGGGGCACAAGTGACCCTGTTGTACCGGGACTTTTATGACAAGCATCTAAGTCACCTACCCATCCAGAAGATTGAAGAGCTGGAGATATGGGGGATTGGGACAGAGAGTTTCCCTTATGATGGCTATCTGCCTATAAAACTGACTTTTGACCCGTCCATAGCCGGGGAGGCCCAAGTGTTCGATACTTTAGCTGTGGTATGCCCCCGACCGCCTGGAGCTAACAAGAGTTCCCTAATAATAGGGACCAACACGGATTTGGTCCGAAGACTCTTGGCCCCACTAACAAAAGGAAAAGACCCCACAGCCACTGGGATCCACCCAATGTTGAAGACAGCCTACCAGCGACTGATCTTGGAACAGAAGGCCCCAGAAGAGGGGGTGGGGAAGGTCTGGAGGCTGGGAAGAAGAGGGATAGTGCTGCAGCCCGGTGAAGTCGCCTGTTTAAAAGCCACGGTGAAACTCACTTGGGAGCAGCCTGGGCCCTTTGTTATGCTGGAACCTGACCCAAGGGGAGAACCCTCTGGCTTAGAAGTAGTCCCAGAAGTGGTCCCATTGAGGGCCCTGAAGAAGGCCCACTGTAAAGTACCTGTGAGTGTCAGGAATACTACGGATGGCATCATGAAATCCCAGGCAGGATGTTGCTGGGCCAGGTGAGCCCTGCTACCCCAGTTGCTTTGTCGGATGTGGAGAAGACAGATGGAGAAGGGACTAAGTGGGAGAAACTTTCCATGGAGAACCCAAACCTGCCCAGGGCTTGGAAAGAGAGAGCCAAGGCCCAGTTGACCAGGTGGGAAAAGATCTTCTCCCAAGATGAGTTCGATGTGGGGTGTGCAAGGAGTGCCACCCATCGAATCTGCCTCCAGGAAGACAAGCCCTTCAGGGAGAGAGTCAGGCAAGTTCCGTTAGCAGACCTCGAGGACTTGAGGGAACAGCTCGCCGAGCTCAAGCGAACCGGTGTGATCCGAGAGTCTAGAAGTCCCTATGCCTCCCCGATAGTGGTGGTCAGAAAGAAGAATGGATCATTGAGGCTGTGCATAGACTACAGGACCCTCAACAGGAGAACCATACCCGACCAATACACCACTCCGAGGATAGAGGATGCCCTACAGAGCTTGTCTGGAGCCAAGTGGTTCAGTGTTATGGACCTCAAGAGCGGGTACTATCAAATCCCTATGCATCCGGAAGACAAAGAGAAGATAGCTTTCATAACCCCTGTGGGGTTCTTTGAATTTGACCGGATGCCTCAAGGTCTGTCTGGAGCCCCAGCCACCTTCCAACGTCTCATGGAGAAGACTGTAGGAGATATGAACCTCATCGAAGTCCTTGTATACTTAGATGACATCATTGTCTTTGGGAGAACCTTGGAAGAGCATGAAGAAAGGCTGGAGAAAGTTTTGAGAAGACTCAGTGAAGAGGGACTTAAGCTCTCACCTGAAAAATGCCAGTTCTATCAGTCATCAGTCATCTATCTGGGACACATAGTGTCTGAGGATGGGGTAGCCACAGACCCCGAGAAGTTGGAGGCAGTCACCTCCTGGCCAAGGCCCACCACCGTGACAGAACTCAGATCCTTCTTGGGGTTCTGCTCTTATTATAGGAGGTTCGTGGAAGGGTTTGCTCGGATAGCCAGGCCTCTGAATGAGCTGCTCAAGACGGAGGGGGAAGAGGATGACTCGGGCCCCAGAAAGCCAGGGGTGTCAGTCAGGGACCAGTGGAACGAGAAGTGCGAAGATGCCTTCCAGATGTTGAAGAGAAACCTAACCACTGCCCCTGTCATGGCCTACGCAGACCCAAAGAAGCCTTATGAACTTCACGTAGATGCCAGTCATGATGGTCTGGGAGGAGTGCTCTACCAGGAGCATGAAGGGCAACTGAGACCCGTTGCATATGTGAGCAGGAGTTTGACTCCCTCTGAAAAGAACTACCCCACCCATAAGTTGGAATTCCTGGCCCTTAAGTGGGCGGTAGTTGACAAACTCAGAGACTATCTGTATGGGGCAGAATTCACCGTGAAAACCGATAACAACCCCCTCACCTATCTTTTCACCACAGCAAAGCTGGATGCCACTGGACATAGATGGCTGGCGGCACTGTCTGCCTTTAATTTTAGCCTAAAATACAGGCCTGGAGCTGGAAATCGAGATGCAGACGCCTTGTCTAGAAGATCTCATATCCCCACCAGCAGTGCAGAAGATTGGACCCAAGTGGCACCCGACGGGGTGCGGGCCCTCTGTCAGGGGGCTGAACTCCAAGCCAGTGGCAGCTCAAGAGCAGAAGAGATAGGGGTTACCATAGTAGGAGTTCCCAAGCAATACTGTGGGGTAACCCAGCTGGGGGAAGATAACTTGCCAAGACTGTCAAAGAAGGAGTTGAGGTGTGACCAACTGGAAGACCCCATGGGCAGATTGGTTCTAGAGGCCCTGGAGAATCAGGATCCAAATAGACTCCTGCGTCACCCTTCAAAGGAAGCTCGCCTGTTGAGGAAGGAGTGGGACAGGTTGCAGGTGCATCAGGGAGTGGTCTACCGAAGGGGCCCCTCTGATGACCTGGAAGACAAATGGCAGTTATTCCTGCCCGAGAAACACAGAGAGACTGTCTTGGTTGCTCTGCACAACAACCATGGCCACCTAGGGGGGGAAAGGCCCTTCCAACTCGTTAGGAATCGTTTCTATTGGCCTTGCATGAAGGCCGAAGTTGAAGAATACTGCCACTCATGTGCACGATGCATCCAGAGAAAGACTTTACCGCATCAAGCTGCCCCAATGGGCCACCTGCAAAGTCAAAGCCCACTGGATCTGGTATGCATTGATTTTCTCTGCCCCAAACCCGATTTGAATGGACTAGGGAATGTTCTGGTAGTAACCGACCATTTCACCCGGTATGCCCAGGCCTTCCCAACCAAAGACCAGAAGGCTTCCACTGTAGCCAAAGTACTTATGGAGAAATACTTTGTACATTATGGGCTACCACAACGGCTTCACTCAGATCAGGGAAGGGATTTTGAAAGTCGGCTGATCCGGAAACTCCTGGATTCCTTGGGGATCAAGAAGACACGAACTATCCCCTATTATCCACAAGGTGATGCTCAGCCGGAGAGGTTCAACCGTACCCTGCTCAACATGCTGGGGACCTTAAGCAGTGAAAAGAAGCAGCATTGGAGTAACCACATAGCGGCAGTTGTGCATGCATACAACAGCACCACCAGTGACGCTACAGGGTACTCACCCTATCGACTTATGTTCGGAAGAGAAGCAAGACTATCGGTAGATCTGGCCTTTGGCACCTCCATAGACCATTGTTCTGCCACTTCCCACAAAGGATATGTTGATAGACTCAGACACAATTTGAAGTTGGCCTATGAACAGGCCCAGGCAGCCTCAGAACAAAGGGGGGCCCACAACAAGAAAAGCTTTGATCTAAAAGTTCGGATTCAAGATTTACAACCAGGAGATAGAGTGTTGCTACGGAACTTTGGGGTCCCTGGAAAACACAAGCTTGCAGACAGATGGAGACCTGAACCCTATGTTATTTGCAAGAGATTACCGGGCCTAGCCGTTTACAGACTTAAGCCAGAAGGGAAGGTGGGGCCCTTAAAGACCTGGCATCGGAACCACCTACTCCCGCTAGCTGAAGCAGTTAGGATACCCCCTGCGAGGGATTTCCCTGAGCCAACTTCCATCCTGGATACTACCAGACCAAACACTCGGTCCCAGACCCCTCGGATGGGGGAGACAGAGACCTCGGAGCTAAGTGAAGATGAGGGAGAAGAACTTGATCGGCTTTGGCCTTCCCAGGCCCCAGAAACTTCTGCTATTGATCTTCCACCTGAAGAAGACACCATAGACAGAACACTGAATGCAGAAGCTACTGAGTTCATCCCGTCCAGCCCTTTGTCGGATTCTTGGGAAAATGCCTGTGACATACTCCCCGAAGAGGATTCAAGAGATTCCATGTACCTCCCTGCTCCGGAGTCAAGTGTTCCCGAACCAATAGAAACTCCCGAGTCGGTTCCAGAAGAGGAACCTGTTCCAGCCTCCCAGAAAACCCAAGAGGACAAAGGATACGAAGGGCCATAAAGCCTCCCAGAAGATTAACTTACCCACAGATAGGGAGGAGCTCGGAAGACACTGTGGTTACTGTCAGGAGGAGTATGGAAGACCCTAATCCCTCCACTGTTCATTTGGTGGGGGGGCAACCCCAACTCACTCTCTGGCACAGTTAGGCAGGACACTAATGATAGTGTGACCTGTGGGCAGGGGAGTTCACCTTCTTATTTTTGGTGGGAATTTCCTCTGCCAACATCATACGCAACTTTGGTTGATGTTGTGCGTACTATAATTTGATGTTATCTTTGGGGGACCAAAGAGTTTAAGTGGGGGGAATGTGTAGCGGGGTCTCCTTTAAGGCCCCTGGACTACGTTACCCAGAACCCCGTTCAACACCCAGGGTGCATTTAGCCACCGCAGAGACTCATGGGAGGGGCTATATAAGAAGAGGGCGAGGCTGAGCTCGGCCTCTTTGGACACCGCGCTGCAATCAACAGGTCTTCCTGTGCGGATCTGCTGCAGTGCAGGGCCAGAAGCCAGGGCCTTGCACAGCTTCCAGAGAGCCTTCCACCCCACTGCGGAGCTTGGGTGGCACCTGACTTCGTCGAGTTTGGACATCAGTGGGACCGGAGACCCGGTTGTTGCGGATACTGTGTGTGGAGACACAGTAGGTGGAAGTCCCGGACTGGGATCGCGTCCGGAGTGGTGAGCGAGCACCTGCTCATTCATATAGACTATACTTTGATTCGGCCTAGAGATTGCCTTGTCCCTCCGGGTTCTATTTTACTGTCCCACAGGAGACTAGTGGCGGAACTGAGTTGAGTAGTCTCCTGTGAGGGGTTCATTCTTCTTCTCATTTTCCTACCCTTTGGATTACAAATTACCATTCCTGTTGTGCACTACCAGTCAAGTTGCATGCAAAGAAATTGTTCTTCTAGAAACTGAGTTTATATCTGGGTCAGGCCTGATCTGTAGTTAGAACTTTGGTTGCTGCGCCATAAGGGCGAATAGTTAGAGATAGCTGTACTTGGTGGGTAACCGCCTGCGTTATATTTTCTGCTGCAGGGCTCTGCAGACATATATGTGTTATGTGTTAACCTTATGCCTTTTATCCAAAGTAAAGAAACGTTATAATTTATCTGTTGCTATCAGTGTGTTGTCTTTATGCAAAGAGGTTACCCTTGCAATACAAATAGATTATGTGCATAGACTGTTAGATTGTGATAAGAGAACAATCCCTAGACTAGCTGTGCCAGAGTGGGTCGAGTAGATTGCCGGGGGTTGGCCGTGCTGTACACAGGGCCCGAAACAAATCCAGCGTCTCTCTTAACTGGGGGTAGCGCTACACATGAATGTGGATAAAAACAGGCCTTTGTATAATGTGATCACAAGGAGAAGAATGCAGTGTTGTGGGACATACTGCGCTGGCTCCACAACATAATTGTTAGCAAATCTAAAATTAAAATTAAAATGTACAGAGATTGCATAATTCAGATGTGTATGACCACTTTAAAAGGACATAAAAAACAGATAGGTGTATCTGTGCTAAATTTGGTGCTTGTTGAAGGAAATTCCCCATATTTTGAACATTGCAGAGTTTTGCTTTGTTTCCAGCCCTCATAATCATCAGAGAGCAGGTGAGTTTCATGATAAAGACATATCTTGTACATTGATGAATGTAAAGGATGCACGTGTGCCTTACTACAAGCTGAAAGAAGTGCTTTGGGGAATGCACACGACAAATAACTTGTGAGTCATTGCACGCGCTGAATATTTGTCACTGAATGCCTAAGTAATCCACTTTCCTTTTTGTACAGGGGACCTGTGTGGGTGGACTTATTACCAGAAATCTCCCCTTACACAGACAGAGAATTTACAGAAATGATGAGCTAGAGGAAACATTTCAGCTGAACACAGGACAATTGTTCTTTCACTGAGTGTTATCTCAGGAGAGGTTTTCAACCCCAAAAAATGACCAGTTTAAAGGTTCTTATTACCTATTACTAGTACATACAGTATGTAAAAAATTCTGGAATTGCAGTTTTTTTAGACTTATAATCAGTCTGATTTTATTCACATTTCTTGACTAGTTGTATATGTAGCGGGTGGTTACATTTAGGGGGAAGCATCTGAGTGATAGCCAGGCTCAGATGTACCAATTGTTAGGTCTCATTGACCATTTCTATCCCTGGGAGATAGTACTGGTGTTTAAGTTCACTGGGGCCTATAGATGGTGCTGTTGCCGTGGGTCCCGGGTTGAACTGCAGTACGAGGTTGTGTCCTTTTTGTGCCCTCTCGGCAGCAGTACGGCGGGGCGGGGAACCTGCTGTGCCTGTCGGGAGAGGATATAAAAGGGGGCGGCCATCTTCCAGAGGGATCGTTGGTTCCGCGCTCAGGCACCTTAAGCCTGGGTGCGGGTGTGTCGCCTCCGGGTGCCCGAGGCCCGGAGGCCTGTCGGGTGGTCTCTAGGTGCTCTAGGCCCAGAGACGGAGCTGCTGTTCCATCTCAGACACCTTCAGTCTGGGGTGAGGTACTTCGAGAGAGGCCTGGGGCCCAGTACCTTCGACTGGGTCCCACAAGGGATCGAGGGCTCCTAGGGTGCCCCCTGGAAGTGGGTGCCCGAATCTAGGACGAGGAGGCCAGGGAGGTGACCCTTCCCGAAGACCCAGCGCGGTATCGCTGGTGACGGTGGGGCCTCTGGTAACTCTCCGGATGGATGTCCTTTCCCTAACAGGGGTCAAAACTTTTAGAAGGTAATCCACGTTCTCATAGTCTGTGGCAGAGACCCATCGTGAATCCGGTCAGTGGCAGAGACCCAACAATCGGGCCTGTGGCAGGGGCCCTATTCACCTGGTCTGTGGCAGAGACCCCTCATGGTCGGTGGTAGCGACCGTGCGCCAAGCCTGTTAGTGCTATTCAGAACAGGAGAAACCTAAATTTAAGTTTGTGCCTGGACCTCCTCCCACCTTATCTGACCCGTGTTTGTCTCAACCCGTCTGCTCTAAAAGAGACTGTTTATTGTGCAAGAAGGAATAAACAAGTGTTGGACCTTTCAGTTGGTGTGGACAGTTGCTTACTGGGGGAAAGTTAAAGACTTGTTCTGATTACTGCAGAAACAAGGTCAGCACTGAAGGCCTTTTTACACCAGTCGCAAGCAGGCCCGAGAAACTAACACCGCTCAACCTCCCTATTCAGGAGGGTACGGGCTTGAGGTGCGGTGTGCCTCATTATTTTCCTGCGGAGGAGCCAAGCAGAAGAAAAGCAGGTAAAGTCTGGGGTTGGTGCGCTACATATATAATGTACAACTTATTATATTGCTCAGTGAAATGTCAGGAGCTCTTCATCTCTTAAAACCTATTCTGGTGCCTCAACACTGTCAATCAAATTACATTTTAAAGTGGATCTAGCAACCAAATGCAAGGTCCGCTTGTTAAATAATGGCATACCAAATCAACCATGCGCCTCAATCTCAAAACACCACAATATACCTTTAAAAATAACATATATATATTTACCTTGTACCCAGTTTCCACTATGGCACCTAAGCAAAGATGAAGTAGAGTAGGGTAGGGTAGGAGAAGAACCAAAACGGTACTAAATGACCTAAATACTCACCTCCAATTCATGTGACATCCAACATTTTCTCCACAGCTTCTTCCGGGTGTGGGGACTTTGTCAATCTTAATTGGCCAGAGCAGGCTGATGTAACTTCAACTCCTATACATGTGCACAGGAGTTAAAGAGTAGCTCCAGTCATTATTGTAAAAACTAAAAGTCAGCAGCTACAAAAACTGTAACTGCTGATTTTTAATAAACAGACACTCACCTGTCCCAGGATCCAGCCTTGTGCTCAGCCAAGCTCTTTCTCCACCTGTCTTTGGTCCCCAGTGCCAGAGTCTTAACTGTGGGCACCCAGCTGTGACAGGTCTTCTGGGACCTGTGACCAGTCCCAAAAGACTGGGGAGGGATGGGGAGAGGAGAACTTTTGCTCAGATCACCCAGATGATCCAAATGGAAGTGGGAGCGGGAACCTGTCAAATCAGGTACCCATTCCTCACCCCCCCTAAAAAAATAATTATATATATATATATGTATATGATTTCTGAAAGATGATCGGTTAGGGGGCTTAAAGTGCAACTTCCCCTTTTGGGTGAAGCTCTGTTTTTATTCATCCCAGCACCCGGTATATGCCGAAACTGTACACTGAGCTGGCATGCACATATATTCAATAGTTTTACAGACAAAACATGTTTTTAATCCTTCCCATCACTGTCTAAAAATTAAAAAAAAACAAGTTTTGTCTGGAGTTAGAAATATTTCAAAGGGTTTGTCCAGGAATTACCAAAATTTACCCCCAAACCTCTTTCTCCTCCTCTAGAACATGTCTAAGTATTCTGTCACGCTTACTCCTAGCACAGGTGGTCAGACACTATAGCTAGATTCTGTGTTCCTAATCTTCACCTATAGCAGCACCCTTCCCCATAAGACAAGCAGGCCTACTGGTACTTGGTTGCCCCCAGGACTTATACACAATGCTATAGGGCCTGGCCACCATGACGGAGCAGGCACAAACTGAGCAAAGCAAATAGGTACTTTCGGTTGGCAGACAGGCAGAGTGGTTCAATGATAGTTTGGGTACAAGGCAGGCAAGGTTCAGAATAGTCGGGGTCAATCCATAGTCAAAAGGCAGGCAGAGTTCAGAGAATAGTCAATATCCGATCTGAGGTTGTCAGCAAGGGAATCCAATCTAGCAGAGCAGGGAAGACAAACAGGGAGCTTTGGAACATGTATTACACACTCCAAGCTTGGCTGGCTTATATCAAATCAGGTTTGGGCTCCACCAAGATATTGGCCACATTAATCATCTTGCAGGTGGACAGACAAGGAGAATGCCGCAGCCAAAACCAGGATGCGGGAATGAGAAGCAGGAGCACTAGACGCTCCTGACACATTCAGTGCTTTTCTTTTACATCGTTCCTGTAGTAAGAAACATCTTTCATTGCCCCTTGTGTCTTGATCACCAGGCAGGGGTGGCTAATGAGAGGTCATTACCTACTGATGTAGCCCCCCCCCCCCCAGAACTACATCTTCCAAGAGCCTTTTACTTACACAAAATGTATTGACAATCACTTGGGAGTCAAATCAGCAGGAGGGATAGAGAGGGTAAATTGAGTTCTGTAGTCCAGTAAGCAGGGCTGACTACGCTGGTTAAGTTAGGTTAGGTCAGGTCAGGTCAGTGCATAATAGGCACAGTGCTGTCAGCCCAAACAGGAGGTTAGGAGCACAATGGATTTCTAGAAGATCTGCAAGATAGGATAACCATACAAGTTATAGTGGGAAGGGATTAAAGCAATAAAAAAAGCCCTCACCCTAATTAGTGCATAGCACATCAAGGTCTTCCTAAAACAGAAGGTATTCACATGTCTCATTCCTTCAGATTCCAGAAATAATGGTATTATTCTTCATTTTAGGACAGTAGGAGGGGCTGTGCAAATCATTGCTTTTCACCCTTCTAGCCAATTGCAAATCCAAAACTGCTGGTGTATAGTGCACTTTTACCCCCTTCCTGCCCAGGCCAATTTTCACCGCTGTCGCATTTTGAATGACAATTGCACGGCCATTCAACACTGTACCCATATGAAATTTTTATCATTTTTTTTCACGCAAATAGAGCTTTCTTTTGATGGTATTTAATCGCCACTGGGTATTTTTATTTTTTGCAAACTAAATTAAAAAGACCGAAAATGTAGAAAACAAAAACACGTTTTTCATCGTTTCTGTTATAAAATTTAAAAAAATTATTTATTTATTTTATACAATTTTGCAAATGAATTATCTATCTTCATAAATTTGGGCCAAAATGTATTCTGCAAATTTTTTTGGGGTGAAAATAACCCAAATCAGTGTATATTATTTAGTCTGTAGGAAAGTTACAAACTATGTCCACAAACTAGTGTATATACCTGAAAACTGAAAATGTATTATCAAATACCGTAATTTTCCTTTCCTGATAGACTCCATGGCAGACTACGTGTGGGTTAACCCCACCTCCTCTCCAATGCTATAGGACCCCATATCCATTAGTTTGAGGTTACCGTTATGGACTGTGTTCTGTAACTAGCCGACTCTTAGATCAACTCTTATAATCATGGGTGGGAACTCTGTCTGCCATGGAGTCTATCAGGAAAGGAAAATTACGGTAAGTATTTAATAATAAATTTTCCGATTTCCTGACAGACTCCATGGCAGACTACGTGTGGGAAATAACTAGCCAGGCTACACGGGAGGGTATGCTGAATAAAAAAAATGTAATCTGTCCCGTCAACCGACAGGATTCTCAAACCAAAGTTTACAGAGGAAAGGGAAGCAGGCTCTATACAATAATGTGACATGAAAGTATTGATCGAGGTCCACGATGCTGCTTTGCATATGACGTCAGGAGCAGGGATGAGCCGAACACCCCCCTGTTCGGTTCGCACCAGAACCTGCGAACAGACAAAATGTTCGTGTAAACTTTAGAACCCTATTAAATACAATGGACTCGAACGTTCGAAATCTAAAGTGTTAATTATAAAGGCTAATATGCAAGTTATTGTCCTAAAAAGTGTTTGGGGACCCGGGTCCTGCCCCAGGGGACATGTATCAATGCAAAAAGAAGTTTTAAAAACGGCCGTTTTTTCGGGAGCAGTGATTTTAATAATGCTTAAAATGAAAAAATAAAAGTGAAATATTCCTTTAAATTTCGTACCTGGGGGGTGTGTATGATATGCATGTGAAGTGGCGCATGTTTCCCGTGCTTAGAACTGTCCCTGCAAAAAATGTCATTTTTGAAAGAAAAAAATGCATTTAAAACTGACTCGCGGCTATTAATGAATTGTCGGCTCCCGGCAATACATACAAAAGTCATTGATAAAAAAAAAAAAAAAAGCGTGGGGGTTCCCCAGAATTCAATTACCAGGCCCTTCAGGTCTGGAATGGATATTAAGGGGAACCCCGCCGCAAATTTTAAAAAAAATTGACGTGGGGTTCCCCCAAATATCCATTCCAGGCCCTTCAGATCTGGCATGGATTTTAAGGGGAACTCCACCCCAAATTTAAAAAAAAAATGGCGTGGAGTCCCCCTAAAAATCCATACCAGACCCCTTATCCGAGCACGCAACCTGGCCGGCCGCAGGGGAAAAGGGGGGGACGAGAGAGCGGCCCCCCCTCCCTCCTGAACCGTACCAAGCCACATGCCCTCAACATGGGGAGGATGTCCCCATGTTGATGGGGACAAGGGCCTCATCCCCACAACCCTTGCCCGGTGGTTGTGGGGGTCTGCGGGCGGGGGGCTTATCGGAATCTGGAAGACCCCTTTAACAAAGGGGACCCCCAGATCCCGGCCCCCCTCCTATGTGAATTGGTAAGGGGTACATTGTACCCCTACCATTTCACAAAGAAAGCGTAAAAAAATGTTTAAAAAAACACACAAACACCTTGAAAAAGTCCTTTATTTAAATAAATAAATAAATAAACATTCCAGCGGTGAAATCCAGTGTCCCGCGGCGATCCCGATGTCCAGCGCTGTCCTTCATTGGTTGTGCCTGAGCGGACCTGATGGGGAACTCCCTCTCAGTATTTTAAATGTATAGACCCGCCCCTTCTAAAGTTCCCCATCAGGTCCGCTCAGCGGACGAGATGCAGAACATGAGAAGGGGCGGGTCTATACATGTATTACCAAAGTGAGAGCAGTTCCCCATCAGGTCCGCCCCCTCGGTATGTCGGACCCGGCTACGTCATTGGCTTGAGCGGGGAACTTCCTTCACTATGTAAATTTAAATTACACAGTGAAGGAAGTTCCCCGCTCAAGCCAATGACGTAGGCGGGTCCGACATACCGAGGGGGCGGACCTGATGGGGAACTGCTCTCACTTTGGTAATACATGTATAGACCCGCCCCTTCTCATGTTCCGCATCTGGTCCGCTGAGCGGACCTGATGGGGAACTTTAGAAGGGGCGGGTCTATACATTTAAAATACTGAGAGGGAGTTCCCCATCAGGTCCGCTCAGGCACAACCAATGAAGGACAGCGCTGGACATCGGGATCGCCGCGGGACACTGGATTTCACCGCTGGAATGGTTTTTTTTTTTTTTTTAAATAAAGGACTTTTTCAAGGTGTTTGTGTGTTTTTTTAAACATTTTTTTACGCTTTCTTTGTGAAATGGTAGGGGTACAATGTACCCCTTACCAATTCACATAGGGGGGGGGCCGGGATCTGAGGGTCCTCTTTGTTAAAGGGGTCTTCCAGATTCCGATAAGCCCCCCGCCCGCAGACCCCCACAACCACCGGGCAAGGGTTGTGGGGATGAGGCCCTTGTCCCCATCAACATGGGGACATCCTCCCCATGTTGAGGGCATGTGGCTTGGTACGGTTCAGGAGGGAGGGGGGCCGCTCTCTCGTCCCCCCCTTTTCCCCTGCGGCCGGCCAGGTTGCGTGCTCGGATAAGGGGTCTGGTATGGATTTTTAGGGGGACTCCACGCCATTTTTTTTTAAATTTGGGGTGGAGTTCCCCTTAAAATCCATGCCAGATCTGAAGGGCCTGGAATGGATATTTGGGGGAACCCCACGTCAATTTTTTTTTAAATTTGCAGCGGGGTTCCCCTTAATATCCATTCCAGACCTGAAGGGCCTGGTAATTGAATTCTGGGGAACCCCCACGCTTTTTTTTTTTTTTTTATCAATGACTTTTGTATGTATTGCCGGGAGCCGACAATTCATTAATAGCCGCGAGTCAGTTTTAAATGCATTTTTTTCTTTCAAAAATGACATTTTTTGCAGGGACAGTTCTAAGCACGGGAAACATGCGCCACTTCACATGCATATCATACACACCCCCCAGGTACGAAATTTAAAGGAATATTTCACTTTTATTTTTTCATTTTAAGCATTATTAAAATCACTGCTCCCGAAAAAACGGCCGTTTTTAAAACTTCTTTTTGCATTGATACATGTCCCCTGGGGCAGGACCCGGGTCCCCAAACACTTTTTAGGACAATAACTTGCATATAAGCCTTTATAATTAACACTTTAGATTTCTCCCATAGATTTTTCGAATTTGCCACGAACACCCCAATTTGTTCGCTGTTCGGCGAACGGGCGAACAGGCAATGTTCGAGTCGAACATGAGTTCGACTCGAACTCGAAGCTCATCCCTAGTCAGGAGCCACGTGTCGAGCTGCCGCCCATGAGGCTGCCATGCCTCTAGTGGAATGCGCTGTCACTGCCTCTGGAGGAGCCAAGCCCTTTGCCCTGTAGGTCTGTTGAATGGATTGGACGATCCATGCCGCTATTGTTCTAGAAGAAGCACGTTTTCCCCTGTTACTGCCGGAGTGTAATATGAACAGATGAGTGGAACGTCTGAAAGATTAAGTAACTCGTAGGTATTCCTTCAGTATTTCGCCCACATCCAGGGGATGAACCTCTGTGGACTCCAGGGATTTGAATGTGGGAAGCACTATTTCCTGGTTTTCGTGAAACACCGAAGTGACTTTCGGTTTAGAGCGGAGCATAGGGATGAGGACCACTCGGTCCGGAAAGAACGTCAGAAAGGGTTCCTGACAACCCAGAAAACTGATCTCAGAAACTCTTTTGGCCGAGGTGATGGCCACTAGGAAAGACAGTTTTGTCGACAAGTCCTTAATAGAAAGAGGAGTAAGATCCGTGTTACTGAGGGCAGAAAGTGAGTCAAGAACAAGGGGAAGATCCCATTTGGGGAACCTTGGTTTCCTTTGAGACCTGAGTCTCGATGCCCCACGAAAGAACTGCCGTATTAGTGGGTGAACTGCCCATGATGTTCCGGAGAAGGCTGACAAAGCTGAGACTTGAACCCTAAGGAAGCTTATAGATAAAGAAAGATCTAGGCCGGACTGGAGGAAGCTGAGGATATCTTGGATTCCAGGGCCTCTACATGATTTGCCTGCAGAGGTAGAGAAGTTAACAAACTTGGCCCATATTCTGCTATAGACTCTGTTTGTACTTGGCTTTCTTGAACTCATGAGGGTGGAAATTACTCTTGAAGCGCACCCGAGAGACTCTAGCCTCTCCCTCTCAAGAACCAGACCATCAGTCTCAGTATCGCTGAACAAGGGTGCAGGGTCGCCCCCTGAGAAAGAAGGTCCGACCTGAGAGGGAGAGGCAGCGGATCCCGAAAGCTCATCTGGTTCAGGAGGGGAAACCATGGGCTGCTCGACCAGTAAGGTGCTATCGTCAACCACCTCGACTGCTTCCATCTGGAGCCTCTGTAGAAATTTGAGGATGATCGGGAGTCGAGGGAAGGCACATGCCCTGTTGAAGTTCCACTGGTCCGTCAGTGCATCCACACCGAAGGCTTGGCTGCACCAGCCTCAAGTATAGTACTTCCTGATTTTGAAGTTGCAGGGGGATGCAAACAGATCCACTTCGGGATCGACTCCCAGAGATAGGATCCACTCGAACGTCTGCGCATGCAGGGACCATTCGTTGTTGTCCAACTGCCTGCGGGACAGGAAATCTGTTTGGATGTTCTGAGACCCGGGAATGAAGGCTGCTGAGATATTGATCAGATTCTTCTGGGCCCAAGACATGATGGGTTCGACTTCCTGTAGCAGGGTTAAACTACAGGTAGTCGAACGTAGGATACTGCTGTGGTGTTGTCCATTTTCAGTAATACAGACTTCCCTTTCAGGAGGTGAGAGAAGGACCGAAGGGCATACCATGCTGCTCGAAGTTCCAGAATGTTCGATCCTGGATTGTGGAGACGGGCATCCCATTTGCCCTGTGCAAGTTCTGACCCGCAGTGAGCTTCCCAACCAGTATTGCTGGCGTCGGACGTGACAATCACCCAATGAATGGGAGCAAGAGAGTGGCATATGAGCAGGTTTTTGCGTTAAAGCCACCAAAAGAGACTGTTCCTCATTGACGGAGTTACATGAATTAACTGATTGATGTCCCCTGACCTCCATTGCTCAAGAAGCCCTGCTTGAAAGGGACGTAGCCTTCACATTGCCCACTTGACCATGGGGGTCGTGGCAACCATCGTGCCAACAATCTTTAGGCACTGCGAGGCCCTTAGGCGTGAGGAGCCTAGGGCTAGGGAGATTCTTTCCCGAATGACCGGGATTTTCTCCTCTGGAAGGGAGATGGTATTCTCTACAGTATTGAACTGGGCTCCTAGATAAACCAGGCACTGCACTGCCTCTAAATGGCTTTTCTCCAAGTTTAGGAGCCATCCGAACTCGGTCAGGGTGGAAGTAACTTGTTCCCTGTGAGCTAGTAACTGCTGCTTGTCCTGGGATAGTAACAGAGGTTACTATCGAGGTAATGGTAAAGTCGTACCCCTCGGGTTCTGATAAGGGACACTACAGCCAGAAGGACTTTTGAAAAAACTTGTGGAGAAGTTGTCAGTCCGAACGGAAGGCATGAGAACTGGAGGTGCTCTTGTCCAACCTGGAAGTGGAGATATTTGCGGAATCCCTCTGCCACTGGTACATGGAAATAAGCATCCTTTAAGTCGATCGAAATTAACCAGTCGCCTGGTTGAGCGATTTTCTGGATGGTAGAGAGGGTTTCCATTTTGAACTTTTCGTGTTTTATGAATTTGTTTAAAAAGATTAGATCTATCACCGGACGCCAAGAACCATTGTTTTTCTGGACTACACCCCTGGAATTCTTTGTTTTTCGGGACAGGCACCACCGCTCCTTGATCTTTCAGTGAGCCTACATATGACAGCAGAACTTGTCTCTTGACTTCTGACCATGGCAGTAAGGTGGGGATTGATCTGCAGGGAGGAATACTGGTGAAGGACCATGTGTGGCTTGTGGAGACCGTCTTGACCGTCCAGTAGTCCGAGATCAAGGCCGCCCAGACATGCCGGAAGAGAAGCAGGCGAGCCCCTACCCGACCCGGGGCAGGCCCAATCTCAAAAAGACTTAGCTGGTTCACGACCACCGGGCGCCTGTCTTTTGGCAGACTTCTGAAAAGGTGTCTGTCCTCTGCTCCAGTTTTTCCTGAAATCCCATCCGGGCCTGTAGGAGCGTGCTTCCCTAGAGCGCTCGGTACTTCGTCTACGCTGGGGCTTCCTCTGATTGAACAGGTGCCTGTCCTGGGGAAGGAAACCCGATTTCCCACCTGTGGCCTTAGATATAGCACTGTCAAGCATGTTACCAAATAAAGAAGGCCCCTCAAAGGGGATTTTACACCAGGCCTGCTTGAACACTGGATCTGCAAGCCAGGGGCGCAACCATAAGGCCCGTTTGGCCGCAACCGAGGACAGCATAGATCGGGCCAACAAGCGAATGAGGTCGATCGAGGCCTTCCCCAAAAAGGCGACTGCCAGATTCAGTTCTTGAACTGCTGAGCATTGTGCCAGCTCCTCTGAAACTCCTTTCAGAACAGAATCCACATTTTCTATCCAAGCTTCCATAGCCTTAGATGTAACTGCAAGAGCCAAGGCTGATTTGCAGGCCATTCCGGCCAAACCATAGATTCTTTTGAGGTCTTGATCTATTTTGCGCTCAAGGCCGTCCTTGAAGGATACTGTATCCTCTAGCGGAAGTGTAACATGTTTGGCTAGGCGCATCAGCGCTGCATCAACAAGGGGAGCATTTTCCAGATGCTTTACTTCCTCGGCCTTGAAGGGGTATAGTCTGGAGGTCTTATTTAACTTGGAGACTTTCTTGTCTCCCTTGCTCCATTCTTCCTCAAAAATGTCCTTTTGTTCAGGAAGGAGTGGAAAGTTGGAGCGCTCTTTGCCCAATTGTTTAAAGAACTTCCTCTGCTTCTCTGGGGGAGCAGATATATCCTCCAATTTTAGGGTCTCCTTGACCGCCTTGATTAGTGGGGAGACCAAAGAATAGTCAAAGCCCACAGTGAACTCATCTCCCTCCATCTCGCTCTGCGAGGACTCATGGGAGGCATCATAAGGCTGGGAGTGGTCAGGATCCTCCTGGGCCTCGTCAGCCAGGGAGCCAGAGAGAGTGGTGGACTGGCTCCGCATGTGGGAGGTGTCTAACTCCTTTATAGACTGTTGCACCACACGCTTGACAAGAGACTCTATGGGGGTAATTTACTAAAGACCTGCGCCTGTGGTGCAGTGGAGAAATTGGAGCAATTGCACAAAAAACGTGACTCAAAACATTTCTCAAAAATTATGGTGCACTATATGCACCAAACCATATTTACATAGAAAGCGCTGTTGCGCACTTGCGCAATCTTTCACGCCTACCATTAGCAAGTGCAGCCAATGTAATCTTCAACATTTTTGTCTGAATACTGTAGATAACTTTACTAGTTTACCATCTTCTGTTACCAGGCTAAAAAGTATGTATATAATATTGTTTAAATGCACAAATTCTGTCAGGAACATGTAGATCTGTCTAACAACTAATCAAGCCTTTTTACACCCTTCTTTCAGCTTACTCAACTGCACATGTGCATTGACAAAGCACACCATTTTATGCTCGCCTGACAGGGCGCACACGCTTTAGCTTGTTAAATATGTGTGTTGCACACGGGCGCATCTGCGTTCTTCAGAGTGCACAACTGCTTATACATTGGGCTTGTGCTCATTGTAATGCTGATCATGAGCTTTTCCTTATCACATGGAGAATATTGCTTCCACTTTTATTCCTTTCATTCACTTCTTTTTGAAACAACTCAATAATCATTCTAGAGATCTTCCTCCTATCAACAACTGTGCAGATGTTTACTGGACTTGTAATTGTGCATTTTATGGTGATAGTCTATAATCATTGGTGGAACCAAAACTTCCATGAAAACATCTTCTCAACACGTCTGTGTATTGTGCATTCTGGACAATTCTTTCCCCATACACTGTGCAATCTGATTGCACAGTGTATGGGGAAATGAATTGCTCAGAGAAATGAGTGGATGTAAATGTCATCCAATCAGATTGGACAGTGTATGGGGAAAGAATTGTCCAGAATGCACAATACACAGACATGTGTAGAGAAGATGTTTTCATGGAAGTTTTGGCTCCACCAATGATTATAGACTATCACCATAAAATGCACAATTACAAGTCCAGTAAACATCTGCACAGTTGTTGATAGGAAGAAGAGCTCTAGAATGATTATTGAGTTGTTTCAAAAAGAAATGAATGAAAGGAATAAAAGTGGAAGCAATATTCTCCATGTGATAAGGAAAAGCTCATTAACATGTTTAGCATTACAATGAGCAAGTGCCCGATGTCTGTTTCATATTTAAGAATGTGTATGCGCCCGTACGCGCAATGATTCCGCGAATCCGGCGCAAGTCGACAGCATGCGCCATGTCGCAATAATTATTCCTGCCCGAGCAAATGCGCCAACATTTTCTTAAATCAGCCCCTATGTGTTGTTTTTCCATCTCTTTTTCACCAACCGCCCGGGCATAACACGGATCGCATAGTGATTTGCCCTCCGGGACTCGGGTCCTACATCCCCAGCAGGCTCTGCAGTCAGAGCGGCTATCATGGCAGTGGTAGCGGTGACTGGAGGAGGAATGTGAACATCTCCTGTGTTTGGGGGAGGAATAGGAACATCCCCTCTGATGGTGGGTCCCAGACGGAGAATCACGTCTAGACCTAGAAGATGAATGATGTTGCGGCCTGGCAAGGTTTCTGTCCTGTGACTGATGGTTAGGGGTGAGCTTCGTGTTCGAGTCGAACATACGTTCGACTCGAACATCGGCTGTTCGATCGTTCGACGAAGATCGAACGATTTGGGCCGTTCGCGCCAAATTCGAGTGACGCGAACGGCCCACAATGCACTACGCCATCGCAGTGTCATCCAGGCGCTGTGATTGGCCAAGCATGCACTGTGACCCCGCATGCTTGGCCAATCACAGCGCCGGCAGCGAGGAGAGCAATGATTGGCCACAGGCAGGATGCCTGTGGCCAATTATTGCTGAGGGTGTTTAGTACACGCCCCACACTATAAAAGGCCGCCAGCACGGCGGCCTAGTGTAGTGTGTTCCGGAGCAGGGATAGAGCAGCATAGGCAGGGACAGTGACTTTTATTTCTTTCTTGCTTAACCTGGATTCCTTTAGTTTAGGGAAAGAGAAGGATAGGTAGGGAGAGTGTCAGTGTGTTTTGTGCTTGTGCTATATTGTGCTTAAAAAAAACATTTTTTCTAGGGACAGAAAACTGTAGGTAGGGAGAGTGTCAGTTTCTTTCACTGTCAAAGTCCTTGTTTCCAGGGACCTGGAAGGACAGTGAGTGAATTCTCCTTGTGCTAAATTGTGCTTAAAAAAAAACATTTTTTCTAGGGACAGAAAACTGTAGGTAGGGAGAGTGTGTCAGTTTCTTTCACTGTCAAAGTCCTTGTTTCCAGGGACCTGGAAGGACAGTGAGTGAATTCTCCTTGTGCTAAATTGTGCTTAAAAAAAAACATTTTTTCTAGGGACAGAAAACTGTAGGTAGGGAGAGTGTGTCAGTTTCTTTCACTGTCAAAGTCCTTGTTTCCAGGGACCTGGAAGGACAGTGAGTGAATTCTCCTTGTGCTAAATTGTGCTTAAAAAAAACATTTTTTCTAGGGACAGAAAACTGTAGGTAGGGAGAGTGTGTCAGTTTCTTTCACTGTCAAAGTCCTTGTTTCCAGGGACCTGGAAGGACAGTGAGTGAATTCTCCTTGTGCTAAATTGTGCTTAAAAAAAAACATTTTTTCTAGGGACAGAAAACTGTAGGTAGGGAGAGTGTGTCAGTTTCTTTCACTGTCAAAGTCCTTGTTTCCAGGGACCTGGAAGGACAGTGAGTGAATTCTCCTTGTGCTAAATTGTGCTTAAAAAAAACATTTTTTCCAAGGACAGAAAACTGTAGGTAGGGAGAGTGTGTCAGTTTCTTTCACTGTCAAAGTCCTTGTTTCCAGGGACCTGGAAGGACAGTGAGTGAATTCTCCTTGTGCTAAATTGTGCTTAAAAAAAACATTTTTTCTAGGGACAGAAAACTGTAGGTAGGGAGAGTGTGTCAGTTTCTTTCACTGTCAAAGTCCTTGTTTCCAGGGACCTGGAAGGACAGTGAGTGAATTCTCCTTGTGCTAAATTGTGCTTAAAAAAAACATTTTTTCTAGGGACAGAAAACTGTAGGTAGGGAGAGTGTGTCAGTTTCTTTCACTGTCAAAGTCCTTGTTTCCAGGGACCTGGAAGGACAGTGAGTGAATTCTCCTTGTGCTAAATTGTGCTTAAAAAAAACATTTTTTCTAGGGACAGAAAACTGTAGGTAGGGAGAGTGTGTCAGTTTCTTTCACTGTCAAAGTCCTTGTTTCCAGGGACCTGGAAGGACAGTGAGTGAATTCTCCTTGTGCTAAATTGTGCTTAAAAAAAACATTTTTTCTAGGGACAGAAAACTGTAGGTAGGGAGAGTGTGTCAGTTTCTTTCACTGTCAAAGTCCTTGTTTCCAGGGACCTGGAAGGACAGTGAGTGAATTCTCCTTGTGCTAAATTGTGCTTAAAAAAAAACATTTTTTCTAGGGACAGAAAACTGTAGGTAGGGAGAGTGTGTCAGTTTCTTTCACTGTCAAAGTCCTTGTTTCCAGGGACCTGGAAGGACAGTGAGTGAATTCTCCTTGTGCTAAATTGTGCTTAAAAAAAACATTTTTTCTAGGGACAGAAAACTGTAGGTAGGGAGAGTGTGTCAGTTTCTTTCACTGTCAAAGTCCTTGTTTCCAGGGACCTGGAAGGACAGTGAGTGAATTCTCCTTGTGCTAAATTGTGCTTAAAAAAACATTTTTTCTAGGGACAGAAAACTGTAGGTAGGGAGAGTGTGTCAGTTTCTTTCACTGTCAAAGTCCTTGTTTCCAGGGACCTGGAAGGACAGTGAGTGAATTCTCCTTGTGCTAAATTGTGCTTAAAAAAAACATTTTTTCTAGGGACAGAAAACTGTAGGTAGGGAGAGTGTGTCAGTTTCTTTCACTGTCAAAGTCCTTGTTTCCAGGGACCTGGAAGGACAGTGAGTGAATTCTCCTTGTGCTAAATTGTGCTTAAAAAAAACATTTTTTCTAGGGACAGAAAACTGTAGGTAGGGAGAGTGTGTCAGTTTCTTTCACTGTCAAAGTCCTTGTTTCCAGGGACCTGGAAGGACAGTGAGTGAATTCTCCTTGTGCTAAATTGTGCTTAAAAAAAACATTTTTTCTAGGGACAGAAAACTGTAGGTAGGGAGAGTGTGTCAGTTTCTTTCACTGTCAAAGTCCTTGTTTCCAGGGACCTGGAAGGACAGTGAGTGAATTCTCCTTGTGCTAAATTGTGCTTAAAAAAAACATTTTTTCTAGGGACAGAAAACTGTAGGTAGGGAGAGTGTGTCAGTTTCTTTCACTGTCAAAGTCCTTGTTTCCAGGGACCTGGAAGGACAGTGAGTGAATTCTCCTTGTGCTAAATTGTGCTTAAAAAAAACATTTTTTCTAGGGACAGAAAACTGTAGGTAGGGAGAGTGTGTCAGTTTCTTTCACTGTCAAAGTCCTTGTTTCCAGGGACCTGGAAGGACAGTGAGTGAATTCTCCTTGTGCTAAATTGTGCTTAAAAAAAACATTTTTTCTAGGGACAGAAAACTGTAGGTAGGGAGAGTGTGTCAGTTTCTTTCACTGTCAAAGTCCTTGTTTCCAGGGACCTGGAAGGACAGTGAGTGAATTCTCCTTGTGCTAAATTGTGCTTAAAAAAAACATTTTTTCTAGGGACAGAAAACTGTAGGTAGGGAGAGTGTGTCAGTTTCTTTCACTGTCAAAGTCCTTGTTTCCAGGGACCTGGAAGGACAGTGAGTGAATTCTCCTTGTGCTAAATTGTGCTTAAAAAAAACATTTTTTCTAGGGACAGAAAACTGTAGGTAGGGAGAGTGTGTCAGTTTCTTTCACTGTCAAAGTCCTTGTTTCCAGGGACCTGGAAGGACAGTGAGTGAATTCTCCTTGTGCTAAATTGTGCTTAAAAAAAACATTTTTTCTAGGGACAGAAAACTGTAGGTAGGGAGAGTGTGTCAGTTTCTTTCACTGTCAAAGTCCTTGTTTCCAGGGACCTGGAAGGACAGTGAGTGAATTCTCCTTGTGCTAAATTGTGCTTAAAAAAAACATTTTTTCTAGGGACAGAAAACTGTAGGTAGGGAGAGTGTGTCAGTTTCTTTCACTGTCAAAGTCCTTGTTTCCAGGGACCTGGAAGGACAGTGAGTGAATTCTCCTTGTGCTAAATTGTGCTTAAAAAAAACATTTTTTCTAGGGACAGAAAACTGTAGGTAGGGAGAGTGTGTCAGTTTCTTTCACTGTCAAAGTCCTTGTTTCCAGGGACCTGGAAGGACAGTGAGTGAATTCTCCTTGTGCTAAATTGTGCTTAAAAAAATCATTTTTTCTAGGGACAGAAAACTGTAGGTAGGGAGAGTGTGTCAGTTTCTTTCACTGTCAAAGTCCTTGTTTCCAGGGACCTGGAAGGACAGTGAGTGAATTCTCCTTGTGCTAAATTGTGCTTAAAAAAAACATTTTTTCTAGGGACAGAAAACTGTAGGTAGGGAGAGTGTGTCAGTTTCTTTCACTGTCAAAGTCCTTGTTTCCAGGGACCTGGAAGGACAGTGAGTGAATTCTCCTTGTGCTAAATTGTGCTTAAAAAAAACATTTTTTCTAGGGACAGAAAACTGTAGGTAGGGAGAGTGTGTCAGTTTCTTTCACTGTCAAAGTCCTTGTTTCCAGGGACCTGGAAGGACAGTGAGTGAATTCTCCTTGTGCTAAATTGTGCTTAAAAAAAACATTTTTTCTAGGGACAGAAAACTGTAGGTAGGGAGAGTGTGTCAGTTTCTTTCACTGTCAAAGTCCTTGTTTCCAGGGACCTGGAAGGACAGTGAGTGAATTCTCCTTGTGCTAATTTGTGCTTAAAAAAAACATTTTTTCTAGGGACAGAAAACTGTAGGTAGGGAGAGTGTGTCAGTTTCTTTCACTGTCAAAGTCCTTGTTTCAAGGGACAGAGAAGGACACCTGAAGGTAGCCCTTATTGCTTTTTTCCCATCTCCCTGCAGGCCATCTATTAGAATGTCTGGAAGGCAAACAAGGAGAGGCAGACAGTCAGGAGGCAATAAAAGAGGGCAAGCAGGCTCTGTGTCTGGGGGCAACAGTGCTGGTCGTGGACGCGGTGCATTGTCATCAGCACATGGCCATGGGACACGCTTGTCCTTCTTTTCGGCAGCTGGACATGTTGAGCCACATCATGCCGAAGACTTGGTAGAGTGGATGACCAAGCCCTCCTCCTCCTCCTCATCCTCTCTCACCCAGGCTCAGGGTACTGGAAAAGCAGCTGCCAAAGCGTCCTCTTCCCTGGTATCAATGTCAGACTCATCATCAGTCACTCCTTCCCTAGACCCACCATGTCCTCCTCCTGAGGAGTCCCCCGAACTGTTTCAGCACAGTGTTGGGTACATGCTCCAGGAGGATGCCCAGCGTTTCGAAGGGTCTGATGATGAAACCCAGCTAGAGGAAGGCAGTAGCGTGAGAGCAGACAGAGGGGATGCTCAAGAAGGACACCAATCTGGCAGTCATGTTCCAGCAGCTGCAGCATACTGCCAGATTGGCTCCAGTGATGAGGAGGGAGGTGATGATGAGGTCACTGACTCCACGTGGGTGCCTAATAGGAGAGAGGAGGAGGATGAGGAGGAGGCACATCTCCAACGAGGCAGGATGCCCTTTGGTGGCCAGCGTAAGGGCAGTACACCGACGGAATCACACCGCAGAGCTCCGCCTGTGCAGGGCGCTGCCTCTGCCCGTCATTCAAAAAGTTCTTTGGTGTGGGCCTTTTTTGAGGCTAGTGCATCAGATCGCACAGCTGCTGTTTGCAACATATGTCTCAAGCGTATATCGCGTGGCCAAAACATCAGCCGCTTGGGTACCACATGCCTGACCAGACATATGTTGACCTGCCATGCAGCTCGTTGGCAAGCCTACCTCAAACACCCACACCAAAGAACAAAGCGGACCTCTCCTTGCACCGCATCAGCTGGGATCTCCAACCCCACTATAACTTCAGTCCTCTCTGAAACATGCACTGAGAGGAATGAAGGTGTAGAATTAGGTGGGTCACAGCCAAGTACTTGCGGCCACTCTGCTAGCAGTACACCGACGTCCGATTCTAGCAGGCAAATTTCCCTGCCCCAGCTGCTGGACCGTCGAAAGAAGTTCACTCCCAGCCATCCACATGCCCAGCGGTTGAATGCTAGCTTGGCTAAATTGCTAGCGCTTCAACTGCTGCCTTTTCAGTTGGTAGACTCGGCCCCCTTCCGTGAGTTTGTGCAATGTGCGGTTCCTCAGTGGCAGGTTCCCAAACGCCACTTTTTCTCACGGAAGGCTATTCCGGCTCTCTACCGGCATGTGGAAGGCAATGTCTTGGCCTCGCTGGACAGGGCGGTCAGCGGTAAGGTGCATATTACCGCTGACTCATGGTCCAGCAGGCATGGACAGGGACGTTACCTTTCTTTCACGGCCCATTGGGTCACTCTTTTGGCAGCTGGGAAGGATGCAGGACAAGGTGCAGTAGTGTTGGAGGTTGTCCCACCGCCACGCCTCCAAAATGCTACTACTGGTTGTGACACACCTCTCTCCTCCACCCCCTCCTCTTCTTCTTCCTCCATGGCCTCTTCCTGTGGTTTGTCCTATGAACCAGCGGTGCTCCGTAGCCGTTCACGGGGCTACGCAAGTACGCAGGCAAAAAGATGCCATGCCGTGCTTGCGCTGGTGTGTTTGGGGGACAGAAGCCACACTGGGGCAGAGGTCCTGTCTGCTCTGCAGGGCCAGGCCGAGAGGTGGTTGACGCCACGCCAGCTTAAGCCAGGAATGGTGGTTTGCGACAATGGCACCAACCTCCTCTCCGCCCTCCGACAGGGACAACTGACCCATGTGCCCTGTGTGGCTCACGTCCTTAACCTGGTGGTGCAGCGGTTCTTGGGCAGGTACCCGGGCTTACAGGATGTCCTGAGGCAGGCCAGGAAAGTCTGTGTGCATTTCCGCAGATCTTATAATGCCAGTGCTCGCCTGGCTGAGCTGCAAAAGGAGTTGAACCTGCCCAAGAACCGCCTTATATGTGACATGCCCACCAGGTGGAACTCAACGTTGGCCATGCTGCAGCGGCTGCACACGCAGCAGAGGGCCATCAATGAGTACCTGTGCGACTACGGCACCAGGACAGGGTCAGGGGAGCTTGGTTTTTTTTCTCCACGCCAGTGGGGCATGATCAGGGATGCATGCACTGTCCTGGCACCATTTGAGGAGGCCACGAGGATGGTGAGCAGTGACAGTGCATGCATCAGTGACACTGTACCTCTTGTCCACCTGTTGGAGCACACGCTGCGTGGAATAATGGACAGGGCACTTGAGGCAGAACAGAGGCAGGAAGAGGAGGACTTCCTTGCCTCTCAAGGCCCCCTTTACCCAGACAGTGTTCCTTCTGTCCCACCCATCGCACAGGAAGAGGAGGAGGAGGAGGAGGAGGATTGTGTCAGCATGGAGGTGGAGGCTGGCACTCAGCATCATCAGCAGCAGTCTTTTAGGGATGATTTACAGTCCCAAGAAACCAGTGGACTTGTACGTGGCTGGGAGGAGGTGGCTGCGGATCATGTCGTCCTTAGTGACCCAGAGGACTCCGGAGCGAATGCCTCAGCAAACCTACGCTGCATGGCCTCCCTGATCCTGCAAAGTCTGCGGAAGGATCCTCGTATTCTTCGGACCAAGGAGAGGGACCATTACTGGCTGGCCACTCTCCTTGATCCACGGTACAAGGGTAAGGTTGCGGACCTTATGTTACCGTCGCAGAGGGAGCAGAGGATGAGACAACTCCGGGAGGCCTTGCAGAAAGGTCTGTGCAACGCGTTCCCAGAGACTGGGAGGTTACAAACTCCTGGTCCTGGACAACGAGTTGCTGAGGCTTCGGCCAGTCAAAGAAGGAGCGGTGGGGAAGGTGGCCGTCTGACCGATGCGTTCAGACAATTCTTTAGTCCGCAGCCCCAAAGTATGATCGGTTCCAGCAACCATCGCCAGCGTCTGATAAACATGGTGCAGGAATATCTAGGGGCAAGGTCAGACTTGGACACCTTCCCCACCGAAAATCCTCTGGCTTACTGGGTCTTGAGGATGGATCACTGGCCAGAGCTTGCACAGTATGCAATTGAGCTACTGGCCTGTCCTGCATCCAGCGTTCTTTCGGAACGCACATTCAGTGCTGCTGGAGGATTTGTCACGGATCACAGGGTGCGCCTGTCCACCGACTCGGTTGATCGACTGACTTTCATCAAGATGAACCAGTCTTGGATCACCACCAGCTACCACACACCTGATGCTGATATAACAGACTAATTGATTTTAACATGTCACATCCCTTCAAGACTGATGCTGATGCTGAGTGCCTGTGCTGTTATGTTGACTGGCTATCCTCCTCCTCCGAGTCCTCAATGATACGATTGATGATGATAGCTTGGAAGATCATTTTTGTTTATGGGTGCCGCCACCAGTGGCTAAGGCCCAATTTTTCAGCCCCTGTTTTACAGGGGCGTGTAATTACAATTTTTTTAGCAATAATTTGCCATAGGGCTCATTGCTGTGCTCCAAGTACAGTATCTGTGAGGGGTTGGAGTGTTGTGGCACCAGTGCCTAAGGCCCAATTTTTCAGCCCCTGTTTAACAGGGGCGTGTCATTACAATTTTTGAAGCAATACTTTGCAACAGGGCTCATTGCTGTGCTCCAAGTACAGTATCTGTGAGGGGTTGTAGTGTTGTGCCACCAGTGCCTAAGGCCCAATTTTTCAGCCCCTGTTCAACAGGGGCATGCAATTACAATTCTTGATCTAATAATTCACATCAGGGTCCATTGCTGCACCCACCAAGAGTAACTCTGAGGGCTTACAGTCTTGTGGCAACGCCACCACCACCACCACCACGAAAGGCCCAATTTTTCAGCCCCTGTTCAAAAGGGGCATGTAATTACAATTCTTGATCTAATAATTCACAGCAGGGCCCATTGCTGCACCCACCAAGAGTAACTGTCAGGGCTTACAGTGTTGTGGCACCAGCACCACCATCAAAGCCCCAATTTTTACTACCACTGTTCAACAATTATATGTAATTAAAATTCCTGATATAATAGTTGACAGCAGGGCGTTCCAGCACCAACCAAGAGTAACTGAGTGCTTACAGTGTTGTGCCAACACCAACAACTAAGGGGCCTATTTCTGCAGAGTATATACGGCAGGTCCCTACTTTCAAACATCCAACTTACAAACGACTCCTACTTGCAAACGAAAGAAGACAACAGGAAGTGAGAGGAAATCTACCCCTAGAAAGGAAAATTCTCTCCTGTAAGAATAAATATGGGAGAAAGGGGTCTCATCTGTACTGATGCTTTATCAGCAATCCTTGTTTCAAGAAAAACACCACATTTCAAAAACAGTTGTCATTGGGACGGAAAGTGAGGTGAAATGTTCTGAACAGGGGCACAGACAGCAAAACAAATGTTACAGGGGTGATAACCCTTACCTATGTTTCCCAAAAAGTTTAAAAATAGATTTTTGGGCTGGAGCTACACTTCAACAATGTACCTGTTCAAAATTACAAACAGATTCTACATAAGAACAAACCTACAGTCCCTGTCTTGTATGCACCGCCTGTATACGGCTGTTCAGAGTATATAGGGCCTTTTTTATTTTATGTGCGGGGTTCCCCTTAATATCCATACAAGACCCAAAGGGGCTGGTAATGGGCTGGGGTAGGGGGGGGGGGGGTCATGGGGTAGCTATGCCATTTTTCTTAAAGAATTTCATCCATATTACCGGGACCAGACATTACATTAAAGCCGCAAGCAGTTTTAAATGGCTTTTTTTTCCTTTAGAAGTGTCATTTTGTGCAGGGACAGTTCTAAACACGGGAAACACGTGGCACTTCACAGGCATACTTTAGACACCCCCCAGGTACGATATTTAAAGGAATATTTGACTTTTTTTTTTTCACTTTATGCATCATTAAAATGACTGCTCCCGAAAAACGACCGTTTTTAAAACTTCTTTTTGCATTGATACATGTCCCCTGGTGCAGAACCCGGGTTCCCAAACCCTATTTATGACAATAACATGCATAATAGTTGTTATAATTAGCACTTTAGAATTCGAACGTTCGCATCCATTGTATTTAATAGGGTTCTAATGTTCGTTCGAACTTTCGGTCCGTTCGCGGGTTCTGGTGCGAACCGAACCCGGGGGTGTTCGGCTCATCACTACTGATGGTCTGATCTAGCAGGGCTGTAAGGAAAACATAAGACAGAGAAGGGGGAAGAAGGTAATCAGGATAGAAATTAGTGCCTTCCAATGATTAGCATCATGTATACCATCCCCCTCCCCTCATCTGCACATACCTTGTGCGAGAGGGATGGCCACACAAAGGCGGAGACTTGTCCATGGTTTCTGATCGACCGATCACAAAGAACAACAACGAATTCCGGAAGGAAAACAGGCGCCACCAGGGCTAGGAACAAGCATAGTAAAACAAAAGCCAATTCAATAATATTTTTTTTTTTTAACTCTTCCCCTTTAAGGAGAAGGAACATAGAAATTGCCAAGGAGAATAGGCTTACCTTGCCCTAAGTGGTGCTGAGCTCCAGGATGCTGTCGCTCACTGCTCACAGGTATCCCACCTGTTTAGGGGCTCTCAGCGGTTTAAATGTCCCGCCGGAATGACGTCACAGCCGAGCCACGTCACGCGCTTGCTCCGTGGAGACCAGTTTAAATAGCGCCTGTGCGGCCTCGGACCCCTCCGCCGCGCTGCACATGCACGAAACCAAGGCTCGGTTTCACCGAGGCTCCGCACATGCACAGACGTGCGGCGACCGGGGGACCCGGAAGGAATGCAGTGTTCTGGAACGCAGAAGCGTTCCAAGGGCCAGGAAGGCATGGATCCATGGATATTTCAGAGGCAAAATTTTAAAAGACACACAACAAACAAAAACATCTGCCATGGATAAACACAATGAAATTCTTCAGACCTTGCCAGCCGAAGGCGCTTCTGCCCGACGTCCATCCCGATACTCTGGGGCCACCTCCCTTCCACCATAGGGGTATTATAAGCCCGAATAAACCACTCACCCGCTCATAGCTGGGCCCTGGGTGCACCGCAAACTTGGTACCGAGAGCAGACAAACATCCTAACTGGACATCGCACAGAAACCGCGTGATGTAAGGTCCATGGAGGAGGACAAAAAAGGAACACAGTCCATAGCGGTAAGCTCAAACTTATGGATATGGGGTCCTATAGCATTGGAGAGGAGGCGGGGTTAACCCACACGTAGTCTGCCATGGAGTCTGTTAGGAAAATAATTTCTTGAGACCCCAAAACATCAGGACAGTACAAATATTCCCAAAATTAACCTTTGTTCGAAAGTAGAAAATCCAAGGTATATAGTAAGAAGCATGTCAAGTTTTTTGAAGTCGTAATAATTTTTTTCCACAATTTTATTTTTTACATACTGTCACCAGTGCAGTACAGTGTTATTATATAACAGGTGTGGCAGTGTTTAGGGACACTGATGAACAGAGCAATACAGTGTTACCATAGTTACACTGTACTACTCTGGGGACGTGACCAGGTTTTTTTGTTTTTTTACACATTAAAACTGTTTATACCATTGAATTTTACTGGTATAAGCAACCATCTTTACTGAATGAAACTGATTCAATCAGTGTGTTTTGTTGTGATTATCCAAAGCCAATCACATGGTACAGATGGGCTGTGATTGGCCCTGTCTGTACCATGTGATCACTATGACCAATCACAGCTAGCAACACAGTTGTATGCAATGGATGCCATGAAAGGAAGCCATCTGTTTCTGCAGATGAAGCCACGAGGTAGGTGGCATAACTAGTAGAGGTGGAGCCTGGCGGTGGAATTCTTTGCAACAAGTGAGATCTGTAATGGAATATTTATCAATGCTTTTATCTTCTTAATAAATGTGAGTTTAACATTAGCTGGGGTGGTGAGGTTCTATCCATTTAATACCCCGGATACTGTACTATTGGAGGCACTTTTGTTTTCTATGTCACAGTGGAACTGCCGGAAAGTAATGTGGTGCCAATCTTGAAGTAGCTGTATTGCGAAGAGCTTACTAGGAACCGTTGAGGCCCGGTGTGGAGCATTACCTAAAGGAGAGTTGCACTGTGTGCAAGGTGTGTTGGACCCCCTGCAGGATCTTACAAGGAGGTGAGCGAGCGAGCATTGCATGCGGTGGTGGGAGCACTTTAATGATTGATGTGGATTTTCAGTGAAGCATGTTGAAAAAAACTCAGTTTTTTTGCACTTTAGAAGACTCATCACTTATATGTCACTCTTGGACTTTGCTTTGGATATTTGTGCAATATAAAATTCTTTGACAAGAATTTATTTATTAGCTTATCAGCAGCACTGTCACATTCATATATTTATACATTGTTTACAATTGTCGTGATCTGCCGGCAGCGGGCTGGTACACTGATCAGTCATCGGCTGTGTCGAAAGATCGCACCGTAGCGCAGCCCTGCTGTCCTTTTGCTATAGGCCGGGCGGGAACTGGTTAACCATTTATTCCAAACTGCAAACAGCTGTTTCAGGCTATTTGCCCCTCATCAGTGCAGTGTATGGAAACTATGGCTTGAATGGAGTAGGACTTGGGACTAAGGATGAGCTCCGGCGTGTTCGCATTGTACACGTGCAGAGCCCGCCAGGAAGTCGGCACCGCGCTGCGCTAATCAGACAGGGAGACATTTCCCGATCTCTGCAGCCGAGCATCGGGACAATGTCTCCCTGCCGGTGATTAGCGCAGCGCGGTGCCGACTTCCTGGTGGGCTCTGCACTTGTTCAATGCAAACACACCGGAGCTCATCCTCACTTGGGACCCAACGAGACAGTATAACCATACAGGTTATTGTAAGATGGAATTAAGCAATCACAACACACTCCTAATTAGGGTGTAGCACAGCAAAGCCTTCTTTAAGCACTTGCCTATCGCTGCACGCCGATATACGTCGACACAATGGCAGTGGTGGGCAACTGGGCGTACAGATACGTCCCCTTTAAAAGCCGCGTGGTGCGGCCCGCCGCGCTCTCCATGACCGTGCCCGCAGGCCCCGTGAACTCGATGTTCGCCGGCGGCCCGCGATTGTATCACGTAGAGGCAGAATGGGGAGATGCCTATGTAAACAAGGCATTTCCCTGTTCTGCCTAGTGACAGGACAGAGATCTACTGCTCCCTGTCATCGGGAGGAGTGATCTCTGTCATGTCAGTTGTAACCCATCCCCCCCACAGTAAGAATCACTCCCTAGGACACACTTAACCCCTTGATCGGCCCCTAGTGTTTAACCCCTTCCCTGCCAGTGTCATTTACACAGTAATCAGTGCATTTTTATAGCACTGATTGCTGTATAGATGACAATGTTTGCAAAATAGTGTCAAAAGTGTCCGATGTGTCCGCCGCAATATCGCAGTCACGATAAAAATCACAGATCACCGCCATTACTAGTAAAAATATACGCTTATTGCGATTTTTTATTTATTTTTTACCAATAATATGTAGAAGAATACATATCGGCCTAAACTGAGGAAAAAATTTGTTTTTTTATATATTTTTTTGGGGATATTTATTATAGCAAAAAGTCAAAAACATTACTCTTTTTTTCAAAATTGTCGCTCTTTTTTTGTTTATAGCGCAAAAAATAAAAACCGCAGAGGTGATCAAATACCACCAAAAGAAAGCTCTATTTGTGGGGAAAAAAGGGACGTAAATTTTGTTTGAGTACAACATCTCACGACCGTGCAATTGTCAGTTAAAGCAACGCAGTGCCGCATCGCAAAAAATGCCCTTGTCAGGGAGGGGGTAAATCCTTCCGGGGCTGAAGCGGTTAAACAGGAGGTATTAACCTGCAGCACAATCTCAAACGATGTTATCAGGAAGTGTGTTAGGACTACAAAACACCTCCCTCTGTCTGATAGATCTGAGAAAAAAAAGGTATTGCAGATCAGCAGGTATTTTTCTGTACTTGTACTATTTTTTAAGAGATAAGCCATGGAGAAATGTGCATGTATTGCAAGGATGCAGTCATAGGTGTGCGCCTATTGCCCCCCTTTCCTCCCACAGCACCTCCGTCTCCCCTCCTCTCCTTTCCTGGCAGTTGTTACTGTGGAGGTGTTTTAGGATGAGTGGGGAAAGGGGCCGGTAAATATGTAATTCACCCGCCCCCTCCCTTTCTGAATGAACATTGTGAGTTATCGATAATGTGTGTTTGAGCTTTGGGGTGCACACCCTAATGCAATAGGCTGCGCACACCTATGGATGCAGTGAATATGTTTTTTGTTTGCATAGACACTATAATATGATTTAGGTAAATTCCAGCTGGTGCGCAGAGAATGAGGGGATTTTCAAAGAATCAAAAACTACACATTAATAATTTTTCTTCACATGGACGTGCACAGGATTACAGTGGAACGTTAAATACCCTTTCTGTTAATTGCATACTAATTGTATATACGTATTGTTACTACACACATCCTGCTATTATGAATGTATATATAAATATATATAAATATAATTCACACATTTATTCCTCGCAGGACCGAGTATTCTTTATAGACAAATGTATCCTGTCATCCTTTGTGGTGATGAGCTGTTTTTCCTTCCTCATTAAAAGCAGTTCTCAAGAGATGTTTTGCTATTTCAGGATTATTAACACAAGGCTTCCTTTATGTACATCTCATAGGGGAAAAAGGAAGACGTAATTGTAGCAAGTGGAATATTTTAATGAGGGAAATGATCTAAAGACTTTCGTATGATGTTTATAAATGATCAATAATTAAAGAGGATCGTGAAAAAGGTGAACATCTTTATAATGAAAAGTATATGTGAACCCCAAAAATAAACTTATCTTATTTACTCTCTTTTGGTCTGATAAATATACCATTGAAAGTGGTTTGTAGAATAAGATCAATAAGTCCAAAAAAAATAAAAAATACCTGTTAATCCTGCCGTAAATTTAGCTCTGTCCTGTGTCCTGTGCAGTTTATCTCAATCAATGTTATCCAGAAGTGTGTTAAAGGAGAAGTCCACCTAAAGCTCGTTTGGCTGTACTTCTCCTGTGGATCACAGGACTGCAGTTCGTTCTGCACTAATGTGACCTGATTTCAGATGACAGCGGGCTGAAGTCCGCTGTCGGCTGCCGTCACATAGCCGGTCCAGGCTTGGGCAAGATCGCGACAATGAAGTCGGGATCTGCCCATATGCCTGGATCAGCACCCGGTTCAGGTTCTCAGCAAGTTGCTGAGAGCCTGAGCCGGACGCTCCTGCCCCCTCTAAAGCCTAGCGTTCCAGTGAGCATGGGGGGCACAGATCAGGGAGCCAGTGACTGACAGTCACCAGCTCTCTGCTCAGGCAGCTGTAAGACCTGAGTGATCGGCAGTGTTTAATCGCTCAGTTCTCAGTGTTAGAGCCGGCGGAGGACAGCTAGGTAAGTATGTCTAAAAAAACAATAACCCATACTTCTCTTTTAATTAGTAAATCTGAGTCACACTGGAGCTGGGGGCGGCACTATTTTTAGCGGCGCTTTACCGTCGTTTTTACTGTAGTTTCTGCCCATTCATTTCAATGGGCAGGAGCGGTATATACGATTGTGTAAATGGACATACAGAGCCAGTCGGGAGCACACCTGCTTGAATGCTCCCAGAGCAAGCTGCTTGCTGTGGGGGCACCTGGCAGAGGGAGGAGCCAGGAGCGCCGACGCGGGACCCGAAAGAGGGGGATTCGGGCTGCTCTGTGCAAAACCACTGCACGGAGCAGGCAAGTAATAACATATTTGTTTTTGTTTTTTTAATATCGCTTTAAGTACTATGTATGATTGGATGCAGCTGCTGTTTGGCTGACAACTTTCTGCCCATCTCCTTTGACTTTTCGGACAGGAAGGAACCAGCAAGGCCATCTATGAAGCGAATTGTGGCCAGTTCATCAGGAACCAGCCAAAAATTGCACAGTATATGACCAGGTTATGGGCATCTTTAGATTTACAAACAGCAATCAGATAGGTACTGGTACTACTTATTTATATAGGGCTGTTTAGGATAAGTACCATAACAGTGTATTTATCCTTTAAATCATTGGCAGACAACCCCGGCCCTCCAGCTGTGGTGAAACTACAAGTCCCATGAGACATTGCAAGACCCTGACAATCACAGGCATGACTCCTAGAGGGAGAGGCATGATGGGATTTGTAGTTTCACCACAGCTACTTTAAATTTATACTGCCATTGCAAGGTAATCAGCTGTTTGGTGTATTGAACTTCCATCTCTATAGAACACAGCACAGAGCTGGGAGCTCTTGACACCTGATGGTGGAGATAATTGTTCACAGTGGCTGCGCCCAGAAAGGAGTTGGTAGTCATGGTAACAATTTCCTTAGAAGAAAGAGGGAATCAAAAAGCAGTTGTAAACCTACATAAACATAGTAACACTGTGCATATATATGTATTTGTAGAAAACCTGTACTGATAAATATGGAGGATGACTTTTTTCTGAAAATGCTAGTTGCCTGTCTGTCTTTGGCCTCAAAGACACTGACTCAGAACAATTATACACTATATAAAATCAGAGGAACTCCGTAAAAGTAAAGTACGGAGGCCTTTAGATTAGCATAACAGCCAGGCAACTATCATCTTTTAAAGGGGATTTTAAAAGAGATATATGTTTTTTTTTTCTTTATTATTCATACATACTTACCTTATCTGTCCCCTGGCGCCTTTAACACTGAAAATCGAGTGATCTAACACCGTAGATCGCTCAGTCCTCACAGCTCCCTGAGAAGAGAGCTGGTCACTGTCAGTCAGCAGCTCTCTGCTCTGCCCCCTCCTCGCTCACTGGAGCGCTGGGCTGTGGAGGGGGCAGGTGTGGCCAGGTCAGGCTCTCACGGCTCGCTGAGAGACTGAGCCAGGTGCCGGTCCATGCATGTGGGCAGATCCCGACTTCATTGTCGTGATCTTGCCCGAGCCTGGACCATCTCTGTGACGTCAGCCGACATTGGGCCTCAGCCCGCTGTCTGCTGAAAACAGGTCACAGGATTGCAAAACAAACTGCACTCCTGTGATCCATAGGAAAAGTACAGCCAAACGAGCTTTGGCTGTACTTCTCCATTAATAATAGCATATTTTCTTAGTATAGTTTTTGTTTTAATTTGTTGAACTTAACTAGTGTCTTTTCAACTATACAACAAAAAGGCTGTTTTTTATTGTGTTTTCATATACTATTAATACTATCACAGTAGTTGGTTGTATTTTGTGCTAAAACATTTAATTTGGCTTTAATTTGATATGTTATTGCTATGTAGTAGCTATGGCTGTATGTGACTAAGCATTCAAAGCACGTTTGTAGCACGTTCCCTGCATTTGAGGTGCTCTACTTTTTTTTTTTTTCTATACTTTATTTTTGCAAGAGTACACACGATTAATACAGAGACCACAATCATGTAATCAATTCCAAGAATAAAAAGGTCAGCATCACACAGGTTATTACACATGTAGTCATGAACAGTAGACTGAAGTACAGACTGTGAGCGTCAGGATCTAAGGAGTCTTCATATCCCGTATGGAATTTTTTGCACGGTTGACACCTTGTAATAAGAACAATAAGAGATTCGAATAGACCCATAAGGTAGCAGCAGGGGGGGGAGGGGGAATGAAGGGGGAGATGGGAGTGAAGGGTCATCGGCCCGAAAAGTCTTCCAGGTCAAAGGATTCAACGTGTTAGTCCTCAGCTCTCAAGGATTCACAAGGCTAGTTCCGTGTACTCCTCAGAGTAGACAAACTTGTTCCAATAAAACCATTTTTTTTTAATTTCTCATGTAGACCCTTCTCCGGGGCTACCAAATATTCAATCTCATTGATTTTGGCTACTCTTTTCAGCCAGACAGCAATCGACGGAGGCTGCGTCTGCTTCCAAAACAACGGGATGCAACCCTTTGCAGCTGTGATCAGGAGGGGCAGGCCGGATCTCATATAGGCTTTACTGGGTATATTGTGGTGATGTAAGAGGAACAGAGCTGGGTCTCTTGGCAAAGCCCTATCAGTGAATTTTTTGACAATGCAGTGTACTTCTGTCCAGTAAAACTGCAAAAACCGACAGGACCAGAAGATGTGGAGAAGAGAACCAATGTCCTCCCCACATCTCCAACATAAGTCCGAGCATTGGGGAAACATTCTGTGGATCTTTACCGGTGTATGATACCACCGGGTCAGGGATGGACTGGCCATCGGAACTACCGGGAGTTTCCCGGTGGGCCGATGGCTCAGTGGGCCGGTTGTCACTCAGGGGGTCCCCAAAAAGCCCGGAGTCTCGCCCGGAGTGTAAACATCCAGTGATTGGTGGGCAGGCGGGGGCGTGCGGCCGCAGTGAGAGTGGAGCTGTCAAAACAAAGCACTGATGTCCGGGATGGGCGGGGCCGATATGCGGGGCCCCCCCCATCCCTGACATCAGTGCTTAGATTTGACAGCTCCACTCTCACTGCAGCCGCACGCCCTGATACCGATGTGCGGGGCCCCTTCATCCAGTACATAGCAAACACTGCCTGTATACACTCTGACTGTTAGAGTGTATGCAGGCAGTGTTTGCTATGTACTGGACGAAGGGGCCCCGCACATCGGTATCGGTTCGTGCGGCTGCAGAGTCTGACTGCTGGCTGTGGAGGAAGGTGGCGGAACCCGTTGCAACTACTGCACATGCACGGTTCCAGTGCAGGCTGCAGAGTATCGCTGCTGGAGGGGGTGCATGGCGGGTGGAGTGCATGTGCAGGGTGACAACAGTAAACCTGTTGAACATCCTGCCTGGGTGTCCTCTTTTCTCCCGTGTAACTCCTCCTTCCCCCCACCGCCGCTTTCATCCATACAATAGAAGACAGGGCTTTTTTTCAATAGGTGCTGGAACTCAACCACGACCCCCCCTCCCAAAACCCCTCCCCCTACACACACCCTCTAAATCACATCAGATAGGTGGGTGTGGTCAGTCAAATTTCACGAACAGTAGGAGGATCTTAAAGGGGCATTAAATACCAGGATTGCATTACATACAGAGTTCAGAGTTCGGGGGGGGGGGGGGTTACACACAGAGTGCAGAGCTGTCACTTGTAAACACAGAAACCGGACTTCTGTGTTTACAAGTGATTGTGGTGAGCAGCCCCCCCCCCAAGGGTCTGAGCCAGAGGTGGTGGAACTGAGTTCCACCATGTTCCCCCTGAAAAAAAGCCCAATATATATATATATATATATATATATATATATATATATATATATATATATACACACACAGACTGTATATATTGTACAATGGATAATGTTGCTAAAAGGATTGTTTGGTTGTATAGATCTGTACACACATAGAAAAATTTACCTCAGAACTGCAATTCAAAGAATTCAAGCATAATATTAATAAAGTAGATGTAAACCCAACCACTAAAATCTCATACAAGCTTTAACATGAAAATATCATTAGGAAAGCCTACTTTTATTTTAATAGCTTACTTTGTCATTAAAATCACAGCTAGTGATACTGAAGATGCAAAATGTCCTTGTTTGGACACTTGTAATAAGAGATGACAGTGCTCTGTCCCAACCTGTAAATCACCATGTCACATGCTCTCCCAAAGGAAACTATAAGCTACTGTGTTAAGCCTAAAAACAAACTTATTCCACTGTTGCTACAATTTAAAAAAAAAGGCCTGGTATAAAACACAATTGCATTTAGCAACAATTAGTAAGAATGTCCTGTAAAAAAAAGAAAAAATACATGCAGCCTATTATCAGTGTAGTGAATGTGGAAGGCCCCTTTCACACAATCGGTCCGCCTGTCCGTTTTTCAGGCGGATCTGATCGGGCCACCCATTGAGTGTAAGTGGATACGTTGTATAGATGTAGGGGTAGGTGGCGCTGCCCGTCACCTGAAGAGTGATCTTCTACAGTGAGTCACTCCTCCCAGGTG
Organism: Rana muscosa; assembly: GCA_029206835.1. Lineage (NCBI taxonomy): Eukaryota > Metazoa > Chordata > Amphibia > Anura > Ranidae > Rana > Rana muscosa. The sequence continues at coordinate 366,089,654 of CM055116.1, forward strand.
GATGTGCAACAGATGGGTGATAATCACTCCCGTCACCTGAAGGGTGATCCTCCAAATAGGTCACTTTTCTCAGATGAATGGTAAGTGATTTCACAATATGTGAGGTAGATGTCATAGGAGGTGTTCTCACCCTGTGACCTATAGCAAAAAGTGTATTATTAATGCTCCAATAATTGTACTGGTTTCAAACATGCGTCCAACTTCCAATATCAAAGTAGATGTGCAAAATGTGATAATAATCTCATCAAATCACCAAAAGCAATCAAATTTCATCCTTGACAATTCATTCCAAAAAAATTATATAGTAAATGTGCAAAAAGATATGATTAAAAAAATATAATTATTTGGAAAAATATATGAAGTTAAAGTCCAGTGAAGAAAATTTAAAAAATGCTGGTGGAGCCAACTCCAACAGCATGATCTCCTCATGATCTCCTCACTGCAGGGTGCTCGCCCAGTCGCAACTGAAGCAATAATGAAAGGAAGATCTGGATGGCTGCATACCACACTGAGATCCAAATGCCTTTATTCACATAAAACCATGAAGAACCATGAAGAACATGAAGAGCACTACACGTACAAGTAAGGGTGGAACGGCTTACATGTTTTGCACACAAATTGTGCTTTATCAAAGCTGAAAGAATTAGAGCGGAGACGGCGAGCCAGGTCTTCTCATCCAACATCAGTGCCTGACCTTACAAATGCACTTCTGGAAGAATGGTCAAACATTCCCATAGACATTAATATAGGTGGAAAAAAACGCGCTTGCTGTTTGTAAATAGAATTGAACCCTTCTAAGCAGCAATAATAGTGGGATAAACACCAAAGAGATGAAGGGAAAAAAAATTGCGCTAATGAGTCCAAGGTGATAGAAGAAAATTAAAGTCCAAATAAAGTCAAATTAAGAAATGCTGGAGTAAAATTGCCAAAGAAACACTTAGATCCTGTATAAACTTGTTTGAATATATGCTTACCAGACAGTAAGCCAAGCAGACAGATGGCTATAACCCAGCCCAGGCCTTTATTTAGCACACCAGTGCTAGATTCTTCAGAGATGGTAAATTGTATCAATGAAATGGTAACTCCACAATATACGTAGGTGTATGAGCCCAAAAGGTTTTTTGTGAAACAAAAAAAGAAAAGAAGAAAAAAACATGGCGTTCTCCTGCCACACAAAATTATCCTACAAGGGATAAATGCTATGGGGTATGGGAGATATGACAACACCCAGTGTGTGATTTGTTGATAAGAGTGAACCACCACCACACAAAAAATCTCCTTACCAGACAAAACATATAATCAAGCCTTGACCAATTATAAAACAAATTCACCACAGAGTGAACCGCCACCTCACAGGTAAACTTCTTACCAGATTGCAACAGGCTATGAGCAATACAAATCGCAGACAAGTGGATGGCTGCATGGATGTAAGTGTCTCCCTGTAGCTATAGTTGTTGTGGTAGATGGATTAATGCTCCTCGCTTCTAGCGATGAAACTTCATGGGGCCCGTAAGGTGTAAAGTACCCAAAAAGAGAATATGGACTGGATGGTGTAATAACGTCACTTCATTTATTAAAAAAGATTAAAAATACACTTACATCAATAAGCGATAATAAGGACATGTAAGAAAAGCCGGCCGGTTATAGAGCAAACTCCTGTCCTGCGAGCGTGGTGACGTCAGCGCGTACCCCCTTCGTCATTAAAGACATTATCAATAAGGGACGGGTAGCGAGCTGAATCACCACATTAAATAGAACCATGCCTTGTTTTGACAACCGGACATTAATGTACGGCGGCCATCTTAAATGATGGCAAGCCGCACATACATCAATGGAACTGATGCGGTATTGCCCATATCACTTTAAAATAAACCGGAAGAACTAAAACAAAGGAAATAATTATGTTTAACCTCGATCTGAGTCCCGGACATGAATCAATACCCACCATCCACTCTATTGGCAAACCCATGTTCGCAGTATAAAATTGCCCTTTGAGTGGAAATAGGTCAAAATATATGTACTAATAAAAAATTGGATTAAAATTTAAAATTAGAGGACAAAGAGACATTTATCCACAATTAAGTAGGTATATGTGTGTGATAAATAAATAAAGCTGAAAATAGAAATATATATATATATATATATATATATATATATATATGAACGGTATACATACAAATACGTCTACCGGTATTATCCGTTGCTGACTAAGTACAAATATCCCATACCATATTAAATAACGGATGAAAAATATGAATATGAGTATTGATCAATAATCTAAAAAATTTATTTTTTATGTAACTAAAAAATTGTATGCAATTAGTGCAACATATAAGCAGGTGAATAGGGGGAAGATACCCCTATTTGTGTAAGTAAAAATTATTTTTATATAATTATCTACAAATAATAAATAATAATGCTATATTTATAACGTGAATTTTAATTGTAAAAAACAGTCACCAACACAATTGTAGTGTTGACTGTGTGAACAGTTGTATGTAATTAGTGCAACATATAAGCCAGTGAATAGGGGAAAATACCCCTATTTGTGTAAGTACATTTTTTTTTAAATAATTATTTATAAATAAATAATAATGCTATATTTATAATGTGAATTTTAATTCAAAAAAACAGTCACCAACACAATTATAGTGTCGACTGTGTGGACAGTTAAACCATTTGTATTAGTGAATAAAGTGACAAATGGTGGTACAATGTGAATATAATAAATTGACTAGTGAAAAATGGAAATTATGAGAAACATTAGATGTATAGGCCTAAAAAGAAGACCTCCAAAAACCTGCACCCGAGGGTAATGGAAACCCCAGGATAAAAACGAAATAAATCACGTACATGACTCAGACCGAGTTAACAATGATAAAACATCTAAGAATTGTCGATAAAAGCATTTACGTCAACATCAATATTTAGTCCATAGGGTACGTAAGTCTTAGGCTTAAAAATCCAGGACATCCCTAGTTTAGAGATATCCCTTACCAGAGAACTGCCCCTCCATTTGGGACTAAATTTGTCAATACCCAAAAACAAAGTGTTTGAAGGATCTCTCTTGTGCACTAATCTGTAGTGTTTAGATACAGAATGATTTTTAAACCCTGATTTGATATTTGTAATATGTTCGTTTAATCAAACCTGTAGGGGGGGGCTTAGTCCTCCCTATATATTGCAATCCACAGGGGCACTGGAGTAAATAAACCACGCCCTCTGTGGAGCAAGTAATAAAGGGTTTAATATCATGTCTAATTTGTGTACTAGTGGATAAAAAACTAGTTCTCCTATGAGTACAACTATTAAGAGAACATACTCTGCACTTGCGACATTTGTAATATCCTGTAAAATGTCCAAAAAAACTTACTCTAGATGGAGGATCAAGGATATTAGGCGACACCCTATTCCCCTAAATACGACCTGAGGCCTCTCAGACAAGATATCCCTCAGTATGCGATCGTTATTGACAATGTGCCAATGTCGCGACAGCAATTGTTTGATTTTTTGGTGTTGTAAGGAGTAGGTGGTAATGAATGGAACACCCTTTGAAAAACCATTCTCCTGTTGGCGAGGCTTTTCAACAAGATCACCACGATTCAGTTGTCTAACTGTCTCAAGTGTGGTCATCAAACTTGGTTCAAGATAACCTTTTTCCTTAAACCTTTGGGTAAGTATTAGACATGTGCACACTGAAATATTTCGTTTCGGAATTTCGTTTTCATCCAAAAAATAAATTTATTTAGTTACTCCCGAAATTCGTTTTTATTTATTTCGTTTTTCGTTAAAAATTGCATTCGTCCAAAAATCTGAATTAATTAAGGTCGAATCTGTCATTGAAGGCTTATGGTGTCTGTCGAATGTTCAAAGAAGATTCGACGGAGCAGCGAAACTGTACGACTCTGCAATCATACATTTCCGGTCGAATGTTCCGCCCACAAGCAGTGATCTTTTCTCTCTATGTCGAATCTTTTCTCTCCTATGTCGAATCTTTTCTCTCTATAATGTCAAATCTTTTCTCTCTATAATGTCAAATCTTTTCTCTCCTATGTCGAATCTTTTCTCTCTATAATGTCAAATCTTTCCTCTCCTATGTCGAATCTTTCCTCTCCTATGTCGAATCTTTTCTCTCCTATGTCGAATCTTTTCTCTCCTATGTCGAATCTTTTCTCTCCTATGTCGAATCTTTTCTCTCCTATGTCGAATCTTTTCTCTCCTATGTCGAATCTTTCCTCTCCTATGTCGAATCTTTCCTCTCCTATGTCGAATCTTTCCTCTCCTATGTCGAATCTTTCCTCTCCTATGTCGAATCTTTCCTCTCCTATGTCGAATCTTTCCTCTCCTATGTCGAATCTTTCCTCTCCTATGTCGAATCTTTCCTCTCCTATGTCGAATCTTTTCTCTCCTATGTCGAATCTTTCCTCTCCTATGTCGAATCTTTCCTCTCCTATGTCAAATCTTTCCTCTCCTATGTCGAATCTTTTCTCTCTATATTGTCGAATCTTTTCTCTCCTATGTAGAATAATCTTGGACTAATAGAGTTAAGGTTAGGCACATTCGACCACAGGTTCGATAGACACAGATTGTTATTGTCAGCGTCACGTCGAATCTCCTATCTATATCGAACTGTTGTAGCAACGAAAACGAAAATAAAGCATTTGTTTATGTCGGATCTTTCGGTTTTCGGATTCTGTGCTTTCGTTTTCGTTTGTTAAAACGATAACGAAAATAGCTGAAATTCGGACGAAAATGCATTTGGACGAAAACGAATGCACATGTCTAGTAAGTATCTGTGCCTGTTGTAGAAACTCTTCTTGACTGGAACAATTCCCTTTAAGCCTAATATATTGGCTTTTCGGGATTGATCCAAGCCAAGGCCTATGATGGCAACTAGTAGTAGGTATAAACGAGTTTCTATCCTTGGATTTAAAATACGTAGAAGTGGTCAATTTATTACCCTCAACTCTAATTTTTAAATCTAAAAAATTTATTTCAGAATGACTCATTTCATATTTCAATTCTATGCCTCTTTGATTGTCATTAAGGGAGGTCATAAATGTATGGAGAGATGGGGGATCGCCATCCCACAGGAGGAGGATGTCATCTATGTACCTCGCCCATAAACTAAGCTGAGGTATATCATGGGCATAGATGACATCCTCCTCCCACCTGGCCATAAATAAATTGGCCAGGCTGGGGGCATATTTAGCCCCCATAGCCACTCCTCTATCCTGTCTGTAGAATTGATTACAAAACCAAAAATAATTGTGAGTGGCTGCAAACTCCAAAAGTTCCATCAAAAACAAAATCTGATCAAAATGAAGACCCGAGTCTCTATTAAGGAAACCGAGGACTGCCTCAAATCCCAAATTGTGGGGAATGATTGTGTAAAGAGACGTAAGCTGTTACCAACACTGTGCCAGGCTTTACATCTAATCCAGACAGAATGTTGATAACATGTCGTGAATCCTTAACGAATGAGGGCATCCGTCGGACAAGAGGCTGAAGAAAAAAGTCAATATACCTACCCACCCGGGACGTCAGTGAATCAATTTCACTTACAATAGGATGTCCCGGGGGGCAGATAGGATCCTTATGGATCTTCGGTAAGTAATAAATAGTAGGTGTCCTGGGTTCCATTAGGAACCAAATATAGACTTTCTTTCTTATTAAGGATGCCAACAGACAATCCTCTCGATACAATTCTATTCAAATCCCGCAGATACACCGATTTAGGGTCCGCTGGCAAAGGGGTGTAGGTGTTAGCATCACTTAGTATTTTATACATTTCGGTCATGTAGTCCTTTTTGTCAAGGACCACAATCCCCCCCCCTTTATCAGCGGGCCTAATCACTAGATCCTTATTATGACACAAGGTATCAAGTCCCTCTTGCATAATTTTGCTATTTCTAGCTTTTTTTATCTCCAGAGACTCAAATCCCCAATCTTTGATGACGAAACGCGTCTAAGGGGGTACGCGCTGACGTCACCACGCTCACAGGACGGGAGTTTGCTCTTTAGCCGGCCAGCTTTTCTTACATGTCCTTATTATCGCTTATTGATGTAAGTGTATTTTTAATCTTTTTTAATAAATGAAGTGACGTTATTACACCATCCAGTCCATATTCTCTTTTTGGGTACTTTACACCTTACGGGCCCCATGGAGTTACATCGCTAGAAGCGAGGAGCATTAATCCATCTACCACAACAACTATAGCTACAGGGAGACACTTACATCCGTCCATCCATTCACTTGTCTGCGATTTGTATTGCTCATAGCCTGTTGCAATCTGGTAAGAAGATTACCTGTGAGGTGGCGGTTCACTCTGTGGTGAATTTGTTTTATAATTGGTCATGGCTTGATTATATGTTTTGTCTGGTAAGGAGATTTTTTGTGCGGTGGTGGTTCACTCTTATCAACAAATCACACACTGGGTGTTGTCATATCTCCCATACCACATAGCATTTATCCCTTGTAGGATAATTTTGTGTGGCAGGATCACGCTATGTTTTTTTCTTCTTTTCTTTTTTTGTTTCACAAAAAACCTTTTGGGCTCATACACCTACGTATATTGTGGAGTAACCATTTCATTGATACATTTTACCATCTCTGAAGAATCTAGCACTGGGGTGCTAAAAAAAGGCCTGGGCTGGGTTATAGCCATCTGTCTGCTTGGCTTACTGTCTGGTAAGCATATATTCAAACAAGTTTATACAGGATCTAAGTGTTTCTTTGGCAATTTTACTCCAGCATTTCTTAATTGGACTTTATTTGGACTTTGATTTTCTTCTATCACCTTGGACTCATTAGCGCAATTTTTTTTCCCTTTATTCCCATAGACATGCTCCTAAAACTTGTAGACAGCCTTCCCAGAAGAGTTGAAGCTGTTGTAGCTGCAAAGGGTGGGCCAACTCAATATTGAACCCTACGGACTAAGACTGGGATGCCATTAAAATTCATGTGTGCGTATGTATGTGTATGTGTATGTATGTATGTGTATATATATATATATATATATATATATATACACACACACACACAGTGGACAGTAGGTACGGAAAGTTTTCAGACCCCCTTAAATTTTTCACTCTTTGTTATAATGCAGCCATTTGCTAAAATCATTTAAGGTAATTTTTCCCTCATTAATGTACTCACAGCACCCCATATTGAGAGAAAATCACAGAATTGTTGACCTTTTTGCAGATTTATTAAAAAAGAAAAACTGAAATATCACATGGTCCTAAGTATTCCGACCCTTTGCTCAGTATTTAGTAGAAGCACCCTTTTGATCTAATACAGCCATGAGTCTTTTTGGGAAAGATACAACAAGTTTTTCACACCTAGATTTGGGGATCCTCTGCCATTCCTCCTTGCAGATCCTCTCCAGTTCTGTCAGGTTGGATGGTAAACGTTGGTGGACAGCCATTTTTAGGTCTCTCCAGAGATGCTCAATTGGGTTTAAGTCAGGGTTTTGGCTGGGCCATTCGAGAACAGTCACGGAGTTGTTGTGAAGCCACTCCTTCGTTATTTTAGCTGTGTGCTTAGGGTCATTGTCTTGTTGGAAGGTAAACCTTCGGCCCAGTCTGAGGTTCTGAGCACTCTGGAGAAGGTTTTCATCCAGGATATCCCTTTACTTGGCCGCATTCATCTTTCCCTCGATTGCAACCAGTCGTCCTGTCCCTGCAGCTGAAAATCACCGCCACAGCATGATGCTGCCACCACCATGCTTCACTGTTGGGACTGTATTGGACAGGGGATGAGCAGTGCCTGGTTTTCTCCATACATACCGCATAGAATTAAGGCCAAAAAGTTCTATCTTGGTCTCATCAGACCAGAGAATCTTATTTCTCACCATCTTGGAGTCCTTCAGGTGTTTTTTTAGCAAACTCCATGCAGGCTTTCATGTGTCTTGCACTGAGGAGAGGCTTCCGTCGGGCCACTCTGCCATAAAGCCCCGACTGGTGGAGGGCTGCAGTGATGGTTGACTTTCTCACATCTCCAGACTGCATCTCTGGAGCTCAGCCACAGTGATCTTTGGGTTCTTCTTTACCTCTCTCACCAAGACTCTTCTCCCCCGATAGCTCAGTTTGGCCAGACGGCCAGCTCTAGGAAGGGTTCTGGTCGTCCCACTTGTCTTCCATTTAAGGATTATGGAGGCCACTGTGCTCTTAGGAACCTTAAGTGCAGCAGAAATTTTTTGTAACCTTGGCCAGATTTGTGCCTTGCCACAATTCTGTCTCTGAGCTCTTCAGGCAGTTCCTTTGACCTCATGATTCTCATTTGCTCTTACATGCACTGTGAGCTGTAAGGTCTTATATAGACAGGTGTGTGGCTTTCCTAATCAAGTCCGATCAGTATAATCAAACACAGCTGGACTCAAATGAAGGTGTAGAACCATCTCAAGGATGATCAGAAGAAATAGACCGCACCTGAGTTAAATATGAGTGTCACAGCAAAGGGTCTGAATACTTAGGATCATGTGATATTTCAGTTTTTCTTTTTTAATAAATCTGCAAAAATGTCAACAATTCTGTGTTTTTCTGTCAATATGGGGTGCTGTGTATACATTAATGAGGAAAAAAAAATGAACTTAAATTATTTTAGCAAATGGCTGCAATATAACAAGGAGTGAAAAATTTAAGGGGGTCTGAAAACTTTCCGTACCCGCTGTATATATATAATATATGCACAAAACAAGGGTAGGGTTTGGGTTTTGCGCACCTCACATAGAATTCAACTAACTCCCCATGAATCTATCCCAGGCAGGTTTGATAATCCCAAACCAACTTCCCTGCTAGGGACAGTGATGTGTGGTAGATCTGTTTAAATCTGGGGACTGGATAGACAAAGACACCCTTTGGCAGATAACACAGCTCTCATGTATGTATTTCATCTGCATATTAAGCTTTTTGTCTGATGTTTAGCTTTAACGTGTTAATTTCACAAAGTACGATGTGAATTGAATCATGAGCAGTACTGAACAACATCGCCATCTTCTGGGTAAAGGATGAAAATGTTTGTACTTTTATAACAATGTGCTTGTGATAGATAACATGAAAAGACAAATCTACTGTAATTAAACTACCGGTAGTTAAAAAAGATCATCGGTTTGGTAATGTTGAAACAAAAATATTATAAGTAATTGAATAACAAGGAGGCGACCTGGAGGTTATCAGAAAATTTTGCAACGACCCATATCTCATCCAGAAGTACATTTAAAGCTGAACCCCAGGCAGGCGTAAACATACAAATAAATGGAGCTCTGTAATCAATCATTCCTCATGAATCATATTTTTTAAATTCAAGCAGTGTTGATACCTGAATTTGACTTGGTATCAGCCTCTTGCAGTCCATTTACAACAGACCTCACACTGCAAGAGGAAAAAACAGTACAAGGAGCCAATCAAATGAGGGGCAAGTGCTCACGTGCTACCAAAAAGCATGCTGATGGGAGGAGAGAGAAGAATGACAGAGAGATTAACTAATCAGTTTGCTGCTGTTTTTTTCACTGTCCAGTCACAGAGTGGAACAAGGGACAATACCTGTAAAGCCCTGTAAACAACGATCGGATTTCCTATGGATTTTAAACCGATAGATTTTTCCACCGAAAATCCGATGAAGCTGACTTCCATCAGTCTTGCCTACACACCATCAGCCAAAAAACCGATCGTCCCAAGCGCCGTGACGTAAAACACTCAGACGAGCCAAGAAAGTTCTATGCTTCTGAGCATGCGTCAACTTGATTCTGAGCATGCGTGGGTTTTTTATCCGATGGAGTTCCCCACAGACGATAGTAATTTGCTATCGTTTTTTTTTCCATCGGATAAATTTAAAACATGTTCTATTTTTTAACACCGATGGAAAAAAGAACGATGGGGCCCATAAACGATCAGTTTGTCCGATGAATAAAGTCCATCGGACTGTTTTCATCTGTAAAACCGATCGTGTGTACGCGGCTTAAGTGTTACTTAATTGTAGCAGAGAAAACTCAGGTCTTATGCCTTGCCAATAAGTGCTGCATGACAGAAATGTGTAAATCTCAGGACTAGATGGACAGAAATAGAAATTATTTGATATGTAAAAGAGTTCCCATATATGTATGCCAACTGTGTATTTAAATGTTTTATTGGAGTTTATCTGTAGGGAACCTTTTATGACAACATCTGAATAACAGATAGTATATAATACAGTAAAACCTTAGATTTAGAGTAACTTGGTTTCAGAGTGTTTTGCAAGACAAGCAATTTTTTTTTTATATAAAATTTGACTTGATAAACAAGCGATGTCTTGATATACAAGTAGCAACACATCACAACTGAGTATAAAAGAGAAGAGAGGCGCCACTAAGTGTAGCAATATGGTTACAGTTAATGAAGGTACAACATTTAGCAACTCACATGGTTGATGATTAAAACAGGCACATCTAAGTATGCAGGTATCGGGGGCGTGGCCAAGATGGCGCTGTGAGCGGCTGCTTTTACTGAGGGCTCCGCTGCTTTCTGCTTCTTACCCGGATCCTGGGCAGTTAGAGGCCGATTCATCCACCCCTGCTGACTGGGGGAGTGGGGCGCAATAGAGAGGGAAGCGAGGCAGTCCTCCTGACGGCTGCTAACCCCTCCACAGGCGAATTCCGGCTCCTCCGCGTGTGACTAGGCCGCGGCCGCGGTCTTTCCTGGCGGCGTTCGGGGGTCCGGATCGGGCCGGAGCTGCGCTGAGGCCCCCTGCAATTCGGATTGGTGCACTGGCGGCGGCTGTGGGCGGCGGAGGTGGTGGGGGACGCATCGGTTGCTGCTCACTTCCCCGTCCATCCTGCATCTGGGCCCGCTCGCGCTGCTAGGCCGCAGCCGCGGACTTTCCTGGAGGACATCGGAGCTCCGGAGCGGAGGAGCGCTGCGGCCCCCTGCACATGAGAGAGGTGGGCTGACACGGGCTGTGGGCGGCTGGACAGAGGTGGACACACTGACTGCTGACCCATCCATCCATCCATCAGTCCTGCGTCCGGGCCCGCTCGACCTGCTAGGCCGCAGCCGGGGCCTTTCCTGGCGGTCCAACCGGGCCCCTCTCCCCCCCCCTTTCTCCTCTTGTGACTCTCCAGGGGGAACACGGGGGAACCCCTAAAGCCGCCAACTATATTTTCAGGGCACGGTGAGCACCCTGAATGCGGCGCCGGAGCTCGGGTGCAAGGTCCAACAAAGGGGGCAGGAAACTAACTTCTCAACCGTTACCGGACCCCCCTCCAACGCCCGCTGATCTCCCGGTGCAAAGCCGTACCACCCGGAGCTCCCACAAGGCCTCACAGATAGGCCCCATGGACTCGGCTGAAGCCCGACCGCCCTGGCTGGCGGAAGTCATGGCGGCCATTGCCACATGCCAGTCCACCTTAACCACAAAAATAGAGGCCGTCCAGATGGACGTAGGCCTTATCCGCCAGGACATGGACAAGCTTAGGACCAGGATGGCGGAGACCGAGCAGAGAGTTAGTAACACTGAAGATGTGGTCGCAGAACAGGGCGCAGCGCTCCGCAATCTCCAAACCAAAGTCAAGGCCCTTGAATACAGAGCCGAGGACGCCGAAAACAGAAACCGGCGCAACAACCTCCGCATTGTCGGTCTACCCGAGGGGGTAGAGGGGAGTGACCCTATAGGCTTTATAGAGGGTATGCTGCGTACCCTCCTCCCCAAGGCTCGCATGTCGCCCCAATATGTGGTGGAAAGGGCGCACCGCATTCCTCCTAAGTCGGGACCTCCTGGAACCCCGCCGCGAACCTTCATCCTCCGCCTGCTCAACTTCCGGGATCGGGACGAAGTTCTCCGTGCCTCCAGGCTCGTGGGCGACCTACGATTCCAGAACGTCAAGCTGATGGTCTTCCCCGATTATTCGGTAGAAACACAGAAGCTCAGGAAGTCGTTCGACCAGGTCAAGGTGAATCTGAGGGCGCGCAACATCCGTTACAGCATCCTTTTCCCGGCCCGTCTGAGAGTACAGGACGGGGAGACGACCCGCTTCTTCACTAATCCCAGGGAGGTGTCTGTCTGGTTGGAGTCACTGCCGCTGGCCCGCTGATTGGACGCATGGTATGTACTATTTGATACCACCCTTGTTTTGAATTTGCCTATATCGGTGGGGCCGGCAGACTAGCCCCCTGGACGGAGCTCTCACACCTGTTGTTGCACCTGTTGTGTCCGGCTAATCTCCTTGGTGTGTGCAGCTCCGATGGTGACGGCTGGCCCCCGCCGATGTGGGAACCCAAGTTGGCGCCCCTGACGTGATCAGGAGAACACTCCTTTTTCCCCTTTTTTGGGTCTTTTTATCCCCCCATGTGACACTGGGGACCATACCACGTTTACTCCCTTGTCACTGGATCGACTGTACTGCTGGGACGCGTTCCTGTCCGCTTCCATCCTCCTGAACTCCTGTCCCTTACAGCTTGTTGCATTACCAGCGGAAGTCTCGCACTTGGAGAGTCGCTCAGACAGTTGCTCGGCCCCCCCCAGAATTTATCTGGGGGGCTGAGTTCGCCTCTTGCACGGAACCCCCTTTGCAGCCGGCGAGCTGTTATTGTTTGGGATGGATACCCTCCTCAGTTTTAGGGGGTTGGGTGGGGTGGGGGGTGGGGATTGTTGCCCTTCTGGGGCTATTTTTCTTGTTCTGATCTGTTTTTTTCTTTTTGTTGTTTTTGTTTTCATTATGTTTTTGCTTTACATTCAAAACGTTGATACTTCAGCATTGCTCTGTTTCCAGATGTGTACATCCTGGGTCTGGGGGTCAGGTCCGGGAGTCATGCGGTGTCATCCTGTCCCCCCTATTAATCTGACGGTCCATGTCAGCAGTTAATATCCTATCGTGGAACACCAGGGGGTTGAATTCCCCGACCAAACGCTCCCTGGTGTTCCAATTTATTAAGTCTTATAACCCGCATATCTGTGTCCTACAGGAAACGCACCTCATGGGGAGTAGAATTCTCTCACTTAAAAAGCCATGGGTGGGCCACCACTATCACTCTACCTATTCTAGCTTCTCTAGAGGGGTCAGTATACTTGTGTTAAAGTCCCTCCCGTTCCGGCTCCTGGACCTGATTCTCGATCCTGATGGTAGATACGTCATAATTCATGCCGTGATTCATTCGCTGACCTGGACCATAGTGGGTCTATATCTTCCCCCGCCAGCCTCCCTGTTGCTGCTGAACCACATAACGAGCAGGGTGGCCGAGTTCACCTCTGATAATACTGTGTTTTTGGGGGATTTTAACTTGGTCCCCGATCCAGATATGGATCGCCTGACGCCTGGAGGTCGACACTACTCTGGGTTGGCTGAATGGGCTGATGTCTATGGACTGACGGACGTGTGGAGGTGGAAACATCCTCGGGACTTGGCCTACACCTGCCACTCGGCCTCCCACAGGACGTTCTCACCGCATAGACCTGGTATATGCGGGCAGACCGGTCCTGCAAAGGGTTACAGATGTGAAGATCTTGCCTAGGGGGATCTCGGATCACGCACCATTGCTTCTGGCGCTGGATTTCTCTAGGGGCCATCCTGTTCGCCTGTGGAGACTGTCCAGGTTTTGGATCTCAGACACCTCTGTGGACGACCAGTTCCAAACTGAATTGACCGGTTATTGGGCGGACAATGAGGGCACGGCGGGGACCGGGATAGTATGGGATGCCTTTAAAGCCTCCACGAGAGGACACTACCAGACCATTATTGCCAGAGTTCGTAGGGAACGCAGCGCAGACTTAGTGAGGGCGGAAAGGGAGGCTGCCAGTGCAGAGGAGACCTTTATTAGGACCCGTGACCCCCAACACTATGCCCACCTGCAGCTCCTGACGGGGGAGGTCCTTGGTATCCGTACCTCACTTACCCAAAAAAAGCTACTTGCTCAGTCCCATAGGATTTTTGAACAGGGGGAGAGGTCGGGTAGGATGCTGGCTTGGCTTTCCAGGGAGCAGGAGGGGGGGGGGTTAGTGTCTCCCATATTACGGGCCCCACGGGGGAGCTGGTAAGCTCTCCGGGGGGTATTAATCAGTGCTTTGCTGACTTCTACCGTGCACTCTATGAGTCAAGGGTGGATTATGGTGATGAGGACCTGGTGAAGTATTTGGGAGACATTGACATTCCGGTCCTTACGGCGACCTACCGTGAGCGACTTGACGCCCCTGTCACGGTGCAGGAGATCCAGCGGGCCCTTAAATCTATGCAATCTGGCAAGACGCCCGGGCCTGATGGAATTCCTGTAGAGTTCTACAAACACTATGCAGACGAACTAGTGCCCAGACTACATTCCCTATTCGCGGTGTCCGCGCAGCAGGGAGAGCTCCCTGTTTCCATGGGTGAGGCGGTCATAGTGGTGATCCCGAAGCCGGGGAAGGACCCTTCCCTCTGTTCCTCGTATCGCCCTATCTCGTTGCTGAACGTTGATGCGAAGATCCTGGCCAAGATCTTGGCAACAAGACTGAACTCTGTCATTACTGCCCTGGTACACTCGGATCAAACAGGCTTTATGCCGGGTAGGGGAACGGATATTAACATTAGACGCCTCCTCACCCACATAGATGGGGCTGGTGAGGGGTCGACGGGAGTGGTGGCCTCACTTGACGCAGAGAAGGCCTTCGACTCTGTAGAGTGGGGCTACCTCTGGGGGGTGCTCGACAGCTTTGGGTTTGGGCCAGGCTTCCTGAAATGGGTACGCATGTTATATAGCTCCCCATCTGCTAGAATTCGGACCAACGGCTGTCTATCAGACGTCTTCCCCTTGGGTCGCGGCACGAGACAGGGGTGCCCCCTCTCCCCGGGTTTATTTGCCCTTGCTATGGAACCACTGGCCATCCTGTTGAGAGCTGAGACGAGGGTCCGGGGATTGAAAATAGGTCCAATTGAAGAAAAGCTGTCTCTGTATGCGGATGATGCCCTGCTATACCTGGCGGACGCCTCTTCATCCCTACAGGTGGCTTTAGATCTGATTGATCAATTTGGGGGCTACTCCGGTATTCGCATCAACTGGGACAAATCGGTCTTATTTCCCCTCGGCCCCGCGTCCACGACACGAACGCGGCTCAGATGGGTGGACGAGTTTACATACCTGGGCATCAAGGTTGGCAGTAAGATTGGTGACTACGTTGGCAAAAACATACAACCACTCATGACCCAACTAGTGGCCAAGTGCGCGGTGTGGCGCTCCCTCCCTCTGACGCCAGTGGGTAGAGTCAACCTTTTGAAGATGGTCTTTCTCCCGAAATTCCTGTACTTCTTTCGCAATACCCCCTCCTATATCCCTAGGTCTTTCTTCCGGAGGTTGGACAGCCTGCTGATCTCTTTTGTCTGGGCTGGGAGACCCCCCCGGGTGGCGAGGAAGACCTTATATTTGTCTTTGTCCGGAGGTGGACTGGCGCTCCCTAATTTTTTGCTTTACTACTGGGCAGCTGTCCTGGTTACGGTGAGATGGTGGTTCTCCCAGCCTAGACAAAATCCGGCGGTCACACTTGAGGCGGCTATTGTGGGCTCTTATGCGGCCTTGAGCAATCTACCGTTTCGTGGCCTCAGGGCCAGCCCCTGTATGACGACCCTCATGCGGACCACAGTTAAGGTCTGGCAGGAGGCTTGACTAATGTACCGGCGACCCAACTTGGTATCCCCGCATATGCCCTTGTGGGCTAACCCTATGCTGCCTCACATGAATAGTATCCCAGATCCATCCCTGTGGGCGAAAAAGGGAATCGTTACTCTGAAACATATAGTGAAAGCGGGTACGATTATGCCTTTCCAGGAACTCAGGCAGGCGTATCTCCTGCCGGTCTCTTTCCAATTTAGGTACTGGCAGCTGAGACATGCTTTTGAGGCCCAATTCCCAGAGCCTATAACCCTGGAGTCAGACTCTATTGAGCGACTCTTATCCTCCGCCCTCATGGACCGCCCCCTCTCGTCCCTCTACCTGTACCTCACTGTACAGTTTGATGCCAAGCTTACTAAGCCGTGGGAGGAATGTAGGGCTGATATTCCCTCACTGGACGAGGAGGAGTGGAGGGATTGCCTCGCATCTTATATCCCTGTTATGATAGCTGCAAAGGATAGGTTTATACAATTTAAATTTCTCCACAGAGCCTACTACACCCCGCAGAGGCTGGCACGTATTTACCCGCAGCGAGATCCTAATTGTCAGAGATGCAGGCAGGAGATAGGTACGTTTTGGCACATGGTCTGGTCGTGTCCGAAACTCCAGCCCTATTGGGTGGATGTGGCTTCCAGACTGACGGACGTGACTGGCTTAAACGTGCCGACTGACCCCAAGATCCTACTGCTGAATCATATGGAGGACGTGGAAGGGGATAGATATTGTAAACTCTGCCTGACCTTCTCACTATTTTATGCTAGGAGGGAAATCCTGCTCAAGTGGAAATCTGAGGACCCCCCCACATGCGCCGCCTGGCAGCGCTCAGTCGACTCAGTACTTTCTCTATATAAATTGACTTATGAGAGTAGACAGTGCCCCGCGAAGTTCGACAAAATTTGGTCTTCATGGCAGACCACTCGCTCTGACTTGGAACTCCCCCCTGGGTGTAACTGACTGGGCTGTTGTTGGGGATGGCTTCCCCCCCCCCCCTGCCCCTCTTGGTCCCTGGACTTTACTGCTACTCAGGGTTGTTGTGTGGCCGGGGAGGGGTGAACTAGAGTCGTTTTATGCACGACCGGGTTTGGGCCAATGTTTGTTCATTATTTGCATTTAGCAACGAATGAGAGGGGTGTGTTCCCCCGGATGTGACGCATTATCCTGTTTGTTTCCTCTGCACTGGAGGATGTGCTATTTACTGGTTGTATTGTAATGCTGATTTGTCTAATAAAAACTCTCTGTTAAAAAAAAAAAGTATGCAGGTATCCGGGGGTAAATCTGTCCACATAGACCATCCCCCATACCGCCATCGACATCGTCCGTTCCACGCTGACTGACATCGATAAGAGCCGGCGGTGCGGAGGATGGTCTATGTGGACAGCTTTACCCCGGATCCCTGCATACTTAGATGTGCCTCTTTTAATCATCAACCATTTGAGTTGCTAAATGTTGTACCTTCATTAAATGTAACCATTTTGCCACACTTAGGCCGCGTACACACGACCGGTTTTCTCAGCAAAAAACGACAAGAAAACTGCCGGGAGAGCTTTCTTGCCGAGAAAACCGGCTGTGTGTACGCGGGTTTCAGTTTTCTCATCAAGAAAACTTTCCAGATTCCCCGACGAGAAAAAAGACGACCTGGGACGAGAAACCCGAGTGTGTGTACACTTACCTGTCGCCGTGGAAACCCGCGCATGCTCTAAATGACTTTGACGCATGCGCGTTAGCTTCCTAGGCATAGGCATAGGGTGTAGCAAGATGGCGGCGATGGCATCGAATGTGACGAGCGCACGCTCGTCGTAGTCGATGACGTCACCGCGTTCGTGCCATTCAAAAGAACGGCGGTTCTTTTGAATCGTACGTGTGTACACTCGGCTGGGACAAGTTTCTTGTCAAGATTCTCGTCAGGAAAAACAATGTTTTTTTCCTGACGAGAATCTCGGCCGTGTGTACAGGGCTTTAGTGGCGCCTCTCTTCTTTTTTATACTCTGTAGCTCCTGCTGGATTTTGCTTCTAACCAGTGGAGGCTGCTGTTTGTAGATGGACATTTTATGGTTACACAACCTATCACATTGCTATAATCTTTTTAACTGGACTATAAACTGAAGAACCTATGAGTAAATGTTTGTGGAACGAATCATCTGAGTTTCCATTATTTCTTATGGAGAAATTTGCTTTGATATATGAGTGCTTTGGATTACAAGAATGTTTCTGGCACAAATTATGCTAGCAATCCAAAGTTTTACTGTACATGTTTATGTACTGCCTAGGATACAGAAGAGTTTCCAGACCCCCATCTTCTTCTGTTGGATTTGTAATATCTGGAATTGGTTCTATCACATCTCACAATCACAATATCTCTGCAATCCTGGCAACCTCATCAACACCCCCCTTTCTCTCTCTGATCACAACCTCATCAATTTAACTGTATCCTTGCCTCCAACCAACCATCCCTCCAAGCAGCAAACAATCACTTTTAGGAACCTTCGCAACTTTAACCCTTCTCTTCTCTATTCTGCTACTGACCACCTATATGACATTATCTCTCCCCTGTCCTGCCCTGACCTGGCCACCTCTGTCTACAACAGTTCACTCGCATCATCACTAAATACACTGGCTCCTTTAACCACACGCAGAATCAGGCCCCGACCGTTACAACCCTGGTAAACTGAACAACACTATGAAATCTCAAGAGACATTGCCGTGCTCTTGAACGACTGTGGCGTAAAACCAAATGCCTGCAAGACTTCACCCTATATAAAACTGCCCTTTAAAAATACAATTCCTCCCTCCATGCTGCCAAACAAGCCTACTTTGTCTTTCTTATTAATACCTCGTCATCCAATGCCCATCTCAACCTTTAACTCTCTGCTTCGTCCCCCACCCCCTCTACCCACTAACTCACTCACTGACCAAGAGATTGTCAATCACTTCAAAGACAAGATTGATGCAATTCGTGAGGACACCTCCACTGTGCGTACATCTTCACCACCCAACATAACTTGCCTAACAGCACTTTCAACACTCTCCTCTTTTGAATTGGCTACTATTGAAGAGGTTACAAAACTTTTCTCAGATGCCCACCTAACCAATTATCCCTTGGACCCTGTTCCCTCACAACTACTACGGTCACCCTCTTCTTCTTCTATCATATGCTCCCTCACTCACATCTTCAATCTCTCCCTCTTTAGTGGCACCTTCCCCTCCCCTATAAAACATGTGCAGATCACTCCCATACTTAAAAAGCCCTCACTGGACCCCACCAACCTGAACAACTTAAGGCCCATCTCATTGCTCCCATTCACCTCTAAACTTCTAGAACGCCTAGTCTACAACCGTCTTGGCTCCTACCTCAGTGAAAATAACCTTCTTGACCCCTTACAGTCTGGCTTTCGCTCTCAGCACTCTACGGTAACTGCCTTACTAAAAATCACTAACGATTTACTAACTGCTAAAACCAACAGCCAGTACTCCATATTCCTTCTACTTGACATCTCTGCAGCCTTTGATACCGTTGATGACCCGCTCTATCTCAAAAAACTACATTCCCTTGGCCTCCAAGATTCTGCTCTATCCTGGTTCTCTGCCTATCTATCACAGCGCTCTGTCTCATCCTCTCCATTGCTCCTTTCTGTGGGGGTCCCCCAAGGCTCTGTTCTTGGACCACTTCTCTTCTCTATCTACACCTCCTTCCTTGGTCACTTGATAACCGCCCACAGTTTCCAATACCACTTATACGCCGATGACACCCAAATCTATCTGTCTACTCCTCACCTCACTCCTTCAGTCTCCCTTCGCATTACTAACTTATCTCAGCATGGATGTCGCACCACTTCCTTAAACTTAATCTCTCTAAAACTGAGTTACTAATATTCCCCCCTGCCTGTGCCCCCCTCCGTGACTTTTCCATCAAAATCAACAATGCAACCATCAGTCCCTCCCCTCACGCCAGGGTACTAGGTGTAATCCTAGACTCTGACTTGTCATTTCAGCCTCAAGTCCAATCGTTGTCAAAAGTTTGTAGAATTCACCTCCGTAACATCTCCCCTTTTAACAAATAAAACCACCAAGCTCCTCATTCACTCCCTTGTTATCTCTCGCCTTGACTATTGCAACTCCCTTCTCATTGGCCTGCCTCTCCATAGGCTATCCCCTCTTCAGTCTATCATGAATGCTGCTGCCAGACTTATCTACCTTACCAACCGCTCAGCAGGGGAGGGCTGGGCCAGGGGGCAGGGTGGCAATTGCCTCCCAGGCCGCCCTAACTTATGTTCAAAATGGCTGGCAGCCGCTGCCCGCTACCATTTTCTTTTTTATTCTGGTCTAGGAAGTCGGGCCGGAGGCATGGCCATGGCGGCCGACCACTAGCTGTTGCATTCCGGGAGTTGTAGTCTGCACTCAAGCTTCTGGTGGGTGGAAAACACAGCAGCGCAGAGGAAACTACAACTCCCTGGGACCGGATTCTTGGAAGCAGGCAGAGGCAGGGCATGCCAGGGAGTCGGGCTGCAGGGCTGGGCACTGGCTGCATCTTAACCCCAGGATCAGGAGCGTTACCCCCCAGGAAACCGTGGCGTGCAAGGACTTGCTGAGCTGAGATCGCTGAGGTGAGAGACCCTGACACCCCTAGCTGACCCCCCAGCTCCCCCCCATACACCCCATGTAACCTGTCCCAGTGATCAGGCTGCATTGATGGGCACTGGCGTTGGCTGCACTAATGGGCACTGGTGAGGCTGCATTGAAAAACCAGGTGGGCCATGGATGGTGAGCTGATTCGGCGGTTCAATGGGCCACTTGTCTGGACTTGCCCCGCAGGCCGAAGGCCGCCAGCCCTCCCCTGCCGGTCAGTGTCTGCCAACCCTCTCCTCCAATCCCTACACTGGCTCCCGATAACCCAGCGAATTAAATTCAAAATACTAACCACAACCTACAAAGCCATCCACAACTCTGCCCCAAGCTACATCACCAATCTTGTCTCCAAACTTATCCCAAACCGTCCTCTCCGCTCTTCTCAAGACCTCCTACTGTCAAGTAGACATGTGCAATTCGTTTAGTTACGAATTCGTTATCCGTCAAAATTCGTTATATTCGTTGATTCGTAAACATACGAATGAACGAACGGTTCGATAACATTACAAACGAACAACGAATAATCTAAACGAACGAATATGGAAAACAAATAAAATACGAATTTAGTAAATTTGAAACAAACAAAAAACGAAAAAGTGAAAAACGAAAACATAAAAACAACGAAAACACAGAAAAAAGATAAAAAATAACGAAAATAAAAATGAACGAAAACGAGATATTACGAATATTCGAAAAACAAAACAACGAATAACGAACAAAGATCCATATTAACGAATATCAAAATGAACGGAAAAAAAATTACGAATCTTCGGAAAACGGAAATGAAAACAACGACAATTCGTAAAAACTTAAATTCTATTTCGTTAGTTCTGAATTAGTTCTGGACTTTGGCCAATGGCCAATAAGCTTGTCCCTTCCCCTGAAGAGGTTGTCTCTTCCCCCAATGAGCTTGTTTCTTATAGACATGTGCTATAATGTGTGTGTGTGTGTGTGTGTGTGTATGTGTGTTTTTTTGTGTTAGACTGCAGTGCATTCCATCCAGAGTCCAGATAGGGTGTGGTTGGGTAGGTTGCACTGTTCTGTTGGATTTTGTGAGTAAATTTTTTACTTGGGAGAGAGAAATTCTTTGTTTCTTAAGGATATTAGATTGAGATTCTAGAGTCTACATTCTAATTTATAATTTTATTTATGTAATATCTCTGACATATTGTATTTTTCTTCTTTGTCAGACTACATTCTAGACAGGGTGTGGGTTGTGTTTGATTTGTGAGTCATTCAAAGAGATTGATATAGAAATTATAAATTTCTTACTATTTCTATTACTCCTAGGATTTTCTAAAGTTAGTTTTTTTCCCTTTTCTGGGACTGTGTTTTATTATATTGCTGTCTGTTTGCCCCTACCTATTTTTTTTGTTGTGTTAGCCAGTGCCACTACTAGGCCAGCCCAGGCAGCATATACTACGTATTCATGGTAGGAGAAGTAGATTAGTATATATTTTTTTTTGCATGGACCGGTAAAATAAGAATACTCCAGTCCTCAATCCCTTTATTTTCCAGAACCAATTATTTTATTTTTTTTTATAAAAAAAAAAAGATTAATAATACTATTTTAAAATAGAAATATTTTATAATGGACTCTACTTCTCCCACTCATCACATTCCCACCACAAGGGAAGCAACAAAGGAAAAAGTTCAGTGTGACACAGCAACAACTTCAAAAAAGAGGCCAACTGTAACACCGTCTCTTTTTTACAAGAGAGGCTGTGCAGTTCCTAGTACTAAGGCTGTTGCTAGTGTCCATAATTTTAGGCAGCCAAAAATTGAAATTTTACAGCTTGAGCAGGAGGGAATTGCTCAGCCTCCAGATGTAAAAAAAATATCAGACAATATCACAACAGATAGCAGCAGCTTTTTTGATGTAACTTCAGTATATCCTAATCCAAGTAGGCACCAGGCAGAACAGGCTGCTGAAGTAGAATTAGCTGTGAGTCCGACCCTTGAAGGTCTGGCCTTAACACCTTGGTGTGTGCTTGTATATGTGGTTAACCTTTCATAGCTACTTGTATATCTCCGCCCTGGTTCACATTGATCATTCTTTGAAATCGCGCTACTTCACTTGAAGTAACGCGATTTCAAAGTAGCAAGGTCAGCACTATTGCAGGTGCTACTTGATAGACATCTGTGGGGCTTCATACACAGATGTCTCTTGAAGTCGCACCTGAAATCGGCAAAAGTAGTACAGAAACTACCTTTGCAAATCGGTGTAACGCTGCAAAATCGGTATCGCACCGATTGGAACAGTGCCATTGCCTCCAATAGGCTGTGACTTGTCATGCAATTTAATCTCTCAAATCGCATGACAAATTGCTCCAATGTGAACCTAGGCTTTGGCAGGGTTTCCACTGGAACTGGCCGCGGATCGCACAAGAACGCTGTGCATCCCTGTTCTCCATTTCAGGGATGAATCAGGACCGAATCTTTGCCTGAATTTGGCCCTGAAACAGAGCCAAAGACGCAGTGCACTCCACAGCTGCCCCTGGAGATATGTGAACTGGCTCCATAGAGAGCCAGTTACATTCTCCTGCTATGCGAATTGGATGCAGGTAAACCAACATCCAATTCACATAGGTGTGAACACGGCCTAATGCTGCCTTCTGACATATGAAGAAAAGTGTAATTTCTGATTGTAGATCAGTCTGAATTTTATTACCCATCCTGCTGACTACATTCAGCCCAGGTTCACACTGACGCAGGTTAGAAACCGTGCAAGTTCAGCTAAACTCTCACAATTTCAAACCAGCAATGCAGTCCGACTTTAGGGGGCGATTTGACAGACATCTGTGCGGGTTCATGCACATATGTCTATTCAAATCACCCCCTAAGTCGCCAAAAGTAGCACAGGAACTACTTTTGGGAATCTGTGCGGTGCCACAAAGTTTTTTGTTGCACCAATGCAGACGGTGCCATTGCCAGCAATAGCTGCCGATATCGCATGCCAAATCGGCCCAATGTAAAGGGTGCTTAAATAGGAAGTGCAGTCTGCGCACATAATTTGGTATTATTAGAATGCAATTGGAGACCCTTATTTGGCACTGATGAGTCTGTGCTGATGGGCACTGGTGAGTCTGCATTGATGGGCACTGATCAGGCTGCCTTGATGGGCACTGACGAGGCTGCCTTGATGGGCACTGGTGAGGCTGCATTGATGGGCACTGACGAGGCTGCACTGATGGGCACTGATGAGGCTGCACTGATGGGCACTGACGAGGCTGCACTGATGGGCACTGACAAGGCTGCGCTGATGGGCACTGATGAGTAGTGGTGCAACGGATCGGTGGTGATCCGAACGGCCACCTTGTTTGGATCGGATCACCACACGATCGGCGGAGCGCTCCGGAGCCTTGGCTGTAGGAAAGGCCGCGGCTTCGGCCTAGCTCCAGAGCGGCGGCAATCTTGGTACACCCGGCCGCGGCCGCTCTAGTGACGTTTCGCCGCCATCTTGCTCCACCCCACACTCCTGCACAGTAATGATAGAGAAGGGGCAAAGCGGACATCTTGTTACACCCACCGGAGTTTTAGATTTCATTTCATTTCAACACAAAACTGAGCTTATATGCTACTGTAGCGATACCTCCAACTAAGGAGGCCGCAGAATTAGATTTGGGCCCTGAGTGCAGCTCCGCCAACCCCCGGCAATAGGCTCTACCCCCTTCTGGCACAGCTAGTACTAACAATCAATGATATGTCCTATGCAATAGAATAAGCAAGGACACAGTAATGAATTGTAATAGGTAAAGTGTTTTACTCATTTTTTTCAATATGGATAAAGGGGTAACAGTAATCACAGTTCACGATAATCACTCCTAAGGGCAGCGTCCTGCCACTCTAACACACTATATAGTAACACACGCTACAGGTGCGCCATACGGGCGACCGTTAACTAAGTGCCCTATGGCGCAGTAATCAAACACGCTAGAATCCCCACCAGGCCTGGTTCTAATATTTAGCTTAGTCCTTCTTTCTTCACCGGCAGGTCTGTAATGGTGGTGCACTTTAAACAGAGTATAACTTTGTAATCCAAGGGGTATGAAAATAACTTGTAGGCCACGGCAGTCTATAGGCCTATATACAGTAACAGTATCTTAGCTGGGCTTACGCCCTCTCACCCGCCGGACTACGGATCCAGTCCGGGAAACCTCCACCGGCCGTGTCACACACACTCGATCTCTCCAATGATCGGGCCCCCGATCCGACAAGGCTGTAGCTCACAAAGTCAGATGCCACCCAGGCTCGCAGAGGGGAGGGTAGAAGGCTCTTTGGTGCAGAGCAAGGCCCCAGGCTTCAGGCCCTGCACTCCGGCACATCCGCACAGGAGGATCCGTCTGTGAAGTCTCGTGTCCCAAAGAGGCCGAGCCCGGCCTCGCCTCCTCCTTTTATCACCCCTCCCATGAGTCTCTGCGGTGGAACATGTGAAGAACGGGGTTATGGGTGATGTAGTCTCTCTCTCTCCTCTGCTTTCACTTCCAGTAATGTCTCTTTACTTCCTCCCGACTCACCTCTCACCTGGAACTTTTTGTCTCTCTGTCTTAAAGGGGAATACCCCGCTACACACTCCCCCCACTTTGAATCTTTGGTCCCCAAAGACATTTTTAGATCTACAAAACATTTTAGATTCAATGCGGTTGCATAGGATTGACAGAGGAGCCTCCCACCAATCATCATAGGATGGGGAGCTGTCCTGTCTACAGGTCGCTTCAGTGGGGGCGACCTGTCTAACTGTGCCAGAGAGTGAGCTGGGGTTGCCCTCCACTAAATGGACAGTGGAAGGATTCGGATTCTCAGCATTCCTTCTAGCAGTAACTACAGAGTCTTCTGAACTGTTCCCCATTTGTGGGTAGGTCAGCTTCTTAGGAGGCCGGATGACTCTTCGAGCCCTTTGCTCTCTTGGGATTTCTGGCTCTGGCGCCTCAGGTACCTCTTCCTCTGAACAACCATCCTGGGCATCTTCCCAGTATTCTGCTGAAGGACTAGAAGGGATGAACTCTGTGGCTTCTGGGTTCAGTGTTCCATCTTGAGTGTCTTCAGTGGCTGGAAGATCAATATTAGAAGTTTCTGGAGTTGGGGAAGGCCACAGCCAATCAAGTTCTCCTTCTTCATTTTCACTAAGTTGAGAGGCCTCTCCCTCTTCAGCTCGGGAGGTCTGCGACCGAGTGTTCGGCCTAGGAGTATCCAGGATAGAGGCCGGTTCAGGGGAGTCTCCCGCAGGAGGTATTCTAACTGCCTCAGCAAGTGGGAGCAGGTGATTCCGATGCCACGTCTTCAGTGGGCCTACCTTTCCTTCTGGTTTCAACTTATAGACAGGTAGGCCCGGCAACTTCCTACAGATGACATAAGGTTCAGATCTCCATCTATCTGCAAGTTTGTGCTTCCCAGGGATCCCCAGGTTGCGTAACAGCACTCGATCCCCAGGCTGTAGGTCTTGCACCCGGACCTTCAAGTCAAAGTTTCTCTTATTTCTAGCCCCCCTTTGGTCGGAAGCTGCTTGAGCTTGCTCATAAGCTACTTTCAGGCTTTGTCTGAGCCTGTCCACGTACCCTTTGTGGGATGTGACTGAGGAATGGTCCAGAGAGGTGCCAAAGGCCAGGTCCACAGGTAGTCTCGCCTCTCTCCCAAACATGAGTCGATATGGGGAGTAGCCTGTAGCATCACTGATGGTGCAGTTGTAAGCATGTACTGTGGCTGCGATGTGTTTGCTCCAATGTTGCTTTTTCTCACTTTCCAGAGTCCCCAACATGTTGAGCAAGGTTCGGTTGAACCTTTCCGGCTGAGCATCTCCCTGTGGATGGTAAGGTGTAGTTCGAGTCTTTTTGATTCCCAAAGAATCCAGGAGCTTCCGGATCAGTTTACTCTCGAAGTCCCTCCCTTGATCTGAATGGAGTCGCTGTGGCAGCCCATAATGGACAAAGTACTTCTCCATAAGTGGTGGAGGCCTTCGGTGGAGGCCTTCTGGTCTTTGGTCGGGAAAGCCTGGGCATACCGGGTGAAATGGTCGGTTATCACCAGAACATTTCCTAGTCCACTCAGGTCGGGTTCGAGGCAGAGAAAATCAATGCATACCAGATCCATTGGGCCTTGACTTTGTAGATGGCCCATTGGGGCAGCTTGATGGGGCAAAGTCTTCCTCTGGATGCATCGGGCACATGAGTGGCAGTACTCCTCTACCTCTGCCCTCATGCAGGGCCAATAGAACCGACTTCTGACAAGTTGAAAGGTCCTTTCAGCCCCTAGGTGGCCATGATTGTCATGCAGGGCAATCAGAACAGTCTCCCGATGTTTCTCAGGGAGGAACAGCTGCCACTTATCTTCTGAGTCATCAGAGGGGCCCCTTCGGTAGACCACTCCCTGATGTAGCTGCAACCTATCCCACTCCTTCCTCAGCAGGCGAGCTTCTTTTGAAGGTTGACGCATGAGTCTGTTTGGATCCTGATTCTCCAAGGCCTCCAGGACCAATCTCCCCATGGGGTCTTTCAATTGGTCACACCTCAATTCCTTCTTGGACAGTCTTGGTAGGTTGTCCTCTTCCAATTGAGCTACTCCACAGTAGTGTTTGGGGACTCCCACCGTGGTAACTCCTATTTCCTCTGCTCTGGAGCCTCCTCAGGCTTGGAATTCAGCTCCTTGACAAAGGGCCCGCACCCCGTCACCGTGCCACTTGGGTCCAATCTTCTATTTCAATGGTGGGGGAATGAGATCTCCTGGACAGAGCGTCTGCGTCTCGATTCCCAGCCCCTGGCCTATACTTTAGGCTGAAACTGAATCCAGACAGTGCGGCCAGCCACCTGTGTCCAGTGGCATCCAGCTTGGCCGTGGTGAAAAGGTAGGTAAGGGGGTTGTTGTCGGTCTTCACAGTGAACTCCGCCCCATATAGGTAGTCTTTGAGTTTGTCTACTACCGCCCACTTAAGGGCCAGGAACTCCAGCTTGTGGGTGGGGTAGTTCTTCTCCGAGGGGTTCAGGCTCCTACTCACGTAGGCAACAGGCCGCAGTTGCCCTTCGTGTTCTTGGTAAAGTACTCCTCCCAGACCGTCATGACTAGCATCCACGTGCAGTTCATAGGGTTTGGTTGGGTCTGCGTAGGCCAAGACCGGGGCAGTGGTTAGGCTCTCCTTTAATGCCTGGAAGGCCTCTTCACACTTCTGGTTCCACTGATCTCTGACTGACTCTCCCGGCTTCCTGGGCCCTGAGTCGTCCTCTTCCCCCTCGGTCTTGAGTAGTTCATTCAATGGTCTAGCAATTCGGGCGAATCCTTCCACAAACCTCCTGTAATAGGAGCAGAACCCCAAGAAGGATCTGAGTTCTGTTACTGTGGTGGGTCGTGGCCAGGAGGTAACTGCCTCCAATTTCTCAGGGTCTGTGGCCACCCCCTCTTCAGACACTATGTGACCCAGATAGTTCACAGAAGACTGGTAGAACCGACACTTCTCAGGCGAAAGCTTGAGTCCTTCCTCACTTAGTCTTCTCAACACTTTTTCCAGCCTCTCTTCGTGTTCTTCCAAGGTTCTCCCAAAGACAATGACATCGTCCAGGTATACAAGGACTTCAATAAGGTTCATGTCTCCTACAGTCTTCTCCATGAGACGTTGGAAAGTAGCTGGGGCTCCAGACAGACCTTGGGGCATCCGATTGAATTCAAAGAACCCCACTGGGGTTATGAAAGCTGTCTTCTCCTTGTCTTCCGGATGCATAGGGATCTGATAGTACCCGCTCTTGAGGTCCGTAACGCTGAACCATTTGGCTCCAGACAAGCTCTGTAGGGCATCCTCTATCCTCGGAGTGGTGTATTGGTCGGGGATGGTTTTCCTGTTGAGAGTCCTGTAGTCTATACAGAGCCTCAATGACCCATTCTTCTTTCTGACCACCACTATGGGAGAGGCATAGGGGCTCCTGGACTCCCGTATCACACCAGTCCTCTTGAGTTCTGCAAGTTGTTCCCTTAGATCCTCCAGATCTGCTAGGGGGACCCGCCTGACTCTCTCTCGGAAGGGCTTGTCTTCCTGGAGGCGGATCCGATGGGTGGCACTCCTTGCACACCCCACATCGAACTCATCTCTGGAGAATATCTTCTCCCATCTAGTCAACTGGGCCTTGGCTCTCTCTTTCCAAACCCTGGATAGATTCAAGTTCTCCATGGACAGGTTCTCCCAAAGATCTCCTCTTTCACCCGTCCCCTTTACTTCTGACAGGGTAACCGGGGCAGCAGGGCTCACCTGGCCCAGCAGCATTCTGGCAGGGATTTCCATGGGGCCTCTGGTAGTGTTTCTAACACTCACTGGAACTCTACAATGGGCCTTCTTCAGAACCTTCAGCGGAATCACTTCTGGTATCACTTCCAGACCTGAGGACTCTCCTTTTGGGTCGGACTCCAGCACGACAAAGGGTCCAGGCTGCTCCCAAGTAAGCTTCACAGTGGCTCTGAGACAGGTTACTTCGCCAGGCTGCAACACTACCCCTCCTCTTCCAAGTCTCCACACCTTCCCTATCCCCTCCTCCGTGGTCTTCTGCTCTAGGACCAGCCTTTGGTAAGCCGTCCTCAGCATGGGATGGATCTTGGTGGCTGCTTGCCCCTTCTCTTCCACTAAAGGGGTCAGGAGTTTTCGGACCAGGTCCGTGTTCGTCCCTATTATAAGGGAGCTCTTGTTGGCTCCTGGCGGCCGAGGGCACACAACTGCCAGGGTGTTAAACACTTCGGCCTTCCCAGCCACAGATGGGTCAAAGGTCATCCGGATGGGCAGATAGCCATCATAGGGGAAGCTCTGGGTTCCAATTCCCCATATTTCCAGCTCCTCTATGTTCTGGATGGGCAGATGACTCAAGTGCTTATCGTAGAAATCCCGGTATAGTAGGGTCACTTGTGCCCCAGTATCCAAGATGGCTCTGGTGTAGACTCCCTCCACTTGAATGGGCACTACAGGAGATGGGCCTACCAGCTTCTCCGGATATGGCCTGGCAGGAGTCGCCTTCTTCTGGTCCTTTCCCTTCGGACTCTCTCTCGTCCATCTCCCTTTTGACTTTAGTCTTTCTTGGGCCTGGTATGCATCGATTTCCCTCCTTTTAATGGGCGTACAGACCTGCTGAGGGATATTATAGTTTTTCTTAGGTGTGCATTCCCTTTGGGGAATGCTGTGCCTCTTCTGAGGGGTCTGGCCCTCTCTCTTTGGGGTGTACCCCTGCTGAGGGATACTATAGTTCCTCTGAGGAGTTTTGTCTTTTCTCTTCCTTAGCTTCTCATTCAGTTTGGAACTCACTGAAAATGATGGGCACCCGGTCGGCTCCTTCACCGGGGCCCGCTGAAGTTTCCCACCAGCTGTTTGGACTTTTCCTCAACTACCAGGCTTGGGCATACTCGCCTGAGATGTCCTTTTCCTCCACATTTGAAGCAGGCTCTCTGTATTGGTTTCATAGAGCGGTTAGTGGTAGGGGTCTTTGGTGCCATGAGTGGTGAGACCTCTTCTGTCTTGGGTTTCACCAGACGAGTCATCAACATCGTCATCATCTCTAGTATTTCTTTCTGGGTCTGGAACAGCTCCTCCAGTCCAGTCTGACTTGTGGGGAAATGGTGAATAGGTGAAGACCATGAGCTGCCAGTACACTAAGCTCCCGAGTGTCTGAAGGGACATCTATCTGTTGTACTTTGGCACTTGTGGTGCTAGGAGATTGAAGTTTCCTCTGTTTTTGGTCCTTCTCAATCTCCATCTTATCTGCTTCATTCATTTTCTCAATGAGGACCTCATCCGGAGTTGAGGGATCTTCCAAATGCTGCTTCAGCTGTAGCTTGATGTAGTCACTCCTCAATCCCGTAGTCACAGATCTCCGAAATTTCTTTTGGACTAGCTCGACTCCAAAATGCTCCCCATTTCCTTCATCCTTGGATGTGGACAACAGGCGGTCCTTGAGCTCAATGGCCCGGAATAGGAAGTTCTGAGGAGTCTCTCCACTCTCCTGGGTCATATTTATCAGTCGATGAAATAACTCAGCAGCATCTTCCTCCTCATAGTAGCTTTTCAGTATCCTCTTTAGCTGGTTCAGGGTCAATCCACCCTTCCTCTCTAACATGCCCCTGACACTTGAACCTGGGCTGATGGCATGGATTACAGCCTCTCTAATTTCAGATTCCTGATATCCTTTCTGTAACCCCAACTCTATTTGGTGTAGGAGGTTGGTGTAGGACAGTTTGTCCTTCTGCCCTCTTTCTCCTATCTGGCCATCAATGCGGAAATCCTTCCGGATGGTTACTTCCTGCAGGCGACCCTGAGCTCGTTTCTTCGGTACCTTCCCAGGTTTGGGCTTTATCTGACCATCTTTCTGATCCTCAGGAGCGACACGTAACTCCTTAATGCGTTCAGCTATCATACTGGAAGTCTCCTGAAACCTCTCTTGTATGTCACGGTACTGTCGTTTCAGATCAATCAGCTGTTGCTCTGCCTGCGATTTAACAGCAGCCCTTGCTATGTTGTCCAAGGGTTCTAACTGCTTCTGACTGGGATGTGTCAGGTGGAACTCAGTCTTTTCGGACAATTTTATACTGGCACCGTGGAAGTTTTCAGGGACATCCTGTCCCCACTCTATCAGTGCATAGGTGCAGTTGGTCCTTGAGTCTGGTCTCATTGTGACCACGTAAGCCTTTCTATCTGGGGACAATATTTGTACCACCTCTTTAATTTGTTTCTCTCTCCAGTCACTCCCTGGAAGTTCAATGGCCACGCTCGCTTCTGAGCGTGTCCCTTCTGCTTCGCACCATTGGACTACTTTGATGGGGTCCATGTCGGCACTTCTGGCGTTCACCTGCTGTATCAGGATCCCGGACGAGAACCCCCACGTGTAGCGATACCTCCAACTAAGGAGGCCGCAGAATTAGATTTGGGCCCTGAGTGCAGCTCCGCCAACCCCCGGCAATAGGCTCTACCCCCTTCTGGCACAGCTAGTACTAACAATCAATGATATGTCCTATGCAATAGAATAACTAAGCAAGGACACAGTAATGAATTGTAATAGGTAAAGTGTTTTACTCATTTTTTTCAATATGGATAAAGGGGTAACAGTAATCACAGTTCACGATAATCACTCCTAAGGGCAGCGTCCTGCCACTCTAACACACTATATAGTAACACACGCTACAGGTGCGCCATACGGGCGACCGTTAACTAAGTGCCCTATGGCGCAGTAATCAAACACGCTAGAATCCCCACCAGGCCTGGTTCTAATATTTAGCTTAGTCCTTCTTTCTTCACCGGCAGGTCTGTAATGGTGGTGCACTTTAAACAGAGTATAACTTTGTAATCCAAGGGGTATGAAAATAACTTGTAGGCCACGGCAGTCTATAGGCCTATATACAGTAACAGTATCTTAGCTGGGCTTACGCCCTCTCACCCGCCGGACTACGGATCCAGTCCGGGAAACCTCCACCGGCCGTGTCACACACACTCGATCTCTCCAACGATCGGGCCCCCGATCCGACAAGGCTGTAGCTCACAAAGTCAGATGCCACCCAGGCTCGCAGAGGGGAGGGTGGAAGGCTCTTTGGTGCAGAGCAAGGCCCCAGGCTTCAGGCCCTGCACTCCGGCACATCCGCACAGGAGGATCCGTCTGTGAAGTCTCGTGTCCCAAAGAGGCCGAGCCCGGCCTCGCCTCCTCCTTTTATCACCCCTCCCATGAGTCTCTGCGGTGGAACATGTGAAGAACGGGGTTATGGGTGATGTAGTCTCTCTCTCTCCTCTGCTTTCACTTCCAGTAATGTCTCTTTACTTCTTCCCGACTCACCTCTCACCTGGAACTTTTTGTCTCTCTGTCTTAAAGGGGAATACCCCGCTACACTACATTATTTGGAAATCCATCGGACTGTTTACATGTTAAATTTAAAAGCAACAGAAAACCTTACATGGTTGCTAATGTGACGGAACACCTCTGATTTTCACATTCAACAGTTGAATGTGAAAATCAGAGGTGTTCTGTCACATTAGCAACCATGTAAGGTCAGCAGGTTTGCTGCTGCTTTTAAAATGTAACATGTAAAGAGTCCGTCGGATTTCCAAATACTGTATTTAAAGCGGTTGTATACCGCAAAACTTTTTTTTTTTTTTCACAACCTGCAAGGCAAAGTCATAATGAACTAGTATGACTAGCATACTAGCTCATTATCAATCACTTACCTTAGATCGAAGCCCCCGCAGCGGTCCTCGGACACGTCCTCCATCGCATCCATGATACCCGGAGTGACTTCCGGGTATCGCCGCTCCGGCGCTGTGATTGGCCGGAGCGGCGATGACGTCACTCCCGCGCATGCGCGGGGAACGACACGATCCCCGCGCATGCGTGAATTCCGGCAGTGTCCGGCAGGCTGCCATTCAAGAGCCGCCGTTATCTACGGCGCGCATGCGCCGTAGATAGCGGTGCACTCTTTTTTGCAAATATCTCAGAGACCGTGTAGGTCTCAGAGATATTGCAAGCACCTACAGGTAAGCCTTAATGTAGGCTTACCTGTAGGTGCATTTCATATTTGTGGGTATACAACCACTTTAAGCAAATAAGCTCCATTTTGTGTTGAAAATAAATGAAATCTAAAACTCCGGTGGGTGTAACAAGATTTTGTCTTTTTTTTTTTTTTGCTGATCCGAAAATTGATCCGATCCGTGAGTTTTTTGATCCGTTGCACCCCTACTGATGAGGCTGCTTTGAAGGGCACTGATGAGGCTGATTTGATGGGCACTGATGAGGCTGCACTTGGTACCCACTTTTAACCACTTCAATACTGTGCACTTTCACCCCCCTCCTTCCCAGACCAGGCCAATTTTCAGCTTTCAGCGCTGTCACACTTTGACAATTGCGCGGTCATGCTACACTGTAGTCAAATTAAATTTTTATAATTTTTTTCACACAAATACAGCCTTTTTTGGTAATATTTAATTACCACTGGTGTTTTTATTTTTTACGCTACAAATAAAAAAAAGACTGAAAATTTGCCCAAAAATAAAGCATTTTTCTTAGTTTCTGTTATAAAATTTTGAAAAAAAGTAATTTCTCTTGATAAATTTTGACCATAAATGATGCTGCTAGATTTCTTCTGTAAAAATAACCCAAGTCAGTGTTTATTTGGTGTTGCAGTGATGGAGGACAGACAGGTGTTTTATGGGGACAGGGGTGACAGTGGTGCTTGGTGTACTGTTTGTGGGGTGATCTGTAACAGCTCTCTGTGTAAAATCATCATCACACAGAGAGCTGTCACAGATCAGCCGTCACGTGATCGGGAGGGCCAATCACAGCGCCCATATCCGATCTCTGCTCAGCTGGATTCTGTGATCATAATGATCACAGGATCGAGCCGCAGCGCATGGCTCGTTCTGAGGGACGTTCCTGACGAGGAAATTACCACACAGCCATTTATGTGCAGTGGCCGGGTGGGAGGTGGTTAATGTACGGAGAGAGAGGTGGGGCTCTAAAAAGAAAAGGTGGAGCCTAAAGAGAATAGGCTGTGGTTTACAGATGACAGGGTGGGTCTTAAACAGGAATGGGCGTGGCATTGACAGGAAAGGGTGGGTCATATTTAAATTAGGGGGTGCACAAGTTTAGTCAGGTGTAGGGCAGCACAAAACATAAATACACCACTGAGTGATTGTACCACCCTTTTGTAACCAATAAAAATGTTTGTGAACAAAAAAAAAAAATATTGCAATAATTACCTGTGTCTGACACCAGTGGTGGGCCTGCAAAACTTGGAGACCAGATTCACGGAGTCCTGGACCCGTCCCCAGCCTGCTGCCTTCTCGGATGTTGGCACGGTTTGGCAGAAGAGTGTCACTTTGTCTTTTAGAACTGCAGCAACCAATGCTGCATTCTCCTCTTGGGTATATACAGGCCCCCTTGATTTTTCTTGCTTACTTTTGTGGTGGGGTTGCTGCATGTCTGATTCAGCACTATCTGATGTAGGGGGGGACACATGTCTCCGTTTTTTGGCATGCTTCCGCTCCACTCCACCTCCACACTCCCTTTCAGGCCTTGGCTCCACTACACGCCTCCGTTCACCTCCACTACTCTCCCCTCCACTCCTCCTCTCCCCAACAATACTCTCCTCTCCACGCCTCTTCTTCCCTCCATGCCTCTTCTTCCCTGCACGCCTCTCCTCCCCTCCATGCCTCCCCTCCCCTTCACGCCTCTCTTCCCCTCCACGCCTCCCCTCCCCTCCACGCCTCCCCTCCACTCCACGCCTCCCCTCCCCTCCACGCCTCCCCTCCCCTCCACGCCTCTCCTCCCCTCCACGCCTCCCCTCCCCTCCACGCCTCCCCTCCCCTCCACGCCTCTCCTCCACTCCACGCCTCTCCTCCACTCCACGCCTCTCCTCCACTCCACGCCTCTCCTCAACTCCACACCTCTCCTCCACTCCACGCCTCTCCTCTGAGTCCCCTCCTCCACTCCTCCGCTCCCCTCCACTCTCAGTCACACCAACACCAACTCTCATACCAACACACTCACTAACACCAACATTCTCACTTACAAGACTCACACGTCCATTCTCACTCCCAGACATTCTAATTGCAATAAAACCACCAAACCACACAAAAACAACTACAAAAACCACAATATCACTCTCTGCACTGCTCTCTGCTCCTCCCTCACCACACCACTTACACCCTCTCAAAATGGCGTACAGGGGCGGAGGCTATAGCCGCTTGTTGAAAACGAAACTAAAATACGAGATTGCGAATGGCCGCGATGTATTTACGGAAGTACGAATGCATTCGAAGCACGTGGACGTATTTTAGTTTCATTTTCAACACGCGGCTATAGCCGCGTGTTGAAAATAAAAATAACTAGTAACGCGAGATTGCGAATGACCGCGCCGAGATGTATTTACGAAAGTATAAAAAATTACGAATCCATTCGAAGCACGGTAGTAGACACGAATCAAGGAAAACAAAACAATGTTACGAATCAACAGAAACGGCAGAGTAGTGTACAGAAAAACGAAAATTATTATCTAACAAAATTACGAATTACGAATCGTTCAGTATCAACGAAAATCAAACTGTTACGAAAGTACGAAAATAACTTAAACAGAAATACGAATCATTCAATATCGACAAAATTACGAATTTCAAATCAACGAAAATAACTTAGACAGAACTACGAATCATTCAGTATCAACGAAAATTAAACTGTTACGAACATACGAACGAGTCCGAATAGGAAAACTCGCGTCTTACGAAATTACGAATCTTTACGAACCTACGGAACGAGACGAAATGAAACGATAGGAAACTAATTTTTTGGTTGTGCACATGTCTACTGTCAAGCTCTCTCGTCTCCTCCTCCCATGCTTGTGTCCAGGATTTCTCCAGAGCCTCTCCCATCCTCTGGAACTCGCTACCTCAACCTGTACGGCTATCCCCTACTCTTGCTACCTTCAGACGATCCCTGAAAACTCATCTCTTCAGGGAAGCCTATCACGTTTCCAACTAATCTTTTACCACTTCCATCAGCTCATTTCCCACAGTTACAACCTTTTGTACCACCTGCCCCACCCTATTAGATTGTTAGCTCTTCTGCGCAGTGCCCTCTTAATCCTCTTGTATTTTATTGTATTATAACTGTATTGTCTCCCTTTTATATTTTAAAGTGCTGCATAAACTGTTGGCGCTATATAAATCCTGTATAATAATAATAATAATTTCACAATACTTTGATCTACATTTATAGCCTATGGTAATTACCTTCACTTCCTATAATCAAACGGTAGTTCAAATTGTACTGTTTTAGAGATAACTGAAAAGTATAAATATTACTACTATCGATTTGAAGCATTTCAGATATTTTGTGGTGAATACTTGAGAAGAAAAAATTATTTTATGCTTGATGTGCTTCATTTATCAAAATTGCATTTTTGGTTAAAGGCTGAATATTACATTCACTTAAAGGGCTTGGCTGTGAGCTGATCATTTGCCACAAAATTTGTCAATTTATTCACCAATGTGAAACATAAAGGTACACACAAACCTTGTCATAGGGTGAATTAATTTTATTTTTTTAGTGTCACAGATGTACATATTATTGCTTTTTGATTTGTGGGAACCAAAAGGGAAGATTTATGAACATTCTTGACAGGTTTAAATAATAAAAAGTGTATGCATACTGATACAAGTAATCAGAAGAGCATACCTTTTACAGTGACCTAATATCACTGGAATGAATCCCTCCCCCGCAGTTGTTAGATACCTACACTATTGGTAAGTCCTCATCTGGAATCTGCAGTTCAGTTTTGGGCACCAGTTCTCAAAAAGGATATCAGGGAACTGGAGAAAGTGCAGAGAAGGGCAACCAAACTGATAAGAGGAATAGAGGAGCTCAGCTATGCGGAAAGATTAGAGGAACTGATCTTATTCACTCTTATGAAGAGGAGATTGGGGGGGGGGGGTATGATCAACATGTACATATAAGTGGTCCATATAGTGAACTTGGTGTTAAGTTATTCACTTTAAGGTCATCACAGAGGACAAGGGGGCACTCTTTACGTCTAGAGGAAAAAAGATTTAATTGCCAAATATGGAAAGTTTTATTCACAGTAATGCTGCGTACACACGACCATTTTTCTCGTCGGGAAAAATAAAAAAAATTCTCTTTGACAAGAAAAACGACCGTGTGTGGGCTCTTGGTCATTAATCACGACCAGAAAAATTAGAACATGCTCTAATTTTTCTCGCCGTGATTCACTGCATTTTTTTCCGCTGCAGTTTTCCCATAGGGAAACACTGCCGGGGAGCCTACACACGGTCGTTTTTCTCGACCAAGAGAAAAAATTACGGGAAAAACGGTCGTGTGTAGGGGAATAAGCCGTTTCTCATTTTACCCGTCGATTTTCTCGACTGTGTTTTCACCGTCGAGAAAATCGATCGTGTGTATGTGGCATAAGAGCTGTGAAAATTTGGAATAGACTCCCTCCAGAGGTGGTTCTGGCCAGCTCAGGAGATTGCTTTAAAAAAGGCCTGTTTTTTTTCCTTAATGTTCATAATATAACTGGGTACTAACATTTATAGGTAAGGTTGATCCAGGGAAAATCCAATTGCCTCTCGGGGGATCAGGAAGGAAATTTTTCCCCTGCTGTAGCAAATTAGATCATGCTTTGCTAGGGTTTTTCGTCTTCGTCTGGATCAACTGTGGGTGAGGGATTGTGTACATGGGATTGTATGATTTTTAAAACTTTTTTTTAGGTTATTGGTTGAACTAGATGGACTTGTGTCTTTTTTCAACCCGACAAACTATGTATTTTATTGACTGCGGGCTCTAAATAAAAGAGACTGGTGTTGATTAACTTACTTTGCAAGTGCAGTTGTACTCTGCAAGGGAATTATCTCCAGAGCTTAGTGAATGAGGTTAAGCTCTTCTGGCTTCCACCATCCAATCATGTGCAAGCAAAATGCTGTTTTTTTTTTATCCCCTGCACGTCATTGGGTATTCTTTGAAATAGGAAAAGTAAGGCTTCACCACATTCAGTGAACCCTGATGAAAATAAATTTGCAGATTTTAACACTAGCGAGGTGAAAAGTGTGTTTGCTTTGAATCAATCAACCCCTATATGTCTATTGACTGACATGTCATATCATATTCAGCAATAGGCGTATATATGAAGTTCAGAAACCATGCAGGCTACTTTTGCAGCAATCAATTGAGGAAGTTTAACCACTTCCCGCCCGGTCAATAGACAATTGACGTCCGGGAAGTGGTTTCGTTATCCTGCAGGATAACAGCCGCCGCGTGCCCGGGGGCGCGCATCGCGGCGATCAGTGGAGCGGTGTGTCAGTCTGACACACCGCCACACCGATCTCGGTAAAGAGCCTCCGGTGGAGGCTCTTTACCACGTGATCAGCCGTGTCCAATCACGGCTGATCACGATGTAAACAGGAAGAGCTGTTGATCGGCTCTTCCTCACTCGCGTCTGACAGATGCGAGTAGAGGAGAGCTGATCGGCAGCTCTCCTGACAGGTGGGGTTCGCGCTGATTGTTCATCAGTGCAGCCCCCCCTCGGATGCCCACACTGGAACACCAGGATGCCGTCCAGGACCATCAGGGAAGCGGGCAACATGTGGATGGCCAGGTACATCCCCCATGGCCATCCACATGTTTTAAAACATGCCCAACATGTGCCAATCAGTGCCCACAAATGGGCACTGACTGGCACCATAATAGCATTAAAAACAAGTGATGCCCACCAATACCACCACCAGCAATAACCAGTGCCACTCATCAGTGTCCCTCAGTGCCACCCATCCGTGCCCATCAGTGCCCATCTGCCACCCATCAGTGCCACCCATATTTACCAATCAGTGCCACCCATAAGTACCCATCAGTGCCGCCTATGAGTGCCCATCAGTGCCACATACCAGTGCCACCTATCAGTGCCCATCAGTGCCGCCTATCAGTGCCTATCAGTGCCCATCATCAGTGCTCATCAGTGCCACCACATCAGTGCCACCTCATCAGTGCCACCTCATTGGTGCCACCTCATCGGTGCCCATCAGTGCCGTCTTATCAGTGCCCGTCAGTGCAGACATATCAGTGCCCATCATTGAAGAAGAAAACTTATTTATTTACCAAAAAAATTAACAGAAACAAATAAAAACATATTTTTTTTCAAAATTTTCTGTCTTTTTTTATTCGTTGCGCAAAAAATAAAAATCGCAGAGGTGATCAAATACCACCAAAAGAAAGCTCTATTTGTGGGAACAAAATTATTAAAAAAATGTTTGGGTAGAGTGTAGCATGACCACGCAATTGTCTTTCAAATTGCGACAGCGCTGAAAGCTGAAAAATGGCTTGGGCAGGAAGGTGCGTAAGTGCCTGGTATTGAAGTGGTTAAAGATTAAAGCAGAACTAATGCTGCCTATACAGTACTTTCCTCCCCTAAAGAAATGGAATGTTCACAACCTTCCTCACTATCACCGACATCTTCACCCAATCTTTTTCCGGGTTCAGCACTTTCAATCATCTTGAATGCACATGGGATGAGGTAACTGCTGCCAGTGGCAGAATTATAAGGGTCGCGACAGTTGCAGTTGCGACTGGGCCCTGTAATTCCGCCAAGTCCCAGGGGCCCGCCACCCGTCCGTGAGAGGAGCCCGACCACTGCCCGTGTGAATGGCCTGCCGCCCACCTGATTTTCACTGGGGCGGTGCGGTGCGCACTGTTCGTTCGGGAAGGAATGCAGAGCACTGGCTGGCTGAGGCACAGAGCGAGGCAACACTCACTAACACTGTGGACGGTCTGCCCCTACCTATCCAGAAACACAGCGATGTAGGGAGGCGGGGCAGACTCTGAAAAATTAATCAGCAGAGAGCAGACCAAGTTTCACCAAATGAGAGAAGGGGGAGGGGGCTTTCCCCTCTGCGTGGAGTACTACCTACCCGGCGTCTACCCAGGCACGCATGAGACAAGGCATCCTGGCGGGAGAACTGAAGGCCTGGCACAGTGAAAGTGACTCAGTCAGACCCTGCAGCAGCCTGACCCACGGAACAGATCGGAAGCCCCGGAATCGATTGATTCACAGTAAGTCAATCAAGAAGTGACAGAGCTCAGCTTAGCAATCGATGCCATTGCCAACCTCCGTCCACCACCTGTGTGCCTCTTACTGATCCCATCCCCCCACGGCCCCACCACTAATCTCATCTCATCATCCCTATCCCCCTCATTAATTCTACAACAGAGGTGATGGGGGGGATAGGGATGAGATCAGTGGTGGGGGGATGGGATCAGTAAGAGGCACAGGTGGTGGTGGGAGACGATGGCACCACCGCTGCCGCCCACCCTCAAGTACCACCGCTGCTGCCCATCCTCAAGTACCAGTAGCACCAGTAGCGGTGGTACTTGAGGGGGGTGGTAGCGGTGGTACTTGAGGGGGGTAATAGCGGTGGTACTTGAGGGGGGGTAATAGCGGTGGCACTTGAGGGGGGTGGTAGCGGTGGTACTTGAGGGGGTGGTAGCGGTGGTACTTGAGGGGGGTGCAGTGGCGGAATTATCAGGGTCGCGACAGTCGCAGTTGCAACTGGGCCCTGTAATTCCGCCAAGTCCCAGGGGCCCACCACCCGTCCGTGTGAGACGCCCGCCCGCCTGACTGTCAGTGTGTTCTGTTGGCTGCTGGCCTGGTGCGGTGCGCACTGCAGAGGCGCTGAGGCAGCACACAGATGTAGGGAGGCAGGGCGGACTCTGGAAAATGAAGTCAGCAGACCCTGACAACAAATGAGAGATGGCGGGAGAGGAGCTTTCCCCTGCGTGCTTAGTTGGAGTACCTACCCGGCGCCCATGTGAAGCAAGGCATCCTGGCGGGAGAAGAAGGCACGGTGAAGGTCAGACCAGTGATAGAACAGAAGTCAATAGGAATTCCCGGGGAATCGATTGATTCATTGACTGACGGTAAGTCAATCAAGTGACAGGGGCAGAGCTCAGCAATCGATGCCAACCTCCACCACCTGTGCCTCCTTACTGATCCCATCCCCCCACCACTGATCTCATCCCTATTCCCCCCATTACTTCTACAACAGAGGTGATGGGGGGGGAATAGGGATGAGATCAGTGGTGGGGGGATGGGATCCGTAAGAGGCACAGGTGGTGGTGGGAGAGGATGGCACCGCCACCGCAGCCACCCCCCCTCAAGTAGCACTGCAGCCACCCCACTCAAGTAGCACTGCAGCCACCTCCCCCTCAAGTACCACTGCTGCCACCCCCCCTCAAGTACCACCGCTGCCACCCCCCTC
This sequence comes from Rana muscosa, assembly GCA_029206835.1. Classification (NCBI taxonomy): domain Eukaryota; kingdom Metazoa; phylum Chordata; class Amphibia; order Anura; family Ranidae; genus Rana; species Rana muscosa. The sequence continues at coordinate 366,130,641 of CM055116.1, forward strand.
AAGTACCACTGCTGCCACACCCCTCAAGTACCACCGCTACCACCCCCCCTCAAGTACCACCGCAGCCACCTCCCCCCTCAAGTACCACCGCAGCCACCCCCCCTCAATTACCACCGCTGCCACACCCCTCAAGTACCACCGCTACCACCCCCCCTCAAGTACCACCGCAGCCACCCCCCCTTAAGTACCACCGCTGCCACACCCCCTCAAGTACCACCGCTGGTACTTGAGGGGGGGTGGCTGCGGTGGCAGTGGTGGTGCCATCCTCTCCCACCACCACCTGTGCCTCTTACTGATCCCATCCCCCCAAGGCCCCACCACTGATCGCATCCCTATCCCCCTATTACTTCTACAACAGAAGTAATGGCGGGAATAGGGATGAGATCAGTGGTGGAGGGATGGGATCAGTAAGAGGTACAGGTGGTGGTGGGAGAGGATGGCACCACCACTGCCACCGCAGCCACCCCCCCTCAAGTACCACCGCTTGAGGGGGGTGGTAGCGGTGATACTTAAGGGGGGTGGCAGCGCTGGTACTTAAGGGGGGGTGGCAGTAGTGGTGCCATCCTCTCCCACCACCATCCGTGCCTCTTACTGATCCCATCCCCCCACGGCCCCACCACTGATCTCATCCCTATCCCCCTATTACTTCTACAACAGAGGTGATGGGGGGGGGTTAGGGATGAGATCAGTGGTGGGGGAATGGGATCAGTAAGAGGCACAGGTAGTGGTGGGAGAGGATGGCACCACCGCTGCCGCCGCAGCCGCCCCCCCCCCCCCCCCACCTCAAGTGAAATCAGAAACAGATTTTTTTTACTTTGTTTTACAGTGTAAAAAAATTAAGTATCAAAATCAGGCTTTTCAGGGGGGGGGGGGGGGGGCTTCATGATTTCTTGCACCGGGGCCCTGAAGTCTCTAGTTACGCCACTGACTGCTGCACATGTGCATGGAGTATTAACTCTGACATCAAGTAATGCTGAGACTGTACACTGAGCTTTAGATGCGTGTCTCAGTGTACAATCTTATACAGACCTTTTAGCTTGAAAATAAGAAGCTTTTATTGCATATGAGACATATAGGGGACTATTTATAAACCAGTGAATGTGACTTTTCATACATTCTCTGGTGTAGAATGAATCACTGTCATTTAAAACAAATGCCCCTGGAAGATTCACCTGCAGATAATGTTTACTGAATGTCATATTGACAATAATGAATACACTATCTTCTGTAACTAAGGTTAGAAAAGGTTTGTTTTTACCTAAACTTTCTCTATATTGCATATCTTGCTCTACATGCAAAGTCCTCTGTTTAACTATATCTCCCCCACCTTGCAGAAACTCCATATAAAATGAAAAAAATTTGTATTACACTCCCCTTTCCTTGACTTGAGTAGCCCGGGGAGTTATGTCACCATCCTGCTGAAGAAATCCCGGGGGAATGCCAAGTACTGCAAATCTTGTGTAAAAATGCAGCAGCATAGTGCAGGATCATCTTCTCTAGCCTTGGGCTACTCAACATTCCTCAGGATCTCACTGGAAGGAGGATGTCGCCCTCGCCTAGACGCCATGTACAGTTGTGCTCATAAGTTTACATACCCTGGCAGAATTTATGATTTATTGACCATTTTTCAGAGAATATGAATGATAACACAAAAACATTTCTTACACTCATGGTTAGTGTTTAGCTGAAGCCATTTATTATCAATCAACTGTTTACTTTTTTTTTTTTAACCCAAAGGGTTTTTATTGCTCAAGAAACACAAAGCCAAATCATACATGTGTGGCGCCCTGCTCCTGTTGGGTAGGCACTGTGTGTGAAGTTTAGTTATCTGAGCTGTAGTTCAGCTCAGAAAGAATTATGCTAAATTGTTGGCTCTGTTTCAGTCTGGCTGGGCTGCGCGTTTTCCACCTGACAGTAGGTGTCACTGTCACCACAGGTCAGGATTGGAAATGCAGCAGGCTAGGTGTATTGGGTATTCCTTTCCCAGAAGTGGCTCAGGGGGCGTGGGCAACCCGCTGTGCATTCTGGGAGGGGGTACTTAAGAGACAGAGACCGTTCTATTGTGGGTTCGTTGTCGGGGGCCATTGCTGGATCCTGACCTGAGGGCCCTCCTGGCCTCAGGGATATGCAAGCCATTTTCGGCCACGGGCCTGCTGGCCCAAGGCTCTGCAACTGAGAAGTAGGCCCAGGAGTTGCTTAGGCCTACTAGTCCAGGGATGGTCCTACGCGGTCTTGCCTGCGAGAAGAAGCGGAACAATTGGGGACTCAATTGAAGGATGCATCCTGGCCAGTTTGCCTCACGGTGCTGCCTGACTGGCTGAAAGATTCTGGCACTGTGTATTTCTGAAGGAACTTTTTGCAAAGTGTCAGTGTGGTTACACGATCTTGTGGCAGAAGGTTGTGGAACGATGCAACGGCACTCATCAAGTCTGTGGCAGAGACTTTGAACGAGCTTCACACCGGTTGCTAGGCCAGTGAGAGTAGGCCTATCCGGTGGTTGCTGAATCCAGCGTGGAACTGATTTGTCCTCTGGATCTGAGATTGTGCTGGTGATCCGCAAAGTAAAGTACCTGAAACTCCCCTATCCCTCTACCCCTCTGTTGGAGCTGGTAAAATAAAACCTTGAAGAAAACGTATCCAAGTGTTGGTGTGAACATTTATGAAAGCTCTTCAAGAGGGATCCCTGACACGAGTGCGGTGAACAGAAAAGGTAATGGTAGGCCCAAAACTTTAAACCAGCAGCTCCTACGGGGGTAGTGCTACACATGTAACACATTACACTTCGTATTGTTATTGAAGTTCAACATGGCACCTTATGGCAAAGAACTCTGAGGATCTGAAACAAAGAATTGTTGCTCTACATAAAGATGGCCTAGGCTATAAAAAGATTGCCAAGACCCTGAAACAAGGCTGCAGCACGGTGGCCAAGACCATACAGCAGTTTAACAGGACAGTTTCCACTCAGAACAGGTCGACCAAAGAAGTTGAGTGCAAGTGCTCAGTGTCATATCCAGAGGTTGTCTTTGGGAAATAGAGGTATGAGTGCTGCCAGCATTGCTGCAGAGGTTTAAGGGGTAGGGGGTCAGCCTGTCAGTGCTCAGACCATACACTGCACACTGTATCAAATTGGTCTGCATGGCTGTCGTCCCAGAAGGAAGCCTCTTCTAAAGATGATGCACAAGAAAGCCCACAAACAGTTTGCTGAAGACAAGCAGACTAAGGACATGGATTACTGGAACCATGGCCTGTGGTCTGATGAGACCAAGATAAACTTATTTGGTTCAGATGGTGTCAAGCGTGTGTGGCGGAAACCAGGTGAGGAGTACAAAGACAAGTGTGTCTTGCCTACAGTCAAGCATAGTGGTGACAGTGTCATGGCCTGGGGCTGCATGGCTGGGGAGCTACAGTTCATTGAGGGAACAATGAATGCCAACATGTACTAGGACATACTGAAGCAGATCATGATCCCCTCCCTTCAGAGACTGGGCCGCAGGGCAGGATTCCAACATAACGACCACAAACCCACCTCCAAGACGACCACTGCCTTGCTAAAGAAGCTGAGGGCAAAGGTGATGGACTGGTCAAGCATGTCTCCAGACCTAAACCCTATTGAGAATCTGTGGGGCATACTCAAACGGAAGGTGGATGAGCGCAAGGTCTCTAACATCCACCAGCTCCGTGATGTCATCATGGAAGAGTGGAAGAGGACTCCAGTGGCAACCCGTGATTCTCTGGTGAACTCAATGCCCAAGAGGGTTAAGTCAGTGCTGGAAAATAATGGTAGCCACACAAACTATTGACACTTTGGGCCCAATTTGGACATTTTCACTTAGGGGTGTACTCACTTTTGTTGCCAGCAGGTTAGACATTAATGGTTGTGTAATGAGTAATTTTGAGGAGACAGAAAATTTACACTGTTATACAAGCTGTACACTCACAACTTTACATTGTAGCGAAGTGTAATTTCCAAATTGTCTTTCAGGACAGCACCCGAGAGATAATGGCTCCTCCTCCTACAGGAAACACCTCATCAATTAAGTTTTTAATTGGAGGTCTCCACGTTGCTTCCTGAATTTTTGGGTTTCCTCCAGCCGGAGGAACACCTCTGGTGGGAGCCATGATCTCTCAGGGCTTTCCTGGGAGACAAAAGGTTCTCACCTGTTAGTGTTTATTTTTCTTCAGGAGAGTGATCCTCCCATTTACTTCCTTGCTGGATGGTCCCGTGGGCTCCCTCTCCCTCTTCCGTGCTCGGGGAGAGCCTGTACAGCCCGGGAGGGCTGCCTCCTTGTTTTTCAACAGAGCGGCGGTTTGCTGTATTCCCGCCGGCTGCCTGTGGTGCACGGAATAGCGGTGTGGAGTTTTACAGCAGCCGCCATTGTTCTGGTGGCCGAGGAAAGCCTCAGCCGCATCCTGTATAGAAAGAGGCAGCACTTCCGGGTCGGCGCGCGCATAATTTCCGCCCGCAAAGCGCAGAGAAAGAGGGCAGGGTCACCTGGTGCTTTAAGTTCCGGTTCCAGGTCAGCGCAGCGGCATTTTTTAATCTGGAACCGGCGTTTTAACCATGCGTCTGCAGTGCAGCTATGGAGAGCGATGCAGCGGATAAGGGGGCAAGCCAAGGCACCAGCAAGGCTAAGGTAAGGGACTATGTCCTCTTTTTACTCTGGGCCATTTTCTTCTGTAGGGGGGTTACTCACCCTTTCCCCCCACCCCCCATCTCCCTGGTGGTGCAGTGGCTGGTAGTTAGCATGTCTGCCTAGTAACTGGGGATCTTTTAAAAAGGTGGTGGTGGTGGTGGCTTGCGGGGCACAAGGAAGTGAGAATTGTTTTTTTCCTAAGTGCACCTGGGTGTATTGTTTTTTGTGCCGTGTGATGGTTTTCTTAGTGTGGTCCCTGGTCTTTTCTCTACTGTTTGTGCAGGCCAAAAGTTTTGCCCAACCAGTGAAGAGAAGGTGCCCTGTCTGCAAGGAGAAGTTAAGCGAGGCTTGGACCAAGTCGCTTTGTGCAGATTGCACTGCAAATGTAATCAGGTTGGAGTCTCCATCTTTTTGTGGTGATTTAGTTTCTACTATTAAGGATGAACTCCGTGCCACCTTTCAAGCTTTTAGGTCAAACCTAAGAGAAGAACTAGGTCCCTCAAGGGAACCCAGGGCTCCGCGGCCTTCTTCAGAACCCCAAGACGGTTCTCAAATATTATTAGGAGGTCCGATAGACACTTTCCAAGAATCTGCTTCCCTTGCTCCAGATGGAACAGACCCTGAGGAGAAAGAAAATGAAGCAGAGGCCGCTTCTAAATACAAAATGTCGCTAGAAGAGGATGCAGGACTTTTAAAAGTAATCCATGCGACTTTGGGGATAGAAGAGGAAAAGAAGGAGCTCTCCCTACATGCAGTAGTGTATTTAGGTTTTGTGCTGCCCTAGGCCTGACTAAATTCGTGCACCCCCTAATTTAAATATAACCCACCCCTTCCTGTCAAGGCCACACCCCTTTCTGTTTAAGACCCACCCTGACATTTTCGAGTGGGGACACTAGTTCTTAGGGCCTGGGGGGGGGCAATGGATTCCCTTAATTTGCATAGATTTTCTCTCACTTCCTGTTTGGCTATGGGGCAGGAAGTGAAGGGAAATCTCTGCAATGGGACAGGAATGGTAAAAAAATTAACTGACAGGGGCTATAACCCTCCCTTACTCTATCCAAAATGAAAAAAAAACGTGTTGCCAATAGTTCTACTTTAAGCACACATTTTTAATAATTTTATGGAGAGGACTAAGAATATATAACCATGCCAATGGTACAGCAGAAAACATATAGCACAGTGAGGAAGGTTTGTTGTCCAGGCTGATATGACAGTCAAAATTAGAAGCAGATTGCGTTACACTAACGGTGTAGCACAAGCCGGCGGGGACTCTTTCCGTGCTGCCCCCTGCAAAGTGCTGCCCTAGGCCTGGGCCTTGTTGGCCTAGGCCAGGATACAGCGTTGCCTACATGACCGCATGTATTCAGGTTTGGGTGATTCAAAAGTCTGTGTTTTTCCAGTCCATTCAATAATCTCGGACATGATCAAAAAAGAGTGGTTGGAACCTGAGAAAAAGCCATTTTTTTCCCGGTCTCATAACAGAAGATTTCCATTTGAAGAAAACCCAAATTCCATCTGGAACAAGGTTCCAAAACTGGACTCTGCTTTTTCACAGGTCTCAAAATCAACTGACCTTGCCTTTGAGGACATGGGCATGTTAAAAGAGCCCATTGATAAAATTATGGACTTGCTTCTTAAAAGGGCCTGGCAGTCAGTGATGTATAATCTAAAACCAGCAATGGCAACAACATGTGTCGCTAGGAATTTAAAACACTGGATTAACCAGATGAAGGCCCATGTTACGGCGGATTTCCCAAAACAGGAGATTCTGAACTCCTTCACAACTCTATCTGCAGCAGTATCATACATTACGGATGCTTCAGCAGAATCTATTCGTATGTCAGTGGCTTTAACGAACTCTGCTAGGAGGGCTTTGTGGCTTAAAACTTGGCCAGGAGATGCTGCATCTAAGAACAGACTGTGTAGCATTCCCTTTGCTGGGGATTTGCTATTTGGTTCAGAGCTAGAGTCCATTCTTGACTGTACGGCTGACAAAAATAAGTTGTTTCCGGTCAAGAAGAAACAGGTACAGACCCGTAAGCGTTTTTTTCGTCCGCAAAAAGGACAGCAGGAAGTGAAAACGCAAAACAAGAGGAAGCAGTGGTCTTCCCAAAAGCCAAAAGATAGGAGTGGAGTGCTCTTCAATCCTCCTGCGACCTCCGGAAAGCCGCAATGACCCTCCACCACAAGTAGGGGGAAGACTCCAGGCGTTCCTTCCCCAGTGGAGAGACATCACTGCAAATCAGTATATTATCAACATGCTCTCCCAAGGATACATGATAGAATTCACGGAAGAACCTCCGAAAAGATTCCTGGTGACAAACGTCCCAAGGGATCCGGTCAAGGCTTTCGCCATGAAGTCCCTAATCCAGGAACTGATATCCCAGAAAGTCATTGTTCCGGTTCCAACAAAGGAGTTCTTCCAGGGTTTCTACTCACACGTTTTCCTTGTGCAGAAGCCTTCAGGAAAATACAGAAGATTTTGGATGGATTCTATTCTCTAAGTAAGAAGCCTCCTGAGTCAAGTGTGCTTCATGGCATCAATCGATTTGCAGGACGCATACCTCCACATTCTTATTGCCGCCAGGTATCAGAGATATCTGAGATTAGCACTGAGAGAAGGGAAACAGGTGGCATACCTGCAATTCAGAGCTCTCCCATTCGGCCTGTCATCATCTCCAAGGGTGTTCATGAAGGTAATGGCCGAAGCTCTGGCACCCGTGCGTCTAGAAGGAATTTCAGTGATTCCTTATCTAGATGACCTGCTGTTGTTTGCTCAAACCAGAGAAGCACTTAGAGGAACTTGGACAGAGCCTGTGCTCACCTAGAATTCATCGGATGGATCCTAAACCTCCAAAAGTGAAATCTGATTCCCTCACAGGAGGTGTTATTCCTGGGTTTCCATATCAACTCTTTGGAGCAAAAGATTTTTCTCCCAGAAGAAAAACAGAAAAAGTTGATAGAAGTGGTGTCACTGTTACAATCCAGTCAGCTTCTGTCCATCAGGAGGGTCATGTCAGCGCTAGGAAAACCTGACCTCTTCCATACCGGCAGTCCAGTGGGCAAAGCTCCATTTCAGACCGCTGCAAAAGTTTCTGTTAAATATCTGGGATCGCAAAATTCACTGGATTCACTAGTGAAGATTCCCACCAAAGTAAAAAGGAGTCTCTGGTGGTGGAAGAACCAGACAAGATTTTCAGCAGGCCTGTTATGGGCTTTTCCAACCCAGGTAAGGCTAACAACCAATGCCAGCTCTTGGGGTTGAAGGGCTCACATAAGCGGTCGATGGGCTCAGGGATCGTGGTCCACAAGAGAAGCACTGAGATCCTCAAACTGGAGGGAACTAAAGGCGATAGAGATGGCCTTATTGACCTTTGCAGAAGAAGTCCAAGGGCAACATACACAAATCCTGTCAGACAATGCCACAGCGGTGGCCTACATAAACAGACAGGGGGGCACCAGAAGCAGAGTACTTCAAGGCCTAGCAGGGAGCATTCTAAGCTGGGCAGAGCTCCATACTCAATCCTTGTCAGTGGTCCACCTAAAAGGGACCCTAAACAGGATGGTGGATCTCCTCAGCAGGAACCAGGTGTACGAAGCGGAGTGGCAATTGAATCCAGATGTCTTCAATCTGATAGTGAAGAAATGGGGACAGCCAAGAGTGGATCGCTTTGCGTCTTAAGAAAATACACAAATATCCTGCTTCTTCTCTCTGAACAGGAACGAGTCATCACTGGGGGTAGATGCTCTGGCGCAGAATTGTAATTTTCACCTCTGCTACGCCTTCCCTCCATTTCAGCTTATCCCGCAGGTCATAACAAAAATCCGGAAAGAGGATACGACAGTAATCCTCGTCACTCCCTTCTGGCCCAAAAGGCCTTGGTTTTCATCTCTTCTACAGATGCAGATCAAACCATACTGGCACCTTCCATTGAGACAAGACCTACTGTTACAAGGTCCTCTGCTTCACCAAGAAGTAAAAAAGCTAAAACTCACAGCTTGGCTTCTGAAGAATAACTCTTGAGGAGAAAAGGCTTCTCGGATAGGTTGGTCGCTACCCTCCTATAAGAACCAATGCGATATAACAATATATATATATATATACTATTGTAATCTATCATGCATATATCTATCGCAACTATGTATTAATTGTATTAGTCCCTTGTTTGCTAGTCTTACCCTTAAGAGAACTCTAGGCCTGAAGATGCACTATATAGTATAAAGACAAACACAGCTGCTCAGTAAAGAATTTACATTTATTTCCTAAAAGTAGGAATGATACATACTAACATGAAAATCTATACAGCCTATATCAACAATACTAATGAAAATTATACTTATTATCTCCTCGAGGCAAAGGTTCCTGCTGGCTGAGCTCCTGGATGTGATAGAGGGCTCTCTCCTACCCAAGCATCCTGTTTTAAAGGGTCCCATGCATACCTCATTCAAACACTCCCCTCTGCCTCTCGACCAATCATGATCCTTTCATGATTCTCGTTTGTCGTGCCATATCTAGCCTCTGGGGGCGATGTTGTCCATATAATCTCCAATATCTTGCTGGGGCCTTGACACTCTTGGTAACAGCTGCCCTTCCATTTGTCTCCGGGAAGGTGCTAAATACATTAGTACCTGGTCCATTGTTATCAACCCTTTGAGGCTTCCACCACCCCAGGGGGCCTTGACAAGACTTCCTATGTATTATTTGGGAATGGCAACTGCCATCTGGTTTTAGTTGTAAACCCGATGTGTAGAGATTTCAGCTTTCCAACATATGCCGCTTTGCGCCTAACGGGCGCACAAATCGTTCTCCAGACATGGCTCTTATTGAACAGTCCATATGGTCTTAACGCCCACCATGTCTTCTCGAACCAGTACCTTTGGAACAGTCCATAATGGTGTTACCGTGTTGCCACTTAACATAGGCTTCAGGTAGAACAGTCCATAACGGTCTTATTGTGCTGTGTTTCCCCACACGTGCCGCTTTGCTACTGGGTGACATACCTTCATCAACCTTCCGTGACAGCTTCCCTGTCACCGTTCTGTATCTTCTTCTTGACATCTTCCTGAAGGGATATAGTATCGGCAAGGGGTGTCCATTCGCTCACCATTCACCAATACACACTCAGAGCAACGACTCAACCATCTTTCAGCTGCAGAGCCTCGAGGAGGACCTTATTTGCCCATATTATTAGCCTAAAAATACACCTTTGTCACACTACACCATAACATAAATCAACCCACTACCATAATATTTACACATATACATATGACCCATCAAATCACGTATCCCGCTCCCAACCTCCTATAACTCCTCACCGTAAATACGGGTCGGGATTATGCAGGTTCGTTCACTATGGCCTTCCCTACCGCAATTCTGGCATGTCGGCGGTATTTCAGTGTTCTGAATTGGCAGCAAAGCCTCTAACCTGTATGAAGAGACCTCACCACCAATTCGTCCCTCAACATGCATAGACAAATGCGATACTTTCCTATATAAATGTCGCGTCCAACAACACATACCAACTTGAACCAATGACGAAACTGCAGCAATAATGAGCAATACCACAACGGGATGTATCAAATAATTCAAAATACTGTTGGCCTTACTGGAATGTCCAAATATTACCTCCCACCAAGACCCTCCCGCATCATTCTCTAGTTGATGCACTACCTCCTTAATTTCGTTCTGATCGTGATGGATGACTATAGTGGCATTAGCTCTCTCTTGCTGCAGCGTCCTCATAAGGCTCTCATCTCTATCCCAATCTGTTAACCATTCCTGTATCTGCCTTCCCATACCAAGGTTCAGGGCTCTCAGATTAACAGGGCGGTTATGGTTGATATCCACAGACAGATTGGCAACATGCGGTACCACATAATTCCATTCCTGTGTCTGGATCTCAGAGACACCGCCAAGGGTACACCATGCTCCTCTAGCTAGTGTCAGGTTCACAGAACATCCTATTTCCATGACCAACGTTACATTAGTATCCTTTAGGACAAAGAAACAAACTCTCCCATGTCCCAAATAATACACCGGTGTTCCCTTCCCGGCAATGTTTTCCCCATCCAGAACACAGAGCGAGGCATCTTCCCAACATTTCTCATTCACCACTATGTATTGACCTGGCATACATAGGATGTCATGGTCATGCTTCCGACAGAGGGAAATATCAACCTGCCTCCAGCTCCCATCCTCTCTGATCATATGTGGGTAATTTAGCCTCAGATGTAACAACGTAGAATCCCCAGTCAGCAAGCCCATTGATACCACCGAATACACAGACTGAGTCTGTACTTCTGTATATGGGATCAGTGAGGAAGCATAGCATCTCTCATAATCCAAATTAGTACAGCCCATCCAGGCATTTGACCACCACTTTGGATTAGTGTAAGAGATGTGCTTTGGTAAAATCTTACTGAGCTGTGATGCTAACTCATAAGGCCACTGCCCCTCATACAGAGATTGTACAATCAGCTTGATGTTGGTTGATAGTTCCGCCTGCCCCTGCGTGCACGCCAGAGCCCATGACATATTTTTGCCCTGTATCACCACACTATCTACCAACCTCTTAAAATGGTGGATAAAATCTTGAGCCACTTTTACCTGGGTATTTAGGTGGCGTTGTTGAATGTTATCGAGAATGTCATTGATCTCTCGCTGAGCAACAAAGCCCCGCTTGCTGTCTGAAGCTATGGCTGAGAGTTTGTTCCTCAGGAGATCGATGTCAACTCCATTAACAACGCCCATTCCGGTTCCTATTCCCCCCAATATAGTGCTGAGTACATCCCTCCTCTTCCGGTTACTCCTCAGAAATAAGCGTCCTGTCTGAACCTCATTCTGTGTCCGCCCATCCCTGGGAGCAAGCCACTGATCTACTGACCGCACTTGATTCAGAGTATACTCAGCACATATAGGGTAATAGGATTTTATCAACCACTGCGAGATGTTTAAGTGCCATGTGGTGAAGGCATACTGTACCCTGGTAGCCAGCGTTTGGGACGAGCTTAGATCTATTTGTAGTGGTTCCCCTTTCTCTAATGGGGCATGCCCCTGTGTGTGGTCACTGGCATTACCTGTGCAGGGTTTCAACCTCTCAGGTGAGACATCAACCAGGCGTATCTCCCCTATGTCCAATTCTGGTGTCCCACATGTCCAGTAACCGAGAGCTTCTCTGTAGGACTGATAAGACTGGGATACTGCGCCCACAAGGAAATTTTCACCCCGTTGATGTGTCATCTGGAGCTCCCTAGTTTGGCCAACCGACACCTTACTATGCCTAAGTGTCAGCCTCCTGGGCCTCTGCACCCTATTACTTTGGTCCTGCCAATATATGCCACACATGAAAACATACTTCCCTTCTTTCAATTCTTCACCAAAAACCCCATAACCTACGTCTCTTGTTTTCCAAGGTTTGGGTAGCTTGGAATTTTTTCCTAACCAATAACCCATTTCATTCATATATATAGTTGCATCCACAAACGGCTGGAGGGATTCTGGTATGATATTTCGCAAGTCTTGTTTATACGCCAGTCCTTGAGATGTTATGTTAGGATTAAATCGTCCAAAAGCAAAAGAAACTTTGTATTGCAAAACGCCATGGCGACCCCATTGATATGTCTCTGGTAACTTAGGTCTCTCTGATATTATCCGGACCTTTCTCCTTCTCTCAACTCCCCCCTGCCCCCACTTCTGCCCTAACAAGTTCAACATTGATGACACAGCAGAAGTGGATGCATGATTTTCCTCAGGATTTTCACTTTCCGCACCATCCCCTGAGTGTTCGTCTGAATCAATTTGAGATGTTACATGGCTCAGATGGATCACCAACGCGATAATTATGATCCTTCTATCCATTCTCCAGAGACTTTGCCAATCTTTGCTCCACCAGGACTCTGGAAAAACAAGAACAAGAGCGGAATCAATTCTTATCAGCAGTACCTTTTACATTGATCAGCATGAACCCATTTCTCTATCTCCCTCTTTTTCATGCCTTTTGCACCCTTATTGTCCATGAGCCGCTTTACCTTGACTACCTGATCACTAAGGGCCATAGTGACTGTGAATGGTCCGGTCCAGTTTGCGTCCCATGAAGATTTGGAAACAAAGTTCTTTACCATAACCCTGTCTCCAATCTTCAAGCTAACAGGAGGCCTTTCAGGCTGCTCCTTCTCTTTAGGTGCCATGTTATTTGCAGCAAATTGCAAATACCCCTGTACCTGTTCTTGCAGCTGGACCAGAAATTTGTCCCTTTCAGCACTCTCTCTCATGGGGGTGCTGAGTATTGGGTCTGCTGGATGGCTCAGGTTCATCATTCTTCCCGTCATCAACTGATATGGGGTTAATGATGTACCTCTCGCTGCAGACCCTCGTACAGCCATCAGGATTGAAGGCAGATGAATCAGCCAGTTCTTTCCTGATTGCAGTACCATCTTTTTAAGTCTCTCTTTCAGCGTTCGATTCATCCTCTCAACCATCCCCGCTGATTGTGGATGGTATGGTACATGGGATCTCTGCTCTACTCCCAGCAGCTCACAAATATTTTTCATGACCCTGCCGGTAAAGTGAGTCCCCCTATCAGATTCCAGGACTTTGGGGAACCCCCATCTTGAAAAGACATCGGTCCACAAAGCTCTAGCTGTGGCAGTAGCAGAGTCCTTTCTCAGGGGTAGAGCCTCTACCCACTTTGAAAAAACATCCACAACTACCAGCAGATATCTGTATCCTCCAGTGGCACTTGGTAATGGACCAACAAAGTCAATCTGCAGGTTTTCCCAGGGTCCATCAGCTACTGGTACCCTTGCTAAGACTGGTTTCTGCCCCTTTGGCCTAGGGTTCATTTGTGCACAGATCAAACATTCCTGCACTACCTGTGACACTGTGTTACCCATTGCCTCCCACCAGTATCTAGCTTGCACAAATTTTAAGGTACCCTGAACACCCATATGGCCTGTTAACCTATGATTTTCCCGGACTAAATCCTTCTGATGCTGGGAGGGTACCACAAACCGTCTTCCTTCTGAAGTCTCTCTTAACAGTAGATCGTCTTGCAATACATAATTTTGGGGAGCATCCGCCGCTTTTATTTTAAGCTGCTTTTTGATTGAGCTCAAGGCCTCATCCTTATTTTGTTCAACTGCTAAACATGGGGTAGGCATCCTTAGCACCGGCAGGAGTTCATGTGACCCTGCTTTCACCTCCTGCTCCTCAAAATTATGTTCCTCCCAGGCCTGTCTCCCTTCAGCATCATAGGGTGTCCACTTGACTCCTATCAGGGCTGCCTCCTTTGCCAGCTCATCTGCCTTGTTGTTGCCCACAGTAGCCTCCTCTCCACCTCTTTGGTGAGCTCTCACCTTAATGATAGCCACTCTTTGAGGTTCCACACTTGCTCTCTCCCATATATCTCTTAGCACTGCACTATGTACCAAGTCTTTTCCAGAGGCATCACTGAAGCCCCTTGACTGCCACAAAGGCATGTATTCAGTCAGAGACCTTGTTACATAGGCGCTGTCAGAGAATATGGTTATGGGACCTGAACTGAAATGCGTGATGGCCTCTCTCACTGCCTCCATTTCAGCTCTTTGGGCAGAAAAGCTTCGAGGGCATTTGGTCATGATTTTTTCATTGGTCTGGGGGCACCACAGGGCATACCCTGTGTGAAAACTTCCTTCATCCCAGTACCTTGATCCATCCACCCAGATTTTAAGGTCTCCATCACCTGTTGCTAACCTGAATACCTCCTGTGTTCTGGTCCGATGTACCTCCCCACAGTCATGCTGCTCCCCCTCATATTGCATCAATTGTGGGAGAGTGTAGGTGGCATTGTGGGTCACAGCCAGATTTCTGGGTGTCAAATCCACTAGCCATCTGGCTACCCTTTGGGAGGATACTCCACTGAGGGTACGTTCCAAAAGCATTTTAATTGGAGAATGGGGTGTCTGCAGAATGATTTTGCCAAATCCCACAACATGCTCTGTGGCGAGAACCGCCCAGTGCACTGCCAAAAGGTTTCTGACACATTCATCGAATCCCCTCTCTACCGGGCTTAGTACCCTGGACCAGTATCCCACAGGTACCCATTTGCCCTGCCTCTCCTGCAGCAACACCGATGTTATTGCTACTGCAGAGGCATACACTTGTAGTGCAAAGGGCAAATCGGCATTCGGATTGCTCAAGGCCGGGGCCTGCATCAGACTCACCTTTAGCTTGGTGAAAGCTTGCTCATGCTCTCCCAACCAGTCTAAAGGGTCTGTTTCCTTCTTGTCTCCTTTGAGAAAATCATACAGGGGTCTTGCCTTTTCTGCAAAGCCTTCAATGAAGTCCCTGCAGAAACCAACCATCCCCAGGAATTGTCTCAGCGCAGTTTTAGTGATTGGTCTTGGTAATTTCCTGATAGTTTCACATTTGTTTGGGTCTGGAGTCCTTCCCCCCTGTGAAACTATCACACCCAAGAAACATACTGAATCCTTCATCAATTGTGCCTTTTTGGGGTTTAATTTCAGACCTGCACTCTCAATTAGTGTCAGGAGCTCCTCCAGCAGAGCATAATGCTGCTCTTTTGTCTCTGTTTGAAGCAGGATGTCGTCCACATACTGAATGATGCATTCTGGCTCAGAAAATGTCTTCAGAATGTCCACCATACAGATATGGAAGTACGTAGAGCTGGATTTGAACCCCTGAGCCAATCTACAGAATGCATACTGTTTCCCCTGAAACGTAAAGGCTAGCTTGTATTGGCTATCCTCATGTACGGGAATGGAAAAATAGCCATTTGATATGTCAATTGATGAGTACACCTTTGCTGAAGGTTTCAGTGCTGTCATCATGTCTGGCATCTTAGCAACTAAATTTGTAATAGATGGGGTGCATCTGTTTAGCGCACGGAAATCTACAGTGGGCCTCCACCCTCCCTCCTTCTTCACTGGCCAGAGGGCTGCATTTGTTTTAGATTGGCACTCTTTAATTACATTTTGTGCTAACAAATTCCTCACTGTGTTCTCTATGTATGGGATAGATTCGGGCGGAATTTTGTACTGACGCTGAGGTGGCGGATCAGGGCCTTCAATTTTAACAATCATGTTTGAAACTCTACCACATTGCGCTTTAGACGTTGCCCACACTTCGTTATGTTGCCACAAGATTTTAGCCAATATTTGGTCCTCTGTTTTCAGTAGTGCCTGTGGGTCAAGGATTTAATTTGTTTTAACTGATGCAATCTCCCAGCTGTCCATGACCATGTGTACCTTGCCTTTGTATCTAGACCCTTTCCACAGTACCCAATTACATAAATCTAGAATCAGTCCATGTGCCCCCATGACATCAGAGCCCAATATAGTGCCGTCATGCGTTGGGGAAAGAAACAAACTGTGCTCCACACATAACCTCTGTATTTCTATGGGTACAGGTATTGATTGCTCAGAAGGTACTAGTTGTCCTCCGAATCCTCTAAGGAAGATTTGTTTCCCATTAGGATCCTTTTGCAGTTTGATATTCGTTACACTTACAGCAGCTCCCGTATCTAATAGTACATTTGTGCGATGGCCCCCTATCGCCCCTTGGATACGTGGTCTGCCGCTTTTGTCCCTCTCCAGATGACATACTAGGGACAATACCGGGGCCTGACATCCCTATAGTTTAAAATAAGGATTGGTTGGGGGTGGGGTTTTATACTCCTCCTGGTTTTCTTTAACCCCTTGCCTTATCTTCTCTAACTCCCTCAAAAGAGGACCATATACTGTAACATCAGGTGCCTTGTTCGGCTCCATTGCCACCTTATCTGATCCAGGTTTTTGCTGTTCCTTCTTATGCCAAGGCCTCTTCTCCCCCGTGCTCCTCCTAGGTAATTGACAGTCTTTCATTACATGGCCTGTATTCCCACATCTGTAACACCTGCCTGCAAATCTCACTCTTCCTTCGCTTTTAACTATCTCTGCCATTCTTTTGTGGGGCCTATTGTCTTGATCTGTCTCCCGAACCCAGTCCCTTAATATGTTTATAAAGGTCTGGTATGAGGTGGCATTCCTCAGTGCAATTCTGGTATGGTAATCAATACATGTGCACTTATTAGCCATAGAGCATAGAAAACTACTGTCATCAGAAGACATATCAGGACAATTGTATGTGGCTTTATAAATGGTGAAGTATTCACTGCAAAAGAGTATTGGATCAATTCCCCTCCTAAATTTTGTATTCTCTAGGGCGTCTGAACCCCTAGTATCTCTTCCTCCCATTATGCGCTGCATTTCCCTCATTCTATCTGCCGAGTTTCCCCAATTTGAGTTTAACTCTGGAGTTAGACCTCTATGATTCCCGACTGGTGGCTGCAGCTTTTCACACAGTTGCAATGGGAGCCATGCGCGGAGGAGTGCGCATGCATCCCTATTGTTTAAAATGTACTGTGTCACTACAGCTTCCAGCCTGTTCGAGAGACTAATGGGTGAAGCACTCGTGTCAAATTTTCCCAAAATCTGGCACAGATTTGTGCGATCTTGTATGGAGAGTGTCGTGGATTGGGTGCTACCCTCCCTTTTTATAATTGCAGATCCTGGCCAAGTCCTTTCTGATGCAGGAGTAAAGAGAGAAGAATTCTGATCTGGGGGTTCTTCAGGACTGTCAGCTGACCATATTGGTTGCTGTTCGATCAGCATCCTTTCTCCCTGCTCCTGTGTCACACTGGAATGCGTATCCTTGTTAGCACAACAATGGCTGTGCACTTTCTCCATTGCCTGTGCCTTCAAAGATAGAATGGCATGATCTTTTTGAGCTAGCTGAGTTTTACATTCTTGTAACTCTCTCTTAAGTATTTCTATTGCAGATTCATTGCCCGCCTCTTTCTTTTCTAAAGATGCGATACACTGTTCTCTCAACATACATGTTTCCTTCCATTCATCCACTCCTTGTTCCAATAAACCATTTTCCATCACCAATAATTCAATCTCATTCCTCATTTCATCACACTCACAAACATTCGTGTCAGCATTCGCAGCTATAGCTGAAATATCTTTACTCACATTTTCTATTTTCCCTAATAATTCTGTCCTATCTTTACACCACTCCAATTCTGTCTGTTCTGAGATTTCTTTCATCTTTAGTAACATGCATACCACATTGGCCATTCTCTTCTTCTTGCCTATTTTGGAAGACTTTTTAGACTTGATGGCCTCATTATGAGTATTGCATTGCTTTAATAGATCATTGAATTGGTGTACCAACGCATTCTTTTGTATATCATTAAATTGGATACACGCATTTTTCCCAATGAACTGTTCAAGAATATCCATTGTTATGCTAATCTGCCAGTAGTTACACTGAGCAGTAGTTTAGATAATATACAGTGACAAACAAACAGATACAAACCTACAGGAAACAACAAACAAAAAAAAAAAAACAGGTATAAAGCTATTTAAAACACGCTACCACTAAAGCTATTTAAAACTTGCTACCATATGTAGTTCTACAGAGCGCACTCTTAATCAATGCTCTCCTGTCAAATCGCAGGCCACATTGAACTTCTATTGGAACAGAGAGCTCTTTCACTCCCACATGGGTAAAAATAAACTAATAATAAAAAAAAACTTAAAAAAAAAAATCAAAAATCAAATAATAAAAAAAAAAAATCAAAAAAAAAATTAGTCTAAAACTCCTTTTCAAAAAAATAAAATAAAAATAAAAAATATTTCCTCCAAAGAATATCCCAAAAAAAACTTAATGTTAAATTTTTTTTACAAAGGTTTCCAAAAAAATTAAAAAAAACAATCCTATATCTTTCCCACTTTTTCCTCAAAGATGTGCGGTTTATCCTGACAATCTGCAGGCTATATCCGATATCCAGCGATATCCAGGGATGATCACTCCCTCACTCACCAGTATAATTAACTGGCTACAGGCCTAATCATGCATTAACAATACAATAAACGTTGAACATATAAACATAAATCAGCCAAAAATATTCACCAGGTTTGCGCGTCCGCTTGCTGATGAGATACTTCACAGGAACTTCCGGATCGTCAAAGTAGGCTTCAGAATTCGCGATCCAGCGCCAATCTTTGTCCACACTTGAGACGACTTCCAGTCCTCGGTTATTTTATTCCCTAGCTTACATGGACTCAGGAAAAATAAAATAAAATACAATATGGGTTGTGAATCCTGGTCAGAAATAAAACTGTGTCCCCAGGTATCTGCGGTGCCAAATATTAGAACCAATGCGATATAACAATATATATATATATATATATATACTATTGTAATCTATCATGCATATATCTATCGCAACTATGTATTAATTGTATTAGTCCCTTGTTTGCTAGTCTTACCCTTAAGAGAACTCTAGGCCTGAAGATGCACTATATAGTATAAAGACAAACACAGCTGCTCAGTAAAGAATTTACATTTATTTCCTAAAAGTAGGAATGATACATACTAACATGAAAATCTATACAGCCTATATCAACAATACTAATGAAAATTATACTTATTATCTCCTCGAGGCAAAGGTTCCTGCTGGCTGAGCTCCTGGATGTGATAGAGGGCTCTCTCCTACCCAAGCATCCTGTTTTAAAGGGTCCCATGCATACCTCATTCAAACACTCCCCTATGCCTCTCGACCAATCATGATCCTTTCATGATTCTCGTTTGTCGTGCCATATCTAGCCTCTGGGGGCGATGTTGTCCATATAATCTCCAATATCTTGCTGGGGCCTTGACACTCTTGGTAACAGCTGCCCTTCCATTTGTCTCCGGGAAGGTGCTAAATACATTAGTACCTGGTCCATTGTTATCAACCCTTTGAGGCTTCCACCACCCCAGGGGGCCTTGACAAGACTTCCTATGTATTATTTGGGAATGGCAACTGCCATCTGGTTTTAGTTGTAAACCCGATGTGTAGAGATTTCAGCTTTCCAACACCTCCTATCTAGCAGAAAGAATGTTACCAGAGCAATATATTACAAAGTCTGGAAAGTCTTTAACTCTTTAAAACAGATTTCTTCTATCCTAGAATTCCTGCAAGAAGGAGCGGACAAGGGCCTAGCGGTCAGTACCCTAAAAGTTCAGATTGCCGCACTAGGGGTATTTTTGGAAAAATCTATTTCATCAGAACCTCTAGTAATCAGATTCTTTAAAGCCCTCATTCGGTCTAGACCAGTAGTGATCAAAACCTGTTCGTCATGGGACTTATCATTGTTCTACAGGCCCTGACCAGGGAACCTTTCGAACCACTTAACTCAACCTTCCTGAAATAATTTACTTTGAAAACAATTTTTCTAGTGGCTATTACAACAGTTTGAAGAATCAGTGAGCTACAAGCTTTATCAATCAGGGAGCCATTTTTTTCATTTTTTTCAGACAGGATTATTCTGAAGACGGATCCTAATTTTCTACCGAAAGTTGATTCAGTCCAAAATAGAACTCAGGAGATGATACTTCCTGCGTTTTGTTCTAATCCATCGGGTAAGAAGGAAGAAGAATTACATACCTTGGATGTTAAAAGAGCAATCTTAAGTTACCTGGAAGCTACTAAAGACTTTAGACGTTCAGACTTTAGGCGTTCAGACGCATTATTCATTTTATTTTCTGGAAATAAAAAAGGAAGACAAGCTTCCAGAGGAACCATTGCCAGATGGTTGAGAATGGCTATCTCAGACGCCTATTCCCTTACAGGCCAGGAGAGTCCAGTAAGTATCCGGGCTCATTCTACTAGAGCTTCGGCGGTGAGTTGGGCAGAAAAAGCTGGTGCCACCACCGAACAAATTTGTAAGGCAGCTACATGGACAAGTCTGACGACCTTTGCCCGTCATTATAGGTTAGACCTTATGACGACTGGGGACCAGGCTTTCGGAAGGAAAGTCTTACAGGCTGTTGTCCCACCCTAAAATGGGGAAAGTCTCGATTATCCTCTCGGGTGCTGTCCTGAAAGACGTTTTGGAAAAATGCAAGTTAGACTTACCAGTAACTTGTTTTCCAATAGGCTTTCAGGACAGCAGTAACTGTCGCTTATGTGTTGCAGCCGGGGCTGGAGGTTCTCTACAAACAACTGAGGAAGCAACGTGGAGACCTCCAATTAAAGACTTAATTGATGAGGTGTTTCCTGTAGGAGGAGGAGCCATGATCTCTCGGGTGCTGTCCTGAAAGCCTTTTGGAAAACAAGGTAAGTCTAACTTGCATTTTTCTTCAGTGTTGACACATGAAAGGATATAATAAACTATGTACAAAAATGTGAGGGGTGTACTCACTTTTGTGAGATACTGTGTGTGTGTGTATATTTATATAATAAATAATATATATAGATAGATATATTTATAATATATAATTCTTCTAGATGTAGTCAGTAGTATGTTTTTAGCTTAAAAAAAAAACGAATAAAAAAACAATCTGTGGATGAGTCGTTAAAAGTCTGAGAAGCAAGTGAGTCCGAAGGATGATGTCTATAATAAGGTATGTAATAAAAATGGGAAGGTTTTATGTAGAAATCTCATGTTGATGAGGGGCAGGAAGGAACCAATGCAGGCAAAGTATAAATAGAATAAACTTCTGTTTTTATTATCAAACAGTTACGCTGTGTTGTATCAGTGACTAGTGCCTGCGAACGTGACACAGTGCCTTAGATCATCCGTATTTACTTTCAATTGTCAAAGTTAAAACGTATCCGCAAAACGCAGAAAGGGCAATATTTTCCATCAGCCTTTTCTGTAGCGGTTGTTAGACGACGTACATCAGTAGCATTTTCTGTACATATGGTTTCATGCTCCCCGCAATATGTTTCTTCCAATTCTTTCACTGTGACTTATTGTCTGAAAATTAGGAAAGTACCTGAAAGTTAGAAAGGTTTTGCTTACTTTCCAGGCCTTTAAAACTAAACATATAATGTTAGAAACGTTTAAAAATGAATAAAATGTATATAAATTGCAATAAAGATCCAATAAATATTATAGTAATTCCTGGTATAAGAGGGGATGCTGATAAGTATTGAGCCTTACCCAGAGAAAAATTTGCTAGGAAGCTGTAAATTGCAGGGTGTACTGGCCAATTTGTCTATATGCCATGGTGCAAAAATCAACTACCTATGATTTAAAGTGGTTGTAAACCACGTAGACAATTTTTTTTTTTACTTACCTGCAAGACAAAGCTATAATGAGCTAGTATGACTAGCATACTAGCTCATTATGTACCACTTACCTTCGATCGGGGCCCCCAAAGTCGTCCGTGTCCCTCCTCTAGCCGCATCCATCGCTGCGGCGATAGCCGGAATGTTACTTCCGGGTATCGCCGCTGCAGCCAATCACAGCGCCGCTCCGGCACTGTGATTGGCCGGAGCGGCGAAGACGTGACGCCGCGCATGCGCGCGTGAGCTGTCGAATTCGGCTACGTCGTCGAATGTTGCGACCTAGCCGAATTTGTGAATGGGGTGACGTCAGCGTCGCCGCATTTACATACAAATATCTCCTTAACCTTGTAGGTTAAGGACATATTTCATGCACCTACAGGTAAGCCTTAATCTAGGCTTACCTGTAGGTCTTTGTTTAAAAAGTGGGTTTACAACCACTTTAAGCTTATCTTTCTTTTTCAGGTCCAAATTGAACATGGCAGCACCTTCAGAAAACTTTTATGTGGAAAAGCATAGGACCATAATCCTGTTTCTCCAAAGGAAAGGTATGAACCAGATCCATGATAAAATGTCACAAACTTTGGGTGACAGTGGCCATTTATATGCAACAGTTATGCCGTGTACATACTATCGGTTTTACCAATGAAAACAGTCCGATGGACTTTTCTCATCGGACAAACCGATCGTGTATGGGACCCATCGGTCTTTTTTCCATCGGTGAGAAAAAATAGAACATGTTTTAAATTTATCCGATGGGGAAAAAAACCGATAGCAAATTCCGATCGTCTGTGTGGAACTCCATCGGACAAAAAACCCACGCATGCTCAGAATCAAGTCGACGCATGCTCAGAAGCATTGAACTTAATTTTTCTCGGCTTGTCGAAGTGTTTTACGTCACAGCGTTTGGGACGGTCGGATTTTTGACTGATGGTGTGTAGGCAAGACTGATGGAAGTCAGCTTCATCGGATTCCCGATGGAAGAATCCATAGGAAATCCGATCATGTGTACAGGGCTTTAAATGTTGGGTTGTCAAACTGGCCGTTTCGATGTTGAAAGTGAGAAACCCAGTGGAAGGCCTGTTTCTGTGCCTGCAAAAGTCAAACGTTTTGGCATCTACTACTTTGCTGCAAACTTCCTCATTTTCAAGTCGTTGTGGTCAATGGCACCAGCTCTCTCACGTGATATTAACAGATATGTAGCAATACTTTTGGCTGATATTTGGTGGTCCTCCATGATCATGTCATGGATGGCTTTCACATTTGCAGGCACAGAGACAGAAATTGGCCTTCCACTGTGTCTCTCACTTTCAACACTGAAATGGGCAGTTTTAAAATTGACAACCCAACGTTTTACTGTTGCATATGGAGGGCCACTGTTACACAAAGTTTGTGACATTTCATCGTGGATCTGTTTCGCACCTTTCCCTTGGAGAAACAGGAACTTGATTGTGATCCTATGCTCTTCCACATTGAACTTTTCTGGAGGTGCTGCCATGTTCACTTTAGACCTGAAAAAGAAAAAGAAGTTAAAATTATAAGTAGTTGATTTTTGCAACATTGAATATAGAACAATAGGCCAGTACACCCTGCAATTTACAGCTTCCTAGCTCAATTGTTTCTGGGTAAGGCTCAATACTTATCAGCACCTCCTCGTATTATACAGCACCTACACATGTATCTACAATTTGCTTTTACATATTTTGAGATTGCAACCACATAACATAATGTGCTTGATTTACAAAAATGTGAATTGAAGTGCAATGAAGTAAATCTGTGTTCTTTTCAATATCCATTCATGGACAAGAGAAGCATTTTTAAAAACTCTGCTATAGATGGTTGGATTTTTAGGTTCACTTTGCAACAATACATTTAATTTCATCTCACTTAACACTTAGTAAATTAAACCCAAAGCATCAAAGTGTGCATCTATGGGATACAATAGCTTCATAACATATTATGGTAAAGAGAACCTGCACATTGGAAGTTGTGGCCAAAAATGGCAGGCGGAGGTCACCAGTATTTTCAGTGGGCTACCTGCAGTTGATTTTTTTCCCACTACAAACTTAATTTTTACCGCACTGTGTCTCTCTGGAGGTGGCCATCTAGGAAGAAGAGCAGGTTTTTTCTTCCTGAATGGCAGAGCAACTCTGATGACTGCTCATCTGATAACTGGTAAGGAGGGAAAATTCAAGAAACAGCAAAAGAGGTGAAGGAGACACAGATTCACAAAATGAAAGATTAAAGTCCAGCCTGAGCTCATTTGACTGGGCTTCTCCTAAGGGTGCAATTTGTTTTGCACTCCTGTGACTCGTTTTCAGCAGAGAGTGGTCTGAAGTACGCTCTCTGCTGACGTCACCAGGTTCAGTCCAGACACCGCATCATCCTGACTTCGGAAGTCTGTATCCACCAGGTGCCTGGACTGATGGGCGTCTCAGCCTCTCAGCGAGCCCCTGAGATGGCCACTCTCCACCCCTCCACAGCTCAGCGCTCCAATGAGCATGGAGGAGCAGAGCAGGGGAGCTGCTGACTGAAAGTCAGCAGCTTTCCGCTTGGGGATCAGTGAGAACCAAGCCATCGGCGATGTTCGATGGCTCGGTTCTCAGTAAAGAGGCGTCGGGGGACAGATGCAGCATCAGTCCGATGCTGCATCCACCTAGGTAAATATGACTGGGGGAAAAAACCCCAAACCAATACTTAAATTCACCCTAACTCTATCCCTGACACTGACCTAGATTAAACCCTGATTACGTTATCTTTTTAAATACCGTATTTTTTTTTACATGCTTTTGTTTACAAATTTCTCCTCTAGCAATAAGAAAAGAACACAATGTGTAATTTTCTCTAATCAAGAGGAGAAAGAAACATGAGGGCAGGCTGTACAGTACTGTCTCTCAGCACAAACACAGTGGTGCATATATTTGGCCCCATGGAAGAAGACCCACTTCCTTGAGGCTGCATATTTGCGTGCGCTCGTCAAAGTGGTTGTAAACCCACTCTCATTCTTTCTAAACTACTGCCATAGTGGTTATCTATAAGGATATACATGCCTCCTGTATGTATCCTTACATGTCAAATGTCTCCCCTCTGTCTGTTATGAGAGCCGAAAAACTGCAGATTCTATGGGTGGGTCTGGTGTCTGGAGCTTGGTGGGTGTAGTCGTGATGTCAGTCGACTTTCCACCCACCTCTGCACTCCCCTTGTCAACATGCATTTTCTCCTGTGTATTTCTTAC
Source organism: Rana muscosa (assembly GCA_029206835.1). Classification (NCBI taxonomy): domain Eukaryota; kingdom Metazoa; phylum Chordata; class Amphibia; order Anura; family Ranidae; genus Rana; species Rana muscosa. The sequence continues at coordinate 366,155,609 of CM055116.1, forward strand.
ACTGAACTTCTGCTATGATCACTAACATCCAGTCAAAACACAGAAAAGTCACCACATAACTTCAGAATGCCCAATCATGCTGAGGTGTGGAGCAGCCAATCCTGGGAGAGCTGGAGAAGAAAGGAGGAGGGGATGTGAAGTACACAGAATGCCTCTCTCAGGCTCCTGCATGAGATATGTAAATCACCTGTCACTCACAGCAAGGGGGAAAAACTGACTCCTATTTCTCTGTCTGTCAGTTTTTATTTCACTGAAAAAAGATAAGAGGATTGTTCAGAGTTGGACGAAATCTTCATGGCAAGACTGGGCACAGATGACATGAAATCCTATACTGTACAAGGTGAAAGCCTTAATTTAAAACATTTTTTTTTGCGGGTTTACATCCACTTTAAGGGGGTTAAAACAAGAGAATACAAAATATAAAAATATGTTTTTATCCATTTTATGTAATAATTTATATTAAAAAAGTGTGATACTACAGGTGAAATGTACCAATTTTATTCTGTGATTTGCTTTTTTTATTATTATTGTTATTATTTATTATGGCACTAATGTTATGATTCCAGTACAGATTACAGAGAAGATTATTTACAAAGGAAATTAAGATTTATTTTTATATTTTGTATCTGGGGCTCAGTCTATGTGAGCAGCCCTGATTGTCTGCTCTTCGATACCAGTCTTGCCGGTCTTATTTAGGGTTTGCTATAGCCCCAGTACTTTGTATATTGACTAGCGATTGGATTAGTACTAGGTCTCACCATACACATTACAATCTGTCTATACAATTTCTGTACAATCAACTTTAGATCTTTTAAAACTATGTAATATCAAGTCTTACCTAGACTAACCAGTTTATATCTGATCAGGCAGGCCCTGGCACTTCATACTGCTTGGTAAATCTAAAGAATATTGTATAATCAGATTATGTGTGTGGTGACCTTAGGTGTCCTTATGCATCCCTCACATTTTGCATCTCTTTGCTAAAGCATAGTATGTAAGATAATGTAATTTACAGAAGCCATCTTATATTTATCATTATTACTGCTACAGTGTGGCCGCGCTGTGCAGAATCATGTATATACAGTACCTCACAAAAGTGAATACACCCCTCACATTTTTGTAAATATTTTATTATATGTTTTCATGTGACAACACTGAAGAAATTACACTTTGCTACAATGTAAATTAGTGAGTGTACAGCTTGTATAACAGTGTAAATTTGCTGTCCCTCAAAATAACTCAACACACAGCCATTAATGTCTAAACCGGTCCTCTAGCAATAAAAGTGAGTACACCCCTAAGTAAAAATGTCTAAATTGGGCCCAATTAGCCATTTTCCCTCCCAGGTATCATGTGACTCGTTCGTGTTACAAAGTCTCAGGTGTAAATGGGGAGCAGGTGTGTTAAATTTGGTTTTATCGCTCTCATTCTCTCATACTGGTCACTGGAAGTTCAACATGGCACCTCGTGGCAAAGAACTCTCTGAGGTTCTGAAAAAAAAAATTGTTGCTCTACATAAAGATGGCCTAGGCTATAAGAAGATTGCCAAGACCCTGAAACTGAGCTGCAGCACGGTGGCCAAGACCATACAGCGGTTTAACAGGACAGATTCCACTCAGAACAGGCCTATCCATGGTCGACCAAAGAATGGGAGTGCACATGCTCAGCGTCATATCCAGAGGTTGTCTTTGGGAAATAGAGGTATGAGTGCTGCCATCATTGCTTCAGAGGTTGAAAGAAGCCTCTTCTAAAGATGATGCACAAGAAAGCCCGCAAACAATTTGCTGAAGACAAGCAGACTAAGGACATGGATTACTGGAACCATGTCCTGTGGTCTAATGAGACCAAGATAAACCAGGTAAGGAGTACAAAGATAAGGGTGTCTTACCTACAGTCAAGCATGGTGGTGGGAGTGTCATGGTCTGGGGCTGCATGAGTGCTGCCGACACTGGGAAGCTACAGTTCTTTGAGGGAACCATGAATGCCAACATGTACTGTGACATACTGAAGCAGAGAATGATCCCATCCCTTCAGAGACTGGGCTGCAGGGCAGTATTCCAACATAACGACCCCAAACACACCTCCAAGACGACCACTGCCTTGCTAAAGAAGCTGAGGATAAAAGTAATGGACTGGCCAAGCATGTCTCCAGACCTAATTCCTATTGAGCATCTGTGGGACATTCTCAAATGGAAGGTGGAGGAACGCAAGGTCTCCAACATCCACTAGCTCCTTGATGTCGTCATGGAGGAGTGGAAAAGGACTCCAGAGGCAACCTGTGAAGCTCTGGTGAACTCCACGCCCAAGAGTGTTAAAGAGGAAGTAAACCCTGATGGGTTTTACTTCCTCTTTGTTCCCCTGCAAAGTAAAAGCATAATGGGCCAGTATGCATGGGTTTGTCCCTTGTGCCTCCTTCCTCAGTCCTTCTCTCACTATGTGCACATAACTCAACTGCTTTTTTTGTGTGCAAATATTTGCTACTGTAGTGGAGTCACTGGGGTGGGGCAGACCTCAAAAATTCTATATAAACTTTAGTGGAAGAACTAAATACAGGCTCATTACTCGCCTCCTTCACCTTGCTGGTTTGCTTCAACTACTTAAGGACCCCCCCACGCAGATATACGCAAAATCACGTCCCTGTACCTGATTTAGTGCACAGGGTCTGGGGCACACACGTGCGCCGCTGACCCGCTCCCGCTGTGATTGGACACAGCAGGAGCCAGGCCCAGACTGGCCTTAGGGCAGACCGGGCATTTGCCCGGTGGGCCGGGGGCTGCCGGGCCGCTGGGCTGTATGTCTGGGTGTCTGGGACATGCAGAGTCGGCCGCGGGTTCTGACATGCAGGACCGGTGTTCTAACACCGGCCGCTGTTGTTCCGCCAGAGGTGTAATAAGTGGGGGGCGGGCCGCCCCGGGTGCCACACACTGGGGGGTGTCAGGCCGGCGCCCCCCCTCCGCGACTGAAGCAGAGACAGCGGGCGGGACGGCAGCGGGCCGGCAACGGCACCGCGGTGACAGGTGCTTTGAGAGCTGTAGTTGCGCTTTGCAGTGGGGGGTGGGTGCGTGTGAACCTCGGAGCTGCACTCGAGTGACACTCGTTGGCACATCAGGGGGCCGGGACCCGCAACAATCCCCTTCTCTTTGGCACGGTGGCCGCGGGTCTGATCAGTCTCGGCTCGGCTGTCTCACACAGCCGAGCAGAGTGAAGCCGCCTGCCCCTCCTTTATGTCTACACAGGGGGAGGGGACCCAACATGCAGTCCCACGCTGATCTGAGGTACATTATGGGTCTGAAGGGGGGTCTGTATTGTAGGGGGGTTTCTGTATTGTAGGAGGGGGTCTGAAATGTAGGGGGGTTCTGTATTGTAGGGGGGTCTGAAATGTAGGGGGTTCTGTATTGTAGGGGGGTCTGTAATGTAGGGGGGTTCTGTATTGTAGGGGGTCTGAAATGTAGGGGGGTCTGTATTGTAGGGGGGTTCTGTATTGTAGGGGGGTTCTGTAATGTAGGGGGGTTCTGTATTGTAGGGGGGTTTGAAATGTAGGGGGGTTCTGTATTGTATGGGGGTCTGTAATGTAGGGGGGTTCTGTATTATAGGGGTGTCTGTATTGTAGGGGGGTCTATATTGTAGAGGGGGTCTGTACTGTAGGGAGGGGGTCTGTAATGTAGGGGCGTCTGTAATGTAGGGGGGTCTGTATTGTAGAGGGGTCGGTAATGTAGGGGGGTCTGTACTGTAGGGGGGGTCTGTACTGTAGGGAGGGGGTCTGTACTGTAGGGGGGTTTGTACTGTAGGGAGGGGGTCTGTACTGTAGGGAGGGGGTCTGCACTGTAGGGGGGTCTGTGTAACATGCAGGGGGTCCAGAACTGTTAGGGGGCTGTCTGTGTAACAAACAGGGGTCCAGAGCTGTGGGGGGCTGTGTAATGTAAAGGGGTCCAGAAGTGCAGGGTGCTGTGTAATGCAAAAGGGTCCAGAGGTGCAAGGTGCTGTGTAATGTAAAGGGATCCAGAGGTGCAGGGTGCTGTATAATGTAAAGGGGTCCAGAGGTGCAGGGTGCTGTGTAATGTAAAGGGGTCCAGAGGTACAAGGTGCTGGAACCCCACATCCCATCATCGACCGCTCCCACAAAGCACCGCCGCTGTGCCCCAACACCCCCCCCCCCCGGGGCTGCTCAGTCTAAAGTGCCCGTGCCTATTTTTTGTCCCAGTCCGGGCGTGGCAGGAGCCAATCAGCGGGTCCGGCAGACACAATGTCCACCAGAACCTGGCGATCGTTCTGAGGAGAGGCAGAACGGAGGTCTGCCTTTGCAAACAAGGCAGACGGTCGTTCAGCCAGGGGGGAAAATGGAGATCTTGTGTTTCTGCTAAGCAGAAACACAAATCTCTGTTTTCCTTTAGTCAAAGCACATCCCGCTCAGTTAGAAAGCACCCCCTAGGGATACATATAACCCTTTGATTGCCCTGATGTTAACCCCCTTCCGTGCCAGTGTCATTTGTACAGTGACAGTATATTTTTTTAGCACTGATCACTGTATTGATGTCACTGGTCCCCAAAAAAGTATCACTTAAAAATCGCCGCCATTACTAGTAAAAAAATACAAATAAATAAAAAAATTCCATAAATATATTCCATAGCTTGTAAACGGTATAACTTTTGCACATACCAATCAATATACGCTTGTTGGGATTTTTTTTTTACCAAAAATATGTAGCAGAATACATATTGGGCTAAATTGATGAATAAATTACATTTTTTTATTGGGTCTGTTTTATAGCATAAAGTAAAAAAAACTGTTTGTTTTTTTTTCAAAATTTTCAGTCTTATTTTGTTTAGAGCGCAAAAAATAAAAATCGCAGAGGTGATCAAATATCACCAAAAGAAAGCTCTATTCGTGGGGAAAAAATAGGACATCAATTTTATTTGGGTACAACGTCATACAACGTCAGTTAAAGCAGCGCAGTGCCGTATTGCAAAAAATGGCCTGGTTTTGAACGGGGTAAAACCTTCCGGGGCTGAAGTGGTTAAATAACAGAACATTACATTAAGTTGACGAATATAAACATGCTTTGGCCTGTATGTAGATTCTGCCCTTATGAGAACAAAGAAAACATGTAGGCTTGTGAGCTGATATGACTCAGTTTATTCACACAAACGAGGGTTATAAGAACAATCTGTAAATTAAGAAGCTATAACTAACCCAAATATTTGCGGAACAGTCAAAAAGGATAGCACTGCTTCATTTTCAGGTACCGTTTTAAACTTTTATTTTTTAAATTTTGACATGTAGGGTCATTTCTAAATAATTTTACATTTGTTTCAAAGCCCACTATAAACGTTTAACTTATATATAAGCAACAATGTGGATAGAGATGTACCGTAACTATCTTTTATTTCAAAATAAGAAAAAAATAATAAGAAGAATCATTTAACAAAACTGCGATCCTGAATTGCCTTTTTGATTTAGTGTTGTTTAGTGCTACAAAAGCAAATTCGAATGGCTGTCTCTCAAGCTGCAGCCTACACAATGAAGAAAACAAATAATATTAAATAATAATAATAAAAAAAATGATATTAGCCATGTATAGTCTGCACTACCCTGAATCTACTTGTGCATTATCTTACCTATGCATTTACATAAATACTTGACAAGGGAAAAATAAGGAAAATTATTTATCAGAACCTGGGCCCTCTAGAAACCCTTAGAACAGGGGTCTCCATACTTTTCAAGCAAAGGGCCAGATTATGGTCTTTCAGACTTCAGGGGGGCCGGATTCTGACCAGTCGGGGTAGAAAATGCCCCAGGGCCGAGCATCAGTGAGAATAAACATGGCCCCAGTGTTGGTGGGCAGTAAGAGGAGGAATAATGTTCCATCATTGCTATTAGTATAAGAAATAGTGCCCCATTGTTGGTGCCATTGGGAGGAATAGTGCCACATATCGTTGAGAGCAATACTGCCCCAAGGGCCGGATGAAGGCTAGCAAAGGGCCACATCCGGCCCTCGGGCCGCAGTTTGGAGACCCATGCCTTAGAATATTTTGTGCTGATATATTATAGTCCAGCCTGTATTGCAGAAACCAATTTGCAAGAGATAAATTTTGTCCCATTTTCTTTAAATAAGCCCCATTATTGAATTGAATAGGCAAATGTTATATAAAACAACTATAAATATGTTTGTGTGAAGATGTTATAAAAGGTCAGGAAGACCAGCTTTTGCCCTTTTAGATTTTACATATTTTTAGAGCAGTACTGGAAGAACCTAAACACAATAATTTGGAGGGGTGTTCACTTACTTTTGGTATATACTTGTAGATGTCATGGTCAGCTGTCCTCAAACCCTTTGTCATACCGAGCAGTCATGCTATATAATGTAGTGTCATAAACGGAAATACCTTTTAGATTATATTTGTGAGCTACAACCTACTGAAAATCCGGATGTCTACAGCAAATGTTTCAAAGCTTGTAAATATTTTTTTTTTATTTACTTCAATCAAATTTTATTGAAAATTATTATACAGACATAAGCAAATTCAAAAATAAAGAAATTCATATATATATAGATAGCATAGTCATTTCATCAAACAGATTATAAAGCAAATACACACATCTAAGAAAACATCTGAAAAAACGAAGAAAAAGAAGAAAAAATAAAAAGGGGACAGGGGAGAAAGAAGAAATAAGTGGGGGCGGGGGGGTGGAAACAAATAGACATCCTATATTGAAGCTTTACTTATCACATTCATAGTCCTTACTTTATTTCCCTAGGAGCGTTCTAATTTCTTGTTGTTTCCCTGTACACCCTCCAGGGGGCCCATATCTGGCGACATATGTTGTATATGTCCAAATCATGTGCTAAGAGTATCTCCATCCCCTCTATACAATCCCTGTCTATAGCCCATTCGGTAACCGATGGGGATTGTATTGACCGCCAGTGCCGCGGTGTAACCAATCTTGCCGCTGTTAACCAATGTCTAAGAAGACTCTTTTTGATGTTTTTATATGGTCCTGGTAAGATAGAGAGCAGGGTAATTTGAGGCGTATTGGGGACTACCTCCCTTGTAACTGTAGTATATAGTTGCATAATCCTTTCCAAAAAGTTACAAATTCAAGGGCATTCCCACCATTCCCAGATCAGGGAACCGACAATGAATAAGGACCTGCACAGCCAGCAGGGTTGCCAACTTTCAGTAAATTTACGAACAGTTTGTAAAATCTGTACTTTTTGCATCTGTCCTTGAATGTCCATTGCAGACATGTAGGTTGCATGTCCGTAACTGACATTCATGGACAGATGCAACAATTATGGATTTTACAAACTGTTTGTAAATTTACAGAAAGTTGGCAACCCTGTCAGCCAGGATTACTGCTATCACTGCACAAGCTTAGTAGGAACTCTGTTAAGATCCATGTCCCTTCTCTGCGGCTCATGTGAGCCCTGACTTGCCGCTGTGCCATCTGGAGGTCCTTATTTATTGTCGGTTCCCTGATCCAGATTACAATGCTTGGAGTTATCCTCACTACTAAGTGCAGTGATATTTTATTAGCTGAGAAAGTCTGTCTCCACACCACCTGTTTTCAAGTGGTTGTTGGACTATACATTGGATCAACAGATGCTTTGACACTACCTATGTGTCACAAAACTTGTGCATTATTCTATCGTTGAAAAAATATATGACTTAAACACATACGCTTACCTTTTTCCAATCCCTGAAGAAGGAAATATACACCATAAGTAGGAATCAAACCCCTTATGGTCTCCGAAACATGTAGGATTGTTGTTGTTATTACCATGTGCAGCCATCCATTGGTGTTTGTTACACTGTGTAGTACAGCATTAAGCAATTGTGTTGTCATGAATTGTTTCTACGATTGTTCCTTTTTACTATTTCTGTAATTTTGTACCAATAAATTGACATTTTTATATACTACTCTTGCATTCCCCATTATCTATCCTGTTTTGGTTCCCTGCCCGCACTATCCCTTGGGGCTTCTTTTCCTTTCCAATATGTATTTGGGATGTGGCAGGAACCACCAGGATTGGCCAACAAACAGTCTCTTTTAAAAATACATTTTCTTCAATCGGCTATCGGGTGCTGGCGCCACCATCCTGACTAAGGGAAACTGGCAGTGAAGCCTTGCGGCTTCACAGTCGGTTTCCTACTGTGCCTGCGTGAAACGCGCTATGCTTTGTGAATGGGCTGCAGTCTTCTGGAACCAGTGAAGTGTACCAGAAGGCTGCAGGGGAAGGGGAGCTGAACTTCCGGCTCACTTTGCCACGGCATCACCCGACAGCTGATGGAATGATCAGCTGCGGGTGCCGTCATCGTTGGACTCCAGGACAGGTAAGTGTCCATTTATTAAAAGCCAGCAGCTGCAGTATGTGTAGCTGCTGGTTTTAATTTTTTTTTTTTTTTTTGGGGGGGAAACACTGCTTTAAGGCTAAGAATAAAAATTTTAATGTAGGGTTACGAAAACATAAATATATCCATGGAATCAGAGACTATAAATTACATTTACCAGGAAAAAAAATCATAGTTTAACCACTTGCCGACCACTGCACGAACATTTACGTAGACAGAATGGCACGGACAGGCAAATGGGCGTATATATACATGTCCCCTTTAATTTTCCGCCGCGTGGTCACGCGCACGCCGCCGGCGGCACGCTCTGCACCCTACCGCGAGCTCCGTGACCGTGCCCGCGGGACCCACGGACTCGATGTCCGCCGGTGTCCCGCGATTGTGTCACGGAGCTGAAGAACGGGGAGATGTCAGTGTAAACACAACATCTCCCCGTTCTTCCTAGTGACATGTCACTGATCGTCTGTTCCCTGTCATTGGGAACAGCGATCAGTGACGTGTCACGGCAAGCCACGCCCCCTAACAGTTAGAATCACTCCCTAGGTCACACTTAACCCCTCCAGCGTCCCCTACAGGTTAACCCCTTCACTGCCAGTGTCATTTTTACAGTAATCAGTGCATTTTTATAGCACTGATCGCTGTTAAAATGACAATGGTCCCAAAATAGTGCCAAAAGTGTCCGATGTGTCCGCCATAATGTTGCAGTCAAGATAAAAATCGCTGATCGCTGCCATTACTAGTAAAAAAAAAAAATATTAATAAAAATGCCATAAAACTATCCCCTATTTTGTAGCTATAACTTTTGCGCAAACCAATCAATAAACGCTTATTGTGATTTTTTTTTTTTTTTTTTACCAAAAATATGTAGAAGAATACATATCGGCCTAAACTGAGGAATTTTTTTTTTTTTATATATATTTTTTGGGGATATTTATTATAGCAAAAAGTAAAAAATATTGAATTTTTTTCAAAATTGTTGCTCTATTTTTGTTTATAGCGCAAAAAAAAAAAACGCAGAGGTGATGAAATACCACCAAAAGAAAGCTCAATTTGTGGGAAAAAAAGGACATCAATTTTGTTTGGGAGCCACGTGGCACAACCGCGCAATTGTCAGTTAAAGCGACGCAGTGCCGAATCGCAAAAAGTGGCCTGGTCTTTTGGCCAGCCAAATGGTCCGGGGCTGAAGTGGTTAACAGTTTTGCCTATGTTCCATTTTAAATCATTTTACAAAGTGTGATAAAAAAAAAAACATAAGTTTTTAAGCCCCATGCACACTGGACATTTTCACAGCTGCTGTTTTTGGCTTCAGGTGTTTTTTTTTTTCTGCAACTAGTAAACTCCTTAGCATGTTATCCTATGTGCCCATGCACACATAGGCTTTTATCAGCATTTTTTGGCAGGGGTGTTCTCTGGGTGGAAACCCCCCCCCCCCCCCCCCCCAGAACTAGTGGGTTTTCATAGGAGATTTCAGCTGTAAAAATGCTCTAATTCTGATAAAAGCTTTTTTAAGAAAAAAGAAAAACGCAAAAAAAAAAAAAAAAGCAGAAAATGGCTATTCTGTGTTTATCATCATTTTTGAGCCATAAGCTTTTGTGGGAGTATAGTTTTGCTAAAAAAAAACACTACAGCTAAAAAAATGCTTAAAAGCGCTAGTGCGGAAACACTAAAAAACTAATTCTACAGCTGCAGCTTTCTACAGCTAACGCTACTGGCATTTTTATAATGTCCGGTGGGTATGAGGTCATATTGTGTTTTAGCCATTAGATAACAATCCTGAAAAACACTTAGAGACCTAAGGCCCGTACACACCTAAGAGGCGCTTTCTCTTTGTTGTTTCTTGTCTTCTTACCAGAGCTGGCTTTGCTCATCCAACTTTTGGCAACAAAAGTCCGATGGTGCAAAGTCCGACCGTGTGTACAGAAATCCATCTGACTTTTGTCCGAAGTACAAATACGCATGCCCAGAACCAATGTTAAAATCAACCAGCAATAGCAGAAGTTGACCAAAGGGTGGCGTAAAGAGCAGAAAAGAGCAGAAAAAACACGTGATGTTGAGAAAGTTTTGGGAAAGATTGCAGAAAAGTCCTGCCGTGTGTATGCTATGGGTGTGCCCGGCCAACTCCCTTCGGACAAAAATCCACGGAAACGTTTGTTTAAAGTCCGGCCGTGTGTACGAGGCTTTAGAATAACATAAAACTAAACTTTATACCTAATCTTGTCTTTACAAGGAAGTGTTAGATTCTATAGAGATTATCCCCACCTACAGTACTTTCATTCCTCTGTATTTACAGTAAAAATAGGCAAACTGTAACTTCTGTACCTTCCTTTCCCCTATTCATTATGAAACCTGACAACATTGACCAAGGCAAAAGGTAATTTTTTTAGACTCCATTCAGTCACTGAGTCTATTTCTGCTTTGCTCTTATATTACCTGCAATTAGATGTTTTCTTGCGGGTTGCATTTCCTTCTTAGATAAGTGGGTGTGTTCCTGTCTTCTGATGTACGGCTGTCAATATTATTAGCGCTTTTTATGTTTTGCATCCAAGGGTATTTACAGTCAGCAAACAAAAGCAACTCATAAAAAAGGGAACCACAATGCACATGGTACTACATTTTTCTAAGTAAAATGTGACGTCACCCCCAGAGACCAGTAATTGGGAAAATTATAAATAGAAAAAGGCGTAATGGCATAATGCATAAACCATAATATTTTATTCTCAACATTAAAAACTCATGCCCACAGATATGTATTACCTATACGTTCAGGAATGTGAAACAAGGAAAATGTATGTGAACTTCTTCAATGGAACTATACTGGTAATCACCCAAATTAAACCTAAACATTAATAGACGACCTTGAAAGCAGTCAAAAATGTATTTGTTTCCAACTACTGGATGTGTATGTGATGCAAACCTTATCTATGTCAGTTTAGTTGTTTATTATGGACAATGTGTAGCTGGTAAATATACACTATTTCAGTTTATTATTTTTGTCTTTAACCACTTGACAACTGGGCACTTAAATCCCCTTAATAACCAGACCAATTTTCAGCTTTTGGTGCTCTCACATTTTGAATGACAATTACTCAGTCATGCAACACTGTACCCATATGAAATTTCCGTCCTTTTTTTCACACAAATAGAGCTTTTATTTGGTGGTATTTGATCACCTCTGCGGTTTTTATTTTTTTCGCTATAAATGAAAAAAGACCGAAAATTTTGGAAAAAAATGCATTTTTCTTTATTTCTATTTTAAAATTTTGCAAATAAGTAATTTTTCCTCATAAATTTGGCCAAATATTTATATTGCTACATATATTTGGTAAAAATAACCCAAATTAGTGGATATTATTTAGTCTGGGTGAAAGTTATAGGGTCTACAAGCTATGGTGCCAATTACTGAAAATTGATCAATTTGATCACACCTGATGTACTGACAGCCTATCTCATTTCTTGAGACCCTAACAAGCCAGTAAAGTACAAATACCCCCCAAATGACCCCTTTTTGGAAAGTAGACATTCCAAGGTAGTTAGTAAGAGGCATAGTTAGTTTTTTGAAGTTGTCATTTTTTCCCACAATTCTTTGCAAAATTAAGATGATTATTATTTTTTATTTTTTTCACACCAAATTGTCATTATAACAGGTTACTTCTCTCACATGGCATGTACATTCCACGAATGACACCCCAAAATATATTCTGCTGCTCCCCCCGAGTAGGGCGATACCACATGTGTGAGACTTTTATACAGCCTGCCCACATACAGAGGTCCAACACTGAAGTAGCAACTTCAGGCGTTCTAGGAGCATAAATTACACATCTAATCTCTCAACCACCTATTACACTTTTGAAGGCCCTGGAGCACCAGGACAATGGAAACGCCCAAAAAGTGACCCCATTTTGGAAAGCTAACACCCCAACGTATAATCTATGAGGCATAATGAGTCTTTTGAACGGTTCATTTTTTTCCAGAAGTTTTTGGAAAATGTGGAAAAAAAATGAAAACGCAATTTTTTTACACAAAGTTGTCCATTTATAGGATATTTCCAACACATAGCATGTACACAGCAAAAATGACACCCCAAAATATATTCTGCTGCTCCTCCTGAGTATGATGATACCAAATGTGTGAGACTTTTATACAGCCTGGCCACATACAGAGGTCCAACACTGAAGTAGCAACTTCAGGCGTTCTAGGAGCATAAATTACACATCTAATCTCTCAACCACCTATTACACTTTTGAAGGCCCTGGAGCACCAGGACAAGGGAAACGCCCAAAAAGTGACCCCATTTTGGAAAGCTAACACCCCAACGTATAATCTATGAGGCATAATGAGTCTTTTGAACGGTTCATTTTTTTCCAGAAGTTTTTGGAAAATGTGGAAAAAAAATGAAAACGCAATTTTTTTACACAAAGTTGTCCATTTATAGGATATTTCCAACACATAGCATGTACACAGCAAAAATGACACCCCAAAATATATTCTGCTGCTCCTCCTGAGTATGACAATACCAAATGTGTGAGACTTTTATACAGCCTGGCCACATACAGAGGTCCAACACTGAAGTAGCAACTTCAGGCGTTCTAGGAGCATAAATTACACATCTAATCTCTCAACCACCTATTACACTTTTGAAGGCCCTGGAGCACCAGGACAATGGAAACGCCCACAAAGTGACCCCATTTTGGAAAGCTAACACCCCAACGTATAATCTATGAGGCATAATGAGTCTTTTGAACGGTTCATTTTTTTCCAGAAGTTTTTGGAAAATGTGGAAAAAAAATGAAAACGCAATTTTTTTACACAAAGTTGTCCATTTATAGGATATTTTCAACACATAGCATGTACATAGCAAAAATGACACCCCAAAATATTTTCTGCTACTCCTCCTGAGTATGGCGATGCCACATGTGTGAGCTTTTTTAACAGCCTGGCCACATAGAGGCCCAACATCCAAGAAGCACCATCAGGTGTTCTAGGGACATAAATTACACATCCAATTTCCTTACAATATATCACATTTTTGAAGGCCCTTCATATTTCTAACACAGCATGTACATACCAAGAATTACACCCTAAAATACATTCTGCTGAGTAAACGGTAAAAAAAAGATTACCTGTGGTTTTGGTAGTGCAATTGTCCACAGAAGGAGAGCCCTGATCCAGGCAGCAGGCAGGGACGTGGTCAGTGACAGTGAATTGAATTGTCCAGGCAGCAGACAGGAATATTCTCCATAGTCACTACAGGCAGGAATACTGTCCATATACAGTCCAGGGTCAGTGTAAGTAGAGACATTGCCAGCAGTGCCAAAATATTGGTCCTGGTAATCAGCAGGAACATGGTCCAAGTAGCAGGCCAGGAAAGAATGGGGACAGGGGTAGGGGCTTCTCCCACCCAAATCTCTTTGAAGCCCCCGAGTCTCCAGACCCTAATCCGGGAATGAGAAAACTAAAAAATAGTTTTCTTCATCCAGAAAAACAATTCTGGAGCCCCTCACATATGTGAGACCCCTGTGTTCCCACTAGCATAGCAGGGTAAAAGATCAATCCAAGAGGCAGGCAAAAAACGTGGTCAAACAGTCCAGGGTCAGTTCCAGAGCAGGCAGAGGTAGGTACAGTTAAGCGTTAGGCAGAAGAGTGGTCGTATAACAGGCCAGGGTCAGTTCCGGAGCAGGCAGAGGTAGGTACAGTTTAGCGTTAGGCAGAAGAGTGGTCGTATAACAGGCCAGGGTCAGTTCCGGAGAAAGCAGAGGTATGTTTAGCGTTAGGCAAAAGCGTGGTCGTATAACAGTCCAAGGTCGGTTCCGGAGAAGGCAGAGGTATGTACAGGAAATGAGAATTGCATTTACCATACTTCCCTAATAGTGTAGAAACGTATGGTAACGGCGGAAACGTTCGCCTTTACAGAGGCCTGGTTGGGAAGGACAATCGGGACAATAATACATGGTGTCTCTTCGAATTCCTCCTCTGGAGCACACCCGGCATCTCTTCTGACGTCTGTAGCCTGTTTCGCGGGGGGCAGCTTTCTCAGGAAAGTGGCGCTCGTGGAGTCTGCTCACGGAATCAGAGCGAATAGTTTCTGGTGGGCTTTCAGGGTACAAAAGGGCGGAGATAACTTCTTCTTGGTAGAGTAGATAGGATACGGGGTTCTCTGTTGATTTTTTGTAAATAACATAAGTGTTATACATGGCCAAACTAAAAAAATAAAGGGACACTTTCTTATACCAGTGGCGGGATTTTCTTGTGGGAAGATAGGGTTCAATCATCTGATCGTTAAAGTCCACTCCCCCCATAAACAAATTATAATCGTAGACACAAGCTGGTTTCTGGATTGTGCCGTTTCTTTTGGGGACTTCCACGTAGGTGTCGTTGTGGATTGATGTGAGCATGTGGACGTTTCGTTTGTCCCTCCATCTGACAGCCAATATCTCCTGGTTCCTCAATGATGCCGCCTCCCCTCGTCGTAGCTTTTCATTGGCGAGTTTTTGTGGGAAGCCTTTTCTATTGGCTCTTATTGTGCCACATGCTGGGGTGTCCCTCCGGTAAAGATTGCGGAACAGGGGCAAGCTGGTATAAAAATTATCCACATAAAGGTGGTATCCCTTTCCAAGGAGTGGATAGATAAGCTCCCAGACCACTTTTCCGCTGACACCGATGTACTCTGGGCATTCAGGGGGATGCAGTTGGGAGTCCTTCCCTTCGTACACCAGAAAGGCGTAGATGTACCCCGTGGCTCGGTCACAAAGTTTGTACATTTTAACCCCATATCGGGCCCTTTTGCTGGGGATAAACTGTTTAATGCTCAGCCTGCCTGAGAATTTTATGAGGGACTCATCCACGGAGATATTCTGTTCAGGGATATATAACTGGGAAAATTTTTCAGAGAAAAAATTTAGGAGTGGCCGAATTTTATATAGTTTGTCAAAAGCTGGGTCATTTCGGGGAGGGCACTGGGTGTTGTCATTATAGTGGAGGAACCGCATAATCATTAGGTATCGGGATCTTGGCATAAGGGATGAGAAGAGTGCCATGTGGTGGATGGGTTTGGTAGACCAGTAGGAGTACAATTGGGTTTTTTTTGAGTGTCCCATAGTAAAAGTTAGGCCTAGGAAAATTTTGAATTCCTCTACGGTAAGTTCTCTCCACTCAAAGGGACGGGCGTAACTAGACCCAGGGTTGCTTGCTATGTACTGCTGTGCGTAGAGGTTGCACTGGGCCACAATGGAGGATAGTAAGTCTTCAGTGAATACTAAATTGAAAAAATCGAGCATGGAAAATTCATCGGTGTTCACCTGGACACCTGGCTGGGCGGTGAAAGGGGGGATATTTGCTGCTCCGGAATTAGGGGGAAGCCACAGGGGGTTTTGAAGGCCATAGGGAAGGCTGGCATGGCCCCTATCCCTTTGGGGCTGAGATGACACCCTACTGGTGCCTGGCCTTTGTTGCAGTGGCACTGCGCTTGGGGTGGACGGCACTGCGCTTGGGGTGGACGGCACTGCGCTTGGGGTGGACGGCACTGCGCTTGGGGTGGACGGCACTGCGCTTGAGGTGGACGGTACTGCGCTTGAGGTGGACGGCACTGCGCTTGAGGTGGACGGCACTGTGTTGCTGGTAGTAGGCCGCTTCTCCACGCCAGAACCCCTTGTTTTCACGGGCACACATTCCTCTTCTGATTCTGTATCAGACCCACTGTCTGTAACGGGTTCATAGGCCGAATCCGAATCAGACTGAGACTCCTCGCTGCTCTCATCGGTCATGATTAGACGCTGGTAGGCCTCCTCACAAGTAAATAATTTTTTTGCCATGTTGGTGGCTGGTGAGGCTGCACTGCAGAGCACTGTGGTGGCACTGGTGGACACTGGCGGGCACAGGCGGCACTGGTGTGGCTCTGGTTGCACTGGTGTGGCTCTGGTTGCACTGGTGTGGCTCTGGTGGCACACAGGCGGCACAGGCGGCACTGGTGGGCACAGGCGGCACTGGTGGGCACAGGCGGCACTGGTGGACACAGGCGGCACTGGTGGGGACAGGCGGCACTGGTGGGGACAGGCGGCACTGATGTGGCACTGCAGTGGCGCTGATGGGCACAGGTGGCACTGGGCACAGGTGGCACTGGTGGGCACAGGCGGCACTGATGGACACAGGTGGCACTGATGGACACAGGTGGCACTGATGGGCACAGGTGGCTCTGGTGTGCACAGGTGGCTCTGGTGTGCACAGGTGTGGCTCTGGTGGGCACTGGTGTGGCTCTGGTGGGCACTGGTGGCACTGGTGGGCACAGGCGGCACTGGTGGGCACAGGCGGCACTGGTGGCACTGGTGGGCACAGGCGGCACTGATGTGGCACTGCAGTGGCGCAGATGAGCACTGATGGGCACAGGTGGCACTGATGGGCACAGGTGGCACTGATGGGCACAGGTGGCACTGATGGGCACAGGTGGCACTAGTGTGGCACTGATGTGGCACTGGTGTGGCACTGGTGACACTGATGTGGCTCTGGTGGCACTGGTGTGGCACAGGTGGCACAGGTGGCACAGGTGGCACAGATGTGGCACAGATGTGGCACAGATGGCACTTTTGGGGCACTGCTGGGCACAGCTGGGCACAGCTGGGCACAGCTAAAAGTAGTTAAAACTCACTGTGTGGCACAGGGTTGCACTGATGTCTCTCCTCTCCTCTCACGCTGCATCGGTGTGAGGTGAGGAGAGAGATGAACTGCTGCTGACCCTGGTTTGTTTACATTGTGATCGCGCCGTCATTGGACGGCGCGATCACGTGGTAAAAGGCCGCTGTCATTGGCCATTCACCCCGATCTGTGTTGCTACGGGTCCGGTGGACCCGGCGAGCACAGTCGTTTGCGTGTGCGCGCCCGCGGGCGCGCGCAGGAACGATTCTAAGGGAGGACGTTATATAACGTCCTCCCAGAGTTAAGCAACCACCTTGCCGCCGTTATTCGGCGGCAGGTGGTTGTTAAGTGGTTAAAGAGTAACTCCACATTTGTTGAGAAAAAAACATTCCCCTCTGAGCCGGTTCACACAGGGGCAACACGACTCTTTGGAGGCGACCTGGAAGCGATCTGAGCCTGCACCACAGCGCGACATGGGGCGACTTACAAGTCGCCTCCAAGACAGGAGGCATCCCAGTGGCCAATCAACCTTGAATCAGCTCTGTGGGAGGGAGGGAGGAGGGAGGGGTTTGCCCTAAAAACTATTTTCACTTCCTGAAAAGTCGCTGCAGTAAAGACAGTGATCCGACTTCTGAGGCAACTTCTATTGAAATCAATGGGTACAAGTCGCCTAGAAGTCGGATTGAAGTCGTACAGGAACCTTTTTTGAAGTCGGAGTGACTGCAGTCATGTACATTAAGACGGCTCCATTCACTTCCATTCGTTTTAAAAACAGCGCGACTTGGGGCGACCTGAAGTCGGATCCCGAGTCGCCCCTGTGTGAACTGGCTCTCTGGGTGATCTATGTATATTTCAGGGATTTTAACAAACTTTGTTGCAGATTCCTACCTTTTTGTTATTCTGAAGAAATACCTGTGTGTATGTCTGTGCCCATGGGGTGAGTAAGTCTAATGGGAGTGGTATCATAATTATCAATCAGCTGCTGCACCTGCAGGACACTAATGAAGGAAAATTGCAGGGTCTGCATCTCTTTAGACGTGATTTCCTATTGGGAGTATCTCACCAAAAATGACATTATTGTTGCAGGGGTTGCCTGAATTCTGACTTGTATCTTAGTGCAGACCAGTGTTGCCAACCGCCCGTATTTGCAGCCAGTAAAAATAAGGCACTCTCCCCCCATCCCGTAAATGCCCAGAATTGGCGAAAAGTGGCAGTAAAAAATTGCTGTGACCGGCTCTGCTTGGAACTGATCCAAAAGGATCCGATCGTGTATTTGGCTGGTGGGTGGGGCTGCTCGGGCCCAGAGGACGGATCCGACAGAGGCTGTACTGGCGAGGTGAGTGATGTCATGGTGCATCCCACCAGGCACGCCAGCCTTTAAAAACCGCAGGAGTTAAGCAGCAGAAATGGAGGAGCCCTTGTGGTGGTCTGATAGAGTGTCTGTACCATCCAGATTCCAGGGGGACAGAGTCACGGACCTGCCCAGCAGCTGAGAAGCTGCCCAGGCATCCACAGCATGAACAGAGGGATGAAAGTGATGGAGGGTGAAGGGGTTAGAGGGACCTACAACAGAGGGATGGTTGGATTGACAGTTTAATAGAGAGATGGAGGGAAAAAGTAATAAAGAGATGAGGTAACAAATAGAGGAGGTGATGGAGAGATTGAGTTTTGGATGGAATGGCTAAAGGAATGATGGTGCAACAAAGGACAGAAGGATTGTGGGGTGGATTGATGGAGAAATTGACCAGGAAGTGATGGAGACAGGATGTGATGGAGGGATAGAGGCAGGGGGTGATGGCCGGATGGAGGCAGGAGGTGATGGGGGGATGGAGACAGGTAGTGATGGAGGGATAGTGTGATGGTGACAGGAGGTGATGGAGACTGAAGGTGATGAAGAGATGGTGTGATAGAGACAGGAGTGATGGAGGGATGGTGTGATGGAGACAGGAGGTGACAGAGGGATGGAGACAGGGGGTGATGGAGGGATGGTGTGATGATGGAGACAGGAGGAGATGGAGGGATAAAGACAGGAGGTGATGGAGACAGGAGGTGATGGAGAGATGGTGTGATGATGAAGACAGGAGATGATGGAGGGATGGAGACAGGAGGTAATGGAGGGAGGGAGACAGGAGGTGATGGAGACAGGAGGTGATGGAAGGATGGAGGCAGGAAGTGATGGAGGCAGGAGGTGATGGAGGGATGGTGTGATGGAGACAGGAGGTGACAGAGGGATGGAGACAGGGGGTGATGGAGGGATGGTGTGATGATGGAGACAGGAGGAGATGGAGGGATAAAGACAGGAGGTGATGGAGACAGGAGGTGATGGAGAGATGGTGTGATGATGAAGACAGGAGATGATGGAGGGATGGAGACAGGAGGTAATGGAGGGAGGGAGACAGGAGGTGATGGAGACAGGAGGTGATGGAAGGATGGAGGCAGGAAGTGATGGAGGCAGGAGGTGATGGAGGGATGGAGACAGGAGGTGATGGAGGGATGGAGACAGGAGGTGATGGAGGGAGTGTGTGATGGAGACAGAAGAATCGGGGACATAAATGCTGATGATCCTAGCAACTAGCAGGGATTTCCCCTCACTTTCCATGATGGTTATGGGACAGAAATCTCTCCAGTTGGACATAGGTGTCAAAAACTGATGGGCTAAATAATCTGCCCTTATTATATTGACAATAACAATTTTTTTTTTTTTTTACCTTAATATCTACCTTAAATCACATTGCTATTTGTATATTGTACTTGTTTGTAGCTTAAATACTGCAATTTGCACTTAAAACTGTAATGTTATAACTTTTGTAAAATGCCAGTAAAAACTTGGCTGTGCCAGTAAATTGTGGGTGTCGTGTCAGTAAATTTCAATCTGGTAGGTTGGCAACACTGGTGCAGACTTCTGGCAAGATCAGTGAGCCAATCACACAAGCAGGAAATGACATTCTGTGTACAGAACACCTCTAAGTAGCCATATTGCATTGCATTTTACAGAGCTGCAGATTGAAAAGGAAAGGTAATTTTTAATAACATTCAATTACATAATGACGTGTGCTGCAAATGTGTTTTTATTTGCTGTTTTTTTTCCCCCCACGAAAGTACCCTTTAGGCGTTATTGGCACTAGGCAAAAAAGATTTTGCTTCCTGAACACTTTTTTTTGTGCATCTTAATATAGATTGTTGTCTGCTGATCATGAAAATAACCTCTAATTTAACATATCATGTTTTTTAGGAATCTTTTGTTTTTGCAGTTTGCAGTAGCTGTTGGCTATGCTGCACACATAAAAGAAACATACGAAAACATGGAACTAATGTTAAAGCACATCTAGTACACCAAGTACAAATAACTAGAATATCTGTGGAGATCTAAAAGTAGTTCCCTGCTGCTTGAAATGCAGTTTAGACAAATTAAGTACTTGTTGTCACATTTGCAAATAAGACAGCCTTGCAAGAGAGTTATATTTAGACATGTACGATTAGTTTAGTTACGAATTGAAATTCTGACAATTTTCGTTTATCAGAGATTCGGATATATCCAATAATTATTTGTTTCATTCAGGTGACTTGATGCAATAGTTTGGGCCTTTTATTAAAAGGTTTGTAAAGGTTCGTTTTTTATTTTCTAAATAGGTTCCTTTAAGCTAGTGCATTGTTGGTTCACTTACCTTTTCCTTCGATTTCCTTTCTAAATGTTTTTTTTTTCTTTGTCTGAATTTCTCACTTCCTGTTTCTCCTCAGTAAACTTCACACCATCATCTGAGCGGTGTTTAGTCAGCCAGAACAGCTTACTGAACAGCTTACTGAGGAGAAACAGGAAGTGAGAAATTCAGACAAAGAAAACAAAGAAACAAAACATTTAGAAAGGAAATCGAGGGAAAAGGTAAGTGAACCAACAATGCACTAGCTTAAAAGGAACCTATTTAGAAAATAAAAAACAAACCTTTACAACCCCTTTAATGTTTGAAGAATCCGAACTTTATTCTAGTGAGCATAGTGTGAATATTCTTATAAGATTATTTATGTATTGGGGTTGAACTTGAGAGACCATTCGTTTAATTTGTATGTGCACGGCCCAACACTTGTTAACACTTGCTCAAAATACTGATACTTCACAAACACGCCTAAAGCGTTAATGGGAGTTGTTCATTAACTTTGCTGTACGTTTAACGCAAGCATTAAAAACACTCCCCAAATGCCCTATGCGCGTTTGATGCGCATTACAAGTGTGATAAAAATGCACCCCAGATGCCTATTTGGTTTTTTGGCTGTTGTGAACAAAGCTTAACACACCAAAAATGCATCACAAACGCACTGCAAATGCCTGCTGTCCATATTATCAATTGCAGACTGCTTTATTAGGAGTTTGATGAAAGTCAACACTGAAACTCAAACTCCTGTTTTTAATGCCAGTGTGAACAGGGCCAAAGTCAGTTGGTAATTAGTGATGAGCCGAACACCCCCGGGTTCGGTTCGCACCAGAACCCGCGAACGGACCGAAAGTTCGCACGAACATTAGAACCCTATTAAATACAATGGATGCGAACGTTCTGATTCTAAAGTGCTAATTATAACGACTATTATCCATGTTATTGTCCTAAACAGAGTTTGGGAACCCGGGTTCTGCACCAGGGGACATGTATCAATGCAAAAAGAAGTTTTAAAAACTGACGTTTTCCGGGAGCAGTCATTTTAATGATGCATAAAGTGAAAAAAAAAAGTCAAATATTCCTTTAAATATTGTACCTGGGGGGTGTCTAAAGTATGCCTGTGAAGTGCCACGTGTTTCCCGTGTTTAGAACTGTCCCTGCACAAAATTACATTTCTAAAGGAAAAAAAAGCCATTTAAAACTGCTTGCGGCTTTAATGTAATGTCTGGTCCCGGTAATATGGATGCAAATCTTTAAGAAAAATGGCATAGCTACCCCATCACACACCCCCCCCCTACCCCAGCCCATTACCAGCCCCTTTGGGTCTTGTATGGATATTAAGATATTGTATGGATATTAAGGGGAACCCCGCACACAAAATAAAAAAGGCCCTATATACTCTGAACAGCAGTATACAGGCGTTGTAAACAAGACCGGTGTAAACAAGACAGGGACTGTAGGTTTGTTCTTATGTAGAATCTGTTTGTAATTTTGAACAGCTACATTGTTTAAGTGTAGCTCCAGCCCAAATACCTATTTTTAAGCTTTTTGGAAAACATAGGGAAGGGTTATCACCCCTGTAACATTTGTTTTGCTGTCTGTGCCCCTGTTCAGAACATTTCACCTCACTTTGCGTCCCAATGACAACTGTTTTTGAAATGTGGTGTTTTTATTGAAACAAGGATTGGTGATAAAGCATCAGTAGAGAGGAGACACCTTTCTCCCATATTAATTCTTACAGGAGAGAATTTTCCTTCCTAGGGGTAGATTTCCTCTCACTTCCTGTTGTCTTCTTCCGTTTGCAAGTAGTAGTCGTTTGTAAGTTGGATGTTTGAAAGTAGGGACCTGCCGTATATACTCTGCAGAAATTGGCCCCTTAGGTGTTGGTGTTGGCACAACACTGTAAGCACTCACAGTTACTCTTGGTGGGTGCTGGAACGCCCTGCTGTCAACTATTATATCAGGAATTGTAATAACATATAATTGTTGAACAGTGGTAGTAAAAATTGGGCCTTTGATGGTGGTGCCGGTGCCACAACACTGTAAGGCCTGACAGTTACTCTTGGTGGGCGCAGCAATGGGCCCTGCTGTGAATTATTAGATCAATAATTATAATTGCATGCCCCTGTTGAACAGGGGCTGAAAAATTGGGCCTTAGGCACTGGTGGCACAACACTGCAACCCCTCACAGATACTGTACTTGGAGCACAGCAATGAGCCCTGTTGCAAAGTATTGCATCAAAAATTGTAATTACACGCCCCTGTTAAACAGGGGCTGAAAAATTGGGCCTTAGCCACTGGTGGCACAACACTGCAACCCCTCACAGATACTGTACTTGGAGCACAGCAATGAGCCCTGTTGCAAAGTATTGCATCAAAAATTGTAATTACACGCCCCTGTTAAACAGGGGCTGAAAAATTGGGCCTTAGCCACTGGTGGCGGCACCCATAAACCAAAATGATCTTCCAAGCTATCATCATTAATCGGATCATTGAGGAGGAGGAGGAGGATAGCCAGTCAACATAACAGCACAGGCACTCAGCATCAGCATCAGTCTTGAAGGGATGTGACATTTTAAAATCAATTAGTCTGTTATATCAGCATCAGGTGTGTGGTAGCTGGTGGTGATCCAAGACTGGTTCATCTTGATGAAAGTCAGTCGATCAACCGAGTCGGTGGACAGGCGCACCCTGTGATCCGTGACAAATCCTCCAGCAGCACTGAATGTGCGTTCTGAAAGAACGCTGGATGCAGGACAGGCCAGTAGCTCAATTGCATACTGTGCAAGCTCTGGCCAGTGATCCATCCTCAAGACCCAGTAAGCCAGAGGATTTTCGGTGGGGAAGGTGTCCAAGTCTGACCTTGCCCCTAGGTATTCCTGCACCATGTATATCAGACGCTGGCGATGGTTGCTGGAACCGATCATACTTTGGGGCTGCGGACTAAAGAATTGTCTGAACGCATCGGTCAGACGGCCACCTTCCCCAACGCTCCTTCTTTGACTGCCCGAAGCCTCAGCAACTCGTTGTCCAGGACCAGGAGTTTGTAACCTCCCAGTCTCTGGAAACGCGTTGCACAGACCTTTCTGCAAGGCCTCCCGGAGTTGTCTCATCCTCTGCTCCCTCTGCGACTGTAACATAAGGTCCGCAACCTTACCCTTGTACCGTGGATCAAGGAGAGTGGCCAGCCAGTAATGGTCCCTCTCCTTGATCCGAAGAATACGAGGATCCTTCCGCAGACTTTGCAGGATCAGGGAGGCCATGCAGCGTAGGTTAGCTGAGGCATTCAGTCCGTAGTCCTCTGGGTCACTAAGGACGACATGATCCGCAGCCACCTCCTCCCAGCCACGTACAAGTCCACTGGTTTCTTGGGACTGTAAATCATCCCTAAAAGACTGCTGCTGATGATGCTGAGTGCCAGCCTCCACCTCCATGCTGACACAATCCTCCTCCTCCTCCTCCTCTTCCTGTGCGATGGGTGGGACAGAATGAACACTGTCTGGGTAAATTGGGCCTTGAGAGGCAAGGAAGTCCTCCTCTTCCTGCCTCTGTTCTGCCTCAAGTGCCCTGTCCATTATTCTACGCAGCGTGTGCTCCAACAGGTGGACAAGAGGTACAGTGTCACTGATGCATGCACTGTCACTGCTCACCATACTTGTGGCCTCCTCAAATGGTGCCAGGACAGTGCATGCATCCCTGATCATGCCCCACTGGCGTGGTGAAAAAAACCCGAGCTCCCCTGACCCTGTCCTGGTGCCGTAGTCGCACAGGTACTCATTGATGGCCCTCTGCTGCGTGTGCAGCTGCTGCAGCATGGCCAACGTTGAGTTCCACCTGGTGGGCATGTCACATATAAGGCGGTTCTTGGGCAGGTTCAACTCCTTTTGCAGCTCAGCCAGGCGAGCACTGGCATTATAAGATCTGCGGAAATGCACACAGACTTTCCTGGCCTGCCTCAGGACATCCTGTAAGCCCGGGTACCTGCCCAAGAACCGCTGCACCACCAGGTTAAGGACGTGAGCCATACAGGGCACATGGGTCAGTTGTCCCTGTCGGAGGGCGGAGAGGAGGTTGGTGCCATTGTCGCAAACCACCATTCCTGGCTTAAGCTGGCGTGGCGTCAACCACCTCTCGGCCTGCCCCTGCAGAGCAGACAGGACCTCTGCCCCAGTGTGGCTCCTGTCCCCCAAACACACCAGCGCAAGCACGGCATGGCATCTTTTTGCCTGCGTACTTGCGTAGCCCCTTGAACGCCTACAGAGCACCGCTGGTTCCGAGGACAAACCACAGGAAGAGGCCATGGAGGAAGAAGAAGAGGAGGGGGTGGAGGAGAGAGGTGTGTCACAACCAGTAGTAGCATTTTGGAGGCGTGGCGGTGGAACAACCTCTAACACTGCTGCACCTTGTCCTGCATCCTTCCCAGCTGCCAAAAGAGTGACCCAATGGGCCGTGAAAGAAAGGTAACGTCCCTGTCCATGCCTGCTGGACCATGAGTCAGCGGTAATATGCACCTTACCGCTGACCGCCCTGTCCAGCGAGGCCAAGACATTGCCTTCCACATGCCTGTAGAGAGCCGGAATCGCCTTCCGTGAGAAAAAGTGGCGTTTGGGAACCTGCCACTGAGGAACCGCACATTGCACAAACTCACGGAAGGGGGCCGAGTCTACCAACTGAAAAGGCAGCAGTTGAAGTGCTAGCAATTTAGCCAAGCTAGCATTCAACCGCTGGGCATGTGGATGGCTGGGAGTGAACTTCTTTTGACGGTCCAGCAGCTGGGGCAGGGAAATTTGCCTGCTAGAATCGGACGTCAGTGTACTGCTAGCAGAGTGGCCGCAAGTACTTGGCTGTGACACACCTAATTCTACACCTTCATTCCTCTCAGTGCAGGTTTCAGAGAGGACTGATGGTATAGTGGGGTTGGAGATCCCAGCTGATGCGGTGCAAGGAGAGGTCCGCTTTGTTCTTTGGTGTGGGTCTTTAAGGTAGGCTTGCCAACGAGCTGCATGGCAGGTCAACATATGTCTGATCAAGCATGTGGTGCCCAAGCGGCTGATGTTTTGGCCACGCGATATACGCTTGAGACATATGTTGCAAACAGCAGCTGTGCGATCTGATGCACTCGCCTCAAAAAAGGCCCACACCAAAGAACTTTTTGAATGACGGGCAGAGGCAGCGCCCTGCACAGGCGGAGCTCTGCGGTGTGATTCCGTCGGTGTGCTGCCCATACGCTGGCCACCCAAGGGCATCCTGCCTCGTTGGAGATGTGCCTCCTCCTCATCCTCCTCCTCCTCCTCTCTCCTATTAGGCAGCCACGTGGAGTCAGTGACCTCATCATCCCCTCCCTCCTCATCACTGGAGCCAATCTGGCAGTATGCTGCAGCTGCTGGAGCATGACTGCCAGATTGGTGTCCTTCTTGAGCATCCCCTCTCTCTGCTCTCACGCTACTGCCTTCCTCTAGCTGGGTATCATCATCAGATCCTTCGAAACGCTGGGCATCCTCCTGGAGCATGTACCCAACACTGTGCTCAAACAGTTCGGGGGACTCCTCAGGAGGAGGACATGGTGGGTCTAGGGAAGGAGTGACTAATGATGACATTGATACCAGAGAAGAGGACGCTTTGGCAGCTGCTTTGCCAGTACCCTGAGCCTGGGTGAGAGAGGATGAGGAGGATGAGGTGGGCTTGGTCATCCACTCTACCAAGTCTTCGGCATGATGTGGCTCAACATGTCCAGCTGCCGAAAAGAAGGACAAGCGTGTCCCATGGCCACGTGCTGATGACAATGCACCGCGTCCACGACCAGCACTGTTGCTCCCAGACACAGAGCCTGCTTGCCCTCTTTTTTTGCCTCCTGACTGTCTGCCTCTCCTTGTTTGCCTTGCAGACATTTTAATGGATGGCCTGCAGGGAGATGGGAAAAACAGCAATAAGGGCTACCTTCAGGTGTATACTGTGCAGGAGGCTTAGCAACAAAGACACTGACACTGTCCCCTGCCTATCCTTCTCTGTCCCTAAACACAAGGATTTGCAATATGCTTCAGCAAGATTGGTTTAGCACAGAAAAGCACACTGATAGTTTCCCTCACTGTCCTTCTCTGTCCCTACAAACAAGATTAAGCACAGAATAGCACACTGATAGTTTCCCCGAGTGTCCTTCTCTGTCCCTAAACTCAAGGATTTCAAATATGGTTCAGCAAGATTGGTTTAGCACAGAATAGCACACTGATAGTTTCCCTCACTGTCCTTCTCTGTCCCTACAAACAAGATTTAGCACAGAATAGCACACTGATAGTTTCCACGAGTGTCCTTCTCTGTCCCTAAACTCAAGGATTTCAAATATGGTTCAGCAAGATTGGTTTAGCACAGAATAGCACACTGATAGTTTCCCTCACTGTCCTTCTCTGTCCCTACAAACAAGATTTAGCACAGAATAGCACACTGATAGTTTCCCCGAGTGTCCTTCTCTGTCCCTAAACTCAAGGATTTCAAATATGGTTCAGCAAGATTGGTTTAGAACAGAATAGCACACTGACAGTTTCCCTCACTGTCCTTCTCTGTCCCTACAAACAAGATTTAGCACAGAATAGCACACTGATAGTTTCCACGAGTGTCCTTCTCTGTCCCTAAACTCAAGGATTTCAAATATGGTTCAGCAAGATTGGTTTAGAACAGAATAGCACACTGACAGTTTCCCCGAGTGTCCTTCTCTGTCCCTAAACTCAAGGATTTCAAATATGGTTCAGCAAGATTGGTTTAGCACAGAATAGCACACTGATAGCTTCCCTCACTGTCCTTCTCTGTCCCTACAAACAAGATTTAGCACAGAATAGCACACTGATAGTTTCCCCGAGTGTCCTTCTCTGTCCCTAAACTCAAGGATTTCAAATATGGTTCAGCAAGATTGGTTTAGAACAGAATAGCACACTGACAGTTTCCCCGAGTGTCCTTCTCTGTCCCTAAACTCAAGGATTTCAAATATGGTTCAGCAAGATTGGTTTAGGACAGAATAGCACACTGACACTTTCCCTCACTGTCCTTCTCTGTCCCTACAAACAAGATTTAGCACAGAATAGCACACTGATAGTTTCCCAGAGTGTCCTTCTCTGTCCCTAAACTCAAGGATTTCAAATATGGTTCAGCAAGATTGGTTTAGAACAGAATAGCACACTGACAGTTTCCCCGAGTGTCCTTCTCTGTCCCTAAACTCAAGGATTTCAAATATTGTTCAGCAAGATTGGTTTAGGACAGAATAGCACACTGACACTTTCCCTCACTGTCCTTCTCTGTCCCTACAAACAAGATTTAGCACAGAATAGTACACTGATAGTTTCCACGAGTTTCCTTCTCTGTCCCTAAACTCAAGGATTTCAAATATGGTTCAGCAAGATTGGTTTAGCACAGAATAGCACACTGATAGTTTCCCTCACTGTCCTTCTCTGTCCCTACAAACAAGATTTAGCACAGAATAGCACACTGATAGTTTCCACGAGTGTCCTTCTCTGTCCCTAAACTCAAGGATTTCAAATATGGTTCAGCAAGATTGGTTTAGAACAGAATAGCACACTGACAGTTTCCCCGAGTGTCCTTCTCTGTCCCTAAACTCAAGGATTTCAAATATGGTTCAGCAAGATTGGTTTAGGACAGAATAGCACACTGACACTTTCCCTCACTGTCCTTCTCTGTCCCTACAAACAAGATTTAGCACAGAATAGCACACTGATAGTTTCCCCGAGTGTCCTTCTCTGTCCCTAAACTCAAGGATTTCAAATATGGTTCAGCAAGATTGGTTTAGAACAGAATAGCACACTGACAGTTTCCCTCACTGGCCTTCTCTGTCCCTACAAACAAGATTTAGCACAGAATAGCACACTGATAGTTTCCACGAGTGTCCTTCTCTGTCCCTAAACTCAAGGATTTCAAATATGGTTCAGCAAGATTGGTTTAGAACAGAATAGCACACTGACAGTTTCCCCGAGTGTCCTTCTCTGTCCCTAAACTCAAGGGTTTCAAATATGGTTCAGCAAGATTGGTTTAGGACAGAATAGCACACTGAAACTTTCCCTCACTGTCCTTCTCTGTCCCTACAAACAAGATTTAGCACAGAATAGCACACTGATAGTTTCCCCGAGTGTCCTTCTCTGTCCCTAAACTCAAGGATTTCAAATATGGTTCAGCAAGATTGGTTTAGGACAGAATAGCACACTGACACTTTCCCTCACTGTCCTTCTCTGTCCCTACAAACAAGATTTAGCACAGAATAGCACACTGATAGTTTCCCCGAGTGTCCTTCTCTGTCCCTAAACTCAAGGATTTCAAATATGGTTCAGCAAGATTGGTTTAGCACAGAATAGCACACTGATAGTTTCCCTCACTGTCCTTCTCTGTCCCTACAAACAAGATTTAGCACAGAATAGCACACTGATAGTTTCCACGAGTGTCCTTCTCTGTCCCTAAACTCAAGGATTTCAAATACGGTTCAGCAAGATTGGTTTAGAACAGAATAGCACACTGACAGTTTCCCTCACTGTCCTTCTCTGTCCCTACAAACAAGGATTAGCACAGAATAGCACACTGACACTTTCCCTCACTGTCCTTCTCTGTCCCTACAAAGAAGGTTTAGCACAGAATAGCACACTGACAGTTTCCCTCACTGTCCTTCTCTGTCCCTACAAACAAGGATTAGCACAGAATAGCACACTGACACTTTCCCTCACTGTCCTTCTCTGTCCCTACAAACAAGGTTTAGCACAGAATGACACACTGACACTCTCCCTACCTATCCTTCTCTGTCCCTAAACACAAGGAATCCAGGATTAGTAAAGGAAAAAAATTACACTGTCCCTGCCTATGCTTCTCTTTCCCTGCTCCGGAACACACTACACAAGGCTGCCGTGCTGGCGGCCTTTTATAGTGTGGGGCGTGTACTAAACCCCCTCAGCAATAATTGGCCACAGGCATCCTGCCTGTGGCCAATCATTGCTCTCCTCGCTGCCGGCGCTGTGATTGGCCAAGCATGCGGGGTCACAGTGCATGCTTGGCCAATCACAGCGCCTGGATGACACTGCGATGGCGTAGTGCATTGTGGGCCGTTCGCGTCACTCGAATTTGGCGCGAACGGCCCAAATCGTTCGATCTTCGTCGAACGATCGAACAGCCGATGTTCGAGTCGAACGTATGTTCGACTCGAACACGAAGCTCATCCCTATTGGTAATAAGGAAATGATAATTAATTCATAATTATGTTTCAGATGAGAGCAGAACTTTAGTCTTTGACTATTATAAAAAATGCATTACATATAAAGTGGAAACATATTACAATAAAACAGTAAGGTATACAAATAAAATAAGATGATTCCTACTTATTGTGTTTGGGTTGGATGGCGGTGGATCCATCAGAATCTCTGAGCCATAACAAACATAACAAATGAATCCGAAATTACGGATCACAAGCAAAGATGTTAAAACAAAAACAGCTTCCGAAAATATGAATCAATTCGCAACAATGAATATATGAACTTAATCTAAATATACAAAACAAATTCCAAAAACAAATTATTCTAACATAATGAATATGACAACACAAAATGATTTACTGAAAAGAGAAGTATGTTTTTTTTCCCCCTTTTATACTTACCTAGGTGGATGCAGCATGGGACCAATGCTGCATCTGTCCCCCGGGGTCTCTACACTGAGAACCGAGCCATCGAACATCGCAGATGGTTCGGTTCTCACAGATCCCCGGGAATTGAGCATTTTCTTGGCAACTTCAGATCACCAAACTATATTCAGCAGGTTGACAAGCTGCTTACAGCATACAGTGTCTTGAAAAAGTATTCATACTCCTTGAAATTTTCTACATTTTTTTCTTGTTACAACAAATTGTGAAGTAGAAGGAAAATGATAAATTTGTTTTCATTTTTTTTTTTTTTTACAAATAAATATATGAAAAGTGTGGTGTGTATTTGTATTCAGCCCCCTTTACTCTGATACCCCTAACTAAAATCTAGTGGAACCAATTGCCTTCAGAAGTCACCTAATTAGTAAATAGAGTCCACCTGTGTGTGATTTAATCTCAGTATAAGTACAGCTGTTTTGTGAAGCCCTCAGGAGGTTTATTAGAGAACCTTAGTGAACAAACAGCATCACGAAGGCCAAGGAACACACCAGACAAGTCAGGATAAAGTTGTGGAGAAGTTTAAAGCAGGGTTAAATTTAAGAAAAATATCCCAAGCTTTGAACATCTCACAGAGCGCTGTTCTTTCCATTTTCAGATAATGGATTGAGTATGGCACAACTGCAAACCTACCAAGACATGGCCATACACCTAAACTGACAGGCCGGGCAAGGAGAGCATTAATCAGAGAAGCAGCCAAGAGGCCCATGGTACCTCTGTTGGAGCTACAGAGATCCAGAGCTCAGGTGGGAGAATCTGTCCACAGGACAACTATAAGTCGTGCACTCCACAAATCTGGCCTTTATGGAAGAGTGGCAAGAAGAAAAAATTGTTGAAAGAAAGCCATAAGAGGTCCTGTTTGCAGCTTGCGAGAAGCCATGCGGGGGGACACAGCAAATGTGTGGAAGAAGGTGCTCTGGTCAGATAAGAACAAAATTGAACTTTTTGGCCTAAAAGCAAAACGCTATGTGTGGCGGAAAACTAACACTGCACATCACCCTGAACACACCATCCTTACCGTGAAACATGGTGGTGGCAGCATCATGTTGTGGGGATGCTTTTCTTCAGCAGGGACAGGCAAGCTGGTCAGAGTTGATGGGAAGTTGGATGGAGCCAAATACACCAAATACAGGGAAATCTTAGAATAAAACCTGTTAGTCTGCAAAAGACTTGAGACTGGGATGGAGGTTCACCTTCCAACAGGACAACAGCCCTAGACATACAGCCAGAGCTACAATGGAATGGTTTAGATCAAAGCATATTCATCTGTTAGAATAGCCCAGTCAAAGTCCAGACCTAAATCCAATTGAGAATCTGTGGCAAGACTTGAAAATTGCTTTTGACAGATGCTCTCCATCCAATCTGACAAAGATTGATCTATTTTGCAAAGAAGAATGGGCAACATTTAACTCTATAGATGTGCAAAGCTGGTAGAGACATCCCCAAAAAGACTTGCAGCTGTAATTCCAGTGAAAGGCGGTTCTACAAAGTATTGACTCAAGGAGGCTGAATACAAATGCACACCACACTTTTCAGATAATTATTTGTAAAAAATGTTGAAAGACATTTATCGTTTTCCTTCTACTTCACAATTATGTGCCACTTTGTGTTTATCTACAGTATCACATAAAATCCCAATAAAATCCATTAAGTTTTTGGTTGTAACATGACAAAATGTGGAAAATTTCAAGGGGTATGAATACTTTTTTAAGGCACTGCACAAGTTCGTGAAGTATGTCACTGAAGATTAATTTTCCGCATTGGAACTTGAACTTCTTTCCTAAAAATGTAGGTACAGACAGTAAGGAACATGGTGAAAGGTTGTCACAATGGAAACACATTATCAGCTCAACTGGATACATCGATACCGACTGACTACTGTTGGACACTGCAGCTAGATGCACTGGATGCTGAGTACAAAAAAAAAAATCTGCAGCAAAACACTTTTGACCTTGATGAACTCATGAAGCTAATTGGAAATATTATGCAATTACATTATGGTCATTAAAAGTTCATGTCACCATTTCTCAAGATTCTTGTGTGATACAGTCATTCTGAAATTAAATTCATGTTCAATTTGAAGAGGTTTATCACAATCACCAAACGTTTTTCAGAAAGCAAAGTTTGTGAACAAAAATGTTGTCCACTGCACACATTGACAGAGGCTGCTAAACTTTAGAATGCACATTATCATCTTAAACTATCCACAAGAACATTATATCACCTAAACAACAATTTCATTATCATCTTCTTTTTTTCTCTACACATTCTGTTACACATTTATTAATAGCACCAGTACTAGTATTGGTCTATACTAAGTGTTATTGGGCAGATTATGATTATTATGTATTAAGTCCCATTATATTTGTTCAAAAATCAAATGGAATCAGGCATCATAGAACTGCTTCTACAAACGGACTATCTAATGTTCCTGCATTTAGGAATTTGACCTGGATAACCAACATCTAAATCTTACAAATTTAGGCTAGATGTATTAAGTGGATGGTGTATGGTCACCTTACAGTAAATTTGTCATTACATTTTATACTTTAAATTGCACATAACTTTAAACATCTTCCAGAGTAACCTGGTGCCCTGATTCTGGGGCTGTCTATTTTGAAAATAGTTACACTTATGAAGCACCCTCTAGTGTAGTGTGCTAGAAATGTAGATAATCTTTTATTAGTGTAGGTAAATTGTTAGGCTTGGTTGGCAGCCAAGCCTCTGTTTTGAATCTGGGTCAGTGTGAGTGATCCAGGGAGGCTGGGTGACTCATCAGGCAGCATCTCTTTTTTTTTTTTAATCGGATAATTTTTATTGAAAACAAAGACAAAAAACACAACTTTTTTCCATTACACTACACAAAACAAATCCAATATTGGTGAGGACACTTAGGTATCAATGTGAAATGACCGTAAGGTCTAATCTGTCATTTGTTCATACAATCATAAACATAACACTACATCCAGATACAAATATATGATAGTATATTAAGGCAACTGTGGATGCAGGTCTTTGATCTCTTTGTGTGTCCTCCATACGTCATTCTTTCTCTTTCTGCACCCGGCCCAACCATGGTCCACGGGTAGGACAGGGTACCACCATCCCCTAAACAACGGGGAGCGGTGGGCAGCATTATCATATATTAACCATTGGGAAAAACATATAAAAACAATTCAACCTCCGCAGGACCTAGTATTTACATAGTAGCCCCCTACCGGAGCAGCCATGTATGTGAAGGAATACAGGTAGCATCTCTAATACCCAGAAGAATGGGAGGGATTACAAGAGGAGCTGCCTGGAGTATTGAGGAGGGCCCCAGCCAATACCCAGCAAAGTGAGCTGCCAGAGGATAGGCCCCTCTTAAATGCTCAAAGTCAGGCCAGCAGGGGCAGTGTGGAGTTTGGGTGGAATCTGGAGATGGAGTGCTTAGGAGGCTGTCAGAGGCTTTTTAAGAGTAGTCCCCTAATCTGGGGGGCAGGTGGTGGGTGGTGACCTCAGGCTTGGGTGATGGAGGTATGGGAGCAAGAGTGAGGACAGCAGGAGCCCTCTATCATATCCGGGAGATCTCCAGGGAGAAGACAGCCGGGTGGCTGGTGAGTGTGACAGTCTGGTAGGACTGTGGGAGGTAGCCAGAAGGGCTAGAGAAAGGGGCAGTTGCAGCCAGGTGGGCTGGCAGTGCCTGAAGAGATGGTGCTGGAATCAGTAGCCACAGAAATGTAGCTGGACACATTTTCTACACACCAAAGGGGCCCACTGTCCCTGCCTGTAAAAGGGCCTTTGCTTGATCTGGCTGAGTGCCTTGCCAGATCCACCAAACAGTGTTCCAGCTGGGTCTGAGTTATTCTGCAAGCAAGTGATGTGCTGAAGGAAGTTGTGTTTATGTAGAGAGTTCTATATGTACAGTATATACCGTATATACTTGAGTATAAGCCGACATGAATATAAGCCGAGGCACCTAATTTTACCACAAAAAACTGGGAAAACTTATTGACTTGAGTATAAGCCTAGGGTGTCCATCTGCATGCCTCACTGTACCTCACTTTGCCTCACTGTGTCCATGTGCATGCCTCACTGTGTCTCACTGTGCCCATGCCTCACTGTGCCCATGCCTCACTGTGCCCATGCCTAGACTGACGTTTAACATGGGAGTCTATGGAAGGGGTGCCCAGTTTGAAAAATAGTTGCTCCCCAGCCGTAGGTCCCCCAGACAACAAACTTTGCACACTTGTGGAGGAGAAATGGGGCTACATGTGTGCCAGATTTCGGGTCCAGGGGACCTACGACCGGCCGGTACTGGGTCCCCAAAGTCACCGTTTAACATGGAAGGGGTGCCCGGCTTTGAAAAATCGTAGCTCCCCGGCCGTAGGTCCCCCGAACAACAAACTTGGCACACATGTGTGCCAAGTTTGGGGTCCAGGGGACCTACTGCCGGCCGGTACTGGGTCCCCAAAGTCCGGGAGATCAGGCGCAAAAAGGTGACTCGAATATAAGCCGAGGGGGGCATTTTCAGCACAAAAAATGTGCTGAAAAACTCGGCTTATACTCGAGTATATATGGTAGTTGAGTGTTCCTGAAGAGTGTTTGTCCCAGTCAAGTGGACATCCCATAACACCCTTATCCCCATCCAAGTTTATTAACCCCTAAGTAAAAAAAGAAAACAAAGCTGCATGGACTGTTTCCTGTCTCAAGCGAGTCTGTGAAAAATTAGATGTGCCCGGCTGTGCAGGGTGGGGGATCCCTTTCACCAGCGGCTCCTAAGGGGTATGTGCTATACTTGCTATTAAGGTTGAGAGCCGGTCTGCCCCCTTTTACATCTTCATATTCAGCAGTAAGGCTACACATTACAGTGAAGAGCCAGCAGAATTCAATGGGAGGTAGAAGAGGTGATGCAAGCTGTCAACATTTTTTAAAGTTTTGGTTATTACACATTAAAGCAGGTCGGGGATTTGCATTCCTGTGACACTAAAACAATTTTTAAAGGTTTGGATGCCAGTTCAGAACAACCCCCCCCCCCCCCCCCCCATGCACACTGAAAATGTATAATATGCTTCTAAAATTATTCAGAATTTATTTCCAGGTGCATTTGACCTGCAGCTGTCCTTCTGATCTGAAATTCACTTGCTTCAAACAGGTGTTACATTTTCATAAACTTTATGCAAATTGAAAAACCCACCTGAAGAAAATAAAGGCCCATCAGCACAGGCCCTAAGGCTAGGTTCACACTTCTGTGTGTGGCTGTGGTAAATGCAGCAATTCCCGCACCCATAACCACCCGCCGTGAAAACGCACTGCTCTGTGAGTGCGTGTGGTCAAAAAGACCATGCAATTTCCCTGCGGCCACGTTTTTCAGATGGGCATGCACCTTTTTTTTTGCGGAAACACAGACATGGCAGCCCATTCCATGAATGGACTGCCGTGCCCAGCAAAAAAGGCCCACAAAAACACATAGGTGTGAACCTAGTGTAAGAGTACAATGAATGAACATACAAAGTAATGAAAAATAATCATAATGTAAGAACAAATAAAGCACCGTATTGATTTTTTTTTTTCATACATTTACAAC
The DNA here is from genome assembly GCA_029206835.1 of Rana muscosa. Lineage (NCBI taxonomy): Eukaryota > Metazoa > Chordata > Amphibia > Anura > Ranidae > Rana > Rana muscosa. The sequence goes on from CM055116.1 coordinate 366,191,472, forward strand.
AGGGCTAATTTCTCCCACAATTTATTTATGGGGAAATCTATCACTCCAAAAAACAATTGCATCAAATACACCATATCGACAACTGTTTGTGGATGCCTTACCATCACTTCTATATTAGCTTGTTCGACACTCTACTCTATTCTTTTGGCATTAATGTGGATCCCCTGCCCCAACATAAAGCTTCCACTTTTATCGGATGGCTGTCCACATGATTTTGGAGTACGTCTGTAAGAATTTGTGCCAGTTCAGCCAAAAGAGAATTTTTGAGGTACTGATGCTGGATGAGACTTAGTTTTCAATTAGCATTTCAATTTATCCTCAAGGTGTTTGGGTTTAGGTCAGGGCACTGTGTAGGCTATTTGAGTTTTTCCTCATCAGACTCATCTTGCCATGTCTTAATAGACCTTGCTTTGTGCACAGGGGCACATTTATACTGGAAAAGAAAAGGACTTTCCTCACTGTTGCCACAAGGTTGGAAGTAGTCAATTGTCCTAAATGTCTTTGTATGTTGTAGCATTACTAGAACCCTCCCTGGAAAAACCTGAACTCAATATTTTGGAGGTGTGTCCACAAACCATTGGCCGTATAGTGTATGAGGTGTGTAATTAAAAGAACTGACCGTGTTTCCTCAAAAAACATCTCCCTTTCAAGCACCTTGTACAAGTTACTAAATTAAAGACAGAAACAAATCGTTTTTTAAGCCTCATAGACCCTGCAGGAACTGTGCTGCCTGTGCCCATAGTATCATTCATGGGTCTGGCTGACTAAGAATGGAGATACCATTTTTGACAAATTTTTTAAACATTTTGCATCTGACTCACTAAAAAAGAATACTTTTCTTTTAAAGCTGGCTTGTGTTATTTGAGAAAAGAACACCCACACTGATTTGTTTTGCGTGTTAAACTTTGTTCTAGTGAAATGGTACAGACGTAAAAGCCACATTTGTCGTGCTCAAGATAAGATCCTGTTTATGTGAAAACCTCACTGAGACTTTCTACTTTTAATCATTAGTTCATCATTTTTTAATGAGCGAAAGCTGCTTACTCCTATTATTAAACTGGCTGTGAATTTGGGTATTTTTAGAAATCAGTTCCTCCATGTTAAAAAGTTAAACAATGTTAAAGGGAAACCCCGGACAAACATCCAAATACAAATTTAAAATACAAACATGTGACTAGCTAATCTGCCAAAGGATAGCCACTTTGATGATAATTCACCTATACCAGCTACAAATGAGACAAAAAGTTTACGCCTCAAAATTTTCACTGGATAGCTAAGTTAAATATAAAAATTATGAAAAAAAAAGTCTTGTGTACATCGCCCTCAATGTAGTATTTGTGCAGATCTTTCGATAAGCATACTGGTCATAGCTCCAAAATTTATAACATTCTGACCTCCAAGTCGAAAAAACTCTTTTATATGTCAATATGGGAACAAAACCTGGGAGAGACGTTTGACATAGATGAGTGGTTTAAAATGACACAGTGTACTTCAAAATCGTTCATAAATACCTCTTTGATCGAAGCGAACTATAAAGTCTTGATGAGATGGTATATGGTTCCGGTGAGAGTGGCTGCGTACATCCCAGAGGCTTCTTCCTTGTAGGCTTGTGCAATTAGTTTTGTAACGAATCGAAATTCGTCCGAATTTAGCAACTTTCGGACATTTGGAAGTATTCGAATTTCCGAACAAAGCAATTATGAATAAAACCGAATCCGAAATAAATTATATTGCAAATAGCGAATGCCCGAATGTCATCAGCATAATTCGTTATGAAAAAAGTTACGAATGTACGAATCCATTCGAAGCTCTGCTCTCTGCTTCTCCCTCACCGTGCTGAACTCCCTCTCAAAATGGTGTACAGGGGCGGAGGCTATAGCCGCATGTAAAAAACCAAAGTAAAATACGAGATTTCGAATCGTTACAAATAACCGCTATGTATTTAGAAAAGTACAAATCCATTCAAAGCACATTAGGCATAATAGGCAGCGTCGTTGTGAGAGAGGCACAGAAAATTACGAATCAACGAACCCCAAAAAAGTTACGAAAGTAGGAGTTGTGTCCAGAATCAACGAAAAACAATGTACTCTACCGAAAGTACGAATTAGTCCGAACACAAAAAATCCCGTCTAGCAAAATTACGAACGATTACAAATCAACAGGACCGAAAAGAAACAAACCAAAACGAAACAAATTTTTCCGTTGTGCACAAGAAACAAACCGAAACTAAACAAATGTTTCCGTTGTGCACAAGTCTACTTCCTTGTGCTTTCAAGGGTGTGGAATGGAAGGCACAGTACTCTACACATGGTGGTCTTGTCCAAAAGTAAAGCTCTTATGGATCCGCATCTACAATTTCATTTATTGACAAACATAGGTGAATCTAATTAAATCACTGAAGTATGCTCTTCTGGGACGTACAGTTAACAGGACATTGAGACAGGCAGGGAAACTCATAGCCTTTATCTTCACGGCAGCTAGGATAGCAATAGCTAAGTCCTAGGACACCTACGATCCCCTTCGACTTGGTAAAAAACAAGTCATGGATCATGGTCAATGAGCGTCTCTCGACAATCTTGTTAGACAAACGACCCATGTTTAATAAAATCTGGGAACCCTGGATCAAATACTTGTCTGAACCCTTGTAAATTGTCAGAGATCAGACAGGTTCAATTTATGGAGTGAATTTTTTTTTTTTACCTTTTCTATCCTTTCTTTCCTCTATCTCCCCTTTCTTGGGGTTACCTCCCCCCCCCTCTGCTCTCCCTGAACCCCCAGGGAGATAGCTAATATAAGATCGATAGGAATGAGTGAGGCATCGAGGGGAGGCTATAACACCCTGTTTAAGGGCCTAATTTCTGGTCTGTATTTATACAGACCTATAAAGGACAAGAAAGAAGATGCCAGCCTGATGCCGCGTACACACGATCGATTTTTTCGACGGTGAAAACACCGTCGAGAAAATCGACGTGAAAAACGAGGAACAGCTTGTTCCCCCCCACACACGGCCGTTTTAAATGACATTTTTTTTTTGGTCGAAAAAAAACGACCGTGTGTGGGCTCCGCGGCAGTGTTTCCCTATGGGAAAACTGGCGCGGAAAAAAATGACGGGAATCACGACGAGAAAAATTAGAGCATGTAATCTAATTTTTCTCGTCGTGATTAATGCCGTTTTTCCCGTCGAGAAAAACGACAAAAAGCCCACAGACGATCGTTTTTCTCTTCCAAAGGAAAAAATTTCATTTTTCTCGACGGGAAAAACGGTCGTGTGTACGCGGCATTACGGCTGCATTAACATTTCCCCCTCCCCCCTCATATTGTTCTCTGAGGAGCGACGGGGAAACCAAAAGGTATCTTTATTTTATTTCTTGTTGTGGCTTGTTGAGTAATGAGCTGGTACAGATGTGCAGGTTAGAAAATGCCAGAATTCTCATGCTGCCATTTTCATTGTACTACTATACATATTTATGGAACGTTGTTAAATTTCTTTAATATTTATCCATCTTGAAAACCTCAATAAAAACCATTGAAAAGAAAATGTATTTTGTGTGCAACTTCTGACAACCCATGCAGTTTAGGTTTAGAAAAAGGTAAAACAAACTCCCCTATATAACTGTTGGCAGTGTTGCATAAAAAATAGAGGAAATAATCCCTCCTTACCCCAAGGACCAATTCCCTGGATTAAAATATCACTCTCATAGCCTTTAGTAGTAAAAGGCTGTTCAAAAAATATACTTCAATTGCACCATTAAGCCCTTTCCACCCGCAATCTGCATATTAATGCTCCACTTCATGTTAATACGTATCCTCCTTTCCGAGACCCAGCAGACGCCAATTTGCATGGCTGCTAGCTCTTAATCAGTCCTCATTGAGGTTCAGGATACCATCAGAGTGAATCCTGATCATGTGATCATTATCTTAGCTCATGCTAATCATATACTGGCTGGAGGCCCCATTGACAAAAATGAAAGCCTTCAGCCTGCAAATGAACACCACCACCTCCAGTCTGCAATGTTCATCTGAAGTGCCATATACTGTATCTCAAGTATAATTATGACTATCTGCACCTATAGTTTTCTTAGTTCTCCTGGAAAGTCCCTCAAATATCTATTGAGCCTGCTAGTGAAGCCCACCTAAGGCTAGGTTCACACTTCCTGGGGTGCAAGGCTGTGTAAATCACACATTTCCTGCACCCACAGCCTAATCGCTCTATTTTTTAATGGCAGCCCATTCACTGGAAACTGCAATACGCATTTTTCTTTTCTAGGAACCGCATAGCACTAAGCTGTTTCTCCACGGCTGCAATTTTGGAAAAAGTGAACAGACTTTTTAACTGCATTTTCCCTAGGTACAGCATCCCCTACATTAATTAAAAAAAATTGAAAATATGGAAACATCGGCTGGGGTGCCGACATCGCTGCATTCCAGGACAGGTAAGTGTCCTAATATTAAAAGTCAGCAGCTACAGTATGTGTAGCTGCTGACTTTTAATTTTTCCATGGGGGGGGCTAGAGTACCGCTTTAACGTGGTTGTAAACCCTTTACAACCACTTTCTGCTACAGTCCATGTGCCGTTACCAGCGGCTCCCGCGCGCATGCGCGGGAGTGACGTCATTGCGGCTCCGGTAAATCACAGTGCCGGAGCCGCGATACCTGGAAGTAACCCCTGAGAGAGATGTTGCCGCTGGAGGGGGGGGGGACGAGGACCGCTGCAGGGGCTTCTATCTAAGGTAAGTAATTCATAATGAGCTAGTATGCTATGCTCATTATGCCTTTGTCTTGGTTTTTTTCATATTGGGTTTACAACCATTTTAATGTGCACTAGAAAAATGACTAATGCCGCGTACACACGATTGATTTTCCCGACGGTGAAAACACCGTCGAGAAAATCGACGGGAAAAACAAGGGAACGGCTTGGTTCCCTACACACGTCCGTTTTTCCCGACATTTTTTTTTTTTGGTCGAGAAAAACGACCGTGTGTGGGCTCCCTGGCAGTGTTTCCCAATGAAAAACGACGGGAATCACAACGAGAAAAATTAGAGCATGTTCTAATTTTTTTCGTCGTGATTAATGCAGTTTTTCTCGTCGGGAAAAATGACCAAAAGCCCACACACAGTCGTTTTTCTCGTCAAAGAGAAAAAATTTCATTTTTCCGGACGAGAAAAATGGTCGCGTGTACGCGGCATTAGGGATTCTTCCTTGATTCATAAGATAATAGATACTTTTCTTTACTTTGGTTTTTGTATATAATTTTTACACTATGCAAATCCCACCAGGAAGTGTTTGAAAATCCCTGCTAATAATTCCTTGATGTCTGCAAAAAATAAGCAAAATCTATTATACAATACAATAGAAGGCTCACACTATATTAAATAATGCACTACATATATATATATATATATATATATATATATATATATATATATATATATATATATATATATATATAAATGAATCTTTTTCTTTTCATTTTGGATAGAAAAGGGTAGATTTCCCCTTACTTTTTGTGCCGAAGATTTATTAAATAGGAAAAAGTCTCTCCAAAGCCAAATCTATCCAAAGAGAAAATCTTCTCTCAAACAGATGTCACTGAAATAGGTGTCCCCATTGGCGATTTCCCTTGCCACTGTTCTGGTGACAACTATAACATTTTAGATTTGCCATCATTTTCTGCCCTGGTGTCATTTGTAGGACTGATACAGAGGTAAATATCCTAGATTGTAAGCTCTAACAAGCAGGACCCTCTGATTCCTCCTGTATTGAATTGAATTGTATTGCAACTATACTGTCTGCCCTCATGTGGTAAAGCGCTGCGCAAACTGTTGCCGCTATACATATATAAGTCCTGTATTATAATAACAATAATAATATCCCCAGTGCAAACAAATACAGTAATGAAAAACTAAAACAGGTTATAACCATTTCCAACTCAATGTGAAAAAAAAAAAAAAGTTTTGGATTTAGATACAGTTTTAGATGTATCCAAAGCTAGTTTTTTTGTTTAGCAAGGAAAAAATTATGATTTTCAGTTGTCATGGAAACAGGGGGTTTAGAGAGATTCCTGCACACTTCTTTTAATGTCTACAGGACATATTAAAAAAGAAAATCCTTTAAATGGGACACATGTAGCAAATTGTAAAAAAATAAAAAAGCGTACAAGTGTTTGAACCAAACTCTATTTTATCAAGAATGAAAAAAAAAAGTTTAGATCCGTTTAATACACTCAAGTAAAATGTATTGGTCATCTGTAATTATTTCCAAAAAATGTGTTTGAAACAACTACCAACTTTACCACTATCATCTGAATGTGCTGTTAAATGCCGACATTCTATGATAATAAGGTTACATTTTAGAGTGGGGGAGTGATGACAGTTGCCTGTGCTACTTGTGGTAACATTTTTGCATATTCACTTGAAAGAAATGCTTGAGGGCATGAGCACAAAACACTTTCATGTATAATATTAGCAGACAAACCATGGACAGGTATTACTCTATTCACCTTTAAAAAGACCCTATTTTGTAGCAGAGAGCAGGTAAATGGCATTTCCCCATGAAATAAATAGGTCAGTGTTACAAATCACCAAACGTTTGGTGAAAGAACACATTTGTAGAACACTGTGTGTGTGTATATATATTATATATACATATATATATGTAGCGCTACCCCCAAACTAAGGGAGCCGCTGATTTGCTTTTGGGCCCTGTACACGGCACAGCCAACCCCCGGCAAGCTACTCAGCCCTTCTCTGGCACAGCTAGTCTAGGGGTGGTATTTCTATATAGCTCTATAACAGTGTATACACAATCCTACAATACCTTTCTTTAAGTGGTAAGTTACATATATAGAAATATAGACTCCAATACCTGATTTGAGTAAACATAAAAGGGTTTACTTGTAGATAAAAGGGATCAATAATCAATAGTACATATAACCATGCATGCAAAGCCCTGCAGCAACACTAACAGTAGTCAATTATAGTGCGTAATTAACTCTAACACACGCTAACAGATAGCTCAAGTCCCCGTTATCAATATGGCACCCAACAGTACTACCAACTCCCAGTCAGGCCTGACTCTAGTAAAACTCAGTCTCTAGAGAAGGAATCTTCGCATGCCAGATGATCATTGGTGCACATACAGGAACATTATTTGTAATCCAACAAGGTATAAAGTAGTAGAACAACTCCCCGGAGACTATGTGACTCAGTCCTCCAACTAGTCTCCTGACAGGAAAAGGGAAATATAACCCGATGGGCCTAGGCAGTCTATAGGCCTAATAAGTACTTGATTAAAGCTGCGAGCAGGTGCTCTCTCACCACTCCGGACTCAATCCCAGTCCGGAACTCCCACCGCTGTGTCTTCACTCACACACAGGATCTGCCGCCGCCTGGTCTCCGGTCCACTGACTTCCCTGAAGCAGGTAGATGTCTGTCGCCGCACGGGCTCCGCAGCGAGGTGGAGGGCTCTCTGGAAGTGCGCAAGGCCCACGCCTCGGGCCCTGCACTCACAGCAGGTCCGCACAGGAAGTCCTCTTGCCAGCCGCGCGGTGTCCAAAGAGGCCGGGCTTAACCTCGCCCTCCCCTTTTATACCCTACCCATGAGTCTCTGCAGCAGCCCAATGCACCCTGGGTGCCAAACAGGGTTCCGGGTAACGTAGTCCATAGGGCCTCAACGGAGACCCCGCTACATATATATATATATATATATATATATATATATATATAATATGAATATATATATATATATATATATATATATATATATATATATATTGTAGAGGCAATTTATTAGGTCAGATGCAAAATGAATCATATTCCTATGTGCTACGACAACCGTTTGGTCAAAAAATTGTGTTATTATGGTTTGATTTTCCAATTGTGTGCCTTGAAATCCAATGGTAACATTTCCAGCAAATCGAGCAGAACTTCAAACACGCAAACATAGAACTTGCCAGATTTTATCTCTTAATGTACCAACAGGAGAGCTAAATTAAAAATAAACTGAAAATTCACAGTAATTCATGAACTGTTGTTTGAATCTGTCTCTGGCAAACAAGTAGCAGCTTATAAAAGTATGCACACGAATAGCCAAATAAATATTTTAAATGGTCTTGTCCTTAAAGTGGATGTAAACCCCATTCATGAAATCTGACCTGGGCACATATATCTGTAGTGTTTACTTATCTCTTTCCAAAGCCCTAAGTTCCGTGTCTTTCTGCTGCTCCGTTTTCCTCTGATCAGCATGATAACTTCTGACAAGCTCTCCGACACACAAGATGAAAGCAGCTGGAAATTTGTGTCGGGAGGGAGCTTAGAGATAGATAAGCAGAGAGCTGGTCTATTCACAGTACAGCTCTGCAAGTTTCTTCGTTCCTCTGCCTATGTGGAGGGGGGGGGTGTGCCTCTCCTCCAATCAGTTTTTACAGAGTATATGCCCTCCCACTGCTGAAACAGGAAGATTTTGGACATTTTCACTTAGGGGTGTATTCACTTTTGTTGCCAGCAGTATAGCCATTAATGGCTGTGTGTTGAATTATTTTGAGGGGATAGCAAATTTACACTGTTATACAAGCTGTACACTCACTGATTTACATCGTAGTAAAGTGTAATTTCTTCAGTGTTGTCACATGAAAAGATATAATAAAATATTTACAAAAATGTGAGGGGTGTACTCACTTTTGTGAGATACTGTATATATTAAGGCTGCACCGATACCACTTTTTTAAGACCGAGTACAGGTACCGATACTTTTTTTTCCCCAGTACTCACCGATACCAATTATCGATACAGATAGGTGGCACCGATTAGGCGAGGACTGTGTCAGTAATTTTTATTTTATTTTATTTTATATTTCACAATTTTTTTTGTTATTTTTTTTTAACAATGCCTTCTTTTCTTTGGGGGGGGGGGGGGGGAGTGTCAGTGTTTTTTTTTGTTTTGTTGTTTATTATTTTTGCAATTTTACTTTTGAATATTTATTTATTACAATTTTTCCTTCTTTATTTTTATTAACCCTGGGGGGGGGGGGGGGGGCTTTGGTGAGCTATCAAGGGTCTGAACAGACCTCTGACATCTGCCCTTTGAGACGGGGGAAGGGACTGGGGACACAGATTCCCCTGTCCCTTTCTCAGCAGCAGCCTCAGCTGCACTAAAGATGGATGGACAGAAGACAGCGGCTCCTGTTCATTCATAAGCTGAAGCATCGAAAACACAGTTTATGATGCTCAGTTATGAATGGACAGAGTCAGTGATCACTGACTCTGTGCATTCAGAAAAGGAAGGAGCCGTTAAATAACAGATTTACCGGCTCCTTCCTCCGCTCTCCATCCTGACAGATCCAGGACGAGGGAGGACCGGAGTAGGACCCGGAGAGCCGGAGAAGCACACGGAGGACCCGGGGCCGGAGGGGGGACAATTCGGGATGATCGGTGCGACAGTGGGGGCAGTTACAAGGACCAATCTCCCTGACAGCCGTGGGAGGGAGAGGAGGAGAAGCGACTGCCGCACCGATCATCTGTAAGGCTGCCCGGCCCCCCCTGCTACACTGAGGATGCCAGGTTTACTGACCTCCTGCCAGGTATCAGGGGAAGCATCAGAGCATTTGCAGGAGTACAAGTACTCATGCAAATGCTCGGTATCGGCGCAACCCTAGTGTGTGTGTGTGCGTGTAGATATATGTATATGTGTGTGTGTATATGTATATATATATATATATATATATATATATATATATATATGTGTTAGGGTGTTTAATTTTTTTCAAAGATGTGATTTTCATATGACTTTGCTTACGCCCCAAGTCTCAGTGATGTAAAAGATATATATGCCAAATTTCAAGAAGATTGAATAATATTTAAAGGTTGCACACATTGATCACTTTTATCACAAACGAGTGAAATTTCTAACATTGACCTAAGTGTACAAAAGAAGAAAAAAAAATCATATAAGAATAAACATTACAAAGCTATCGCTGAAATCAATAAGACAGTTATACTGGAAGACTCATCTCCATCATCACAAGCACCTAGTGACGAAGAGGCTGAGTTTTCGCCTCCAGCAACGAAAAAATTACATTCAAGTCCTAGAGTAAAACCTCTTGATCAGACACTCACGTCTACTTGGGATCGAGAACAGCTATCTATTCGACAAGCAAGTACTTCATTTATAGCAACTGCAAACAGCCTTGGCCACGATGTTTCAAAAATTTCCATATCTCCAGCTACCGTTTACCGAACTCTGGCCATCAATAGAAGTAAAATGGCAAAGAAAATCGAAGAGTCACTCTTTGAAAATCCTCCTCATTTGGTCTTGCATTGGGATAGTAAACTGTTGCCCTCAGTTGCCCATGGGAATGTCAAAACTTTGGAAGATAGAGTTGCACTTCTAGTGACTGGAAAATTTTTTGAGCATTTGCTTGGCGTACCTGTTGCCCTGAAAGGCACTGGTGAGCAGATGGCTGAAGTAGTTATTTGGGAAGTGGACTGATTTGGGCTACGTGACAATATAATCGGTATATCTTTTGATACTACAGTATCTAATACAGGACTGATCCAAGGGGCATGTACCAGAATTGAAAGGGAAATCGGATGAACATTGTTGTGGTTGGCTTGCCGTCATCACATCCATGAACTAATATTGAAAGGAGTGTTTGAGCATTGTTGGGGCATACCATCAAGTGGTCCTGACATCCAGAAAAAGGAAGTGAAACGATTAGAGGGTAAAAACATGTTTTTTGAAAGAAAAGACCTGAGCCATTTCGTTACTAATAAAACAAAGGCGTTCTTTGAACTGTTTGGGATCCACGACGTGACAGAATTGTCAGGAACCATGAATCAGACTGAGACAGAAGTACAGTTAAATCACACTTGTTTAATAATAAAAATAAAAAGGCAAACTGAGTAGTGTAGTCAAAACATAGCCAGAGGCCAATAACCGGATTGGGTAGTCAGCCAAGCCAAAGTCCAAGAACCAGGGATAAAGGTAGAAGTTCAGCAAGCAGGATCTGTAGCCAGAGGGAACGTAGTAAAGCAGGTCTTCAACTGGAACACAGGAGAAAGTCTGAAGTGATGTTAACACAGGCGAAGGCGAAGAGCAAATGAACTGGAAGTCCTTAAGTAGGCAGCGGACGAGCAGATCCTCAACAGGTGAATCACTGGAGAGATAGAAGCTGGCAATTAGCTGACAGCTGAGCTGCCAGCACAGAGAAGGAAGGGCTGAGCCCAGCCCTGACAGTACCCCCTCCTCAATGACCCCTCCCCCTTGGAGGACCACCGGGCTTGAGGGGAAAAAATCTATGGAAATCACGGAGGAGGACAGGGGCGTGTACATCTGAGGATGGGGCCCAAGAGCGTTCCTCCGGACCGTAGACCCTCCAATGCACCAGGTACTGTATGCGCCCACGGAACCTACGGGAGTCAACAATGGACTGTACCTCATACTCCTCATGGTTCTCAACCTGTATAGGGTGAGGATGTGGCACCGAGGTGGTAAAACGGTTGTAGACCAAAGGTTTCAATAAGGAGACATGAAGCACATTAGATATGCGCATACTGGAAGGAAGGTCCAATGCGTAAGCCACTGGATTTATCCTGCAAAGGATACGGAAAGGCTCAATAAACCGAGGTGCGAACTTCAGGGAAGGAACACGAAGTCGCAGGTTGCGAGATGACAGCCAGACCCTGTCCCCGACCTGGTAGGAAGGGGCAGGCAGGCGTCTGCGGTCAGCATGGAGTCTGTACCTCTCGTTAGCCTGTCGCAAAGCCTCCTGGACTTGTACCCAAGTGGAACGAAGACCACGGAGATGTTCCTCTAACGCAGGAATACTCTGAGGAACAAACGAGTCAGGCAACATGGAAGGTTTTGCTCCAAGGACTGATTCGCTCGTTCTGCCGCCCCATTAGACTGCGGGTGATACGCAGAGGAGAAAGCAAGCTGAATTCCCAACTGTGCACAAAAGGCTCACCAGAACCGGGACACAAACTGACTTCCAATGTCTGAGACAATGACAATGTAAGCGAAAGATCTCCCGAGCAAAAAATGGAAGCCAGTTCCTTAGACGTAGGCAACTTCTTAAGTGGAATACAGTGAGAAATTTCCGAAAACCGGTCTACCACCATAAGAATAACTGTGTTGCCCTGGGAGTTGGGTAACTCCACAATGAAATCCATAGACAGGTGGGTCCAGGGCCTCTCACCATAGGGTATGGGTTGTAGGAGGACCACTGGAAGGTGTCGTGGAGTCTTACTCTGAGCACACACGGAACAGGCAGCTACGAAGGCGGCTACATCGGCACATAGACTAGGCCACCAGAATTGTTGGGAAATGGCCCAAAAGAGTTGATTCTTCCCAGGGTGGCCAGCAGCCTTGGGAGAATGGTAAGTCTGGAGCACGGCAGTGCAGAGACTCTCGGGAACAAAGCAGCAGTCACAGGGTTTCTCAGGAGGGGCATCGACCTGAGCAGCCAGAATTCTGTCACCCAAAGGAGAAGTAAGACTGGTGTGAACGATAGCCAGAATACGATCAGGAGGAATCACAGGGACCGGAACCGACTCCATCTTGGAAGTGGAGGAAAATTGTCATGACAAGGTGTCAGCCCTTACATTCTTAGTACCGGGTAAGAATTAGACAATGTAATTGAAACTCGACAGGAAAGAGACCATCGTGCCCTTCTGGGAGAGAGGCGCTTAGCCTCAGACAAGAATGGGAGATTCTTATGGTCAGTAAGAATGAGAACCGGCACAGTGGTACCTTTCGAGGAGATGTCTCCATTCTTTCAGGGCTAAAATGATCGCCAAAAGCTCCCTGTCACCAATCTCGTAATTGCACTCCGCAGGTGACAATCTCTTGGAAAAGTAGCCACATGGATGCATAGCGCTGTCAGAGCTAGGACGTTGAGACAGAAGGGCACCAACTCCAGTCTCAGAAGCATCAACTTCAAGGATAAAAGGCAACGTGGAATCAGGATGTGCCAACACAGGAGCAGAAACAAAGGTAGTCTTAAGACTCCCAAAAGCCTTAATGGACTCTGGAGACCAACTCTGTGAGTTACCGTCCTTTCTGGTTATATCAGTCAGGGGCTTGACCAGAGACTAGAAATTACGAATAAACTTCCGATAATAGTTGGCAAAACCAAGAAAGCGCTGCAGAGGACGTAAACCCACGGGTCGAGGCCACTGTAGCACTGCAGAAAGTTTCTCTGGGTCCATCGAAAAACCAGCAGTGGAAATGACATAACCCAGGAATTTACCCTGTTCACAATGGAATTCGCACCTCTCCAGTTTACAATAGAGATTGTTCTCTCTTAATTTCTGAAGCACTCGACAGACATCTGTGTGGTGACTCTCCAGGGACTTGGAAAATATGAGGATATCGTCGAGATAAACCACCACACATAACTGCAACAAGTCTCGGAGGACATTGTTAATAAACTCCTGGAAAACTGCTGGAGCGTTACAGAGGCCAAAAGGCATTACGAGGTACTCATAATGACCTGTTTTGGTATTAAACGCAGTTTTCCACTCGTCGCCCTCCTTAATCCTGACGAGATTGTATGCCCCTCTCAAATCAAGCTTCGTGAAGACTGTCACTCCCTTGAGGCAGTCAAATAACTCCGTAATCAATGGGATCGGATAGGCATTCTTAATGGTGAAACAATTGAGACCCCTATAATCGATACAAGGTCTCAGTTCACCACTCTTCTTCATGAAAAAGAAACCAGCACCAGCAGGAGATGAGGATTTGCGGATGAAACCTCCATGGCCTTATCTTCCAAGACCGACAAAGGGTAAACCCGGCCACGAGGGGGTATGGCACCAGGTTGAAGGTCAATTGCGCAATCATACAACCGGTGTGGAGGCAACGTACCGGCTTGACCTTTATCAAAGACATCACTAAAATCGCTATATTCCTCCGGCAGGGAGGAGAGTGAAGAGGTGCACAGGACCTTGGCTACCTTCTGGAAGCATCTCTCACTGCACTGTGGCGACCAGGACAGAACCTCAGCACGGAGCCAATCAAAAGAAGGGTTGTGCCTCTGTAACCAAGAATAACCAATAACCAGCGGAAACTTAGGTGAGGAAATAACTTGGAATTGGATTATCTCATGGTGAAGAGCCCCTACGGCCATGGACAACGGAACAGTCTCATGAGTCACATGGGCAGGCTGTAGAGGTCTCCCGTCAAGAGCCTCAATGGCAAGTGGAGTGTCACGCAGCTGCAGCGGAATCGAGTGCTTAGACACAAAGGTAGCATCAATGAACAGGCCTGCAGCCCCGAAGTCGATTATAGCCGGTATCTCGATGGACGACTCAGCCCAAGACAGGGTAACTGAAACCAGGGGCTTATCCTTCTGGGCAACTGGAGACGAAACAACGCCACCTAAGGTCTGTCCGTGACAGGACCTCAAGGTTCGGGCGTTCCCAGGATGGTTAGGACAATCCACACCTGGTGGCAGGTGTTGTGGCAATCCACACCTGGTGGCAGGTGACGTGGCATCCCACATCTGGTGGCAGGCGAGGTGGCAAGCGACAATCCACATCTGGTGGCAGGCGACGTGGCAACCCACACCTGGTGGCAGGTGACGTGGCAAGTGGCAATCCGCACCTGGTGGTAGGCGATGTGGCAATCCACACCTGGTGGCAGGTGTTGTGGCAATCCGCATCTGGTGGCAGATGACGTGGCAATCCCCACCTGGTGGCAGGTGATGTGGCAAGTGGCATCCCACATCTGGTGGCAGGCGAGGTGGCAAGCGATAATCCACATCTGGTGGCAGGCGACGTGGCAACCCACACCTGGTGGCAGATGTTGTGGCAATCCACACCTGGTGGCAGGTGACGTGGCAAGCGACAATCCACACCTGGTGGAAGGCAACATGGCAAGTGACAAACCGCATCTGGTGGCAGATTCTGCATTATGGTGAGTGTAACAACACCCCAAGTATGAGAGGGGTTAAAACCGTTTAGGATATTCCATTCAACAGGCCTGCAGCCCCGAAGTAGATTATAGCCGGTATCTCGATGGACGACTCAGCCCAAGACAGGGTAACTGAAACCAGGGGCTTATCCTTCTGGGCAACTGGAGATGAAACAACGCCACCTAAGGTCTGTCCGTGACAGGACCTCAAGGTTCGGGCGTTCCCAGGATGGGTAGGACAATCCACACCTGATGGCAGGTGTTGTGGCAATCCACACCTGGTGGCAGGTGATGTGGCAATCCACACCTGGTGGCAGGTGACGTGGCAAGTGGCAATCCGCACCTGGTGGCAGGCGACGTGGCAATCCACACCTGGTGGCATGTGTTGTGGCAATCCACATCTGGTGGCAGATAACGTGGCAATCCCCACCTGGTGGCAGGTGATGTGGCAAGTGGCATCCCACATCTGGTGGCAGGCGAGGTGGCAAGCGACAATCCACATCTGGTGGCAGGCGATGTGGCAATCCACACCTGGTGGCAGGTGACGTGGCAAGTGGCAATCCGCACCTGGTGGCAGGCGACGTGGCAATCCACACCTGGTGGCAGGTGTTGTGGCAATCCGTATCTGGTGACAGATGACGTGGCAATCCCCCCCTGGTGGCAGGTGATGTGGCAAGTGGCATCCCACATCTGGTAGCAGGCGAGGTGGCAAGCGATAATCCACATCTGGTGGCAGGCAACGTGGCAACCCACACCTGGTGGCAGATGTTGTGGCAATCCAAACCTGGTGGCAGATGACGTGGCAAGCGACAATCCACACCTGGTGGAAGGCAACGTGGCAAGTGACAAACCGCATCTTGTGGCAGATTCTGCATTATGGTGAGTGTAACAACACCCCAAGTATGAGAGGGGTTAAAACCGTTTAGGATATTCCATTCCCGAACACCAAGGCAGCTACCGACACTCCAGTCAGGCGGACAAGGCCCGTAAGAATAATTCTCCCCCAATAACGAGACTAAGTTCTGTCTTAAGGTTTAAGCAGGACTGACAATCTTTATTGAAAATACTTTTATACACAGTTAAAAGAGGAGGTGCATCATATTACTCTGGAATTACACCTGTGAACAGACCTAATTAACATGCTAATTACCTAATTCCTTTTAACAGCCTGGCTGTCTCAGAGTTTCCTAGCCTGGCTGTCTCCTGAACTTCAATACACATTATCACAGGAATCCTTTCATACAATACAGGGTTAATTAGCCCAAGCCCCCATAAAAGGATCCTTAGAAGTTAGTCTGGATTCATTAACATTACAACAGACAACAGACAGGTGGGCTGGAGTTGATGACATTAGCATCTAACAGTATGTGTCTCAACCGTATGAATGAGTCACTCTTTCTAATATGGCATATATCCTGGGAGATATTGTGGATAAATATTACTGTCCCATTCCAAGTAATCCAAGACATATTCTTAATGTCCATTATTTTCTTGCTCACCCTATGCCCCTAATGGACATAGGGTGATTTAGACATACGAGGTGCATGGGAAGCTGAAGCAAGGGTATCTCATACTTTCTAAGATATTCTGGGTTCCACGGGCCCTCCCGTTACAGTGAGTTTGAACTATTTCATTTTATATTACAATGCAATGACAGAAATAATGTGCTTCAATCATCCCAACACCATATCAGCCATTGTTCTGTGATGATTGAAGCGCTAACACCAGCCATTTCCCCCGACAAATTGCCTGCGAAAAGCTACATAACAACACAACACCCCCGGGCCCTGGCCCGATTCTATTCCACAACGCCGGTCCTCGGTGCCAAAAAGGTTGGGGACCACTGGTATATATTATACATACCTTCTTTCCTTTTTCTTTTTTAAATAAGTAATCGCTCTGTTTTCAGCTGCATAAGGGGCTTGGAATAGCTGCCGGTGAGTGGGGTGTCAGCAGAAGTCTGACCATTGCAGGACAGGCAGGCTGCTGTGCCAGAATAGTCAGAAAACTGACTGAGATGAATCTGCTCTCTCATGCCTTGTGTGGTCAGTTTGAAATAGGGAAGCAGGGGAACTGGTAGAACACCAGTTATTTCACTCAAAGGTAGCAATACAATGAGAACAGGATATATTTTAACACAAAAAGGACAAACAATCTTTGGCGCACTGAGTGGCTGGATGGAATGAGCACAGGCAATAAGAATATAAGTTCAATATAAAAACAAAGTCACTGGGATAAAGTGCTGGCTATGGCCAGCTGCCAGCTCGATATGAGCTAGAAGGGACTCTGCAGAAACAAAAACAAGGAGATATTTGAAGATACTTTAATTCCAAGCAGTAGAATAACACTCACAGGATAATGGAATGTCAGCACTTTGAATGAGATAAAATGTTCATCCTCTGTAAGGGGAGGACGGGCTGCAGTGCATTGAGAGGCACCTTCGGTCATGGCTGCGCTGGTGGCTCCTAGTGCTTCCTGGTCCACAGGTATGCTCTGTTGGGGCTGGCCGACATCACATCCAGAACTTAATATTATGTGGTCAGGCTTAGCTAGGATGGTTTTATCAGGATGCAAGGCTGGGTACTCTTAGTGAACCTTACCTTTCAAGGTTGCCCCATGTCTATAGAATATGCACACCAGTGGCCCCTCTCCTGTGCCCTGTGCACTAATTTTGTCTGCAATGAGCAACCTCATTGGCCAATAGAAAGATGCTATGCTGGTAGGTGGTGGGCTAAATAACAGCCATTGTGGTTAAAGCATATGTGAACCCTTATCTTGTAAAACAACCCATTCCATCTTATATATATCTATATATATCTATATGTAGCGGGTATGTACTTTTAAATCTGGTGAGGACATCAGTGATGCATAGTTCCCTGTGGCCCAGCGGGTGGTGCTGTCATTTTGGGTCGGGGTTGAACCATCACTGCAGTGCCGTACCCTTTGTGACCTCTCGCAGCGGTTGTACGGTGGGGCGGGGAACCCGCCGTGCTTGCTGGGAGAGGGTATAAAGGGGGCGGACATCTTCGCCACGAGGTTCGAGTCCCAGGCACCTTCAGCCTGAGGGCTGCTGTGCGGTCGGTGTCCAGGCGGCCTAGGCCAGGACACTTGGAGTTCGTGTTCCACCCCAGACACCTTCAGTCTGGGGTGAGGTGCTCAGCCGGAGGCCTGGGGCCCAGTGCCTTCCGCTGGGTCCCGCGAGGGAGGGATTGTCTTAGGGGGCCCCGGGAGTGGGGCACCCGAATCCAGAGGCGTAAGGGACCGGAGGAGGGACTCACCCGGAGACCTGGTGCAGCAGATTGCCAGTGCCGGGTGAACCTCTGGAGACCGCCTGGAGGGATATCTGTTCCGAACAGGGGCCAAGTTCAGAGAGGAAGGTGGTTCATGTTCAATGACCGGTGGCAGCGGTCCAACTATTCAACTCAGGTCAGTGGCAGGGACCTGCTATTAGGCCTGTGGCAGAGGCCTCAACAGTTCATCCGGTCGGTGGCAGCGACCAAAACTCACGGTCAGTGGCAGAGACCGTGCGCCAGGCCTATTCGCTAGCAAAGGAATAGGAGAGTTCAGTTGTGCCTGGGCCTACTCGTACCCACACCCCCCTTGTTCGTCTGTTATTGGAAGTTCAACTGATTGTGTTCACCGTATTGTACGAGAAATAAAAGAGTGTTGGACTTTCGATTGGTGTGGGGCTCTATTATTGGCAGACACATCTCCACAGAACAACTAAGGCTTCGTAAGCAGTGGACAGACCCGGAGGTAATTGAATTAACTCTGCTCAAACCTCATACACACATGAGGGGAGAGCTTGGCGTAGTGTTCCTGCCTGCACTCTCCTCTCCCAGGTACCCCTAGACACAAGTCCCTCACACGAGGAAGCACAGAGAGGGAGAGTGAGGCTCCGCTACATGTATATATATCTATATATCTATAGATATATATATATATCTATATATAGATATATATATATAGATATATATCTATATATATATATACACACACACACATATACACATGAAATTGTACAGTGCCTTGAAAAAGTATTCATACCCCTTGACATTTTTCCCTATTTTGTCATGTTACCACCAAAAACGTAAATGTATTTTATTGGGATTTTATGTGATAGACCAACACAAAGTGGCATATAATTGTGAAGCTGAAGGAAAATAAGTGGTTTTCGGCATTTTTTACAAACAAATATCTGAAAAGGATTATGTGAATTTGTATTTAGCCCTCTTTACTCTGATACCCCTAAATAAAATCTAGTGGAACCAATTGCCTTCATAAGTCACCCAATTAGTAAATAGAGTCCCCCTGTGTGTAATTTAACCTCAGTATAAATACAGCTGTTCTCTGAAGCCCTCAGAGGTTTGTTAGAGAAACTTGGTGAACAAACAGCATCATGAATGCCAAGAAACACACCAGACAGGTCAGAGTTACAGTTGTGGAGAAGTTTAAAGCAGGCTTAGTTTATAAAAAAAATATCCCAAGCTTTGAACATCTCATGAAGCACTGTTCAATCCATCATTCGAAAATGGAAAGAGTATGGCATAACTGCAAACCTATCAAGACATGGCTATCCACCTAAACTCACAGGCCAGGCAAGGAGAGCATTAATCAGAAAAGCAGCCATGTTTAACCTGACATGTGGCGTTCCGACACGCCCATCACTCACGGCTGCCCTTTAGTGTGGGGCCGTACATACGTCGGCGCCTGACGTCACCCTGCTATAATGCTTTTTGTTTACTCCCTAAGCCAGCCCCCCCCCCCAGGCGCAATGCACGTACAGCCCCTTCCTTCGATGTGCTGCTGAATGATTTGTTTATTATACAAACAGATGTCAGCTGCTCCCTCACCAGATCATTCATCACTGACAAGTCTGGTGCGGCTTTACTAATTAGTTGCCTCACAGCTGCATTGATATCAGCACACATGCTCAATACACTTTCTTGGGCTATTTAAATGGGATTCATTCTTCTGACCATTTTCACACTGCCTTCTAATAAGATAAGACCGCATATCAGTCTGCTGCTCCCAACAGGTATGAATGCTTTTCAAACCCCTACATACTCATTGACTCCTGATGTAGTTATCTTTTTTTTATGGAACAGCCTGCTTTTTTAGCACATATTACTTAGAATTTTTGCTAAATGTTTTTGATGTTTTGCTGTTTCCTTCCTTTATACTCTGTGAAGATATAACTATGGGTCTCCGCTTATTAGTCTCTATCCTTATCTTCCACTAACTTGTGGTTGCATTTATATATGAAACTATTATACATGGCATACCCTGTCTACTATAAAATTTATTCTAACTGCAGTACATTATTATATACATGTGGAGCTATTTAATATGCAGGGCTGTGAGCCTTAGTTATCATTGAACTTGACATGCATGTTATTTTTACTTTTTTTAGAAATTGTCACAAGCCCACTGACGGGGCTCTACCCTTTTTTCCTATGGTCTTCAATGACCAGTTATGGACATCGGTGAAGTCTTGACATAATTTATTGTCGCAGCCTGACTAAGCGGTCTTTTATTGATCTTTAACTATTAGTCCATTGTTCAGTCAACCTTTGTCCTTATCAGGACATTGTTTGCAGTTTTCCATCTGGACTGGTTGGCAGATACATCAGGTTAGAATTGCCCATTCATTGTCTCCATTTGTTTTCTGTGCATGATCTGTCACATGTCTCGCACCATTGTTCTTTTTTTTGCCAGTTGTTTTTTACCTTTTGCTTCAACGTTGCTCATTTGTCCCCTGTTTTGCTTGTTACCGACCATGTCTTTGTACATATATTTTTTAGATGCTATTTAAATCTCCAACAAGGACACACCCCTGATGAAAGGGAACATTCCCTGAAACGCGTCAGGCTCAACCACAGATTGGAAAACAATTTGTATCTGTATTTCTTGTTTTTATGCACCTTACTGTATATGAATTTTATTCTACAGTCAGCTTTGGTTGCCACATGGTTGGCTTCTTTAAATTATCAGATTAAACTACTTTATACTCTAACAATTTTTTTGTTTACAATTTTTGTTGCCGTGAAAGTCCCAGCCCCTAGTTAGGGGGACACCTTCTTTTGTTCCAGAAAAGCAGCCAAGAGGCCCTAGGTAACTCTTGAGAAGCTGCAGAGATCCACAGCTCAGGTGGGAGAATATGTCCACAGGACAACTATTAGGCGTGCACTCCACAAATCTGGCCTTTATGGAAAAGTGACAAGAAGAAAGCCATTGTTAAAATAAAGCCATAAGAAGTCCCATTTGCAGTTTGCAAGCAGCCATGTGGGGGACACAGCAAACATGTGGAAGAAGGTGTTCTAGTCAGATGAGACCAAAATTTCACTTTTTGGCCTAAAAGCAAAATGCTATGTGTGGCGGAAAACGAACACTGCACATCACACTGAATACACCATCCCCACCGTGAAACATGGTGGTGGCAGCATGATGTTGTGGGGATGCCTTTCTTCAGCGGGGATAGGAAATCTGGTCAGAGTTGATGGGAAGATGGATGGAGCCAAATACAGGGCAATCTTAGAAGAAAACCTGTTAGAGCCTGTAAAAGACTTGACACTGGGACAGAGGTTCACCTTCTAGCAGAACAACGACCCTAAATATAGAGCCAGAGATACAATGGAATGGTTTGAATCAAAGCATATTCATGTGTTAGAATGGCCCAGTCAAAGTCCAGACCTAAATCCAATTGAGAATCTGTGGCAAGACTTGAAAATTGCTTTTGGCAGATGCTCTCCATCCAATCTGACAGGGCTTGAGCTAATTTGCAAGGAAAAAAATGGGCAAAATTTTCACTCTCTAGATGTACAAAGCTGGTAGAGACATCCCCAAAAAGACTTGCAGCTGTAATTGCAGTCAAAGGTGGTTCTAGAAACTATTGACTCAGGGGGGCTGAATACAAATGCCCACCACACTTTTCACACATTTATTTGTAAAAAATGTTGAAAACCATTTATCATTTTCATTCCACTTTACAATTATGTGCCATTTTGTGTTGGTCTATCACATAAAAGCACAATAAAATACATTTACGTCTTTGGTTGTAACATGACAAAATGTGGAAAATTTCAAGGGGTACGAATGAACACCTTTTTAAGGCAATTTATATATATTAAAAAAAGTTGCTTGTTTTTCAAGTTACTTGTTAACCAAGGTTCAACTGTACCGATAATAATTCAGGCAGTAAATTGGCTCCATACATTTTATTAAACCTCCCCAGGTAACCCATCAGCACCTGGGGCTTTATTGTTACGTGTAGTGGCAGCAGCCATCCGAAGTTCCTCTAGAGTCAGATGTTTATCCAAAAGCATCCCTGTCAGCTGCAGATAATTCGGGTAACATAATGGGATTAAGAAAAGATTGTAGTTCAGTGTCTTTATAAGATACTTTGCTGCTATATTAATCTTTAAAGAAATCACAAAACACTGATGAAATCTCCAAAGTAGTACGTGCTTTTTGATTTGGGAACGCTTTAATTCTACTACGTGGACCAAGGGTTTTTGGGCTTTTACAATTGTAGCTAAGAGGTAACCCATTTTTCCCCCTCCTAAAATAAGGTTGTTGGAGGAAAAAACGTTTCTGCTCCTATTTTTTTTACAGGAGATCTCTGCATAAGACTGTTTACTTTGTAACACTTCTGTTGGGTTTCTGCAGAAGGGTTCGCTATATTATAGGAGTTCAACCTGCAGGACAGCTCTGGCTGCAGGGTGTTCCCAAGCCCTATATTTCTTTTTGATCTTTGAAATTTGGGATATAAATAAGCCTCTTATATAGGTGTAGCACTACCCCCGTAGGAGCTGCTGGTTTAAGTTTTGGGCCTTGTACGTTACCTCTAAGTTTGTTGTCAGGGGAGAAAGTCTGCAGTAACTTCAATGTCCACACAAGATGTAAAACCTTCAACTGTGGTTTTGTTTTTGCTGCGGTAAAACTTGTAGAGAAAGTAGCAGGTAGAAGGTAGGAGAGATAAGGGGATGATTCAGGTACGCGGTACAGAGTTCACAAAAATTGTCTAGAGCTTCAATCAGTCTTTCCCCACTCTCAACGATCGAGTGGGTATTGCTCACCCGGATAGTCCCCTCTCACTGGGCCTAGCAGCCGGGATGATACACAAACCTATATCAGCACAGTCTCTGCCACAGACCGTTTAAATGAACATGTAAATGGATAGTCCAGAAATCCTCTGCCACAGGATTTAAAAGTCCCAAACTTCCAGCCAAAGAGCGAACGAACCTTTAAGCCGATCCGGGGAGCTGTGAGGCGAGTAGAATTATGGATCCCTCTTCAGCGAAGCCACCAGGCCTAACCCGAGACACAAGCACTCTGCCGGTCTCCTCCAGGGCAGGTCCTCCCCTAGTCTCCTTCGTAAAGCAGCTTCCTCCACTTGGACGGACAGCTGGGAATCCCTTTCCTTTCTTCCTTTCTTTGCAGGCTCAAGTCAGCATAGCTGGGCCTACTAAAAAGAGATGCAGCCTCGGGCCAACGTGGCCCCGAGACCGGAATCACACACACATACCTCGCGCCAGGAGGGCCGCGAGGCGAAGAAGAGCCCCACACAATGGCGTCCGCTCCTTAAGTATCCCTCCCCAGCATGCAGAGCGGGGCAACACTCCCACTGAACCGCTGCCGAGAAGGGACACCCAATACACCATGGTCTGCCTGCATTCCAACATGGACCTGAGGTATTACCGCCACCTTCAGGCAACAAGGGAAAATACTGACAGGCACCACCATAGCCAGGACAGAGGCAATTTGTATATAATTACATAAGTCTGAGCCCAACTATTGGCTCAGACACCCCCTAAATTTACAATAGCGCCCCAATCATCGGGGGCAGGGCGCTACATAGGCTTTAAAGGAATCCCAATAAATCTGCAAAGATACAGATGGCTTGTTGCCAACACTGTAGGCAGATATCTCAAGCATATCTTCCTTTGAGGGAAAAAGGTCTAACCAATAAGGGTTTATTTTCCATAAAGTGCGAGTCTGGACAGAGTGCATAGTTAACTTAAGAACCAATGGAGAGTGATCAGATAGGATTCTAGCTACATAAGTCACCTCAGTTATTACTGGTAGCATTGCAGAAGTGGCTAATGCCAAGTATGTTCTAGATAGAGTCCTGTGGGTACTGGAGAAGCAAGAATAAACTTTATCATTAGGATGTAACGTTCTCCAGACATCCATCAGGCCAATCTCTCAAACAAGACCAGCAAAAGAAGTACATGTAGAATTCACCTGTCCCATAACTGTACCATATTTATCTAAGGAGGGAACAAGATAATTATTGAAATCTCCAACAACCAACAACCAAGGAACATCAGATTTATCTGAAGTAAAATGCAAAAAATCTTGAAATACCTCTGATGAATATGAGGGAGGTACAGTATCTCACAAAAGTGAGTACATCCATCACATTTTTGTAAATATTTTATTATAACTTTCATGTAAAAAAACTGAAG
This sequence comes from Rana muscosa, assembly GCA_029206835.1. Classification (NCBI taxonomy): domain Eukaryota; kingdom Metazoa; phylum Chordata; class Amphibia; order Anura; family Ranidae; genus Rana; species Rana muscosa. Next base: position 366,215,852 of record CM055116.1, read on the forward strand.
AAATTACACTTTGCTACAATGTAAAGTAGTGAGTATAACAGTGTAAATTTGCTGTCCCCTCAAAATAACTCAACACACAGCCATTAATGTCTAAACCGCTGGCAACAAAAGTGAGTACACCCCCAAATTGGGCCCAATTAGCTGGTGTCATGTGGCTCGTTAGTGTTACAAGGTCTCAGGTGTGAATGGGGAGCAGGTGTGTTTAAATTTGGTGTTATCGCTCTCACTCTCTCAGGCTGGGTTCACACTAGTGCGTCACGACAGCCGTCCTACTTTGGATCCGACTTTGCCCTGCGGCATGAAGCCGACATATGTCCGACTTTCAATGAACGGGGATCCGACTTGGATCCCCACCAATAGCAGGCACTGTGTTTGGTATGAATCTTGAGGGGGAACTCTACGCCAAATTTTAAATAAAAAAAACGGCATGGGTTCCCCCTTCAGGAGCATACCAGGCCCTTAGGTCTGGTCTGGATTTGAAGGGGAACCCCTACGCCGAAAAAACGGCGTGGGGGTCCCCCCAAAATCCAAACCAGACCCTTATCCGAGCACGCAACCTGGCAGGCCACAGGGGAAGAGGGGGGGGCGAGAGAGCGGCCCCCTCCCTCCTGAACTGTACCAGGCCGCATGCCCTCAACATGGGGGGTTTGGTGCTCTGGGGCAGGGGGGCGACCTGTGGCCCCCCACCCCAAAGCACCCTGTCCCCATGTTGATGAGGACAGGGCCTCTTCCCGACAACCCTGCCCGTTGGTTGTCGGGGTCTGCGGGCGGGGGCTTATCGGAATCCAGGAGCCCCCCTTTAATAAGGGGCCCCCAGATCCCGGCCCCCCACCCTATGTGAATGAGTATGGGGTACATCGTACCCCTACCCATTCACCTGGTGGGAAAAAATGTCAAGAAAAAAAACACATCACAGGTTTTTAAAGTAATTTATTGCACATCTCCGGGGGTCTTCTTCCGACTTCGGGGGTCTCCGGTGTCGTCTCCGCGCTCTCCAGTTCTTTCTTCCTTCCGCCGGGCCTCCGCTATCTTCTTCCAGCTCTTTTGCTAGCGGGGCCCGGTCTTCTCCATCGCTTTCTTCTTCTCCCGCTCTCCGGTTCTTTCTTCCGCCGGGCCTCCGCTATCTTCTTCCAGCTCTTTTGCTAGCGGAGGCCCGGTCTTCCCGTCGTCTCGTCCGGCTCTCCGTTGTCCTTCTGCCGGCCCCTCCACTATCTTCTTCCAGCTCTTTTGCTAGTGGAGGGGCCGGTCTTCCCGTCGTCGCCGTTGGCGTCTTCTTCCCTCTTCTCCTTCTCGATGTTGACACGTCGCTTCCTCCCGCTCTAATGCTGGGTGTTGCGGTGCGCGCCAATTGATATAGGCTTCTCTTGACGTCACAGTCACATGCTCCCATGACGCCACAGTCACATGCTCCGGGGCCACCCGGAGCATGTGACTGTGATGTCATGAGAAGCCTATATTAATTCGGAGTGGAGCGAACAGCCAGTATTACAGCGGGAGGAAGCGACGAGTCAACATCGAGGAGGAGAAGAGAGAAGAAGACGGCGACGGCAACGGGAAGACTGGCCCCTCCACTAGCAAAAGAGCTGGAAGAAGATATTGGAGGGGCCGGCAGAAGGACAACGGAGAGCCGGACGGGAAGACCGGGCCTCTCCGCTAGCAAAAGAGCTGGAAGAAGATAGCGGAGGCCCAGCGGAAGAAAGAACCGGAGAGCGGGAGAAGAAGAAGGCGATGGAGAAGACCGGGCCCCACTAGCAAAAGAGCTGGAAAAAGATAGCGGAGGCCCGGCAGAAGAAAGAACCGGAGAGCGCGGAGACCCCCGGAGCTGTGCAATAAATTAATTTAAAAAGCTGTGTGTGTTTTTTATTGACATTTTTTTTCCACCAGGTGAATGGGTAGGGGTACGATGTACCCCATACTCATTCACATAGGGTGGGGGGCTGGGATCTGGGGGCCCCCTTATTAAAGGGGGCTCCCGGATTCCGATAAGCCCCCAGCCTGCAGACCCCGACAACCAACGGCCAGGGTTGTCGGGAAGAGGCCCTGTCCTCATCAACATGGGGACAGGGTGCTTTGGGGTGGGGGGGCCGCAGGTCGCCCCCCCTGCCCCAGAGCACCAAACCCCCATGTTGAGGGCATGCGGCCTGGTACGGTTCAGGAGGGAGGGGGGCCGCTCTCTCGTCCCCCCCTCTTCCCCTGCGGCCTGCCAGGTTGCGTGCTCGGATAAGGGTCTGGTTTGGATTTTGGGGGGACCCCCACGCTGTTTTTTCGGCGTAGGGGTACCCCTTCAAATCCAGACCAGACCCAAGGGCCTGGTATGCTCCTGGAGGGGGAACCCATGCCGGTTTTTTATTTAAAATTTGGCCTGGAGTTCCCCCTCAAGAGCAGCAGAGCACAAGTCGCATGCCAAAGTCGGATTATGCAAGACTGCAGTCCGACTTTGATCCGACTTCAATGATAGTCAATGGGCTGAAGTCGGATCAAAGTCGGACCAAAGTAGTACAGGGAGCATTCTCAAAGTCGGACCGACATGTGTCGGACCAGTTAAGACGGCTCCCATAGGGAAACATTGATTTTTACACGTCATGCGACATGAGCTCCCAATGTCGGAGCGTTTGTCGCCCCAGCGTGAACCCGGCCTCATACTGGTCACTGGAAGTTCAACATGGCACCTCATGGCAAAGAACTCTGAGGATCTGAAAAAAATAATTGTTGCTCTACATAAAGATGGCCTAGGCTATAAGAAGATTGCCAATACCCTGAAACTTAGCTGCAGCATGGTGGCCTAGACCATACCGCGGTTTACCAGGACAGGTTCCACTCAGAACAGGCCTCGCCAAAAAAGTTGTGTGCATGTGCTCAGTGTCATATCCAGAGGTTGTCTTTGGAGAAAGAGACGTATGAGTGTTGCCAGCATTGCTGCAGAGGTTGAAGGGGTGGGGGGTCAGCCTGTCAGTGCTCAGACCATACACCGCACACTACATCAAATTGGTCTGCATGGCTGTCCCAGAAGAAAGCCTCGTCTAAAGATGATGCACAAGAAAGCCTGCAAACAGTTTGCTGAAGACAAGCAGACTAAGGACATATAATACTGGAACCAAAAACTTATTTGGTTCAGATGATGTCAAGCGTGTGTGGCGGCAACCAGGTGAGGAATACAAAGACAAGTGTGTCTTGCCTATGGTCAAGCATGGTGGTGAGAGTGTCATGGTCTGGGGCTGCATGAGTGCTGCCGGCACTGGGAAGCTACAATTCATTGAGGGAACCATGAATGCCAAAATGTACTGTGACATACTGAAGCAGAGCATGATCCCCTCCCTTCAGAGACTGGGCCGCAGGGCAGTTATCCAACATGATAATGACCCCAAACTCACCTCCAAGACGACCACTGCCTTGCTAAAGAAGCTGAGCGTAAAGGTGATGGACTAGCCTAGCACGTTTCCAGGCCTAAGCCCTATTAAGAATTCAAACTGAAGGTGGAGGAGTGCAAGGTCTCTAACATCCACTCGTGATGTCGTCATGGAGAAGTGGCAGAGGACTCCAGTGGCAACCTGTGAAGCTCTGGTGAATTTCATGCCCAAGAGGGGTGAGGCAGTGCTGGAAAATAATGGCGGACACACAAAATATTGACACTTTGGGTCCAATTTAGACATTTTCACTTAGGGTGTACTCACTTTTTTTTGCCAGTGGTTTAGACATTAATGGCTGTGTGTTGTGTTATTTTGAGGGGACAGGAAATTTACACTGTTATACAAGCTGTACACTCACTACTGTACATTGTAGCAAAGTATCATTTCTTCAGTGTTGTCACATGAAAAGATATACAGTAAAACCTTGGATTGCGAGCCTAATTCGTTCCGGAAACATGCTTGTAGTCCAAAGCACTTGTATATCAAAGCAAATTTCCCCATAAGAAATAATGGAAACTCAGATGATTCGTTCCACAACCATTTACTCATAGGTTCTTCAGTTTATAGTCCATATAAAAAGATTATAGCAATGAGACCAGGTTGTGTAACCATAAAATGTCCATCCACAAATGGAAGCTTCCACAAGAGGATTAAAAGCAAAATCCAGCAGGAGCTACAGAGTATTAAAAAAAGAGAGGCACCTCTAAGTGGAGCAATATGTTGCCAAATATTGTAACTTTATTAAATGTAACCATATTGCTACACTTAGAGGCGCCTCTCTTCTCTTTTATACTCAGTTATGACATAACGCTACTCTTATATCAAGACATCGCTTGTATATCAGGTCAAAATTTATTTAAAAATTTTGCTTGTCTTGCAGAACGCTCTCAAACCAAGGTTTTACTGTAATAAAATATTTACAAAAATGTGAGGGGTGTACTCACTTTTGTGAGATACTGTGTGTAAACATAGCTTGTCTCTTAACTGGATCATTAAAACCCCTAATATTCCAGAATACTAAAACTTGCATTGAAACAGACATAGTATAATAGTATCAAATTTGAAACCAAAATCCCCATGTCTCTCATACCAGTGGGTTGATAGTTATATAGAAAAATCCCTACCAACCCTTTACTGAATGAGAGGATCTTCATGATACGGGAAATAATATTAAAACCGTTACTCGTGTAAATGATAGCAATACCAACAATATCTTTAGGCAAAAACCTCTCACATAAAAAAAGTCTCTACAATCTTTTTAATGATCTGGTATACATAGTTAATGAATCGTTATAAAAAAATAAAAAGAAAAAAAATAAAAGGAAAAGAAAAAAGGAAAAAATACAGAAATACAAAAACCTGTATACATCTCACATGAAACCATAAAATTTAAAATAAGAAAAAAAATGCTCCCCACTGGAGCTAGTACAAAAAATACCTCATAGATAAAGGCAACACAATAGACACACAGTGCCTAAACTTCTAATCTGGTGTTCATTTAAAAAACAAAAATAAACTGTGTTCTATTCATAACCATAAACACCCAAAAATAAAAACGAGAGGATATCCAAAAGATTGACATATGCCATAAAAAAAAAACCTGAAGGGCATGAGCGTGCTCATGCCTTCTGGCAAATATTAACTTAAAAAGGAACAAAGAAACAAACAAAAAAATAAAACAAATATTCCCCTCGGGAAAAAATTGGAGAGAGTCCATTGTTTAACTTACAGGGCTCGCTCTCGCGGCTCTATATAGTAGAAACAAAAAAACATTTGAATAACTCCCCAAAATAGGGAGCATAGGAGAAGGAGAGAAGAAAAAAAACACAGCACCCCTCCCCCCAACGTCATTGTGCACTTGAATACCAGCTTGGATTTTACACAATAATATCTTATTCTATTTACCATATGCATGGCTAATAGTCAGACCCCAGGGCTGGTGGGACATCTGGATTATCGTTATGGAGGTGAACTGGATCTATCCCATGCATGGAAAGAAACTGTACGTGAATACCCAGAACGGAAGTTTGAATTTTCCTCTCCTTTTGCTCCTGATGAAGCTGGATATGTGAAACATGTTGAGAAAAGAGACATCTATGAAAATGTATTGGCTGGAACCCGTGGACTAATTGACACATGTTGTATGCAAAAGACAGAAGTGGAAGAGTATCTACAAGAATTTGAATCCCCGAAAATGATGGAAGAGGATGATGGATGGACAGATAACAGAGGCATACCACATGATGTGATTTATCGCATGCTTTGGAGCCTAATTTTGAATGTCTGACAAACCCTGTCTATCATCGTGTGGAATCCTCCTTACATCCCTTATCCCAGTGGCGTTAGATCTGGTTTGAGGCCATTTCCTCAAGATTGCTAGTTTGACCCACGTGTATATGGTATGTGTGTCCACAGAATATGGTAAGCATGAATACTTTACCACTTTGATTTCACCCTCAAGGTCCTTTTTTGGACCACACAAGAGAGACTTTTTCACAATATTTTCATTGTTGTTCTATATGGACTTCCCACCGATGTCTTCATTTTCACTTTGGAATTATTTCACATTTTGTTTGAGTTTATAGTAATTTATTTATCAATTCAATCTTTTATTTATCAGTTTTGCAACTTTTTAATTCATATGGTGTTCACTTGTTTACTTTAGCGCCACACTTTTATTTCTATTTACCATAGTGCCTATCTAGACATTCAGTGGAAGCTCGTAGAGTATCAAAAAAAATAACACCTTCATTTGCCACCACTCTAAGCTTGGCAGGGTAAAGCATTGAGTATTGTAATTGCAGTCTTTGCAACCTTTTCTTTACTTCTTGAAATTGAATATGCTGTTTTTGAACTTCTGAAGAAAAATCAGCAAAAAGAATAACACCAGGCATGAATCCTGGGGGTTAATCAATCAGGATAGGAGAGCGGAAGCACGCCAAAAACACATCTGCTCAGAGGCTCAAAGCTGCCAAGCCATCTTCCCACCCCTCCTTAAAGGCACAGGGGTGCACTGGACACCCAGCATGTAGCACAATGGCAGCAAAGGTGTCCAGTGCGTTCCCTCACCAGTATTCTAACAGTACAAACAAATGGCCACTGCCCCCACCTATAACTGGCCTTTGCAGCAAGGAGCACATGGAAGGAGATCATATACAGGCAAATGGCAGTTAGTCAGGCACATGAGAAATGCTTTCACCATACCTTCACTAATAGTGGGGTATGGTAGGGATGGAAGCAGTTATTTAAGCAGAGGCTAGGTTATGGGGGACAGCGGGAACAATAGTAATTTGTGTCATACCTTATTCCATCTTTGGTGCATACACAACTTTTTTGGGGGGTCTTCCGCCTGTTTGGCTAGAAGGGTGAAATAAGATCCTACACTATCCTTCTACTGCTATCCATATAAGATGGGAATCCAGGAGGCCCACGATTGCTCTCTCTCCCTTCCTAAACATCCTAAACTCTCACAGAGTTTACATAACTTCACCCGTTTACTGGCACATTTACTGGAGAGATACTTTTTGATGTTAAGTTAGGGGGACAGTCCCAGGACCAAGTCTGCCCCCGGGTTTGTCCCCAGCAGGGGCGGTGCCAAGTGGGTGCTTGGGTGTTTTTTTTTTTGGGGGGGGGGGTTTGTACCTGTCATCTCTGAGCCAGCATCTTAGTTCAGGAAGTAGATGCTGATCTTTTATAATGCCTGAACATAGATGGAGAATGTAATGATCTCAGTGAGTGATAACAAAACAACTTTAAATTGGTTCTAACGGCTCAAGGTTTTTTACCTTAATGCATTCTATGCCTTCTGGGTGCGGCTTCCCCCCAGCACCCCCTTATACTTACCTGAGCTCCATCTCGATCTAGCGATGTGCATGAGAGCAGCGGCTCTCTGGGGTCTATCTCTCCTCATTGGCTCACACAGCAGTGGGAGCTATTGGCTCCTGCTGCTGTCGATTACAGCCAGTGAGCCAATGAGAAGAGAGTGGGGGTGGGGCTGAGCAGTGCTCTGTGTATGAATGGACACACAAAGCATGGCTCGGGGGCGAGCCTGCTTGAGTGCCCCCAAAGCAACAGGCTTGCTATTGGGGGCACTCGGCAGGGTGTAGGAGTCAGGACCTCTGGCAGGGGACCCAAAAAGAAGAGGATCTGGGCTTCTCTGTGCAAAACCATTGCACAGAGTAGGTAAGTAAGTATAAAATGTTTGTTATTTAAAAAAATCTTTCCTTTAGAATCACTTTAAGTGTTACATTAATCTTACAAAAAATGTATCAAATGTTCAGTCCACTTTAAAAGTTTATATACAATATCACTGGTTCTGGTTCACTAGCTTGTGTAACATCTCTTTGCTTTTTTTTTCATTTGTTTACTAGACCATTGATGGTAATATTTATAGAAAACTATTTTTATCTTTTATAATTTTCAAAGAAACCATAGAAAATATCTTTATAAATATTCCATGTCTTTTTTTAGACTAAATAAAATTTCATGTGCACTCTTGATTTGTTTATATACACACATCTGCTACAGAAGGCATGTACATTGCACTATATAATTGCTGAATAATCATGATAGACCTTTTACTGTAATTTTATCCTTTATGCGTTTGTATAATTTTCTATATGAGTAGCAAGGTAAAACGTAGGTGGCAATGTGCAACATACAGTGAAAACAGCACTTTCAATTGCCGCAACTCAAAACAATGCAATGTTCTGTTATTATTTGTCATAGTTCTGCCTTCATGGTGTACAATAATTACAGTAAGATATTAAATACATACACTATTTAGCTCTTTACTGACTATATTCATGTAAGGCTGAACTCCAGGCAGATATAATGTTTTGGATCACTTAAAAAGCATTCTACAGTATCTATCTGTACATACAGCTCAGACCGTGGAAGGCAGGGAGGGGCAGCTCTATAAAACAGTTAGGACTCTGTTGCAGTGTACAGAAGATATAGGAGCAGAGGTAAAATCTCAAAAGTGCACTTCTCCACTAAACGTAAAAGAAAAACGGCCTAGCAGAGTAGGCAATATTAAAAGAAGTATGGTCAAAGATTTTTTGGTCATACTTCTCTTCTGGGTCACAGGAGTGCCCTTTTGCACTCCAGTCACCCAGAATCAGCCGACGGCGAGCCAAAGCCTGCAGTCAGCTGATGTCACAAGCCAGTCTAGGCTCTGGAAGGAACTCAACAATAATATCCATCCAGATGCCCAAAGAGCAGCTGGCTCTGCCTCTCAGCGTGGCCCACTGCCCAGGCCAGCACTCCAATGAGCACTTCACTGACAGTCACCACTCTGTTCAGAGCGGACCAAGAACTGAGGTATCAGTGGTCACTAAATGTATTTTCCCTGGAAAAGAGATGCTTGAGAGGAGATATAATAGCAGTATACAAATACCTCAATGGTGATCCCAGCGTAGGAAGAAAAGCTTTCAGTCTCAGGGAGTGTAAGAGGACACAGAGCCACATAATTAAATTGGAGAAGCGGTTTAACCTTAAGCTCCGTAGGGCTTTTTAACTGTCAGGGTGATAAGGATGTGGAACTCTCTTCCACAATTGGTGGTGTCAGCAGGGAGTATTATTATATTTAAAAGACTCTTGGATGTGCATCTTAGTGAACACAACATACAGGGACATGGGAAATGATTATCAACATTGACACACATACAACTACACAGGTTGAACTGGATGGACTATTGTCTTTATTTAACCTTACCTACTATGAAATTATGTGATTGCTCATTTTTTGGGCTTAAAGTCAGTGGGGGAAAGTTACAGCATCATACCAATGCTTCAATCTCCTTCTCTTCTGAACCCGCAAAGTGGATATAAATTTCACTGGTTTCTGCCATACGACACTCAGAGAAATTATACACATTGAGACAGAGTCCTCTACCATTATCCCTTATGGGCAGACTACTGAAGCACAAAAGCATATTGCTTCCTTTAAAATCCCAGTCACTGCAGAGCACCTTGCAACAACAGCCTCCAGAGTGTTGAGTTTGCAGTGGAATGGTCCTGCACCTTCAGGCATTCACCTGTGTATCCTAGTCCAGAGACATCTCCTGCCTCATCCCTGCGTAGCAGGAGTGGGGGAATTCTCAGCCAACCATCCGGACAACTGCTGCATCCAAACTCCCTGTGCAAAAGGTGGGATTAGCTGTGTGCCTTGTACTTTTATTTGTATTGTGACTTTCCTCTGCAATTTGTTCCATTGTTTCTTAGATTAAACTGTGCCACCACCTAGCATCCTTAGTGGCAAAATGCTCCAAGACAGTTCCTCTTATTGCAATAGTTTCATTATCTGTTAAACATTGGTATATGCTTGTTACATACCTCTTTACCGTTCTAGTTTGTTGGCATTGTCAATTTGTTTACTTCAGGTTAGTTATGCTTCATCTGATTATTTGTCTGATTTCACACCAGTACATCGATATACTATAGGAGTGATCAATAATTATGATATATAATTGTTTGTGACATAAGACATTGGTTATATATGTTCTGAAGCCACTTCAAGGGAAAATCTCTCAACATTTGACTGAAATCCGAGCAAAAAACTTTTATTAAAATGTATTTCTCAATAGGCCCAAAGTGTATAAATTCAGTTTGTTGCGCACCACATGCCTTGGTACACAATAAAATACCAAATGCAAACCCAGTTCCATGTAAAATTTTCAGTGATTTCATCACTGGGCTGCACATAGCATGTGGGTGGGGCCAAGCCAAGCCTCTCACTACAGACTTGTAGGCAGGTAGTCTACTGTATGCTTAGCAAAGGGAAAGCGATACCGACTGTGAATTAAGAGTGCTGCACACCCTTGATTAATACTTTGAAGAAAGGAAAAATAACCCTAGGGTCTTTGAATTGCAGAAATGAGTAAAAATGATTTGAGTGAAGATTTAAAAAAAGTATAAAGTTTATTGAAAAAAACATATAGAGTAGAAAACCATCTGATAGGAATCAGGACATGAGCTCCAAAAACATCAATAAAAGCGTATACAAGTGTAAAAAGCAGCCAATATAAATTTATACAACGTTGTAAATAATTACTATATACGACAAACTCTAACACGTTTCGACCTTTGTAGCGGTCTTCTTCAGGGGGAGAAAAGATTTCCGAGCATAGATTCTATAATAAAATATATGCACATCAATGAAACTTGTTAGAAAGAAAACAAACCACAAGAAAGCATATAAGTATATATGATTTGCATGTATATACAGTCATTGTTAGTGACAGTTGTGACATACATACCAAGGTGGATGTCGAAAGCCGGGACTAGTGGTCAGCCAATGACCCAGCCGCCAGGAGAAGAACCTCCCAAAGGTCCATACAGAGGAGGTGGAAGGTCAGATGGATGGGTGGACCAGAGTGTGGAGCAGGAAAGGGGCACCCCCAGGCCTACGAGAGGTCACAACCTGCAACCCCGTGCTGGATAGAGAGCAGGGGGGGCAGGTGGGGGGGGAAGGGGCCTACAAAAAATAGGCAGGGCGTGGGGGGACGGGGGGAAGGGCCAGCTGAGAAACGGAGGCACACCGCCAGAGGACGAGGAGCCCTAAAAAGAAATATCAGTAATAAAAAAGTAATCAAAAAAGAGGTACTTTACAAAAAATGGGCGATATACTATAGGAGTGATCAATAATTATGATATATAATTGTTTTTGACATAAGACATTGGTTATACATGTTCTGAAGCCAGTTCAAGGGAAAATCTCTCAACATTTGACTGAAATCCAAGCAAAAAACTTTTATTAAAATATATTTCTCAATAGGCCCAAAGTGTATAAATTCAGTTTATTGCGCACCACATGCCTTGGTACACAACAAAATACCAAATGCAAACCCAGTTCCATGTAAAATTCTCAGTGATTTCATCACTGGGCTGCACATAGAATGTGGGTGGGGGCCAAGCCTCTCACTACAGACTTGTAGGCAGGTAGTCTACTGTATGCTTAGTTAGCAGCCAGCTGCCCATGTCAAGGGGAAAAGGTTAATGTTCTGCCATATTTCCTGTTGTGTTTGTGTCCTTTCTCTGGGGTCCAGCCTCCCCTCATGTTATATTAATATAAAATGGAAGAGGTCCAGATTTGAGGGGGGGCACACACAACTAGGGATACGTGCAGAGAATTACAGGGATGCTTTGGACCGCTGATTCCAAGTATGGACTTCTCCGTTCGAACAATTCCAAGTATGGCCTTTACCCACAGAGGCTTCATCTGTGCAGGTACCCTGGGGTAGCCACAGTTAGGTTTAGTTAGGAGAAAGACAGTAAAAGTTGAATCAACTGCTTAGAGCCTGGTTTGGCGTATTTCTAAGGAATCTTGGTCAATAACAGCAATATGGGGTATGTAATAGTATAATCAAATGGAGCAGCGTTAAATGCATAAAATATTGTAACTTGAATATAATACAATTTCCACAATATCACCAAAATAATTCATAAAGTGCATAATAATCAATAAAGTACAAATGCAATAATATTAAAGTGAATTCATAAAAGGAAATAGTCCAATAGATTCAGTGCAAAAAACAGTATGCTGAAGATAAACAAAAAATAGTCTCTCCAAAATGTGCTAAAAAACAAAAATGAAAAAAGGAGAGGGGGGGGGGTGAGAAAAAAAAAGTAGGATTTTTAAAACAGCTTACCTGTAAAATCCTTTTCTTGGAGTACATCACGGGACACAGAGCAGCATAGTCATTACTATGTGGGTTATATAGAATTACCTTCAGGTGCTGGCACTGGCAACTTCCAAAACAGGAAGTACCCTCCCCTATATAAGCCCCTCCCATCCGGGAGTACCTCAGTTTTGTAGCAAAGCAATACGTGTCCCCAAAAGAGGGGTGGGAGCTCTGTGTCCCGTGATGTACTCCAAGAAAAGGATTTTACAGGTAAGCTGTTTTAAAAATCCTACTTTCTTGTTCATACATCACGGGACACAGAGCAGCATAGTCATTACTATGTGGGACGTCCCAAAGCAATGCCACATGAGGGGGGGGGATACACCATACATAAGCTGGGCGCCATCAGGCATGAGGATCTTTTGCGGCCTGCAACACACTGCGCCCAAAGGCGACATCCTCCTGACTTCTAACGTCCACCTGGTAGAACCTAGTAAACGTGTGTACTGAAGACCATGTTGCGGCCTTACAAATTTGCGCCAGGGAGGCCTGGTGATGCACTGCCCATGAAGTTCCAACTGCTCTCGTGGAGTGCGCCCTAACTTTGAACGGAGGCGGTCTACTTTTCAAGCCATAGGCTTGTATTATGACCTGTCGAATCCACTTGGCTAAAGTAGATTTTGATGCTGCCTGACCCTTTCTGGGGCCTTCCGGCAGAACAAACAAAGAATCCGTTCTACGAATCTGAGCAGTGGCTTTTAGATAAGCTTTAACTGCTCTTACTACATCCAAAGAATGCAATAACTTTTCCTCTACCGAGCTTGGTTTGGGGAAAAAAGAAGGAAGAACCACATCCTGGTTCAAGTGAAACCTCGATACCACCTTAGGAAGAAAGGCTGGGTGAGGACGTAATACTACTCTGTCCTTATGGATAACCAGATATGGCTCTTTACAGGACATGGCGGCTAATTCCGACACTCTTCTAGCCGAGCATATGGCTACTAAAAATATCAATTTCCTGGTGAGTAGAACCAAGGAAATGTGCCGCAAAGGTTCAAATGGCTGCTTCTGCAGAACCGACAGAACCAAATTTAGATCCCATGGGCATATGGGAGCCTTAATCGGTGGAATAATACGAGTCACACCTTGCATAAAGGATTTGACAAGTGAATGCATAGCCAGGGGCCTTTGAAATAGTATTGACAAGGCCGAAACCTGGCCCTTGATAGTACTTAAGGCAAACTTCCTGTCTACAGCCCACTGCAGGAAGTCCAGAATTCTGCCTATAACGTACTTACGTGGATGCCATTTTCTGGCCTCGCACCAAGTGATGTACGCCTTCCAAACTCTATAGTAGATCTGCCTGGATACAGGCTTCCTGGCATTGATTATAGTTGATACCACAGAGTTAGAGAGACCTCTCTTCTTTAGGATGTGGGATTCAATAGCCAGGCCGTTAAACTTAGAGTTAGTAAGGAAGGGTGGTATATCGGTCCTTGCGAAAGCAGGTCCGGACGACGTGGAAGGGTCCAAGGACTCCCCACAGACATTTTGATGATCTCCGCGTACCAGGCCCTTCGGGGCCACGCTGGAGCCACCAGGATCACCGGCTTCTTCTCCAACCTGACTCTGCGAAGGAGTCGAGGCAACAATTGTAGCGGAGGGAATGCATATATCAGTCTGAACTGATTCCAAGGGAACACCAGAGCATCCGAGCCGCAAGCGAGGGGATCCCTTGTCCGGGAGACAAATCTGTCCACCTTTGCGTTGAATCTGGATGCTAGCAGATCTACATCCGGTGTTCCCCACCGCTGACATATTGCTCGGAAGACCTCGGGATGAAGGGACCATTCCCCTGGGCATAACTGTTGGCGACTCAGAAAGTCCGCCTTCCAATTCTCCACCCCTGGAATGAAGACAGCTGATATACATGGGACATGCTTTTCTGCCCATTCCAGGATGTGACTTACTTCCCTCTGGGCTGCACGACTCCTGGTGCCTCCCTGATGATTGATATATGCCACTGCTGTGGCATTGTCTGATTGAATTCTGACAGGGGACCCTTGGAGTCTGGATGTCCAGGCTACTAGGGCGTACCGGGCTGCTCGTATCTCTAAGAGATTGATGGGCAGGGTTTTTACTACTGTTGACCATCTGCCCTGGAGAGACCATTGCTCCAGTACTGCCCCCCAGCCTATAAGGCTGGCATCTGTAGTGACCACCTTCCAAGATATCGGGCTGAAGGGTTTTCCCTTCTGGAGATTCTGGGGGATCAACCACCAGCAGAGACTCTTCCGAACGGAAGGGGACAAAGCCATCGGGACGTCTAGAGCCTGAACTTTTCCGTTCCAGGCTGACAATATGGCCCTTTGTAAATTCCTTGAGTGGAATTGGGCGTATGGCACAGCTTCGAATGATGCTACCATCTTTCCTAGCAGCCTCATGCACAGGCGTATGGACGGCTGTCTTTTTGCACAAAGCAGACGGACCAAGCCCCTCAAAGAAGATACCTTGTCTAGAGGTAAGAAAATCTTCCTCTGGTCTGAATCCAGCCGTAGCCCTAGATATACCAGGTTTTTCACTGGCTGTAGGGCTGACTTGTCCAGGTTGATGACCCAACCGTGAGATTCTAGATACTTGATTGTATCGACAATTACCACTTCTAGCTTGGCAACTGAGTGGTCCATCAACAACAGGTCGTCTAGGTATGCCATTATCGTTACACCCCGTGTTCTTAGATCGGCCAACAGTGGGGCCAGAATTTTTGTGAACACTCGTGGTGCTGTGGCCAGACCGAATGGTAAGGCTCTGAACTGAAAATGGCGCCCTTCTACTGCAAAGCGTAGGAATTTTTGATGACCTGGAAAGATGGGAACATGCAAGTAAGCATCTTTGATGTCGATCGAGGCTAACCATTCCTCCCCTTGTAGGGCAGCGGTGACCGATCGGATCGACTCCATCCGGAAAGACCGGACGTTTAGAAATTTGTTTAGACTCTTTAGGTCCAATATGGGTCTTATGTCCCCGTTTGGCTTCGGGACTGTGAAAAGGTTTGAGTAGAAACCCAACCCCCACTCTTCCATAGGAACCTCCATAATTACTCCTTGGAGCAATAGTTGTTCTAACACCAATAGGAGAGACCCTCTTTTCAGAGGGTCTCTTGGCATGCCTGACTACATAAAATGGGACGGAGGAGACTCCTTTAACTCCAACTTGTATCCCAGAGTTACTGCGGAGAGCACCCATCTGTCTTTGATCGTCTCCCGCCAGGTCTCTGCGAACAACTGAAGTCTTCCCCCCACCCGTTTGAGTGGGGGCAGCCCTTCATAGGCTTGACTTGGAGGCTGGTTTAGTACCTCTTTGGATCCAGGGCTTTTTATTACCCTGTGGCTGTCCCTGATTTTTACCTCCTGAGTTTGACCGAGGAGGCCGTCGGAACTGCTTAGTAGCAGATGTCGCAGGGATAGGAGAGGTAGTCCTCTTAAAAGATGGACCCCTAGACCTCTTTTTACTCGGTAAGAGAGTACTTTTACCACTGGAAATCTTCTGGATATACTTATCCAGGTCTTCGCCAAAAAGGCGTTCCCCATGAAATGGGAAGCTAACTAAGAGCTTCTTACAGGGAGCTTCAGCAGACCAGTTTTTGAGCCACAGAAGCCTACGCATATGTACCAAAGACAGCGTGAGGCGGGAGGCCTGATGGATAGAATCCTTGATGGCGTCAACCGCAAAGCATAATGCTCTAGGCAGATCAGCCAGAGCCTGGGCCTGCTGGTCTGGCAAATCCCTCAGGACCATTTTCATTTGATCCTTTAAAGCTTGGCAGACCCCAATAGCTGCCACTGCTGGCTGTGTAACAGCCCCTGCTGTGGAAAAAGCAGATTTTAATAAAGATTCCAATTTTTTATCCACTGGATCTTTGAACATTTGAACATTATCTACTGGACATGTCAGTGATTTGTTCACAGAAGAGATGGCTGCATCCACCGTAGGAACATTCCATCTCTGGGTGAACTTTTCCTCCATGGGATAGATCACCGGAAACCTTTTAGGCGGAACAAATAGTTTATCAGGATGTTCCCAGTCCTGGTATATAAGTCCTTCCAATAATGGATGTATTGGAAAGGAGCAATTAACCTGGGGAGCTTTTAGCGACCCCAATGAGGAGACAGCAGTAGTTGATGGTTCAACAAGGGGCATTTTAAATGCAGATCGAACCATGTCAGTTAGGGTCTGGACCCACAATCTTTCAGTCTGTGATGCTGAAAATGGTTCATCTACTGTCGATTCCTCAAAAACAGAGCTAACCTCCTCCTGATCCCCTTCAGGTAGGTCGGTCCCTTCCTGGGACTGTTGCTCTGCCAACAGGCACTCTAATGGAGGTGATGGAGATCTGGCGCGCTTTCTTTCCTGTAGAGAAGAAGCGATCAATGCAGCCAATCTCTGCTCCAATCCCTCCAGAGTTGAGGAAAAAACCTCCTCTGTTATATATGCAGGAGCAGGTGGACTGAGGACAGCCGCAGTACCTGGCACTCCCGGGGGTTCCTTATGGGTATTAACCTCTGATTTCTCAGGGGAGGAGGGTGCAGATGACTGCTCCAGATCCTCAGAGCCCGATGGAGACCTCCTACACTTCCTGAGAGGTATATCTCGGAGTTTTTTAGGCGGCATATTCCTTAGTTCAAAGCTGAGGTATTCCAGCCGCAATACACCCCTTACTGAAATAGTCTAATGCAATTTGCTGCTATGTACATCAGTGGGTGTCTACTAATGCGTCTTTCTGGGGATGCCTGTATCAACCGCCCGCTGTAAGCCCCTATACCATGCTACCAGCTCCTTTTCATGCTCTGTGTCCATAGCAAGCAGCGTGGACTGAGTCCTTTTATCTTGCTGGGACACTCGCACATGCGCAGAAGCGCTGGGCGCACAGAGCGCGTCATCTGCCAGGCTCCGCCCCCTTTTTTGAAGCTAAACCTTATAAAAGGAAAGCATGTGTGCGCGCGCGCGCGTGCACGTGTGCGCTCTTGGCGCCATGTAGGGAGAGGAGCCAGGGTCCCTGTTTCACCAGGACTCGGGGATGGAAGGAAACTACTTGGCAGCATGACAGAGGAATGCAGCTTCCCTGATAGAGAGCTCACTCATCTGCCTGGACTTTCACCATGGAAGGAATAGTCCCAAGAAAAAAGACGTTCCACAGCGGCCTCTAGTGGACAAACACAGGTACCGCACTTTTGTCTTTTTTTTTTTTTTTTAAAAACCTCCTTTATGAAAAACATTTCCAGGTTTACAGTTTTTTTAAAACTTCCCTTATGAAAAAACATTTCTAGGATTTCTTAGGCATATACAGCTATTAGCGGGAATACCCTTTAGGTAACAGGCAGAAAGACATATTAGGCTTGGGGGTCCCCTCAATAGAACCAAGTTCCTGAGGGGCCCCCACTTACCTTTTCCCCGCCGCAGGACTTTGTTTGGTCCACAGAAGCCCAAACTTCACCTCTCACGGCAGGCATTGTACTAGACCTTCAGGGACCGGGTTCCCAAGGATTCCACTCCCCTGGACCTGTATAGCACCCTGCACAGATAGCCTCTTGGTTTTGGGTATGACCAGAGCTCTGGATCCCAGGGTCCAGCCCTCCTAAGAGAGGCATTACAGGCAAAACCCTGCTCTTCTCTGCAAGGCCCGGGTACCGACCGTTTAGCTATGAAGCTTTTTTGGTCGGATCCGGAATAGCTTGCTAAGGCCCAGAGAACCTGTACACAAGCCCAGATGAATACATGTTAACCTTGGCCAACACCTTAGACACTGGCAAAAAACTGAGGTACTCCCGGATGGGAGGGGCTTATATAGGGGAGGGTACTTCCTGTTTTGGAAGTTGCCAGTGCCAGCACCTGAAGGTAATTCTATATAACCCACATAGTAATGACTATGCTGCTCTGTGTCCCGTGATGTATGAACAAGAAATACTATTATTTACACTGGTGCTGGTGACACTTTAGGAGCTCAGCAGCTATACACATTTTCTACATTGATTTATTCATTACACTTTGAGTAGCTGACATATAATTTTTTCCCATAATATGGGGTATGTGTAACATCACTACAACAGAGGTTCATTCCGCAAGACAAGAAAAAAGAGGTAGTTGCCATGAGTAATCGCAAGAAAGAACAGCAACCAGTCATTGGCGTGGTACCTGGTAAGGTGACAGGTCATCCGATAGTGTGGGGGTTGGTGCTCTGACTTCCTTCTTAGCTGTCCATCTCTGCCTGTCACCGGGAGTGAACTAGCATTACGGAGATCTATGGCCTGATCACTAGGTACGAGAAGAAAAGGGTTAAGTGAGAGCTTATATGAGGTCTGCACTATGTGCTCGGCAGGATCCCATTCTGTTACTGGGAGTGAGGTAGGAAAGGTATGCTGACAGGTGGAGTGGACAGAGGCTCAGCCTGTCCCTCAGAATGTAACATACATATTGGTACAAGTGTGTAGGACTTGGAACGAAGCAACATATGGAGGAACTTTGGAGGAACACATGGCTCATCTGAGTTGGAGGGCCACCTAAATGTTTGATTCTTCAAATGATCGCAGTCCCGCCTGGTCCTGGGCATTGGTGAGCATGCCTTCAAGTGAGGTGTTACCCCACGTGCAAGGGTTAGTGACCCGGTTCTTCGTCTGGTGCAGCCCAAAGAATCCCTGGGGGGTCCGTTACCACCCCTGACAGACTGTCTGTAGAAAACCACAGAAGGGATGAATATAACACCGGCCACCCTGTATATTGAGAGAGAGCAGCAGTGAGTGGTCTGTATAACAGGAAAAGTCTTGCACAAAGGCAAAGTGTAGGAGCTGTTCATCTTGGAAGTACAGATACAGCAACAAGATTTAGGTTACGGATACATATGCCTCTTGCATTTAGACAGTTTTTGTTCAGCCCACATTTCAAGCTAGTTCTGAGGCAAGCTCATTACTGCAAATGATGCTGCATAAATGTGATTTTCATATAAAGGCAACCTCCCTTGGATGTGAAAGTCAGACAAACAGTTAACAGTCACCCTGTCAGGTTCAAGGTTTTATTAAAAAGCAAATAATAATAATAATAATAATAAATGGTGTGCTGCTGTGTGGTGATTTATAGACATACATTCATCCAATTATTTTGTTGACCTACGTTTATTCAGTGCAGAAAAACACAGGTCAACACACATCATGAACGAGCTCTAAACCTTATCTGGAAAAAAGTTATCTAAACCAAAAAAATAAAAATGTCATATATTGCAGCTAACCAGTCTTTAGATGTGGTGGCTGCATTTGTTTCCTTTTTGCAGGCTTGGAACGTTTCCAGTAAGTACAGAAAGTACCTGTTGATCTTGTGAGGAATGCAGTGTCTTCTTTCTATAAACCATTAAAACCCCCCACCAGGGCAGGACTTAGGGTGGTGGGGGCCCCTGGGCTTGAATCACTTTCGGGCCCTACCTTCTATACATTACTTTAAATAGAACAATTCAATGAAAAATTAAAGAGGAAGTAAACCCCGGCCGATTTTTGCAGTTTTTCAATTATTAAGTTATAACAGCTCATCGCAATGCAATACATATCTATATATCCCCCAAAAACGAGGCCTGCAAATACATTTTTTAGGACGGTTTAGTTCTCTGTATTTCCAGGTATCTCAAGCGCCATTCGTACCACTGTTATGTGATTCAAATTATGACGTTGCTTAATCGGTAATCTCGCGCATGCGCCGTAACCATTCGTTGCTGTGTCTGCGGCTGCTGTTTTCTTTCTCTCCCCTTTTGTGACGTCTTCTTTAGTCACAGGGGTGAGTATCAGGAAGAGTGGAAGGAGCTAAGACTTCTCCTCTGTGCCGGACAGAGGGGAAGTTCTCACAGACTGCATTCCGGCAAGCTTTAAATGCCGGTTTAGAGGGGCTAATGTGCGCAAGCGTGGGGCCTCCTATTGGGCGGGGCCCATGGGCTTGAGCCCAGTCAAGCCCAGTGGTAAGCCCTGCCCCCCACCCCCATTCTCCATGTAATGGGGATGAAGGAAGACATGTTTGAAGTCCAGCTTGGATGACAAACATGGCTCCCTCTACAGATACATTACAGTAAATGAGCTTAGCCACCCTTGGAAATAAAGTGTGTTACCCATACAAATAAAAGATAAACATAAGGGGGAAAAAGCCTGGAAATTTTCAACTACTGCATTTAAGAGCTGATAAGCTGGAACATATTAAAATTAGATACACTTTATCTAAGCATCCCTTTACTCTTTGTCTGCACTTTGCAGCTTCATTGCAGCACAAAAGGCATTTATACACACAGTTTAAAGCATCAGTGCTAGATCCTGCAGGGAAAAATTGTTCTCTTTTAAAATTGACCTTATTGGACACTGCCATTTTTGGTGCTGGCCCTGTTGCCTGGTAATATTTTCATAATTACAGTGCCCTGCACCAGGATTTCACAGATTACTGGATAGGTTTACGTATACCTCAAATGCTGGTTTACTTGTTCTTGTTTAAACAAAGAGGAAACATTTTACCTTAATAGTCTATTTATTTTTTATTTTTTGGTTTACGTATTTGTTTTTATACAATTTTGGAGATAATTTATTGTGCATTGTGAACAATTTTAGGTAAAAAAGTAAATGTACACTTAAAAGTCCAGCAATAAGACACAACACACCGCTACGCTTTTAGATGCTGGTTTCCACATAAATTACAAGCCCATAAATACAATATAAAAATGTTGACATTTGTTAGCAGAGCATGTAAGAGTATAGGAAGTGTTTATTGAACTGCTGCTCTGTCTATTTTTTTTGCTTATGCTCATCCGCCTTCATAGTTTTCCATCTACGTGGAATAATGCTGGTCTAATCAAAATGAAACAACCTTTGTTGTGATCCTTGCGTCTTTAGATTTCCTCACAGATAAACATTAACTCTTGAATAACCCATTACATCAACCAGAGAAATTACAGGCCCTTTAAATATAATTTCACCTCAGCATGTAAAAAATATTAATTATAATTATTTATAAAATTTATAGACTTGCCTTATATAAACACCTCTTATTATACCACATCTACACTTTTTTCTGATTCTGGTGTCGTGAGTAGTGATGAGCCGAACACCCCCGGGTTCGGTTCGCACCAGAACCCGCGAACGGACCGAAAGTTTGCACGAACATTAGAACCCTAATAAATACAATGGATGCGAACGTTCGGATTCTAAAGTGCTAATTATAACGACTATTATCCATGTTATTGTCCTAAACAGAGTTTGGGAACCCGGGTTCTGCACCAGGGGACATGTATCAATGCAAAAAGAAGTTTTAAAAACGGACGTTTTCCGGGAGCAGTCATTTTAATGATGCATAAAGTGAAAAAAAAAAGTCAAATATTCCTTTAAATATTGTACCTGGGGGGTGTCTAAAGTATGCCTGTGAAGTGCCACGTGTTTCCCGTGTTTAGAACTGTCCCTGCACAAAATTACATTTCTAAAGGAAAAAAAAGCCATTTAAAACTGCTTGCGGCTTTAATGTAATGTCTGGTCCCGGTAATATGGATGAAAATCTTTAAGAAAAATGGCATAGCTACCCCATCACCCCCCCCCCCCTACCCCAGCCCATTACCAGCCCCTTTGGGTCTTGTATGGATATTAAGGGGAACCCCGCACACAAAATAAAAAAGGCCCTATATACTCTGAACAGCCGTATACAGGCGGTGCATACAAGACAGGGACTGTAGGTTTGTTCTTATGTAGAATCTGTTTGTAATTTTGAACAGCTACATTGTTTAAGTGTAGCTCCAGCCCAAATACTTATTTTTAAGCTTTTTGGAAAACATAGGGAAGGGTTATCACCCCTGTAACATTTGTTTTGCTGTCTGTGCCCCTGTTCAGAACATTTCACCTCACTTTGCGTCCCAATGACAACTGATTTTGAAATGTGGTGTTTTTATTGAAACAAGGATTGGTGATAAAGCATCAGTAGAGAGGAGACACCTTTCTCCCATATTAATTCTTACAGGAGAGAATTTTCCTTCCAAGGGGTAGATTTCCTCTCACTTCCTGTTGTCTTCTT
Source organism: Rana muscosa (assembly GCA_029206835.1). Taxonomy (NCBI): domain Eukaryota; kingdom Metazoa; phylum Chordata; class Amphibia; order Anura; family Ranidae; genus Rana; species Rana muscosa. The sequence continues at coordinate 366,237,957 of CM055116.1, forward strand.
CCGTTTGCAAGTAGTAGTCATTTGTAAGTTGGATGTTTGAAAGTAGGGACCTGCCGTATATACTCTGCAGAAATTGGCCCCTTAGGTGTTGGTGTTGGCACAACACTGTAAGCACTCACAGTTACTCTTGGTGGGTGCTGGAACGTCCTGCTGTCAACTATTATATCAGGAATTGTAATAACATATAATTGTTGAACAGTGGTAGTAAAAATTGGGCCTTTGATGGTGGTGCTGGTGCCACAACACTGTAAGGCCTGACAGTTACTCTTGGTGGGCGCAGCAATGGGCCCTGCTGTGAATTATTAGATCAATAATTATAATTGCATGCCCCTGTTGAACAGGGGCTGAAAAATTGGGCCTTTGGTGGTGGTGGTGGTGGTGGTGGTGGTGGTGGTGGTGGTGTTGATACAACACTGTAAGGCCTGACAGTTACTCTTGGTGGGCGCAGCAATGGGCCCTGCTGTGAATTATTAGATCAATAATTATAATTGCATGCCCCTGTTGAACAGGGGCTGAAAAATTGGGCCTTTGGTGGTGGTGGTGGTGGTGGTGGTGGTGGTGGTGGTGTTGATACAACACTGTAAGGCCTGACAGTTACTCTTGGTGGGCGCAGCAATGGGCCCTGCTGTGAATTATTAGATCAATAATTATAATTGCATGCCCCTGTTGAACAGGGGCTGAAAAATTGGGCCTTTGGTGGTGGTGGTGGTGTTGACACAACACTGTAAGGCCTGACAGTTACTCTTGGTGGGCGCAGCAATGGGCCCTGCTGTGAATTATTAGATCAATAATTATAATTGCATGCCCCTGTTGAACAGGGGCTAAAAAATTGGGCCTTAGGCACTGGTGGCACAACACTGCAACCCCTCACAGATACTGTACTTTGAGCACAGCAATGAGCCCTGTTGCAAAGTATTGCATCAAAAATTGTAATTACACGCCCCTGTTAAACAGGGGCTGAAAAATTGGGCCTTAGCCACTGGTGGCGGCACCCATAAACCAAAATGATCTTCCAAGCTATCATCATTAATCGGATCATTGAGGAGGAGGAGGAGGATAGCTAGTCAACATAACAGCACAGGAACTCAGCATCAGCATCAGTCTTGAAGGGATGTGACATTTTAAAATCAATTAGTCTGTTATATCAGCATCAGGTGTGTGGTAGCTGGTGGTGATCCAAGACTGGTTCATCTTGATGAAAGTCAGTCGATCAACCGAGTCCGTGGACAGGCGCACCCTGTGATCCGTGACAAATCCTCCAGCAGCACTGAATGTGCGTTCTGAAAGAACGCTGGATGCAGGACAGGCCAGTAGCTCAATTGCATACTGTGCAAGCTCTGGCCAGTGATCCATCCTCAAGACCCAGTAAGCCAGAGGATTTTCGGTGGGGAAGGTGTCCAAGTCTGACCTTGCCCCTAGGTATTCCTGCACCATGTATATCAGACGCTGGCGATGGTTGCTGAAAACGATCATACTTTGGGGCTGCGGACTAAAGAATTGTCTGAACGCATCGGTCAGACGGCCACCTTCCCCACTGCTCCTTCTTTGACTGCCCGAAGCCTCAGCAACTCGTTGTCCAGGACCAGGAGTTTGTAACTTCCCAGTCTCTGGGAACGCGTTGCACAGACCTTTCTGCAAGGCCTCCCGGAGTTGTCTCATCCTCTGCTCCCTCTGCGACGGTAACATAAGGTCCGCAACCTTACCCTTGTACCGTGGATCAAGGAGAGTGGCCAGCCATTAATGGTCCCTCTCCTTGATCCGAAGAATACGAGGATCCTTCCTCAGACTTTGCAGGATCAGGGAGGCCATGCAGCGTAGGTTAGCTGAGGCATTCAGTCCGGAGTCCTCTGGGTCACTAAGGACGACATGATCCGCAGCCACCTCCTCCCAGCCACGTACAAGTCCACTGGTTTCTTGGGACTGTAAATCATCCCTAAAAGACTGCTGCTGATGATGCTGAGTGCCAGCCTCCACCTCCATGCTGACACAATCCTCCTCCTCCTCCTCCTCCTCCTCCTCTTCCTGTGCGATGGGTGGGACAGAAGGAACACTGTCAGGGTAAAGGGGGCCTTGAGAGGCAAGGAAGTCCTCCTCTTCCTGCCTCTGTTCTGCCTCAAGTGCCCTGTCCATTATTCCACGCAGCGTGTGCTCCAACAGGTGGACAAGAGGTACAGTGTCACTGATGCATGCACTGTCACTGCTCACCATCCTCGTGGCCTCCTCAAATGGTGCCAGGACAGTGCATGCATCCCTGATCATGCCCCACTGGCGTGGTGAAAAAAAACCGAGCTCCCCTGACCCTGTCCTGGTGCCGTAGTCGCACAGGTACTCATTGATGGCCCTCTGCTGCGTGTGCAGCCGCTGCAGCATGGCCAACGTTGAGTTCCACCTGGTGGGCATGTCACATATAAGGCGGTTCTTGGGCAGGTTCAACTCCTTTTGCAGCTCAGCCAGGCGAGCACTGGCATTATAAGATCTGCGGAAATGAACACAGACTTTCCTGGCCTGCCTCAGGACATCCTGTAAGCCCGGGTACCTGCCCAAGAACCGCTGCACCACCAGGTTAAGGACGTGAGCCATACAGGGCACATGGGTCAGTTGTCCCTGTCGGAGGGCGGAGAGGAGGTTGGTGCCATTGTCGCAAACCACCATTCCTGGCTTAAGCTGGCGTGGCGTCAACCATCTCTCGGCCTGCCCCTGCAGAGCATACAGGACCTCTGCCCCAGTGTGGCTCCTGTCCCCCAAACACACCAGCGCAACCACGGCATGGCATCTTTTTGCCTGCGTACTTGCGTAGCCCCTTGAACGCCTACGGAGCACCGCTGGTTCCGAGGACAAACCACAGGAAGAGGCCATGGAGGAAGAAGAAGAGGAGGGGGTGGAGGAGAGAGGTGTGTCACAACCAGTAGTAGCATTTTGGAGACGTGGCGGTGGAACAACCTCCAACACTACTGCACCTTGTCCTGCATCTTTCCCAGCTGCCAAAAGAGTGACCCAATGGGCCGTGAAAGAAAGGTAACGTCCCTGTCCATGCCTGCTGGACCATGAGTCAGCGGTAATATGCACCTTACCGCTGACCGCCCTGTCCAGCGAGGCCAAGACATTGCCTTCCACATGCCTGTAGAGAGCCGGAATCGCCTTCCGTGAGAAAAAGTGGCGTTTGGGAACCTGCCACTGAGGAACCGCACATTGCACAAACTCACGGAAGGGGGCCGAGTCTACCAACTGAAAAGGCAGCAGTTGAAGCGCTAGCAATTTAGCCAAGCTAGCATTCAACCGCTGGGCATGTGGATGGCTGGGAGTGAACTTCTTTCGACGGTCCAGCAGCTGGGGCAGGGAAATTTGCCTGCTAGAATCGGACGTCGGTGTACTGCTAGCAGAGTTTGCCGCAAGTACTGGGCTGTGACACACCTAATTCTACACCTTCATTCCTCTCAGTGCAGGTTTCAGAGAGGACTGAAGGTATAGTGGGTTTTGAGATCCCAGCTGATGCGGTGCAAGGAGAGGTCCGCTTTGTTCTTTGGTGTGGGTCTTTAAGGTAGGCTTGCCAACGAGCTGCATGGCAGGTCAACATATGTCTGATCAAGCATGTGGTGCCCAAGCGGCTGATGTTTTGGCCACGCGATATACGCTTGAGACATATGTTGCAAACAGCAGCTGTGCGATCTGATGCACTCGCCTCAAAAAAGGCCCACACCAAAGAACTTTTTGAATGACGGGCAGAGGCAGTGCCCTGCACAGGCGGAGCTCTGCGGTGTGATTCCGTCGGTGTGCTGCCCATACGCTGGCCACTCAAGGGCATCCTGCCTCGTTGGAGATGTGCCTCCTCCTCATCCTCCTCCTCCTCCTCCTCTCTCCTATTAGGCACTAGACATGTGCATTCGTTTTCGTCCGAATGCATTTTCGTCCGAATTTCAGCTATTTTCGTTATCGTTTTAACAAACGAAAACGAAAGCACAGAATCCGAAAACCGAAAGATCCGACATAAACAAATGCTTTATTTTCGTTTTCGTTGCTACAACAGTTCGATATAGATAGGAGATTCGACGTGATGCTGACAATAACAATCTGTGTCTATCGAACCTGTGGTCGAATGTGCCTAACCTTAACTCTATTAGTCCAAGATTATTCTACATAGGAGAGAAAGATTCGACATTATAGAGAGAAAAGATTCGACATAGGAGAGAAAAGATTCAACATAGGAGAGAAAAGATTCGACATAGGAGAGGAAAGATTCGACATAGGAGAGGAAAGATTCGACATAGGAGAGGAAAGATTCGACATAGGAGAGAAAAGATTCGACATTATAGAGAGAAAAGATTCGACATAGGAGAGAAAAGATTCGACATAGGAGAGAAAAGATTCGACATAGGAGAGGAAAGATTCGACATAGGAGAGGAAAGATTCGACATAGGAGAGGAAAGATTCGACATAGGAGAGAAAAGATTCGACATAGGAGAGAAAAGATTCGACATAGGAGAGAAAAGATTCGACATTATAGAGAGAAAAGATTTGACATTATAGAGAGAAAAGATTCGACATAGGAGAGAAAAGATTCGACATTATAGAGAGAAAAGATTCGACATTATAGAGAGAAAAGATTCGACATTATAGAGAGAAAAGATTCGTTATTATAGAGAGAAAAGATCACTGCTTGTGGGCGGAACATTAGACCGGAAATGTATGATTGCAGAGTCGTACAGTTTCGCTGCTCCGTCGAATCTTCTTTGAACATTCGACAGACACCATAAGCCTTCAATGACAGATTCGACATTAATTAATTCAGATTTTCGGACGAATGCAATTTTTAACGAAAAACGAAATAAATAAAAACGAATTTCGGGAGTAACTTAATAAATTTATTTTTCGGACGAAAACGAAATTCCGAAACGAAATATTTCAGTGTGCACATGTCTATTAGGCACCCACGTGGAGTCAGTGACCTCATCATCCCCTCCCTCCTCATCACTGGAGCCAATCTGGCAGTATGCTGCAGCTGCTGGAGCATGACTGCCAGATTGGTGTCCTTCTTGAGCATCCCCTCTCTCTGCTCTCACGCTACTGCCTTCCTCTATCTGGGTATCATCATCAGATCCTTCGAAACGCTGGGCATCCTCCTGGAGCATGTACCCAACACTGTGCTCAAACAGTTCGGGGGACTCCTCAGGAGGAGGACATGGTGGGTCTAGGGAAGGATTGACTAATGAAGATAATGATACCAGAGAAGAGGACGCTTTGGCAGCTGCTTTGCCAGTACCCTGAGCCTGGGTGAGAGAGGATGAGGAGGATGAGGTGGGCTTGGTCATCCACTCTACCAAGTCTTCGGCATGATGTGGCTCAACATGTCCAGCTGCCGAAAAGAAGGACAAGCGTGTCCCATGGCCATGTGCTGATGACAATGCACCGCGTCCACGACCAGCACTGTTGCCCCCAGACACAGAGCCTGCTTGCCCTCTTTTTTTGCCTCCTGACTGTCTGCCTCTCCTTGTTTGCCTTCCAGACATTTTAATGGATGGCCTGCAGGGAGATGGGAAAAACAGCAATAAGGGCTACCTTCAGGTGTATACTGTGCAGGAGGCTTTGCAACAATGACACTGACACTGTCCCCTGCCTATCCTTCTCTGTCCCTAAACACAAGGATTTGCAATATGCTTCAGCAAGATTGGTTTAGCACAGAATAGCACACTGTCAGTTTCACTCACTGTCCTACTCTGTCCCTACAAACAAGATTTAGCACAGAATAGCACACTGATAGTTTCCACGAGTGTCCTTCTCTGTCCCTAAACTCAAGGATTTCAAATATGGTTCAGCAAGATTGGTTTAGAACAGAATAGCACACTGTCAGTTTCACTCACTGTCCTACTCTGTCCCTACAAACTAGATTTAGCACAGAATAGCACACTGAGAGTTTCCACGAGTGTCCTTCTCTGTCCCTAAACTCAAGGATTTCAAATATGGTTCAGCAAGATTGGTTTAGAACAGAATAGCACACTGTCAGTTTCACTCACTGTCCTACTCTGTCCCTACAAACAAGATTTAGCACAGAATAGCACACTGACACTTTCCCTCACTGTACCTCTCAGTCCCTAAACTCAAGGATTTCAAATATGGTTCAGCAAGATTGGTTTAGAACAGAATAGCACACTGTCAGTTTCACTCACTGTCCTACTCTGTCCCTACAAACAAGATTTAGCACAGAATAGCACACTGACACTTCCCTCACTGTACCTCTCTGTCCCTAAACTCAAGGATTTCAAATATGGTTCAGCAAGATTGGTTTAGAACAGAATAGCACACTGACACTTTCCCTCACTGTACCTCTCTGTCCCTACAAACAAGGTTTAGCACAGAATAGCACACTGACACTCTCCCTACCTATCCTTATTTGTCCCTAAACACAAGGAATCCAGGATTAGTAAAGGAAAAAAAATGACACTGTCCCTGCCTATGCTTCTCTTTCCCTGCTCCGGAACACACTACACAAGGCCGCCGCGCTGGCGGCCTTTTATAGTGTGGGGCGTGTACTAAACCCCCTCAAGAATAATTGGCCACAGGCATCCTGCCTGTGGCCAATCATTGCTCTCCTCGCTGCCGGCGCTGTGATTGGCCAAGCATGCGGGGTCACAGTGCATGTTTGGCCAATCACAGCGCCTGGATGACACTGCGATGGCGTAGTGCATTGTGGGCCGTTCGCGTCACTCGAATTTGGCGCGAACGGCCCAAATCGTTCGATCTTCATCGAACAGCCGATGTTAGAGTCGAACGTATGTTCGACTCGAACACGAAGCTCATCCCTAGTCGTGAGGGAGGAGTTTAACTTAAAAAAAAAAAGAGATTATTGTATATGCACAGGTTCCCCCCAAGCATGTTGCTGAGTAAAAAAAATCTAGCTCTCTGTAAATCAACATAAAATAAAGTAAAATAAGCCTATATTATGCTATTATAGTTAGTTTATAGATTGTGACGCTCAGACAGAAATAGCTTTTAAATTGGACCTTGCATGAAAATGCATGGCCCGCCAATCTTGGAGACCTTCAGCCCCAAATAAACGTATATTAACCACTTGCCACCCGAGGTATTGTAATATGACAGTGGCAAGAACCCTCCGTCCCTCCGGGCTGCTGTCATATGACGTCCTCGGCTTCCTGGCATAGTAGAGAGACCCGATGCGCGTGCCCGGCGGCCGCGATGTCCGCCGGGCACCAGCGATTTCCCGTTAACACAGCAGGACCGTGGATCTGTGTGTCTAAACACACAGATCCACGTCCTATCAGGTGAGCGGAGACCGATGATGTGTTCCCAGTACAGAAGAACACCGATCGGTCTCTTCCCCTTGTGAGTCCCCTTCAGTTAGAATCACTCCCTAGGTAACACATTTAACCCCATCCTCGCCCCCTAGTGTTAACCCCTTCCCTGCCAGTGGCATTTATACAGTAGTCAGTGCATTTTTATAGCACTGATCGCTGTATAAATGTGAATGATCCCAAAATAGTGTCAAAAGTGTCCGCCGCAATGTGGCATTCCCAATAAAAATTGCAGATCGCCGCCATTACTAGTAAAAAAATAAATAAAATAAAAATGCCATAAATCAATAACCTATTTTGTAGACGCTATAACTTTTGCACAATCCAATCAATTTACGCTTATTGTGATTTTTTTTACCAAAAATATGTAGAAGAATACATATCAGCCTAAACTAAGGACATTTTTTTTTTTTAAATTGGGATATTTATTATAGCAAAAGGTAATAAATATTGTGTTTTTTTCAAAATTGTCGGTCTTTTTTTGTTTATAGCGCAAAAAATAAAAACCGCAGAGGTGATCAAATACCACCAAAAGAAAGCTCTATTTGTGGGGGAAAAAATGGGGATACAATGTTGCACGACCGCGCAATCGTGATTCAAAATGTTACAGCGCTGAAAATTGACCTGGGCAGGAAGGGGGTGAAAATGCCCTGTATTGAAGTGGTTAAAGTTTTAAAATACCTACTGTGACAGCAGGAAGGTAAAGTCACCTGGTTGCATCCAGGGGGGTAGATATATTTCGCCCAGATTCAGGCTTTACGCCGACTTATACAACTAGGTGGAGAGTTGTATAAGGCTAGTGGGCTCATGGATGACTCATACCTCTAGGGAGAGTGTGGGGCGTCGTGCAGACAGAGATGAGGAGACCAGCTGAACCTTGTCAGCTCATTTAGGCCTCTATAAGAACTCCCAGCTTCATTAGATGTTAGCTCATGCCTGGAACCAGACCTGTGTGGACTGTCTAGGGAGAGTGAACCCCTGTGCGGTGAGAAAAAGCCTGTGTGGCTATTTGCTTGGACATTTAAAACCAGGGACTTAGGGACTAGGACAGCACTAGGCTGATCCCAGTTGTTAGTTAGGAAACCTGTATGTTTAGTCAGAGGTCAACTTGACCAGGATTTATTTTGGTTATGTTTCTTTTGCTTTGCTGTGTTTTGTCACTGTAAATAGAAAATAAACCGCACCTTTTTTTGATTTTGAAAACCACAACCTCCGTTTGCTGGGCCTGTTTTGTGTGGGGAGCCCATCCCGGGGGTCACACACACCCGCTGCCGAGCTAACCCCCTCACAGTTGGTGGAGAACCAGTGGCAGTTTTTTTTTAAGCCAGCATGGAGGAGATACTGAAGCAGCTGGCTCTAGCAAATGCCAATCAACAGCAGACAAATGCAGGTTTGCAAAGGAGCCTTGCAGCCCAGCAGCAGACAAACGCAACTTTGCAACAGAGTCTGGAGGCTCAGCAACGAGCCCAGCAGCAATCTGAGGCCCGCTTCATAGACCTGTTGCAGAAGCAAGAGCAGAGACTACAACAACAGATGGAAGCAGTAATGCAGCAACGTCCGCAGACCAGTGAGGAAAGCCGTCCCACTAATACCGCGTCCTTTGGGGTGAGTCGTTTATTGACAAAAATGACTGGAGAGGATGATCCAGAGGTATTTTTGACCACATTTGAAAGGACCGCTGAAAGAGAAAAGTGGCCTGAGGAGCAGTGGGCTGGACTGGTGGCTCCTCTGTTAACTGGTGAATCGCAGAAAGCTTACTATGACCTAGAGCCTAACCAAGCAAAAGACTATGTGATGCTAAAAGCTGAAATATTGGCAAGGCTGGGTGTCACCCAGGCTGTCCGGGCTCAGCGTGTGCATAACTGGACTTTCCAGCTTGGAAAACCCCCCAGGTCTCAAATGTATGATCTCATTCACCTGAGCAGAAAGTGGCTACAGCCAGAGACTTTGTCCGCACCAAAGATTGTGGAACGTGTTGTAATGGATCGGTTTTTGAGAGCTCTTCCTACTGCCATCCAAAAGTGGGTAAGCCATGGAGACCCAGAGACGGCCGATGGTCTTGTGGATCGTGTGGAGAAATACTTGGCTACAGAGAACCTGACGGCCTCTTCCAGAGACACTCGGACTTTCCACCCTAAGACCAGACCATCCCCAGGGGCGGATAAGAGGATTCCAAGGGGTGAGGGTGGAGAGAGTGAGAGGGTGGGAGCTCTACCCCAAGTTTGGCGAGAACAGCCTGGGAAATCAGCGGCTCAAGAGGCGGCAAGAAGGATCGTTTGCTACCGCTGCCGGCAAGCGGGACATATTGCAGCCAATTGCCCGGTTGTGGAGGAACCCATGCAGTGTGACTTTCTGACGGGCAGACGTCAGTCGCTGTGTGCGACAGTCGCATGCACTGCCATTCGAGGAACTGAGAAACATTTATGCAAAATGTGTGTTAATGGTAGAAATGTTGTGGTATTGCTGGATTCAGGTAGCCTTGTGACCCTGATAAAGGCTGAGTTAGTTAAAACAGAGGTCTCTGGGAATAGCAAGGTAGCTGTTATTTGTGTGCATGGGGACACCCGAGAGTATCCAGTGACTACAGTGTGTTTCGAGACCCCCAAAGGTACCCTCTCTCATCCAGTGGGCTTAGTATCTCAGTTACCGCATGACGCCATTGTGGGAAGGGATTTTCCGAAGTTCTGGGAACTGTGGGATGATCCTGAGCCCCTCACTGGTGCCCCTATGTACCAGGAATGTGATAGCCAGAACTCCCCTGAGAGTGGTGAGGACTCTCCGGAATTTCCCTTATCAGTATTGGCAGGGGAGACTCAAGAAACTGGAGAGGAGCCCACCTCCTCAGACGAAAACCTACCGTCTGTGGAGTTTTCTGATCTTGAGGTTCACAGGGAAAACTTTGCCACAGAACAGTTGAAAGACCCCGCCCTAATAAAGGCACGGGAAAACGTAGTGAAAATAGATGGCGAGTTAGTGAACCCAGATAATACCTGCACTTACCCATACTTCAGCGTAGAGAAGGACCTACTGTATCGGGTGGCAAAAAGGGCAGAAGAAACCGTTGAGCAGCTTGTGGTGCCCAAACCTTACAGGAAGTTGGTGTTGGAGTTGGCCCATGGGCACATTCTTGGAGGTCATCTGGGGACAGAGAAAACCCGAGAGAGGGTATTACAGAGATTCTATTGGCCGGGGGTGATGAAGGACGTAGAAAATTATTGTTCCTCCTGCCCTGTGTGTCAGAGGTTGGCCCCGATGCCACATTTCCGTAGCCCGCTGGTCCCTCTACCCATCATTGAGGTCCCGTTTGAGAGGATCGCCATGGATTTGGTAGGTCCTATAATCAAGTCCGCTAGGGGGCACCAGTACATATTAGTTATAATGGACTATGCCACCCGTTATCCAGAAGCGATCCCTCTCCGAAATACCTCGGCCAAAACCATAGCCAAAGAGCTATCTCTTGTTTTTAGCCGGGTGGGTATTTGTAAAGAACTGCTTACGGACCAAGGTACACCCTTTATGTCCCGGGTTATGAAAGAGCTGTGTAAATTGTTCAAAGTGACGCAATTGCGTACGTCTGTGTATCACCCCCAAACCGATGGGCTGGTTGAAAGATTCAACAAAACCCTAAAACAAATGTTGAAGAAAGTGGTGGATAGAGATGGAAAGGATTGGGACTGTTTACTTCCTTATTTGATGTTTGCTATTAGGGAGGTGCCCCAATCCTCTACGGGATTCTCCCCCTTTGAGTTACTGTATGGGAGACACCCAAGAGGGCTGTTGGATATTGCCAAGGAAACTTGGGAAAGTGAGAGTTCTCCCCACAGGAGTGTGATTGAGCATGTCGCCCTGATGCAAGATCGAATTGCACAGGTAATGCCCATCGTGAAGGAACATTTGGCCCAAGCGCAGTTGGCACAGCAGAGAGTGTACAACCGTGGAGCCAAGACCCGTACCTTTTCCCCGGGGGATAGGATATTGGTACTTGTCCCTACGGTTGAAAGTAAATTCCTTGCCAAATGGCAAGGCCCCTACGAGATAATGGAAAAAGTGAGCGAAGTGAATTACAAGGTCAGACAACCAGGAAGGCGAAAGCCCGAACAGATCTATCACGTTAATCTGTTGAAAGCCTGGAGGGATAGAGAGTCCCTAGTCGCAGACACTTGGTCACCAGCTCAAACTGGTTGCGTGATTCCTGAGGTTGGAATAGCAGCCACCTTGTCACAACCCCAACAACAGGAGGTTAAGGAGTTTGTGCTTCGCAACAAGGAGGTATTCTCTGAGCTGCCGGGACAAACATCTGGGGTAGAGCATGACATCATTACCCCGCCCGGTGAAAGGGTGAAGTTAAAACCCTATCGGATCCCAGAGGCTCGACGGGAGGCAATACGGGAGGAAGTACAGAAAATGCTGAACTTAGGGGTGATAGAGGAGTCCCAAAGTGATTGGTCTAGTCCCATCGTGTTGGTGCCTAAACCGGATGGGAGCTGGCGATTTTGTAACGATTTTCGTCAGTTGAACAAAGTTACAAAATTTGACACCTACCCCATGCCACGTATAGATGAGTTGATCGACCGGCTGGGAACAGCCCGATACATGACGACTCTTGACCTCACAAAAGGGTATTGGCAAATCCCCCTGGCCAAGTCGGCCAAAGAGAAAACCGCATTTGTAACCCCAGACGGGGCGTTCCAATATAAAAGAATGCCGTTCGGGTTACAGAATGCGCCGGCCACATTCCAGCGGAAAATGGACCAGATGCTGAGGCCCCATCGGAAGTATGCTGCGGCTTACCTGGATGACGTAATTGTCCATAGCACAGATTGGGCCTCACATCTGCCAAAAGTGCAAGCAGTCCTGGACTCTGTTCGGGAAGCGGGGTTTACGGCTAACCCCAAGAAGTGTACCATTGGGCAGGAGGAGGCCAAATATCTTGGGTACACCATTGGGAGGGGAGTAATAAAACCCCAACTCAACAAAGTCGAGGCCATCCAGAGTTGGCCACGTCCCAACAGCAAGAAGCAGGTACGAGCCTTTCTGGGAATCGCTGGGTATTATCGGCGATTCATTCCCCACTTTGCTTCTAAGGCTGTGCCCCTAACCAACCTGACGAAGGGGAAAGGGTCGGTCATGATTAAATGGACCCCCGAGGCTGAGGCAGCATTCCAATTCTTGAAACAAGCCTTATGTAGCCAGCCAGTGTTGTACTCACCCGACTTCTCTAAAGACTTTGTCGTACAAAGTGATGCGTCAGATGTGGGGTTAGGAGCAGTATTGTCCCAGGTCTGGAACGGGGAAGAGCACCCAGTCATTTACCTCAGCAGGAAGTTGAAGTCCCATGAGGTAAATTACGCCACCGTTGAAAAGGAGTGTTTAGCGGTGAAGTGGGCTCTAGATTCCCTTCGGTACTACCTGCTAGGTAGGCACTTTGACATGGTTACGGATCACGCTCCGTTAAAGTGGATGGCTCAAAACAAGGAAACAAATAGAAGAGTGAATAGGTGGTTCCTGGCCCTCCAGGAATTCAACTTCACAGTAAAGCATCGCCCTGGCGTTCAAATGGGGAATGTGGATGCTTTGTCTCGAGTACATGAATGCCTGATTGCTGGTGTTCCAACCCCGAGGTTAAAACAAGAGGGGGGGGGTATGTGACAGCAGGAAGGTAAAGTCACCTGGTTGCATCCAGGGGGGTAGATATATTTCGCCCAGATTCAGGCTTTACGCCGACTTATACAACTAGGTGGAGAGTTGTATAAGGCTAGTGGGCTCATGGATGACTCATACCTCTAGGGAGAGTGTGGGGCGTCGTGCAGACAGAGATGAGGAGACCAGCTGAACCTTGTCAGCTCATTTAGGCCTCTATAAGAACTCCCAGCTTCATTAGATGTTAGCTCATGCCTGGAACCAGACCTGTGTGGACTGTCTAGGGAGAGTGAACCCCTGTACGGTGAGAAAAAGCCTGTGTGGCTATTTGCTTGGACATTTAAAACCAGGGACTTAGGGACTAGGACAGCACTAGGCTGATCCCAGTTGTTAGTTAGGAAACCTGTATGTTTAGTCAGAGGTCAACTTGACCAGGATTTATTTTGGTTATGTTTCTTTTGCTTTGCTGTGTTTTGTCACTGTAAATAGAAAATAAACCGCACCTTTTTTTGATTTTGAAAACCACAACCTCCGTTTGCTGGGCCTGTTTTGTGTGGGGAGCCCATCCCGGGGGTCACACACACCCGCTGCCGAGCTAACCCCCTCACACTACCTAGGACCCTTCGGTTCTGGCTGATTCTTGACGATACTAGTGATATAACTTTGCCTTGCTCTTACTTTGTGAGAGAGCTGAATACCCCAAAACCCTTAAACATGTGCTCCATTACTGTGACATCCTGAGCCTTTAGAAAACAGCCATAGTCCAGGATCCATGGTAAGGTTTTCTTCTTTTACTTATGGTTTAGTTTTGTTTAGCCTGGTCCTAAATAGGGATGAGCTTCGTGTTCGAGTCGAACCCATGTTCGACTCGAACATCGGCTGTTTGGCTGTTCGCCGAATTGCGAACATTATGGGCCGTTCACGCCAAATTCGAGTGGCGCGTCACTGCCCATAATTCCCTGCGGCATCGCAGTGCATTGCTGGCTGATGATTGGCCAAGCATGCACTATGACCCGCATGCTTTGGCCAATCACAGTGCAGAAAAAATGGAGAGCCGTAATTGGCCAAAGCCAGGGTGGCTTTTGCCAATTATGGCTCGGGGGGTTTAGTACACACCCCACACTATATAAGGCCGCCAGCTCAGCGGCTTTGTGTAGTGTGTTGGAGTTGTGAAAAGACAAAGTGTACAGAGACAGACAGTGTCATTTATATTGAGTTAGATAGAGCAGGAGAGTCAGTTAGCTGTAGTTACAGTGTGTAGAGGATATATATGCATCCTAGGTGTTGTATGTATATTTATACACTGTATTCAGTTTAGCTAGATCCGTTCCTGGTTTTCTCTATACTGTGACAGGCAGGCAGGTGATTGTGCTAGCTGCAGACAGTCAGTGTTTCACTTAGTGTACTGTTTGCTTTGCATAGCGCTCACCTAAAGCTTACCTGAATACAGTTAGTGAGTGACTAATAGTGGTGTTCTCATAATTAAACCACAGGCAGAGAGCTGCAAGTATTTTCAGTGTACTGTGTCCTTCTCTGCACAGTTTTCACCTAAAACTAACTGCTGCTGCTTTTCCCATACTAATACCACAGCAGGTAGTTGATTCTGATAGCTGCATTATTAGTACAGACAAAACATTTTTTTTAATATATATATATATATATATATATATATATATATACATCCCACCTTTGTGCAGCTACATCTCACTGCAGGCCATTAGTATGTCTGGAAGGCAAACAAGCAGAGGCAGACAGTCACGAGGCAATAAAAGAGGGCAAGCAGGCTCTGTGTCTAGAGGCAACAGTGCTGCTTATCTTGGACACGGTGCATCCTCATCAGCACGTGGCCGTGGAGAACGCTTGTCTTTCTTTTCGGCAGCTGGCCATGTTGAGCCGCAACATGCCCAAGACTTGGTAGAGTGGATGACCAAGCCATCCTCCTCGTCCTCTCTCACCCAGGCTCAGGGTACTTTGTCTGGCAAAAAAGCTGACAAAGCGGCCTCTTCCCTCGGCTCAGTGGCATCAGTCACTCCTTCCCTAGCCCCACCATGTCCTCCTGAGAAGTTCCCCGAACTGTTTGACCACAGTGTCGGGTACATGCTCCAAGATGATGCCCAGCGTTTTGAAGGCTCTGATGATGGAATCCAGCTGGAGGAAGGCAGTAACGTGAGCTCAGAGAGAGGGGGTAGTAACGTGAGCCCAGAGAGAGGGGGTGCCCAACAAGGACAGCTATCAGGCAGTCATGTTCCCCCAGCTGCAGCATACTGCCAGATTGGCTCCAGTGATGAGGAGGGAGGGGATGATGAGGTCACTGACTCCACGTGGGTGCCTGATAGGAGAGAGGAGGTGGCGGAGGAGGTGGAGGAGGAGGATGCACATCTGCTGCCCTGACAGGATGCCATCCAGGGGCCAGCTTAAGGGCAGCACACCGGCCGTATCACACCGCAGAGCTCCGCATGTGCAGGGTGCTGCTGTCTATGCGCGTTATTACAAAAGTTCTTTGGTGTGGGCTTTTTTTCAGACGTGTGCAGCAGATCGCATTATTGCCATTTGCAACATATGTCTAAAGCATATCTCGTGTGGCCAAAACATCAGCCGCTTGGGCACCACGTGCTTGACAAGACATATGTCGACCTGCCATGCAGTCCGTTGGCAAGTGTACCTAAAAGACCCACACCAAAGAACAAAGCGGACCTCTCCTTGCTCCTCATCAGCTGGGATCTCCAGCCCCCCCTTCAGTCCTCTCTGAAACCTGCAATGAGAGGAATGAAGGTGTAGAATTCGGTGTGTCACAGCCAAGTACTTGCGGACAATCTGCTATCGGTACACCGACGTCCGATTGTACCAGGCAAATTTCCCTGCCCCAGCTGCTGCACCGCCGAAAGAAGTTCGCTCCCAGCCATCCACATGCCCAGCGGTTGAATGCTAGCTTGGCTAAATTGCTAGCACTTCAACTGCTGCCTTTTCAGTTGGTAGACTCTGCCCCCTTCCGTGAGTTTCTTGAATGTGCGATTCCTCAGTGGCAGGTTCCCAAACGCCACTTTTTCTCACGGAAGGCGATTACTGCTCTTTACCGGCATGTCTTGGCCTTGCTGGACAGGGCGGGCAGCGGTAAGGTGCATATTACCGCTGACTCATGGTCCAGCAGGCATGGACAGGGATGTTCCGCCACCACGCCTCCAAAATGTTACTAATGGTGATTCTGACACACCTCTCTCCTCCACCCCCTCCTCTTCTTCTTCTTCCATGGCCTCTACCTGTGCTTTGTCCTCGGAACCAGCGGTGCTCCGTAGGCGTTCAAGAGGCTACGCAAGTACGCAGGCAAAAAGATGCCATGCGGTGCTTGAGCTGATGTGCTTGGGGGACAGGAGCCACACTGGGGCAGAGATTCTGTCAGCTCTGCAGGGGCAGGCTCAGAGGTGGTTGATGCCACGCCAGCTTAAGCCAGGAAAGGTGGTTTCCGACAATGGCACTAACCTCCTCTCCGCCCTCAGACAGGGACAACTGACCCATGTTCCCTGTTTGGCTCACGTCCTTAACTTGGTTATGCAGTGGTTCTTGGGCAGGTACCCAGGCTTACAGGAGGTCCTGAAGCAGGCCAGGAAACTCTGTGGGCATTTCCACCGGTCATATAATGCCAGTGCTTGGCTGGCTGATCTGCAAAAGGATTACAACCTGCCCAAAAACCGCCTAATCTGTGACATGCCCACCAGGTGGAACTCTACGTTGGCCATGCTGCAGCGGCTGCACACGCAGCAGAGGGCCATCAATGAGTATCTGTTGCAATATGGCACCAGGACAGTGTCAGGTGAGCTTGGATTTTTTTCCTAATGCCAGTGGGCCATGATCAGGGATGCATGCACTGTCCTGGCACCATTTGAGGAGGCCACGAGGATAGTGAGCAGTGACAATGCATGCATCAGTGACACTGTCCCTCTTGTCCACCTGTTGGAGCACATGCTGCGTAGAATGATGGACAGGGCACTTGAGGCAGAACAGAGGCAGGAAGAGGAGGACTTCTTTACCTCTTAAGGCCCTCTTTATCCAGACAGTGTTCCTGCTGGCCCGGTATCACACAGGAAGAGGACGAGGAGGAGGATTATTGTGTCAGCATGGAGGTGGAGCCTTGCACTCAGCATCAGCAGCAGTCTTCAAGGGATCAATTACAGTCCCAAGACACCCATGGACTTGTATGTGGCTGGGAGGAGGTGGCTGTGGATCATGTCGTCCTCAGTGACCCAGAGGACTCTGCACCGAATGCCTCAGCAAACCTACGCTGCATGGCCTCCCTGATCCTGCAAAGCCTGCGCAAGGATCCTCATATTCGTGCAATCAAGGAGAGGGATCATTACTGGCTGGCAACCCTCCTTGATCCATGTTACAAGGGTAAGGTTGCGGACCTTATCTTGCCATCGCAGAGGGAGCAGAGGATGAAGCATCTTCAGGAGGCCTTGCAGAAAGGTCTGTGCAACGCGTTCCCAGAGACTGGGAGGTTACAAATTCCCGGTCCTGGAGAACGTGTTGCTGAGGCTCCGGTCAGTCAAAGAAGGAGCGGTGGAGAAGGTGGCCGTCTGACGATGCGTTCAGACAATTTTTTAGTACGCAGCCCCAAGGTATGATCACTTCCAGCAACCATCGCCAGCGTCTGGTTTACATGGTGCAGGAATACCTAGGGGCAAGATCAGACTTGGACACCTTTCCCACCGAAAATCCTCTGGGTTACTGGGTCTTGAGGATGGATCACTGGCCAGAGCTTGCACAGTATGCAATTGAGGTACTGGCCTGTCCTGCATCCAGCGTTCTTTCGGAACGCACATTCAGTGCTGCTGGAGTCTTTGTAACCGATCACAGGGTGCGCCTGTCCACCGACTCGGTCGATCGACTGACCTTCATAAAAATGAATCAGTCTTGGATCACCACCATCTACCAAGCACCTGATGCTGATGTAACCGAATAAGTTTTTTGGAAATGTCAGATCCCTTCACGACTGCCTATGCTGATGCTGAGTGACTATCCTGTTATGCTGAGTGACTATCCTCTTCCTCCTCAATAATCATGCTGATAGCTTGAAAGAACATTTTTTGGTTCTGGGCACCGCCACCAGTGGCTAAGGCCCAATTTTTCAGCCCCTGTTTAACAGGGGCGTGTATTTACAATTTTTGATGCAATGCTTTGCAGCAGGGCTCATTGCTGTGCTCCAACTACAGTATATGTGAGGGGTTGCAGTGTTGTGGCACCAGCACCAGTGCCTAAGGCTCGATTTTTCAGCCCCTGTTTAACAAGGGTGTGTAAATACAATTTTTGATGCAATACTTTGCAACAGGCTCATTGCTGCGCTCCAAGTACTGTATCTGTGAGGTGTTGCAGTGTTGTGGCACCAGTGCCTAAGGCACAACCACCACCAAAGGCCCAATTTTTCTTCCCCTGTTCAACAGGGGCATGTGATTACAATTCTTGATCTAATATTTCACAGCTGGGCCCATTCCTGCGCCCACCAAGATTAACTGTGAGGGCTTACAGTGTTGTGGCAACACCAACACCTAAGGGCCAAATTTCTGCAGAGTATATACGGCAGGCCCCTACTTTCAAATATCCAACTTACAAACGGCTCCTACTTCCTACTTGCAAACGGAAGGAGACACCAGGACATGAGAGGAAATCTACCCCTAGGAAGGGAAATTCTCTCCTGTAAGAGTTAATATGGGAAAAACGTGTCTCCTCTCCACTGATTCTTTATCACCAATCCTTGTTTCAATAAAAAACCCAAATTTTCTAAAAACATTTGTCATTGGGACGGGAAGCGAGGTAAAATGTTCTGAACAGGTGCACAGACATCAAAACAAATGTTATAGGGGTGATAACCATTCCCTATGTTTTCCAAAAAGCTTAAAAATTAATTTTTTGGCTGGAGCTACATTTAAAAAATGTACCTGTTTCAAATTATAAACAGATTTTACTTAAGAACAAACCTACAGTCCCTGTCTTGTTTGCACAGCCTATATACTGCTGTTCAGAGTATATAGGGCCTTTTTTTTAATTTGGGTGCGGGGTTCCCCTTAATATCCATACAAGACCCAAAGGGGCTGGAAGTGGGCTGGGGGTGGGGAGGGTATCCATGCCATTTTTCTCAATGATTTTCATCCATATTGCCGGGACCAGACATTACATTAAAGCCGCAAGCAGTTTTAAATGGCTTTTTTTCCTTTAGAAATTTCATTTTGTGCAGGGACAGTTCTAAACACGGGAAACACGTTCCACTTCACAGGCATAATTTAGACACCCCCCAGGTACGATATTTAAAGGAATATTTCACTTTTTTTTTCAGTTTATGCATCATTAAAATCACTGCTCCCGAAAAAACGGCCGTTTTTAAAACTTCTTTTTGCATTGATACATGTCCCCTGGGGCAGGACCCGGGTCCCCAGGCCCTTTTTAGGACAATAACTTGCATATTAGCCGTTATGTTTAGCACTTTTGATTTCAAACGTTCGCGTCCATTGTATTTAATAGGGTTTTAAAGTTTGCGCAAACTTTCGGTCCGTTCGCAGGTTCTGGTGCGAACCGAACCGGGGGGTGTTCGGCTCATCCCTAGTCCTGAACATCTATTGACAGATGTATTTTGTTCAGTTTTCTAGTGTTGTATAAAGAGTGTAGGATGATTGTCACCCTTGCTGGCCTATAGGTGTTACAGTAGCTGAGAATACAAGTCACTGACAAAATGACATAACCTATAAATGCATGAGCACAGCAGCCTGGGTTCAAACAGTTTGTCTGTGGACAGAAGCTTTAGCTCAAGACAGTCTCTGCCCCAACACAAATTGCAGTGACAGTCAGGCCTCAAATTCTGTGGCTGTCCCACAAACTCTTTCTTGATGGAGGCATTACTGACCTTCTTCCAGATCACTTCCTGCACCACTGTGCCACTTCCATTCGTAGATGTTGGGATAGATTTCCATGAACATTAAAACAGTAGTAAACTCAGTATTTTTTTTAAAAGGATTCCCTGCAGTGTTATGCCATAATGTGCTAGTATGCACAGCATACAAGCACAATACGACAGACTTGCGACAGTCTTCTAATCTCTTAGAAACTGACCACACTCGGTAGGTAAGGCCTTCCTTAACATTTCTTGGTCTTTGGCACTCAAGGCCCTATACAGGGGTCCAATTAGGGGTCAGCCCCTCCAACTCCTAATTATCCACTGAGAGATATGATGTTGCAGGGTAGGCAAACATGACTGGACCAGCTTCTGGTCCACCTCATATGAAGTGCATCAGCCGTATTTCAGAAAAGGCCACATGATCTTCGGCTATTGCAGCCATAGCGCACAGCGCCCCAATGCTGGGACCAGGAAGACCTTCCCATTCACTGTTTTTGATAACAGAAGCCAGTCCTGGATAACTATATAGAGCATCAGCTCCAATGTTCTTTGGGCTAGGTTTGTACTTTAAAGTAAATTGAAAATTGGATAAGTCAGCCAACCAGCAATGTCATGTGGCATCCTGTTTTGGTGAGGTTAGGACATACATCAAAGGATTATTATGCAACTTAGCAATGATGGCCCATTTAAGTGCCAGTAACTTTAACATGTGGGCTTGGTTGTTGCGCTAACTAGGAGTGAGGCTTAGGCTGATGAAGGCTTTAGGTGATAGACCAGCTGGATACTCTTGGTGCAACACTCTATCCAATCCTACAAAGCTAACATCTACATAGAGCACATATGGTTTCTGGACATCAGCATATCCTAAAACTTGTGCTTCTGTCAGCTTCTTCCTCAATTTAATGAAAGCCTCTTCACATTCAGAAAAGGGAAAATAATCTGGCGCGCCGAGATTATATAGTTCAGCCAGCAATAAAATGTCTAATGGACCAATGGTCAGGGTTAAAGGTAGTCCAGGATTTTCTGATCCGTGTAGGAAGAGATATAGTAAAGGGGAGGCGCAGGACCACCTGCGGCTGCTATCCTCAGAGTTGTGGCCGGCTCTG
This sequence comes from Rana muscosa, assembly GCA_029206835.1. Taxonomy (NCBI): domain Eukaryota; kingdom Metazoa; phylum Chordata; class Amphibia; order Anura; family Ranidae; genus Rana; species Rana muscosa. The sequence goes on from CM055116.1 coordinate 366,258,887, forward strand.
TGTGATTTAATGGCAGAAAGAACAAAGGAAAGGAAGCGCCAGCTAAGTGTAGTATCCCGGTTAAAAGTTAAAAGTGTATAAAAAACCCTCACAAGATATATAAGGTAATAAATTTCATCTGGTGCAGAGTCTATTGATGTGGGTTCCTCCTTGATCCGACCTGCAGGACCACTGTAGTATGTTCCGACTGCTGGGAGGGGAGGATAGCCAACTCGGGAGCCCCGGGAAACTCTTGTGCCTTGCCCTCTCGTCTGATCCTCAAAACTTGCGGTGACGTCACTTCCGCTGTGCGTTCTGCGCTGTTTAGCATGGCTTCCTGGGCTCCTCCAGGCTCCCCGGGTTAGTCATCCACCCATCCCAGTAGTTGGAACATACTACAGAGGTCCTGCAGGTCGGATCAAGGAGGAACCCACATTGATAGACTCTGCACCAGATGAGCTTTTGTGAGTGTTTTTTATCCATTGTCATTAACACATTTAACCATGATACTACACTTAGCTAGCGCTTCCTTCCCTTTGTTCTTTCTCCCATTCTTCACATTCAGAAGTCCATGGTCCCCAAAAGGACTTTTGGAAGGCCTCCTTTAAATCCCTTAACTGCACATTAGTCTTTAACAGGTCACAAAGATCTTTGGCCATTTTTGAATACCCTTCTACAAAGGAAAGAATGTAACTCTGTAATATTCTGAGGCCTTCAGCAGAGACAATGCGACCCACAGGTGACTAATGACCCACAGAACTTGCACCTGTATGCTGAGGATCCGTTTTCTTTTAGGCAAATATAAAATTTGCGTGAAACATTCTTCATGCTCTTCTAGTGTAGCCCCAATTACAATAATTTCAGCGAGGTACAGAAGACATTCTCTGGGTACTAGATCATCTTTCCATTACCCTTTGGAATGTTGCAGGTGCACTTCTTATGGCATACCTAAAAGAAGGCGGCAAAAAGGTAAAAAATAAATAAAAAATGTAAAAAAGTATTAAAAAAAAATAATAATTAAGGGCTCGCTCACACTTGCTTTGCTCTCTGAAGAGCAGTCAACATTTATAATGCTCTTCAGAGAGCATTTGACAGGCGGTGAGGAAGTGTTGTTTCTCCATCTCAGTGGACGCTTAGCCCGCTGATAATGGCAGGGGGTATAATTCCTGCCATGGCCGCAAAGCATTACGACCACGGCATATTACTCCCTTCAGCCGCAAGGGAGTAGCAGTTGGGGGCAGTAAAAGTGTAGCTCAACCGCTGGGTTTTACTGCCTCCCAAACTCACATTTGAACAAGCCCTCAGGGCTCATTCACACAGGTACTCTAGTCATGTGAATGAGTGGTTTTAGGCTGTAAGTGTTCTTAAAGTGTTGCCTATGAATAATATAGTGTAAATAGTTTGTTGCTGTTCCACGGGTGTGGGCAATTTTAAAGGGAGACATGCTTGGTATCTCTTTACTTGGTGAAACATCATCTTTTATTTTATACCAAACAATATGGTATTATATCGTGTTTTTGGGCATTAAAAGTCATTAAAGTGCATTTTACAAAGAAATTGCGTTTGCAACACCCACCATTTTTTTCTCTAGGGCCTCTGTTTAATGTTTTGGGATTTTAAGTAATTTTCTAGCAAAATATACTAATTTTTACATGTATGTGAGAGGTGTCAAAAAAAGGCTTGGTCTCCAAGTATTGGGGGAAATTTGGTTATTGATGTAACAGATATTTACCAGGGACACCCCCTAGATCAGGGATATGCAGGTAGCGGACCTCCAGCTGTTGCAGAACTACAAATCCCATGAGGCATAGCAAGACTCTGACAGCTACAAGCATTACACCCAGAGGCAGAGGCATGATGGGACTTGTAGTTTTGCAACAGCTGGAGGTCCACTAATTGCATATCCCTGCCCTAGATGATGTACATGTAAATATTTTTAATAAAGGTTAATTGCTCATTGGTGGGAAAACTATGCCATGTGACGTCAGGGGGGGTTCACTTTTTTCACAAATTTTGATTGGTGGTAGTTCATTTATATTCTATGATTAGGTGGGGGGGAGGGGGGGACCCTGTAATCCAAAAAAACTGGCACTATCCCCATGCAATTGAAATCAATAGAAGGTAAGTCCACACAGCTCCTCACTAAGAGGAGGTGATGTGAAAAGGGGATTTTTAAGTGCCACAAGGAGTACCACACAAATACAATCTGTTCTAAAAAAAAGTTTTATTTATACAAAAGTAATTAAAACATATATATCAGAAAATATTAGAAAGCACAATCAACATGTTTTATGCCCATTTCGTGCAGTCAAAGCGTGGTTTGATACATATGGATCAGATATGTCTGAATATACGCTTTTCGGCCAAATGAGGGGCTTCCTCAGGATCCACGTTTCAATACTAATATATCTAAATGTTAATAAACAACACAAGCAATACATTAATCAAACAAAATACATAAAACATAAACCTATACAGTACATAACAAACGTGATTATATTATTTATGTTATTATCGTGTAGCGGGGGCTCACCCCTCTCTCTATCTTTATCGGTTATATGGCTGTTGTCTAGGGGTACCTGGGAGAGAGGGATAAGACACACCAAGGCCCATGTCCTCCATAGCTAAGAGGTGAAGGCCAGCAAATTGGTTTTTGTGTAGGTGTCCTAGAGTCAAGTCCAGTACTTCGTTCCTGACTCCTTTGCTCCTAGTAACCAGAGTTCCACACAGTGAATAGGTCCAACTCAGTTTTATTCTTCTTGCCAAGCAATAAAACAGTTTCTTTACTTTGGGGACAGATCGAGGCACAATCCTTTCCCTTCTGCTGCTGACCACTGTGCTGTCACCAGTGGTGAATAGTCACTGCCACTGACTAGGTGATGTAGAACGTGAATTACCTTCGCTCACTCTGCCCCTGTCAGAGGAAGAAATCCGTCCAAGGGAGAAATGGAGGCCTCTCCGTCACCAGCAATGCTGTGCCGGACTCTTCAGAGAAGTTACTGCACACCAGTCCTCACGATCTCGGACACGGGCACCCAAGGAGTTAGGGCCCCCTCGGATTACCCCACCCTCGCGGAACTCAGTCGAAGGTACTGAGCCCCAGGCATTCGCCATAGTACCTCACCCCAGGCTAAAGGTGCCTGAGATGGACTCCATGGACTCCATCTCCGCTCCGGCTAGGTCAAGGGCACCTAGGCCTGGAACACCGGAACGCCAGCACCCAAGCTGAAGGTGCCTGGGTGCGGCCGCATCTTCTGGCTCCGGACTCTAACCCCCTAGATCAGGGCATCCGCCCCTTTTATGACCTCTCCCTTCGCGCCACAGCAGGTTCCCCACCCCGCTGTACCAGCTCCAGGGGAGGACAAAAAGGCACAGTCTTGCGGTGCTAGCCCAACCCCGGCCCAAGGCAACAACGCCACCTGTAGGCCGGTGGGAACTTCACACCACCAGAGTCCTCCAGGACTCACAAAGGGAACCTTGAATTTCCTAGCAATCGAGGCATCTGGGTTACACTACCATCCAGATGCTTCCCCTAAATTCAAGTACCCGCTACAATAGTATAGCTGAAAACAACCATGTTCAATAGGGAAGAAAAAAATGGGGGGTAAAGAAGGAAGGGAACAGAAAATAAAAAACTGAAACATTATAGAGGACATTATAGAGTCAACAGATTGGGAAAAATAGAGGCAAACAAAAAGAGAGGAGGGCTGTTTGCATCACAATAAAAAAAATATGTGTAAAATCCTTTAGATATAGATCAACAAATGTGACCAAATCATCACGCTCTATATGGCCACAGTCACACATGAGATATGTGTACACCAATATGTCCATGTTCATTAAACCAAAAGAAGAGTCACCACTAAATGATCACCATCTAATAAAAGATAAAAAAAGGATGCAACGTGGGGAACGGGAAGCAATTGGAGGAGGCTCCTGTGTGCCCAACCGTCCCCCCCCCCTTTTTAAAGGTGTTTCCATGCTAGCCTCACATCATATCGCCATTTTTGGCTCCTCCCCAGCTATACTGGTGAACATTTGCTCTTTCTAATCTGGTGTACAACCTAGTGTTTTTTTTTTACCTTGTTGTTTTTAGAGGCTTAAATATACTGCCCTTATTGGGCTCTTCCACATTTTTTCTTCCCTTTTTTTTTCATTTACATTTACTGTTCTGTTCTCTTTTTGTTGCTTCAGGAACCTGGAATGTTTTTTCCTGTATGGTTCCTGCTTGGTCCAATTGTTTGGATCCTTGATGTTTCCTGCTATATTTTTCACTCTGCACATATGCATATACATGTTTTTATCTTTAGTTAATGGGAGGATTAATCCCTGTATGTCTAGTATAATGGATATGCCCCTTCCCCTCCCCTTTCCCCCCCCCCTCCTTCTTTTGTCTTTTATTAGATGGTGAACCTTTAGTAGTGACTCTTTGTTTGATTTTAATGAGCACGGACATATTGGTGTACACATATCTCCTGTGTGACTGTGGCCATATAGAGCGTGATGAATCGGCCACATTTGTTAATCTATATCTAAGGGATTTTACACTTTTTTTTTTTTACTGTGATGCAAACAGCCCTCCTCTCTTTTTGTTTGCCTCTACTACCCCCAATCTGTTGACTCTATAATGTCCTCAATATTGTTTTGGATTTTTATTTTCTCTTCCCTCCCTTCTCCCCCCCCCCCTTTTTTTCCCTATTAGACATAGTTTTCAGCTATACTATAATAACATAAATAATATAATCTATTTTGTTATGTACTGTATAGGTTTATGCTTTATGTATTTTGTCTGATTAATGTATTGCTTGTGCTGTTAGCATTTAGATTTATTAATATTGAATTGTTGATCCTGAGGAAGCCCCTCATTTGGGTGAAACGCATCGATCCAGACATATCCGATCCATATGTATCAAAACCACGCTATGCATGCACAAAATGGTCATAAAACATGTTGATTGTGCTTTTTAACCACTTGCTTACTGGGCACTTAAACCCCCCTCCTGCCCAGACCAATTTTCAGCTTTCAGCGATGATGCACTTTGAATGACAATTGCGCAGTCATACAACGCTGTACCCAAATTAAATTTTTATCATTTTTTTCCCCATAAACAGAGATTTCTTTTGGAGGTATTTGATCAACTCTGCGGTTTTTATTTTTAGTTAAAAAAAAATTAAAAGACCAATTGAAACTTTTTTTTTATATTTTTTTTATATTTTGTTATAGAATTTTGCAAACAGGTAATTTTCCTTCTTCATTGATGTACACTGATGAATCTGCACTGATGGGCTGCACTGATGGGCACCGATAGGCTGCTCTGATGGGCACTGATAGGGCACCGATGGGCTGCACTGATGGGCACCGATAAGGCTGCACTGGTGGGCACTGATAGGCGGCACTGGTGGGCACTGATGGGTGGCGCTGAAGGGCATTGATGGGTGGCACTGGTTGGCATTGATAGATGGCACTTGTGGGCATTGATAGGTGGCACTGTGGGCACTGGCAGTACCACTGGCAGGCAGTATTTATGGGCACTGATGAGGCTGATGTGCCTCCTCTTCTTCGGGACCGATGTCCCTTGTGCACAAGCCGGTGATCTGCTTTTTTTTCTCCTCATGCTGTCAGCGTGAGGAGAAAAAAAAACAGATTACCGATCCTTTGCTTACATCACGTGATCAGCTGTCATTGGCTGACAGCTGATCATGTGGTAAGGGGCCGGGATCGGCCCCTTACACGGATCTGTGCTCATCCGAGTCTCAGTGATTAATGATCACAGCGCACACCCTGCAGGGGGCACGCGTTGCGCGTGAAAAGGGGAGGATGTCTATTGACGGCCTCCCGGCATTTGGAGTCCGCGCTGTAGCCGTCATTCATCTATAGCGCGGGCGCCAAGTGGTTAATATGTTCTGATATATACGTTTTAATGACTTTTGTATAAATAAAACTTGTGATTTTTAGAACAAATTGTATTTGTGTGGTACCCCTTGTGGCACTTTTTAAAATCCTCTTTTCACATCACCTCCTCTTAGTGAGGAGATGTATGGACTTACCTTCTATTGATTTCATTCATATTCTGTTGCAAGTAAAGGCACTTTATTACATGCCTGACAAAGTGGTCCATCGCAGCTCCAAAACATTACACTTGTTCTTTTATAATGTGATCTCTCTGTAACAAAAGCTTTGGACTGCATTTGAAGATCCATGGTGTGCTGGCATTGATCTGTGATATCCAGTATCCAGCTGGTAGTCTCTACAGAACCTGCTACAGAAGAGCTTTTAGATCCAGGAATGTGTGCGACAGGAATATAGAATAGACTATACTGTGGGACAGACTGACCTGGGGGGATTATACTGGGTAACAGATTGTCCTGGGAAGTAAAGTTTATACTGTGGAACAGCTTGACCTGGAGGGATTGTACTGTACACGCTCTGCATCCTATTTTTTCATCCTAGGTACATTTTACATGCATCCACCCCTGAAGAGCGAGCTGGGTTTTGGGGAAACGCGTCGGGTACACTAGATGCCTGTGTGTTATATGATTGCTATTATATATATATGTACCAATATTTTATTTACATGTATCCCTTATGAATTGGCATTTGTTGGCGACATCAATGCATGTATTATCTCCACTTGAATCAATTTTTATTCTGTATTTACTGCTGTTACATCTATTGGCTAAACTGTGCTCACCTCACTCAAAGTCCCAGGGCAAATTTTCTGTTTTGTTATACTGGATAAAAGATTGACCTGGGAGGGAAAGATTATACTGTGGAACAGATTGACCTGGGGGGATTGTACTGGGGTACAGACTGACCTGGAGGAGATTTTACTGGGGAACAGATTGACCTGGGGGGAGGATTATACTAGGGAACAGATTGACCTTGGGGAGGATTATACTGGGGGACAGATTAACCTGGGGGAAGGGGAAGGATTATATTTGGGGTCAGACTGACTTGGGGAGTTATACTGAGAGGGGAAGGATTAGACTAAGGGACAGCATGACCTGGGAGGTGGATTATATTGGGGGATAGATTTACCTGAGGGGAAGGGGAAGGATTTCACTAGGGGACAGATGGACCTAAGGGTGATGTACTGGGGGACAGACTGACCTGGAGGGATTATACTGGGGGATAGATTGACCTGGAGGGGGGGATAGTATTATGCTGGGGGACAGACTGATCTGGGGGGAGTTATACAGTGGGACAGATTGACAGATTGGGATTATACTGGGGGACAGACTGGGAACCAGTGACACACCAACTGGGGTTCAGGTGGCAATTATCTTGTAAAAACCCAAACCCAGAAAGCAAAGGGAATTATGCAAAAGAGCAAGGAGTGTTTCTCTGTTATTGTATGTTATTGAGGATGATATCATTATAACCATTATCATGGATTGTGTCAGTCCAGAATCACAGAATGAGTGGTTGAAGCCAGAATGCGTTGGTTAAACTCCCTGAGAAAGGTAGAAGCTATACAGACCTAGCACTGCCCCCTTTCCAAAAAGCAGGTGTGCGCATTGCTACTCATAATGGAATACTACAGATGCTTTGTGGCCAATTTTTCCATCCTGCTAATGCTGTTAGCATTACTATTCTGGCTTAGGTTCGGCAATCAATCATGGTCAAGTGGAATGCAGATGCTGAAATTGTCTTCCTGGAGCACATCTGCACTGTGCCAGCATCCTATCAACTTCTTACCAACTACCAACTTCTCAAAAGGATTTGTCATCGAGACAGAGGCCTATGACATCTTTAGACATCCATGAGGGGCACCCATGTTCTTTCTCAGTCAGAAATTAACTATGGCTTCGAGAAACTATGCTACTGACACATAATTTTTCAAATATTCATGAGCTGAAAAATCACTATCAGTGTTCCCCCTTACATCAGGGGCCCTATCAGAGTGCTCTTTAAAGTAGAGTCCCCCTTACATCAGGGCCCCATCAGCATCTCCCTTACACCAAGGTCTCCATCAGAGTCCACCTTACAACAGAGTTCCTATGAGAGCCCTCCTTACACCAGGGTCTCCATGAGAGTCTGTTTGTGCTTATCTCTGACCATGCTCCTCTGATATGGATGCAACAAAATAAGGGCACAATCACCGGATGACCTGATGGTTTTTGGCACTCCAAGAATTCAGATTTGGGGAGGAGCACAGATCCAGTAAACTTCATCAAAATGCTGATTCTCCTTTTCAGGTCAAATGTTTTGGCTCCAATGGTGCCTCCACCTCCATCGGGTTGAGGTAGAATTCCAGTTGAATTCTATCAATGTGTGGCCTTGTTTTTTAATCAACTTTGTCGAACTGACATGTTGGAACATTTTCTGGGCCTTGTTGTTTAATCAACTTTGTCGAATTGACATGTTGGAACATTTTCTACCAATCAGTGGCTGCAGCTACTGATCAGTATATCCTGACAGCAGGGGTGCCACTGTCAGAATACAATGTTTCAGCAGGGTGGATTCTTCCATCCACCTCATTTTTTGGGGATAGAGGCTGAGAATAAAAACCTAACCATGTATGTCCGGCCTTAGGCAAAAACATTTACTTCTAAAGTTTAAAGTGGAATACAAACAGGATTGATGTGTTTCTGGATCGCTGCAGAATTAGGTAATGTTACTTTTAGTTTCAAATCAGAATTATAAGTCACATACTGTATATGCAGTACATATGCATATTATATTACCATATAATTATTTAAATGTTTAAAGTGATACTAAAGGTTCAGTTTTTTTTTTAAATAACAAACATGTCATACTTACCTCCACTGTGCAGTTCTTTTTGCACAGAGTGGCCCCCGAACGCCGTCTTCTGGTTCCCACGGTGGCTCCTCCGGCATCAGATAACCCCCTAGGAGAAGCGCTCTCCTGGGGGGTTACCTTGCAGGTGCTCTCCCGTGTCCAGAATTTGGTGTCCACAGCTGCCGAATGCAGGACTCGGCCCTGCCCCTCCGGTGCCCGCGTCATTGGATTTGATTGACAGCAGCAGGAGCCAATGGCTGCACTGCTATCAATCTATCCAATCAAGAGCCGATAACTCCGGTCAGAGAGACTGCGTGTCCTCGCCGTAGGACATTCCAGGGCTCAGGTAGGTAAAACGGAGGGCTGGAGGGCCGGTGACTGCCAGAAGTTTTTTCACCTTAATGCATAGGATGCATTAAGGTGAAATAACAGCAGGGTTTACAACCCCTTTAATTGCAGTGATTATAAAGCAATACATACAAATTGTCCTGTGTTTTGTTATACTAAACATGTGATGATTTAAAAATTTGACATCTAACAAAAAGGCTTTGAAAATTAGAATTATAAAGAAAAAAAATAAAAATGTTATAAAACAAGACCGTAACATCTCCTGCAATTGTACTGAGCAGGGCTGGACTTACCATTGGGCTTGACTGGGCTCAAGCCCATGGGCCCCGCCCAATAGGGGGCCCCACGCTTGCGCACATTAGCCCCTCTAAACCGGCATTTAAAGCTTGCCGGAATGCAGTCTGTGAGAACTTCCCCTCTGTCCAGCACAGCGGAGAAGTCTTGCAGTGTTTAGCTCCTTCCACTCTTCCTGATACTCCCCCGTGTGACTAAAGAAGACGTCACAAAAGGGGAGTGAAAGAAAACAGCAGCTGCAGACACAGCAACGAATGGTTATGTTGCAACGGCGCATGCGCGAGATTACCGACAGGGACACAGTAAGGGCGGAAGCGACGTCATAATTTGAATCACATAACAGTGGTACGAATGGTGCTTGAGATACCCGGAAATACAGAGAACTAAACCATCCTAAAAAAGGTATTTGCAGGCCTTGTTTTTGGGGGATATATATATATATATATATGTATTGCATCGCGATGAGCTGTTATAACTTAATAATTGAAAAACTGCAAAAATCGGCCGGGGTTTACCTCCTCTTTAATTTTTCATTGAATTGTTCTATTTAAAGTAATGTATAGGAGGTAGGGCCCGAAAGTGACTCAAGCCCAGGGGCCCCCACCACCCTAAGTCCTGCCCTGGTACTGAGTGATGATATATAAAGACCTCAGCAATCAATCATGCATTGTATGAATGCTCTATTAGATGATTATGCTGATTTGCATATCTTTTTTTCTGTTTGAATCAAAGGAAATTTCCCTTTTAAACTAACAACTGAGCAGTTAAAAAGCTGTGAGAATTATAACTAGAACCAGCAATAACCAAAATACTTCTATACAAAACCACAAACATTCAGAAAAAGGCATAACTGCAATGCTAAGCATCTACTCACCTCTAAAATGCAACGTTATGTATCTGCTATAAACTATGGCAATGAATAACTATTGTTCCTGAAAAAAAAATCAAATCTGTGCATGATTCCGTTTTCATCTACATAAGCCTTCATGATTCAGTGCATGAGCCCTGGTTCACATTGATGCAAGTTTCTATGGAAGCCAATGAGATATTTGGAGTGCAATTCCGATAGCATTTTTAGGGTCCTATGCAAGTGTAGCGGGGTGTTACATTTAGGGGAAGTGTCTGAGTGGTAATTAGGCTCAGACACACTAATTGTTAGGGTCAATGGACCATTTCTGTCCATGGGAGATGGTGTTGGTGTGCAGTTCCCTGTGGCCTACAGGTGGCGCTGTTGCCGTAGGCCAGGGTTGAACCACTGATACAGGGCTGTGCTCTTTTTGTCCCCTCTCGGCAGTAGTACGGCAGGGCGGGGAACCTGCTGTGCCCGTCGGGAGAGGGTATAAAAGAGGGCGGCCATCTTCCATTGGAGTCATCGTTTGTGGGTCCACGCCCAGGCACGGATGTCCTGGTTCAGCTACAAGCCGAGATAAGCCGGGGGAAGAGACTCTGTCCAAGGTCCCAAGTGTTGGGGATTCACATGTCCGTGAATTAGTCGGAGGCGGTGACTCGTCCTCTACCAAGAGTTACCTGCCTGCGGAGGAGTGTGACACCTCCGATCTGGAGTCCATCTCTGATGCGGGAGATGATGCCGCTATAGATGAACTTTTTGAACGGAAGGGTTGGGATAAGATGCCCCTGTCCTTGTCCCATAGTGCTAGGGACTCACCCATGTCCATTGGGGATAGTACGCCCTGGGTGGAGGCCTCAAGGTCTGAGGAGGGATCTGTCCCCTTGTCTGCCCTTTCACCATCGGAGATGCCTGCATCAGCTACTGAGACGAGACGGGTGTCGCTGCGGGCCCCTGTGACTGGTCCTGAGGTAGTTAAAGTACCTCGGCACCCGGATGCCATCGTCTTGCCTGGCACGGGAGACCGTGCTACCATGCCACCATTGTCCCGATTACAGAGACTTTTCAATCAGAAAGTTGCTAGCGAGTATGGGTGGGAGTACCCATACCTGCCCAAAGAACTTTTATTTGAAGTGGAGGCCTGTAGACACCGGTGGTGCGCAGACTTTATATGGACACACATTAAAGTACCCCAGGCCCGAAGATACTTTTCATGTTCACCTGCAGCTACCCAGAGATACAAAGACTGTAAGGCTGCCTGGATGTTGGGTCGGCATATTTATGCAGACAATGTACTTATTTGCAGGAAGGACAAAGACAATGTAGAGTACCACATTGATACCTTTGACAAGCATTGGAAGCCGTTGGTGTTGCCTGACCCGCACTATTACCTTTAGGAGACAAGACTCTTATTTTTGCTTTGTTTTATTTTAAGAGTGCACTCTTCTTTAAAACCCAGGAACTTTGCCCTAACAAAAAGGGGTATTCTACTCATTGGAGGAGCGGGAGTTGTTGTTTTTTTTTGTTCTCCCCTCTCTCCCTACCACAAAGATACAAGGACTTTGGGGTTGTAGATAGTTCAGGGTCACAGTCAAGGAGAAGAGAATTGGCCAGCATCAGTGTCTTAACCGCAGCACTAAAACTAGGTGGCGGTGTTGTGCAACGATTACATTGCTAGTGATGATGTGGTTTACTTTTGGAAAGAAGGGATTTTCCTCTCGGGGAGAATCTGTTCATTCCAACTTATGTCATTTTAGATGTGTATGTTTTTTTTTTCTTCCCCTGCAGGCAAACGCCAAGCAAGACTACTGAGTATGGGGTAGATCTTAGTTATTGCAGGCGGGAGGGAAATGTAAATAACCATTGAAAGTAATTTTATGTGACATTTAATGTTTTAATGTGCACATGTGTGATTTCTTCTTTCCCTTCTATGTTTCACCTCCTTTCCCCATCTTAGGTTCCGGCACAAACAGGCAGTTTTTTTAAATTGTCCTTTTTTGTAGTTCAGTCTCTGGATTGGGCCTATGCTGGCTCAGGCTTGAGAGGCATGGGTTTGTTTCAGACACTTAGGACCAGTGTCAATTTAGTGGGGGGGATGTGTAGCGGGGTGTTAAATTTAGGGGAAATGTCTGAGTGGTAATTAGGCTCAGACACACTAATTGTTAGGGTTAATGGACCATTTCTGTCCATGGGAGATGGTGTTGGTGTGCAGTTCCCTGTGGCCTACAGGTGGCGCTGTTGCCGTAGGCCAGGGTTGAACCACTAAATCAGGGCTGTGCTCTTTTTGTCCCCTCTCGGCAGTAGTACGGCAGGGCGGGGAACCTGCTGTGCCTGTCGGGAGAGGGTATAAAAGGGGGCGGACATCTTGCATTGGGGTCGTCGTTCGTGGGTCCACGCCCAGGCACCTTCGGCCCGGGCGTGCGTGTGTCATCTCCCGGTGCCCTAGGTCCGGAGGCCTGGTTCCTGTTCCATCCCAGACACCTTCAGTCTGGGGTGAGGTACTATTTTTGAAAGCCCGGGGCCCAGCAACCTTCGACTGGGGTCCGCAAGGGATCGAGAGCTCCCAGGGTGCCGCCTTGCGAGGGGACCCATATCTGAGATGAGGAGGCCAGGGAGGTAACCCTTTCCGAAGACCCAGCGCAGAGTCGTGGTGACGGTGAGGGCCTCTGGTAACTCTCCGGAGGGATGGTTTTCTCCTTTACATGGGCCAAACACTTCAAGAAGGTAGTTCACCAAGTCAGTGGCAGTGACTTCTATTCACCAAGTCAGTGGCAGTGACTTCATAGGGCAAGGCCCTATCCACCAGGTCAGTGGCAGTGACCAGTTCACCAAGTCATTGGCAGTGACTTCTATTCACCAGGTCTGTGGCAGAGATCAACTTCACGGTCTGTGGCAGAGATCGTGCGCCAAAACTGTTCGTGAAACCTGAACAGTCCGAGGAAATCATTAGAGTTTGTGCCTGGACCTCCTCCCACCTAAGCTGTCCTGTGTCTTGTTCCAAACTGTCTGCTGTTAAAGAGACTATTTGTTATCCAGTGTGAAATAAATATAGAAAGTGGACTTTCAGTTGGTGTGGACAGTTGCATTACTGGGGAGAAATAAAGACTTGCATCTATTCAAGATAGCGGTGATAATCATTCTCGGGAGAATTCAACTCCAGCCGCAGGCAGGCCCGAAACTAACACCGCTCAACCTCCTCACACAGGAGGGTACGGGCTTGTGGTGCGGTGTGCCTCTCTCTGCCTGCGAGGAGCCTAATTAAATGCAGGTAAAGACAGAGGGGTCTGTGCGCTACACAAGTTTAGTGCAGTGTGGTGCGATTTGTAGCTACATAGACTTGAATTGAAATTATATGCAGATCGCTTATCTGTCCTAAGATAACACAATCTTTTGAATGGCCTTTTCCTGACAATCCTCTCCAGGCTGCGGTCATCCCTGCTGCTTGTGCACCTTTTTCTTCCACACTTTTCCCTTCCACATAACTTTCTATTGATGTGCTTTGATACAGCACTTTGGGAACATCCAACTTCTTTTGCAATTACCTTTTGAGGCTTTCCCTCCTTATGGAGGGTGTCAATGATGGTTTTCTGCACAACTGTCGGGTCAGCAGTCTTTCCCATGATTGTGATTCCTACTGAACCAGACTGAGAGACCATTTAAAGGCTCAGGAACCCGTTGCAGGTGTTATGGCTTAATTATCTGATTAGAGTGGGACACTTTGAGCCTAGAATATTGCACCTTTTCACAATATTCTAAATTTCTGAGATTGTGGATTTGGGGTTTTCATGAGCTGTAAGCCATAATCATCACAACTATGACAAATCACAGCTTGAACTATCTTGCTTTGCATGTAATGAGTCTATCTCATATATTAGTTTCACCTTTTAAGTTGCATTAGTGAAATAAATGAACTTTTGCACAATATTTTAATTTTTCTAGTATCACCTATATAGCAATAGGTTGGAAGTGTTTTATTTCAAGTGGGAACCCTGGATCAATTATATGAATAAATATCACCAAAAATAAGAGCTAAATAGTCACTTATTCCGTGAAAGAGGGTCAACTTCTGCTTACCATGTACTCGTAAATCCTAATCCCACTGTGTTAGAGATTTATGGACCACCCCACCTCTTTTTTTTTCTCTTCAGGATGTATGTAATAGTTATATGTTTTTTGATTTGGGCTAAAGGTTGTATGGGGAGTTGTAATTGTGTAAGGTACTCCCTGTTTGTATATTGATTAAGGATAAATAAAGATTATACAAAAAAAATTAACAGACTAAGTAAAAAGTAACAATGATGTTATATTGTATTTCTGAATCATAAACAGTGTTAACAAACCCTGTTCAAAAAGTATTTTTTATGAATGTTTAAGATCAAACTTTTTTCTCTCCATAATCCTTTAAAGGGAGTAAAATTTGGGGAATGGAGTTCTGGGACCACCAGCACTGAATGTATGTAATAGCAGGGGGTACAGAACACATGCCACATCTATAGCTAGTAAATCTCTGGTCTTTCTTGTGAAGAAAATAAATAAACTACAAAGGTCCCAAAATGGTGTCAAAAGTATCCGATGTGTCCGCCATAATGTGGCAGCCACGATAAAAATCACTGATTGCCGCCATTACTAGTAAAAAAAAAATATTAATAAAAATGCCATAAAACTATCCCCTATTTTGTAGACGCTATAACTTTTGCGCAAACCAATCAATAAACGCTTATTACGATTTTTTTTACCAAAAATATGTAGAAGAATACGCATCGGCCTAAACTGAGGAAAAACAATGTTTTTTTTTGTTTTTTTTATAATTTTTTTGTTTTTCAACTTTTTTCCTTTATACAGGGAAAGGAATAAAGAAAACAGACACTAAAAATAAATCATCTTTACATATTTTAACATATCCTCCCTCGATATATACAACAAAAGGTAAATTGATACATTTGATTCCCCCTAGTCCTACCAACTCCTCTTTCTAGGGTGATATCCACTAGGGGTGGGGAGGACAAAGTGAGACATTTAGTCTAAACCATAGTAAGAAGCGAGGTGAGAAAAAAAAAAGGAGGGGAGGTTTTCCCCTCTAAATTCCACCTCTCATAATTTTTTCCTGTCTGATCATGGGACGACGCTATCCCATGGCCCTGCCTGTTTGACTACTATCTCCCAATATTCCATTTATTTATAGTCCATTTGCATTCCCTCCCTATACCCATCCCCCCCCCCGAAGAAAAAAACAAAAACAAAATTGCCCCCACCTCTTCTCTAATTTCTGTCAATTCGCTTCTTCCCTTCCTCTGAAGAAATAAAACTATTCCATGGTGACCACATTTTCAAATAGAGTTCTCTTTTTTTCCTATTTGTCCATACTAGATCTTCCATCCTGTTCACTTCTTCCACCTTTTTAAGCCACATACTCACAGTAGGGGGTTGTATCTGTTTCCATTTAAAAATTGTGCATGCTTTAGCAGCATTCACTAAGTGACACAGGATGGAATTCCTGTATGTTTCCCTCAGAATCTCTGATAGATGCAGAAGAAATGACGCTGGATCCTCCTGTATTTCTGCCTCACTAAATTTTTGAGTAATCTCTCAGACTTCCTTCCAGAATTCCTTAACTCTGGGGCAGGACCCAAAAACATGTAACAAGGTTCTCTTTTCTGTCTGACATCTCCAACACTCCCCTGATATATTCGGGAAACACCTTTAAAGTATTTCTGGGGTTTTATACCATTGTGAAATAATTTTATAATTTGTTTCCTATATTTTTGTACATGTTGCTGTCTTAAATATAGATTGTATAATTTTAGTTTTTTGGTCCTCCGAAAAGGTCCTCCCCAGATCTATTTCCCATTTACGGAAAAAGGGCAGCTGAAAATTCTCCGGTGGTTTAATCAATAACGCATACATTTTAGATACTGCGTGCATAATTGGTTATTTTTTACATACATTGTTTCTCAAATGGTGTTAAACTACGGTCCAAGGAGCATGGTGCTACTGCGGAACTTAGAAAATTTCTTAATTGTGCCGCTTTCCAAAAATCTAATTGGAAAGGGCCATTTCTATACATCAGTTCCTGCAATGTTGGCCAATTGCCTGATCTCATAAATGCGAGGCCTGGTACAGTCCTCGTTCAATCAGTACAGCAAAAGGTCCTTTCTGTATACCTGGTATAAATTGAGGGTTGCCTAATATGGGCACCAAAGGTGAATTCTGTGTGGATATCTTATCCTTGGAAAAAAGATTATAGCACACCCGTAGTGTAGGTCCTATTGTTGGGTGTGACTTAGTATTGGCTGTAACGACTCTATAGCACCAGGGGGCTCTATTTAATAGCTCCCTACACTGTGCTTGCTCTAAGTTTGGCCAGATATTCATATCCCTATGTCGACACCAATCCAACAGTCAACCTAAGTGGACTGCCTGATAATACTTAAATACATCAGGGACAGCCAGACCTCCATATTGCTTTGGTAAGGATAGTAGTGTCCTCCTAATCCTTGGTTGTTTGTACGCCCAAATAAATGTTGTGAGTAATGTTTGGATATTTCTAAAAAAAAGTCTCGGTATTGCAATTGGGACTGCCTGGAGGAGGTACAGGATCTTTGGTAAAATATTAATTTTAATTATATTACTTCTTCCAAACCAGGAAAACATTCCCCTATGCCATCTCTCCAGCAGTCCACGTACTTTACTTAGTACTGGTAAGAAATTTAACTCATACATTTTAGAGGGATTTACTGCACTATAGGTCCCTAGATACTTCAAACATTGGTCTGACCATTTAAATTTATAGCTTGAACTTATTGACTTCGTCATTTCCTTCGGGACTGCTACCATCAAGGCCTCTGATTTAGAGAAATTTATTTTAAAATAAGAAAGTGTACCGTACAGCTCAATTTCCTTAAACAGGTTCGGGAGTGAAATTATCGGATTTGTCATTGAAAAGAGCATATCATCTGCTTATGCTGCAACTTTATGTTGTATTTCTCCCATTTCAATTCCCCTGATGTCCCTGTTGAGCCGTATTCTGCACAGAAAAGGTTCCAAACTTAACGCAAATATTAAAGGGGACAATGGACAGCCTTGCCTTGTCCCATTCGTTATCACAAAAGATGAGGAGACTACGCCATTTACTTTCACTTGAGCTGTGGGTCCTTTGTACATGCTAGCAATCCACCTGATCATTTTCTCTCCTAATTTTATATGTCGCAGGACCGCAAACATAAACCCCCATCCCACCCGATCAAAAGCCTTCTCTGCGTCTGTTCCGAGGAACACGCAAGGGGTCCTGGTCGAGTTGGCTATATGCATTAAATTCACGGCCTTGATGGTATTGCCCCTTGCTTCCCTTGTTGGTATAAATCCCACTTGGTCTTGATGGATCAAAAAGGGAAGTTGCTGTTGTAACCTAAGGGCTATTATCTTACTAAATATTTTCAAATCGGCATTCAATAATGATATAGGCCTATAGCTTCCAGACTGCTTTGGATCCTTGCCCTCTTTTGGTGTCACCGATATCATAGCTTTCACTGTCTCTGAATGGAGGGATGATATATCCCCCAACTCATTAAACATTTTAACCATATAGGGTCCCAACTCAGACATAAGTGACTTATAGTACTGAACCGAAAATCCATCCGGTCCTGGTGCTTTTCCAGTTTTCGCTAGTCTTATTGCGTTCTGAACTTCTTCTAATGTTATTGGCGATTCCAACTCATACCGCACAATTGCTGTCAGACTCGGCATTCCACTTGATGTTAGATATTTCTCCATCACTGCCTGGTCTGGGTCTCCCAAACGCCTCCGCAATTTGTCCGGGTAACTGAACCTCTACTCCATCTTTTTTCCTAACTGAGGGTATAAATGTCCTTGAATGTATTTCCCGTAGGGCTCTTGGCAATTGCCTGCCACACTTATTACCCGACTCATAACTGCATTTACGTCCTATCTGTAATGCCATTTTGGCTCTGTTTTGTAATAGATCTGTCACTTGTCTACGAGTATTTAATAATTCTCACTCTAGGTTTTGGATTTTTGCTAATAACCCTGTTAATTTAGCTTCCCTCTCTTTCTTGATCCTTGCTCCATGTTTAATCAGTACTCCTCGTATTACAGCTTTATGTGTTTCCCAGATTCCCGGGGTAGTTTCTGAACTGTTGTTCATCTGAAAAAAACTTTTTACCTCTTTCTGAATATCCTCCATTACCATAGGGTCTTGGAGGAGACTTTCATTAAGTTTCCACACCATAGGGGCTGAATAGTTTCTCTCTGACAGATTGTATTATATGGTTTGACCAAGTGATTGAACCAATGGAAGCTTCCCTAACTGAATGTAATTGTTTGCGTGGGATGAGAAAAACGTCAATACGTGAATATACTCTATGGGGATTAGAGAAAAAGGAAAAATCCTGTTCCTTTGGATGTAATACCTGCCATATGTCCACCACTCTTGCTTCTCTCATTGCCTGTGTGATTACCTTCCTTATTTTAGGTGATACTGATGATGTCCCTGATGAAGAATCTTCACTGGGGTTTAGAGGGGCATTAAGATCTCCCCACAAGATAAACTCCATGAGTCTTCCCAGCATGTTTTTTACAAATGCATCTTGCTGTACATTGGGGGCATAATATGACGCCAGCGTCACTATAACCCCTCCAATTGCTCCTTTTAATAAACAGATATCTTCCCCCTACATCTATCAAAGAGTCTCTATGGTCCCAAGCCACCTTATTAGATATCATAATAGATACACCCTTAGTTTTAGAGTCCAGATTAAATGCATGGTACACCACTGAATAGTCTCTGTTTCTTAACAAAGGGAGGTTTTTTTCTCTAAAATGTGTTTCTTGAATAAATGCATTATCAATCTGCATTCTCCTAAGGTCCTGCAATACCATCCAACGTTTTTCCGGGATATTTAGTCCCTTTACATTAAATGACATAATTGACAGGGTTTCCATCGTCTTTTGCTCCGTCTCCTAGTCTATAATATTTGTACCCAAGTAATGGGTTTCTTCCTCTCCTAAGCCAATGCCCTCCCAATCTCAAAGGGGGGGGGGGAGTCACAAAAAGGTGTTATCCGAAAGGAGGAGAGAGAGAGAAAAAGCAAAGGGGAGAGAGATGAGGAGAGAAGAACCCCCCCCCTAAACCACTCCCACCCCCTCCCTATCTATCTATAGGCTCCAAGGCCAGCCGTTTACTTACGGCCTCCCGGGAGTCTCTAAAGCTATTTCTGCTTTTATTCACTCAACTTCCGGTTTCTTGAGTAATGGCCTATTGAGGGGCCAAAATTGAGCACAGCTGCTCCAGGCCGAGCATTCCGAGCGTGTTCCAACAGTATATGACAATAACATATCTTACAAATAACATGTACTATTTTCCAATGAGGCTCTCTGGGAAGAAAAAAAAAAAAGGCGAAGAACCAGATATTCCATATTTCCTTCCAATATTTTCCCATCTTTTATCATATTTATCTCATTCACCCTATCCCCATTGTACCCCCACTATACCCCCCCTCTCCCTCCCCCCCTATTTGCAACCCCTTACTGCTGCTCCTCCTTTGTCCACTTCACCAGAGCCTCAATGCACATCTATATATCTCATTGTATCTCATTATATATCGATACTTATATACATCGTATACATTGTACATTATATCTCTGTATTCCTCTTACTACCCACGACCTTCACCTCAGTACAATACAATATATCATATTACATTGCTATATAATACAAGAAAAAAAACATAGTCTTATTAATCTTTTAACCGGGTGGGAAAAAAATAAAGTATAATAATATCCCTTAGATGAGCCCTTATTACTACTACCAGGGGGTACCTCCATCGATATGTCCCCCCCTCCCGCCGCACACAGTCTAAAACTGTCTGGAGCAAAGCTCTGCGTTGTAGTGTAGCTCGAGAGAGGTCAGGTAAAATTTTCACTGCTGCCCCCCCTACTTCAATCGTGCCTGCCTCCCATGCCCTTCTCAACAGAGTCACTTAGTGTGCATAGCGGTGTAGGCGGCAGATTATATCCCGTGGTCTTTGGGGGTCCACTGATTTAGGACCTAGTGCCCTATGCACTCTGTCCATGTCCATATTAGCCGGCCCTCTAAGACTGTATGGAATATGTTCATTACCTTCCCCTGGAGATTTTCTTGATCCGGGTCTTCCCCCGGAGCCTCAGATTACAGCGGCGACTATGATCCCCCAATTCCTCAATCTGGAGCTGCATATCCGACACTGTTTCTGCATACTCCTCTCTCTTCTTTTCCAGCGCTTCCACCATTTCTCCGTCTGGTGGAACGCTCAGAGCTCCTGCACTGTGCGTCCTCACTCAGCCATGCTCAGACCATGCTCCCTGCCCCCATAAAAAAATCTTTTTTTTATATATTTTTTGGGGATATTTATTATAGCAAAAAGTAAAAAATATTGAATTTTTTTCAAAATTGTCGCTCTCTTTTTGTTTATAGCGCAAAAAATAGAAACTGCAGAGGTGATCAAATACCACCAAAAGAAAGCTCTATTTGTGGGGAAGAAAGGACGTCAATTTTGTTTGGGAGCCACGTCGCACGGCCGTGCAGCGACGCAGTGCCGAATCGCAAAAAGTGGCCCGTTCATTTAGCAACAAAATGGTCCGGGGCTTATATGGTTAAGTTGCATTAGTAAAAAAAATTAACTTTTGCACGATATTCTAATTTTTCGAGTATCATCTGTAAATATACACCTATTTCTCAGCTTTCATAATTTTATTAGCTTGTTTCACCCAGTATTCTATGGTAGGCATCTGTGACTTTTTCCAAAAGACCGGAATTAGCCCCTTAGCTGTGTCTATACTCTTCTTATATGCCCTGATAGAACATAGAGTGCCATGAAAAAGGCACTGTACAGGATTGTCTTGAAACAAGGCCATTGCAATCTAAGCTATAAAATTCCTGAGCTTGACCCAGAATGGCCTAATCTTGGGGCACTCCCACCAAATATGGGTATTAGATCCCTGTAACCCACAGCCCCACCAACACCTGTCCAAGACTATGGGGTTTGCAACAGCCAACCTCTATAGGACCCTATACAAACTGGACATGAGTTTACAGTTAAGCCTCGTACACACGACCAAGAATCTTGTCGTAAAAAAAAAAGTTTTTTTTTTCTTGACGAGATTCTTGTCAAGCTTGACGAGATTCTTGTCAAGCTGTCCTTGCATACACACTGTCAATTCCAAATCTCGTTGTTGTAAAGCGCGGTCACGTACAACACGTACGATGGCAGTATAAAGGGGACGTTTGATTCCAATGGCGCCACTCCTTGGGCTGCTTTTGCTGATCTCGTGTTACTGCGTGTTAGTAAAAGTTTGGGGAGAGACGATTTGCACTTTTCAGTCTTCGTGCTTTCAGTTCGTTTTAGCGTGACGAATGTGCTACCTCGATTACGAATGCTAGTTTTACCAGAAGGAGCGCTCCCGTCTTATACTTGATTCTGAGTATGAGCGATTTTTTTAAGACTCGGAAAAGCATACACACGATCGGTTTTCTCGTCGGGAAACAGGCCGACGAGAATCCCGTCGAGAAAAAAGAGAATCCTGACGAGAAAATAGAGAGCAGATTCTCTATTTTTCTCGTCGAGATTCCCTGCAGTTTTCTCGAGGTGAAACCATACACACGAACGCAAGAAAGCTCTCCCAACAGTTTTCTTGTCGTTTCTTGACGAGAAAACCGGTCGTGTGTATGAGGCTTTAGTCTTCTGAATTTTAGTACATATCGAAGAGGTATGTGCCAATCTTAACATTTAAGTTTCTCTAAATCTGTAAAAGGGGATCTAACTCTGTCTCCCATTCCCTAAGGAATCTGAGACCTGTGGTGACATCACATTTATTCAGAAATGTATAAGAAATAGATAACAGACCTCTGTCAACGGGTTGTTTTATGTCTGAGATTCAACCATTCTAATATCCCGTAGGCGAACTGTACAAAAATGTTGTAACTGCTGGTATCAGCATGCATCCACTGGGAACTTGCCATATATCTCCCAACGGACACAGTCTCCCATTCTGCATAAACTTAAGGCAGCTGGTGTCTCCATCAGTTACCCAAGATTTATAAAAAGACAATGACTCGTCCCCGCGGGAACCAACAGAAACCACCCATTGGGAGTGGAGGAGGGATTGATAGAGAGAGGGCTTCTTGTTTACTAATTGAACCCAAGAGTTTTAAAGTTTGGGTAGTGAGAAAATAAGTAAACTTAGAAAGACCGGGGGCGTGGCCAAGATGGCGCTGTGAGCGGCTGCTTTTACTGAGGGCTCCGCTGCTTTCTGCTTCTTACCCGGATCCTGGGCAGTTAGAGGCCGATTCATCCACCCCTGCTGACTGGGGGAGTGGGGCGCAATAGAGAGGGAAGCGAGGCAGTCCTCCTGACGGCTGCTAACCCCTCCACAGGCGAATTCCGGCTCCTCCGCGTGTAACTAGGCCGCAGCCGCGGTCTTTCCTGGCGGCGTTCGGGGGTCCGGATCGGGCCGGAGCTGCGCTGAGGCCCCCTGCAATTCGGATTGGTGCACTGGCGGCGGCTGTGGGCGGCGGAGGTGGTGGGGGACGCATCGGTTGCTGCTCACTTCCCCATCCTGCATCTGGGCCCGCTCGCGCTGCTAGGCCGCAGCCGCGGACTTTCCTGGAGGACATCGGAGCTCCGGAGCGGAGCGGAGGAGCGCTGCGGCCCCCTGCACATGAGAGAGGTGGGCTGACGCGGGCTGTGGGCGGCTGGACAGAGGTGGACACACTGACTGCTGACCCATCCATCCATCCATCAGTCCTGCGTCCGGGCCCGCTCGACCTGCTAGGCCGCAGCCGGGGCCTTTCCTGGCGGTCCAACCGGGCCCCTCTCCCCCCCCCTTTCTCCTCTTGTGACTCTCCAGGGGGAACACGGGGGAACCCCTAAAGCCGCCAACTATATTTTCAGGGCACGGTGAGCACCCTGAATGCGGCGCCGGAGCTCGGGTGCAAGGTCCAACAAAGGGGGCAGGAAACTAACTTCTCAACCGTTACCGGACCCCCTCCAACGCCCGCTGATCTCCCGGTGCAAAGCCGTACCACCCGGAGCTCCCACAAGGCCTCACAGATAGGCCCCATGGACTCGGCTGAAGCCCGACCGCCCTGGCTGGCGGAAGTCATGGCGGCCATTGCCACATGCCAGTCCACCTTAACCACAAAAATAGAGGCCGTCCAGATGGACGTAGGCCTTATCCGCCAGGACATGGACAAGCTTAGGACCAGGATGGCGGAGACCGAGCAGAGAGTTAGTAACACTGAAGATGTGGTCGCAGAACAGGGCGCAGCGCTCCGCAATCTCCAAACCAAAGTCAAAGCCCTTGAATACAGAGCCGAGGACGCCGAAAACAGAAACCGGCGCAACAACCTCCGCATTGTCGGTCTACCCGAGGGGGTAGAGGGGAGTGACCCTATAGGCTTTATAGAGGGTATGCTGCGTACCCTCCTCCCCGAGGCTCGCATGTCGCCCCAATATGTGGTGGAAAGGGCGCACCGCATTCCTCCTAAGCCGGGACCTCCTGGAACCCCGCCGCGAACCTTCATCCTCCGCCTGCTCAACTTCCGGGATCGGGACGAAGTTCTCCGTGCCTCCAGGCTCGTGGGCGACCTACGATTCCAGAACGTCAAGCTGATGGTCTTCCCCGATTATTCGGTAGAAACACAGAAGCTCAGGAAGTCGTTCGACCAGGTCAAGGTGACTCTGAGGGCGCGCAACATCCGTTACAGCATCCTTTTCCCGGCCCGTCTGAGAGTACAGGACGGGGAGACGACCCGCTTCTTCACTAATCCCAGGGAGGTGTCTGTCTGGTTGGAGTCGCTGCCGCGGGCCCGCTGATTGGACGCATGGTATGTACTATTTGATACCACCCTTGTTTTGAATTTGCCTATATCGGTGGGGCCGGCAGACTAGCCCCCTGGACGGAGCTCTCACACCTGTTGTTGCACCTGTTGTGTCCGGCTAATCTCCTTGGTGTGTGCAGCTCCGATGGTGACGGCTGGCCCCCGCCGATGTGGGAACCCAAGTTGGCGCCCCTGACGTGATCAGGAGAACACTCCTTTTTCCCCTTTTTTGGGTCTTTTTATCCCCCCATGTGACACTGGGGACCATACCATGTTTACTCCCTTGTCACTGGATCGACTGTACTGCTGGGATGATTTCCTGTCCGCTTCCATCCTCCTGAACTCCTGTCCCTTACAGCTTGTTGCATTACCAGCGGAGGTCTCGCACTTAGAGAGTCGCTCAGACAGTTGCTCGGCCCCCCCCCCAGAATTTATCTGGGGGGCTGAGTTCGCCTCTTGCACGGAACCCCCTTTGCAGCCGGCGAGCTGTTATTGTTTGGGATAGATACCATCCTCAGTTTTAGGTGGTTGGGTGGGGTGGGGGGTGGGGATTGTTGCCCTTCTGGGGCTATTTTTCTTGTTCTGATCTGTTTTTTTCTTTTTGTTGTTTTTGTTTTCATTATGTTTTTGCTTTACATTCAAAACGTTGATACTTCAGCATTGCTCTGTTTCCAGATGTGTACATCCTGGGTCTGGGGGTCAGGTCCGGGAGTCATGCGGTGTCATCCTGTCCCCCCTATTAATCTGACGGTCCATGTCAGCAGTTAATATCCTATCGTGGAACACCAGGGGGTTGAATTCCCCGACCAAACGCTCCCTGGTGTTCCAATTTATTAAGTCTTATAACCCGCATATCTGTGTCCTACAGGAAACGCACCTCATGGGGAGTAGAATTCTCTCACTTAAAAAGCCATGGGTGGGCCACCACTATCACTCTACCTATTCTAGCTTCTCTGGATGGGTCAGTATACTTGTGTTAAAGTCCCTCCCGTTCCGGCTCCTGGACCTGATTCTCGATCCTGATGGTAGATACGTCATAATTCATGCCGTGATTCATTCGCTGACCTGGACAATAGTGGGTCTATATCTTCCCCCGCCAGCCTCCCTGTTGCTGCTGAACCACATAACGAGCAGGGTGGCCGAGTTCACCTCTGATAATACTGTGTTTTTGGGGGATTTTAACTTGGTCCCCGATCCAGATATGGATCGCCTGACGCCTGGAGGTCGACACTACTCTGGGTTGGCTGAATGGGCTGATGTCTATGGACTGACGGACGTGTGGAGGTGGAAACATCCTCGGGACTTGGCCTACACCTGCCACTCGGCCTCCCACAGGACGTTCTCCCGCATAGACCTGGTATATGCGGGCAGACCGGTCCTGCAAAGGGTTACAGATGTGAAGATCTTGCCTAGAGGGATCTCGGATCACGCACCATTGCTTCTGGCGCTGGATTTCTCTAGGGGCCATCCTGTTCGCCTGTGGAGACTGTCCAGGTTTTGGATCTCAGACACCTCTGTGGACGACCAGTTCCAAACTGAATTGACCGGTTATTGGGCGGACAATGAGGGCACGGCGGGGACCGGGATAGTATGGGATGCCTTTAAAGCCTCCACGAGAGGACACTACCAGACCATTATTGCCAGAGTTCGTAGGGAACGCAGCGCAGACTTAGTGAGGGCGGAAAGGGAGGCTGCCAGTGCAGAGGAGACCTTTATTAGGACCCGTGACCCCCAACACTATGCCCACCTGCAGCTCCTGACGGGGGAGGTCCTTGGTATCCGTACCTCACTTACCCAAAAAAAGCTACTCGCTCAGTCCCATAGGATTTTTGAACAGGGGGAGAGGTCGGGTAGGATGCTGGCTTGGCTTTCCAGGGAGCAGGAGGGGGGGGTTAGTGTCTCCCATATTACGGGCCCCACGGGGGAACTGGTAAGCTCTCCGGGGGGTATTAATCAGTGCTTTGCTGACTTCTACCGTGCACTCTATGAGTCAAGGGTGGACTATGGTGATGAGGACCTGGTGAAGTATTTGGGAGACATTGACATTCCGGTCCTTACGGCGACCTACCGTGAGCGACTTGACGCCCCTGTCACGGTGCAGGAGATCCGGCGGGCCCTTAAATCTATGCAATCTGGCAAGACGCCCGGGCCTGATGGAATTCCTGTAGAGTTCTACAAACACTATGCAGACGAACTAGTGCCCAGACTACATTCCCTATTCGCGGTGTCCGCGCAGCAGGGAGAGCTCCCTGTTTCCATGGGTGAGGCGGTCATAGTGGTGATCCCGAAGCCGGGGAAGGACCCTTCCCTCTGTTCCTCGTATCGCCCTATCTCGTTGCTGAACGTTGATGCGAAGATCCTGGCCAAGATCTTGGCAACAAGACTGAACTCTGTCATTACTGCCCTGGTACACTCGGATCAAACAGGCTTTATGCCGGGTAGGGGAACGGATATTAACATTAGACGCCTCCTCACCCACATTGATGGGGCTGGTGAGGGGTCGACGGGAGTGGTGGCCTCACTTGACGCAGAGAAGGCCTTCGACTCTGTAGAGTGGGGCTACCTCTGGGGGGTGCTCGACAGCTTCGGGTTTGGGCCAGGCTTCCTGAAATGGGTACGCATGTTATATAGCTCCCCATCTGCTAGAATTCGGACCAACGGCTGTCTATCAGACGTCTTCCCCTTGGGTCGCGGCACGAGACAGGGGTGTCCCCTCTCCCCGGGTTTATTTGCCCTTGCTATGGAACCACTGGCCATCCTGTTGAGAGCTGAGACGAGGGTCCGGGGATTGAAAATAGGTCCAATTGAAGAAAAGCTGTCTCTGTATGCGGATGATGCCCTGCTATACCTGGCGGACGCCTCTTCATCCCTGCAGGTGGCTTTAGATCTGATTGATCAATTTGGGGGCTACTCTGGTATTCGCATCAACTGGGACAAATCGGTCTTATTTCCCCTATGTCCCTCGGCCCCGCGTCCCACGACACGAACGCGGCTCAGATGGGTGGACGAGTTTACATACCTGGGCATCAAGGTTAGCAGTAAGAGTGGTGACTACGTTGGCAAAAACATACAACCACTCATGACCCAACTAGTGGCCAAGTGCGCGGTGTGGCGGTCCCTCCCTCTGACGCCAGTGGGTAGAGTCAACCTTTTGAAGATGGTCTTTCTCCCGAAATTCCTGTACTTCTTTCGCAATACCCCCTCGTATATCCCTAGGTCTTTCTTCCGGAGGTTGGACAGCCTGCTGATCTCTTTTGTCTGGGCTGGGAGACCCCCCCGGGTGGCGAGGAAGACCTTATATTTGTCTTTGTCCGGAGGTGGACTGGCGCTCCCTAATTTTTTGCTTTACTACTGGGCAGCTGTCCTGGTTACGGTGAGATGGTGGTTCTCCCAGCCTAGACAAAATCCGGCGGTCACACTTGAGGCGGCTATTGTGGGCTCTTATGCGGCCTTGAGCAATCTACCGTTTCGTGGCCTCAGGGCCAGCCCCTGTATGACGACCCTCATGCGGACCACAGTTAAGGTCTGGCAGGAGGCTCGACTAATGTACCGGCGACCCAACTTGGTATCCCCGCATATGCCCTTGTGGGCTAACCCTATGCTGCCTCACATGAATAGTATCCCAGATCCATCCCTGTGGGCGAAAAAGGGAATCGTTACTCTGAAACATATAGTGAAAGCGGGTACGATTATGCCTTTCCAGGAACTCAGGCAGGCGTATCTCCTGCCGGTCTCTTTCCAATTTAGGTACTGGCAGCTGAGACATGCTTTTGAGGCCCAATTCCCAGAGCCTATAACCCTGGAGTCAGACTCTATTGAGCGACTCTTATCCTCCGCCCTCATGGACCGCCCCCTCTCGTCCCTCTACCTGTACCTCACTGTACAGTTTGATGCCAAGCTTACTAAGCTGTGGGAGGAATGGAGGGCTGATATTCCGTCACTGGACGAGGAGGAGTGGAGGGATTGCCTCGCATCTTATATCCCTGTTATGATAGCTGCAAAGGATAGGTTTATACAATTTAAATTTCTCCACAGAGCCTACTACACCCCGCAGAGGCTGGCACGTATTTACCCGCAGCGAGATCCTAATTGTCAGAGATGCAGGCAGGAGATAGGTACGTTTTGGCACATGGTCTGGTCGTGTCCGAAACTCCAGCCCTATTGGGTGGATGTGGCTTCCAGGCTGACGGACGTGACTGGCTTAAGCGTGCCGACTGACCCCAAGATCCTACTGCTGAATCATATGGAGGACGTGGAAGGGGATAGATATTGTAAACTCTGCCTGACCTTCTCACTATTTTATGCTAGGAGGGAAATCCTGCTCAAGTGGAAATCTGAGGACCCCCCCACATGCGCCGCCTGGCAGCGCTCAGTCGACTCAGTACTTTCTCTATATAAATTGACTTATGAGAGTAGACAGTGCCCCGCGAAGTTCGACAAAATTTGGTCTTCATGGCAGACCACTCGCTCTGACTTGGAACTCCCCCCTGGGTGTGACTGACTGGGCTGTTGTTGGGGATGGCTTCCCCCCCCCCCTGCCCCTCTTGGTCCCTGGACTTTACTGCTACTCAGGGTTGTTGTGTGGCCGGGGAGGGGTGAACTAGAGTCGTTTTATGCGCGACCGGGTTTGGGCCAATGTTTGTTGATTATTTGCATTTAGCAACGAATGAGAGGGGTGTGTTCCCCCGGATGTGACGCATTATCCTGTTTGTTTGCTCTGCACTGGAGGATGTGCTATTTACTGGTTGTATTGTAATGCTGATTTGTCTAATAAAAACTCTCTGTTAAAAAAAAATTAGAAAGACCACTGTATAGGTGCGGGACCCAAGGGGCGCAGGCCAGATCACGGCCCGCCAGTGGCCCCACCAGTAATACCCAGCTTTTTGAGTGGCATGGTATCTCCAACTGAGAATTCTAGTTAGGGCAGTTGCCCTATAATAGTTCCTCAGGTTGGGAAGGCCCAGCCCACCATCCAATTTAGACCTTGTAAGAATGTGGTATGCTTACCTTGGTTTAGCCTTTATCTGGTTTCATCTGCATAGTAAATAATATTTTTGGCAACACCATCTTTAAAATATTAATTCTTCCTAGCCAGGAAAAGGTAGCTCTGTCCCAGTCTGCCAAATTGCCCTTAAGGGATAAGTTCACCTTTTCTAACATTACACTTTAGAGCCATATTTAGGGTGTAAGATGTAACATGTTAGTGCTGCAGCTGCCCAACTCTTCTCCCCATGTCTGTTGTCACAATTCAAAAAAGACATGGCTGTGCAGGGCTTCATCCACCTGGCCGTGTCACTCATTCACAGTGTTCTGTGAATGGGAGACTACAACTACCGACAGTCTTTGCGGCTGTCGGGTTGTAGTTCTCAATCAATTACCACGGTGCTGTTGAGCACTGTGGTAGTTCATTGAAAGTTCCTGTCAGCGTGTAACAGAATGCTCATATGAGGTACGAGCACACAGCTTACACACAGAGTCTGAAAAAGCCCTGCATAACACCCACAATCTGCTGATAATGGGTGCAATGCTTTACAGGCTCCCAATAAAAAATAAAATAAATGCACATTTGTTTATCGGCAAAAAGATGTGCATTTTCTTCTTTCTTTTTTTTAAGGTGAACTTATGCCTTAATTCTTTGAAGAAGCGGAATATAATTTTCTTTATGTAGCGGCCTCACTCCTCTCTCCCCTTCTCATGCTTGGCTTGTCTTTCTTCGTCTAGGGGTCTCAGTGCTGGGGGGAGAGATGAGATACCCCACGGCCCATGTCCTCCATAGCTAAGAGGTGAAGGCCAGAAGATTGGGTTTTGTGTAGGTGTCCTAGAGTCAAGTCCAGTACTTCGTCCCTGACTCCTTTGCCCCTAGTAACCAGAGTTCCACACAGTGAATAGGTCCAACTCAGTTTTATTCTTCTTGGCAACCAACAAACAGTTTCTTTACTGAGTAATAATGGGGGGGGATAGATCGAGGCACAATCCTTTCCCTTCTGTTGCTAACCACTGTGGTATCACCAGTGGCGAATAGTTACTGCCACTGACTATGTGAGGTAGAACATGAATTACCTTCGCTAGCACAGCCCCTGTCAGGGGAAGGAAATCCGTCCAAGGGAGAAACCGGAGGCCTCTCTGTCACCAGCGATGCTGCGCCGGGCTCTTCAGAGAAGTTCCGCATACCAGATCTCACAAACTCAGACACGGGCACCCAAGGAGTTAGGGCCCCCTCGGATTCCTCCACCCTCACGGAACTCAGTCGAAGGTACTGAGCCCCAGGCATCCGCCATAGTACCTCACCCCAGGCTAAAGGTGCCTGAGATGGACTCCATCTTCGCTCAGGCCAGGCCAAGGGCGCCTAGGCCTGGAGCACTGGAACGCCAGCACCCAAGCTGAAGGTGCCTGGGTGCGGCCACGTCCTCCAGACTCTGAACTCTGAACCCCGTGGTAAGGGCATCCGCCCCTTTTATCCCCTCTCCCTTTGCGTCACAGCGGGTTCCCCGTCCCGCTGTACCAGCTCCAGGGGAGGACAAAAAGGTACAGTCTTGCGGTGTGAGTTCAGCTCCGGCCCAGGGCAACAGTACCACCCGTGGACCGCAAGGAACCTCACACCACCAGAGTCCTCCAAGAACCAGAAAAAGGTCTCGGATCCCCTAGCAATTTGTGTATCTGGGTTACACTACCACCCAGATGCCTCCCTTAAATTCAAACACCCGCTACATTTATATAACTTAGATAGCTCTGTTGTTAAATTGATACCCAGATATTTAATAAATCCATAAATTCCATGTAAAAGAAAAAGATTGTTTGGGATAAGTATAATGGCAAGATTTCAGATGTATTATAATTTATTTTAAAGTTCGAGAAGGCCCCTGAATTCCTTTAGGTCCGCCATTAGGTTGGATAATGTTATTAACAGGTCAGAGATGTAAAATAAGATATCATCTGCATTTGCAGAACATTTATGCTGCATGGGGCTTGCTTTAAACCTGTGAATATTAAATTTCTCTCTAACTTTGCACAACAACACCTCTATAACCAAGGCAAACAGCAAGGGGGACAAGGGACACCCCCTGCTGAGTGCCATTCTTTATTCCAAAAGAGGGGGAGAGGACACCATAAACCTTGACCCTGGCCGAGGGTTTCCTATACAAGTCCGTAATCCAGCCCAACATTTTTGGCCCAAGGTCCAAGGCAATCAGGGTCTCCACTAGAATCACCCAATCTACCCTGTTGAATGCCTTTTCAGCGTCTGTGGACAGGAGCAGTCTGGGCATATGTGTTTTTTGTGCAGAAACCCAATGAGCCAGCTTCCCTACCCCTGATAAACCCGGTCTGGTTTGGGTAATTCAAGGACGGTAGATAAGGCTGCAGCCTAGAAGCTAATACCTTTGCTAGTATTTTAACATCTAGATTTAAAAGGGATATTGGGCGATAACTCGCGCATGATGTATGGTCCTTTCCCTCTTTAGGGATAACTGTTATGTAGGCCATGTTATATAGGCCATAAGGGCCTATGTTGTCGTCATGTTTGGTCAGGGAGTTGAAACAATCACACATATATGCAGAAGTAAATGTGGCATAAATTTTTCATAGTATGTGTTATTAAACCTTTCTGGTTCAGGGCTTTTCCTTTTAGGGAGGCTCTTACTGGTGTCTTCCAGTTTTCCTGAGTAATTGGTTTCTCCAAGGAAGTGGTTAGTTCTGGGGAATACGGAAAGGTTTCTTCACAATAAAGCCCTGTACACACGGGCGGGAATCTCATTGGGAAAAAAAATGTCGGTTTTCCCGACGAGATTCCCGGCAAGCTTGCCTTGCTCGCCGAGTGTACACACGGCCATTCAAAAGAACCGCCGTTCTTTTGGAAGGCAAGAACGTGGTGACATCATCGACTACGACGAGCCTGCGCTCGTCACATTCGATGCCGTCGCCGCCATCTTGCTACCCTTGTATGCTACCGCGCATGCGTCAAAGTCTTTTCGAGCATGCGCAGGTTTACCATGGACAGGTAAGCATACACACTCACGGTTTTCTCGTCGAGAAACAGGCCGACGAGAGTCTCAACGAGAAAATAGAGAGCAGGTTCTCTATTTTTCTCGTCGAGATTCCCAGCAGTTTTCCTGATGAGAAACCATACACACGGTTTTCTCTGCAAAAAGCTCTCCCAGCAGTTTACTTTCCGAGAAAAACGGTTGTGTGTACGGGGCTTCAGAGCTGTGAAAATGTGGAATAGACTCCCTCCAGAGGTGGTTCTGGCCAGCTCAGTAGATTGCATTAAAAAAAGGATTGGATTATTTCCTAGGTGTACAAAATATAACTGGGTATTAACATTTATAGATAAAGTTGATCCAGGGAATATCCAATTGCCTCTCGGGGGGTCAGAAAGGATTTTTTTTCCCTGCAGTAGCAAATTAGATCACGCTTTGCTGTTTTTTTTTTGCCTTCCTCTGGATCAACTGTGGGTATAGGATTGTGTATATGGGATTGTATGTTTTTTTTTTTTGGTTTGACTAGATGAACTTGTGCCTTTTTTCAACCTGACTATGTAACTATGATAATTGTGGGTATTTTATCTCTGCCAAAAAGCTCTTAATCCTATGCCTGTGTTTTGTAGAAGCACATGGCGATCAGGGCACTAGCCAACATGTTCCCAGATTTATTACCACGTTTATAAAACCTATGAGCCCAAAATCTCATTATTTTCTTAACCTGTTGATCTAGGAGATACAACAATTTATCACTTAATTTGTTAAGTCCATGTTTATTAATCTTAAAGTATGTTGTTTTAGCATCAGAGACCGCTGCCAAGGCCAAAGGGTCATCCAGAATGTTGTCGTTCATGCACCAGGTCCATTCCCTCTCGATCCTACCGGAAGATCTAATTGTAATTGAAACTCGAGCATGATCTGACAGCGTAATCTGCAAAGCCAAAGCAAATCAATTTTAGAATACATCCGTTGGACCTATAGTTATTTACAGATCTGTTAAGTAACCGTCAGCAATTCAATAAATTATATGACTGCATAGCCTTGCGAAAATGTTTATTTAGTCTGTTTCATTTAATTCCCCATTTTTTTAACAAAATGAATTCATATTTATCCCCTTATAAACCCCCAAATGAAAATCAATATTTTTTTATAATTTATATATTTTAAAACATTATTATTTGAACTTTTTTCATTTTTATTTGTTTTGTTAGTTATTTTGTTTTGCATTAAAAGTACATGCAAATTTAAAAAAAATACAGTTTTATTCGTCAATAACTTAACAATGCTTTGTACCAAAAACATTTTAGTATCATTATAAATAGGACAAATTAAAGAATAAAATTTAAACTTTTTATCTACAGTAATGCTATTTTTTTTAAACTAAAAGTAGTAGCAAAAAGTGATTGTTTTTTTTTTTAGTTTTTGGTGTTTACATCTTTTTTTGTTTATAGATTGCATATTAAATAAAATACTTTTTGCAAGACAATATTGCCAAATAAAAACCTTGTTTGTCCATTTTAAGGCCTCATGCACACAGGACGTTTTAAAAAATTAGCTGCAAAGCCAGTACCTATGCCAGGAAAAAGTGGCTGTAAAAATGCGCTTTTAGAAGCATTTTGCATTGGCGTAAATGCGTGTTTAGTCACGTTAGTGGTAAGCAGCGTTTCTCTGCCCTCTTCTATTTTTCACTCCCAAATCCAATTACTACAGCTTAAAAACCCCAGAATAATTTTTTAGAGCAGACAGTTGGCTCTCTTGTAAAAGCAATCCTAGCGGCTAACTAGCCGATGGATTGCTTTTACAAGCAGCTAGGAGGGAGGACATTCCCCACTCTCACGACTTTACCGGGATCTCCCGACTCGCTGTAAGTCCAGATCCACCACCTGGTGCTTCCGTGGCAAATTGACCAGTGGGCGCTTGCTGATCACAGAGCCAAACAAAGACCCGATCGGCTTTGTTTGGCTCTATGACATAGTAACCCCAAAGCTTTTTAAACGCTTCTGGTTTACCCAGGTGTAAACAGCGGAATTTTAAAAAATCAAAAGCATTTAAGAACACTGATCTTTTTGTGATCAAAATGCTTTTAAGGGAAGAGGAGGGATTTGGGGTCTTATAGACCCCAGATCTCTCCTTAAAGAGTACCTGTCATATGCCTATTGCTGTCATAAGGGATGTTTACATTCCTTCTGTAAGCAATAAAAGTGATTAAAAAAAATGAGTATTTTTTTTACAGTGCCCACACCCCCATGCTCGTGTGCAATGGCAAACGCATGCATAGGTCCTGCACGCACGCAAACAGAGATCGTCAAACACGTGTGAGGTATCACCATGAAAATCTGATTATAGGCAGTAATTCTAGCACCTCAGAGCTCAGAGCTCCTGTGTACATCTAAAGTGGTAACCTGTAAAGGCTTTTAAAGTGTTGCCTATGGATAGTAACATTTATGTCCTTTGTCACCGTTGCACAGGCGTGCACAATTTTAAAGCATGACATGTTTGGTATCTATTTACTTGGCGTAACATCATCATTTTATATTTTACCGAAAAATGGGTTATGTGTTTTTTTTTTTTGCATAAAAATTTTAAGAAGTGTACTTTTTTCCAAAAAACGCTGCACAAAATTACAGAATAAAATTTGAAAAACCCACCAATTTATTCTCAAGGGCAGGGGTGTCAAACTCAATTTCATCGTGGGCCGCATCAACATTATGATTTCCCTCAAAAAGGCCGGTTGTATCTGTAAGATTAGATGTCCAGTGCATCCCCTCCCCTTTACATTAGATGTCAAGAGCCACCCGACCATCAGAAGTTGAGTCCCCCACTCTCCCTTACATCACAGTGCACCCCCTTTCCTTATGTTGCTGCTGAGAAGAAGCTGGATGCATTGCTTGAAAGCAGAAACTAAGGGTCTGGAGTAGAACCAGAGGAGGACTGGAGCTCTCCTGCAGCTGCAGGAGAGGTGCGAGGGCCAGATGAAATGGCCTGGAGGGCCGGATTCAGCCTGCGGGCCTTGAGTTTGACACCTATGCTCTAGGGCAGGGGTCGGGAACCTATGGCTCGCGAGCCAGATGTGGCTCTTTTGATGGCTGCATCTGGCTCTCGCCTCTCATTTTGCGGATCGCGTGGTGTGCCGATCCGCGGATTGAGCCCATAGGAAAGGCTGCGGCTTTGGTCTAGCTCCAGAGCGGCGGCCATCTTGGTACACTTGGCGGCGCCCTAGGTGAGCAGTGCGCTGACGTCATCATCACCCGCCTCAACTGCTCGTGGATCTGCCTGCTTGTGTAGTGGTAAGCAAGCAGACAATCATTGGGGAGATGTGGATATTACAGTGGGTGGAGATGTGGACATTACAGTGGGGGGGAGATGTGAACATTACAGTGGGGGAGATGTGGATATTACAGTGGGGGAGATGTGGATATTACAGTGGGGAGATGTGGATATTACAGTGGGCGAGATGTGGATATTACAGTGGGGGAGATGACGTGGATATTACAGTGGGGGAGATGACGTGGATATTACAGTGGGGGAGATGACGTGGATATTACAGTGGGGAGATGTGGATATTACAGTGGGGGGGATGATGTGGATATTACAGTGGGGGGAGATGTGGATATTACAGTGGGGGGAGATGTGGACATTACAGTGGGGGAGATGTTATTGTACTTTAAATGTGTTGGTCTTACATAAAATGCACACATTTACTTGTATTTAGTTTTAAACATATTGTATGGCTCTCACGGAATTACATTTTAAAATATGTGGCGTTCATGGCTCTCTCAGCCAAAAAGGTTCCTGACCCCCTGCTCTAGGGCCTCTGCTTTAAAAAATATATAAAATGTTTGGGGGGTTCTAATAAATTTTCTAGCAAAAAATAAAAGTGCCAGAAAAGTCCTGGTCGTAAAATAATTAAGTAATGATTGCTATAGATGAAACTAATTGACTTGACCGGCACTTCAATGAGTGACTGAAATAGTATAAATTACATGAGTTCTATGGCTGCTTAAATTAATCTAACTTATAATGGCACCATGAACATGCATACCTTGTAAGCAGGTTGGAACGGTTAGTGACCGATGTCCACACTCTCCTAAACTTTTTTTCATGTTTTCTTGTCTGGGTCTGGGCCAATTGCCTGTATGATATAAATGGGGCATTGGTCCAGTCTGGGGGAATTCCCATTGAAGTCTGGGGAGTCATCAGTGGCTCCACAGAAGACACTTTGCAAGCACAGTACAGCCTTGGGTTGTGAAACCCGTAGAGAATGTATACGGAAGAAGAGACTTCCGTATACAAGGAGTAGAAAGACAGAATCTTTTAATTTGGGGTTCGGCCTGAAGATGCGAGCATCAGACTATGCCTCTGAAGGATCTATACTTGCATGGGAGAACCTGTAAAAGCTATGGACACTGGAATTCACTTCCACAGGTATCCCAGAGCAGCACATCAGCCTATAGTTATAGTTGGGGAACTAGGGAAGTATCATGACTTGCCTGTTGGACCATAAAACGTCTACCTTTGCATCTTTATTAAGTAAAATGTTTGAAACCTTGTCTTTGCCTGGTCTGAAGTTACTAAAGCGGTGTATCGTAAATAACTGGCACACATACAGTTAAAAAGTGGGTCTTAACACATTGGGGTATGAAGACATCAGCATTAGAGTTGAGTAACGTGAAAACATAGGGATTCCAAGAGTAACAAGCAACCTGTTGATAGCGTCTACCCGTTATAGGTAGAATGTCTTCTAGCAATGAGGGAAATGTTGTTGGCACTCCTTACGCCAGTGGTCTGTCTCCCATAGCAATGGGAGTAGATGGCATTGAAGAGTTTTCCCATCCAGTACAGAGATACAGAGGTTTGAGAGTTAAGTGAGTGTGTGTGTGTGTGGAGCCAGTGCAGAGTGCACGGCGGGGCCCATTCTGCTACTTGAGAGTGGTAGTGCAAAACACTGGACTGGTGGTTCTGGACATTGGCTCAGCATGCCCCTCCAAAATGCAAGTTACTGTGGAGTTAACTGAAGAACAGTTGTAGGGCAGTATAGATGGTGTACGTTCATCTCTGAGGAGTAGAGGCCTGCCTTAAGGTTGAGCAGTCCTCCATGGCAGCCTCAGCTTTGTCTCAGAGTATCATGAAAACAACACAAAGTAAAGGTTTCCCATGTGTCTAGCAAAGTGACCCTGTACAAAGTGCCTAACATAGCCTCACATGTGACCCAGTACTTGGCGCTCAACGTGGAGGATGTGATTAACAACCACACAGCTACCCCTGTAGATCCAGGTCCCAACTTAGATAACAAAGTGTAACATGGGGGATCATTAGCTCTAGTGGTAGGTGCGTTTTCAAATGATTCTCGTCAGTCAGCACTTCAGTTTTAGGGCATGGCAGCCCATTTTTATTAAATGGCAAGTGGAAAGTCCATACCATTAAGGGTTTCCCACACAGGGGTTCTTCTCCAGTAAATACAAATAAACATGTTAGCCCACCTGGCTCTTAAGCTCTCACTCAGCTTTACTGACAGTACCTCTGCTCTTTATTAGGGTCACTTAGAACATAGGTTGTTCAGTGCAGGCGGCTTCACTCTAGCACCCACAGCTCCACTCTGGCTTTAGTCCTCAGGCTATTATCTGTCTCTTGCAGACACACATTCTCTGGCTGCCACATGCAGCCTCCATGACTCCTGGAGACCGTCTGTCTCTCTTGGGTGGAGCCGTCTCCAACTGGGAGCCCTGAGGTATTTCTGAGGTATTTCTAAACCTCCATTATAAGGGCTGTGTGCACCTGAGCACACACCCTGCTGGTCCTCCACAAAACCTGGACACTAGGTTATTGATTCCATCCTACCTAAGACACTACTGAATCTCCAAACTACAAAGCCCCATCCAGGTATACCAAAACCTGGAGAAAGCTGCAAAAGCAGTTTTCTTTTTCGTACATCACGGGACACAGAGCGACTTAGTCATTACTAATGGGTTATATAGATTACCTTCAGGTGTTGGCACTGGCCAATTCCAAACCGGAAGTACCCTCCCCTATATAAGCCCCTCCCACCCGGGAGCACCTCAGTTTTTTGCCAGTGTCTAAGGTGTTGGCCAAAGAGTAACATGTGTTTTCACTGGGCTTGCGTACAGGTTCTTTTGGGCCTTAGTAAGCTGTTCCGGATCCCACCAAAAAAGCTTCATAGCTAAACGGTCGGTACCCGGGCCTTGCAGCAGAAGAGCAAGGTTTTGCCTGTAATGCTTCTCTTAGGAGGGCTGGACCCTGGGATCCAGAGCTCTGGTCATACCCACGACCAAGATGTTGTCTGTGCAGGGTGCTATACAGGTCCAGGGGAGTGGAATCCTTGGGAACCCGGTCCCTGAAGGTTTAATTACAATGCCTGCCGTGATAGGTGAAGTTTGGACTTCTGTGGACCAAACAAAGTCCTGCGGCGGGGATCAGGTAAGTGGGGGCCCCCAGGAACTTGGTTCTATTGGGGGACCCCCAAGCCTAATTTGTCTTTCTGTCTGTTACCTAACGGTATTCCCGCTAAATATCTGTGTTTGCCTGTAACTACTGAAAATGTAAAATTTTAATAGTAGTCAAGAAAAAAAAAAAAAGGGACCGCGGTACCTGTGTTAAACCACTAGAGGCCGCTGTAGTCCATTTTTCTTGTCATGTGGATCTTTGGTTTTCTCAAGTCAAAAGATCCAGGCAGCTGGTAAGTTTCTCTGTGGGAATCCACTTCCTCTGCCCTGTTGCTGCGCTCATCCACCGCACAGGCCCTCTGGCAAAAAGGGCCCTGGCTCCTAGTCCCCTGTTTGATTTCGAAAAGGGCGCCAATGGCGCACGGGCGCGCGCGCGGGCGCGTGCACGCGCCTTCTATGAAAAAAAGGGGCGGGGCGGGTGGATGACGCTCGATGCGCGCCGCGGCGCTTCTGCGCATGTGCGGGCGTCCCAGCATGGTTAAAAGACACAGTACAAGTGTCAGCTGGATGCAAACAGAGCTAGCAACAAACAGTGGCACACAGAGGCGGTTGATGCAGGCATCCCCATAGAAAGGCACTTTAGTGGACACCAGCTGGTATATAGCAGCAACTTTGTTAGACTATTACCAGCAAAATTGGTGTATGACGACGGGAATACCTCAGCTTTGTGCTTAAAGGATATGTCGTCCAGACGCTCCGGAAATAGATCTTCCAGGAAGCCAAAGGGGTCTCCATCGGGCTCTGAGGATATTGGGCATGCTTGTACTGCACCAATCTCCCCTGAGAATTCAGAGGTCAGTAGCCGTAGAAACCCCGCAGGAATGCCTGGTGCTGCGGCTGTCCCCAGTCCACCGGCTCCTGTATATATAACAGAGGAGGTTTTATCCTCAACTCTGGGAGGATTGGAAGAGAGATTAACAGCATTGATCGCTGCTTCCCTGTCACAGGAAAAGCGCGTCCGATCTTCGTCTCCTCCTTCAGAGTGCCTGTTAGTGGAGGAACAGCCCCACACAGAGATCGACCTACCTGAAGGGGATCAGGATGAGGTTGATTCAGTTATGGAGGAATCAACAGTGGAAGAACCTTTCTCAGCATCTCAGGCTGAAAGATTATGGGTTCAGTCTCTGACTAATATGGTCCGATCAGCATTTAAAATGCCTCTGGCGGAACCACCATCCACTACGGTTTCCTCGCTGGGGTCGCTAAAAGCTCCCCAGGCTGTCTGTTCCTTCCCAATCCACCCTTTATTAGAAGGGCTTATTTACCAGGATTGGGAGCATCCTGATAAAATATTTGCTCCCCCCAAGAGATTTCCGGTGATCTATCCCATGGAGGATAAGTTCATAAAAAAATGGAGGGTCCCTACAGTGGACGCAGCCATCTCTTCTGTTAACAAATCACTGACATGTCCAGTAGATAATGTTCCAATGTTCAAAGACCCAATAGATAAAAAATTGGAGTCTTTACTAAAATCTGCTTTCTCTACAGCAAGCATGGTGACACAACCTGCGGTAGCAGCGATTGGAGTCTGCCAAGCAGTGAAAGATCAGTTGAAACAAGTCTTAAGGGACTTACCAGATCAGCAGGCTCTTGCCCTAGCTGACCTGCCTAGAGCCTTGTGTTTTGCGGTGGACGCCATAAAGGATACAATCCAACAGGCCTCCCGCTTTACGCTGTCTATAGTACATATGCGTAGGCTTCTGTGGCTCAAAAACTGGTCTGCTGAAGCTCCCTGTAAAAAACTGCTGGTTAGCTTCCCATTTCATGGAGAACGCTTATTTGGAGAAGATCTGGACAAATATATCCAGAAAATTTCTGCCGGTAAAAGTTCACTCTTACCGGTTAAGAACAAGGGTAGAAGTCCTTCTTTTAAGAGGCCTACTTCTCCAGTCCCGGGCACATCGGCTGTGAAGCAGTTCCGACGGCCTCCGCGGTCAAATTCAGGGGGCAGAAATCAGGGACAATCACAGGGTAACAAGAAGCCCTGGATCAAGAGAGGTACAAAACCTCCCCCCAAGGCATGAAGCGTTGCCCCCACTCAATCGGGTGGGGGGAAGACTTCAGTTGTTCACAGAGACCTGGCGGGACACCATCAGAGACAGATGGGTGCTCTCCGCAGTAAGTCTGGGATACAAGCTGGAGTTAAAAGGCACTCCTCCTGCCCAATTTATGAGGTCAAACGTGCCAAGAGATCCCCAAAAGAGAGGATCCCTCCTTCTGGCACTAGAACAACTATTGCTCCAAGGTGTAATCATGAAGGTTCCCCTGGAAGAAAGCGGATTCGGGTTTTACTCGAACCTTTTCACAGTCCCCAAACCAAATGGGGACGTGAGGCCCATATTAAATCTAAAAGGGCTAAACAAGTTCCTAAATATCAGGACTTTTCGGATGGAGTCGATCCGATCGGTGGCCACCGCCCTACAAGGGCAGGAATGGTTAGCCTCGATCGACATAAAGGCTGCTTATCTGCATATTCCCATCTTTCCGGCCCACCAGAAATTTCTACGCTTTGCAGTAGAAGGGCGCCATTTTCAGTTCAGAGCCTTACCTTTCGGTCTGGCTTCAGCACCACGAGTGTTCACAAAAATTCTGGCCCCATTATTGGCCAATCTAAGAACACAGGGTGTAACGATAATGGCATATCTAGACGACCTGCTACTAATAGACCACTCAGTGGAAAAGCTGGAAGTAGCTATTCACAAGACAATCAAGTATCTGGAATATCACGGTTGGATTATCAACCGGGACAAGTCAGCTCTAAGACCAGTCAAAAGTCTGGAATACTTAGGGCTAAGGCTGGATTCAAATCAGAGAAAGATTTTCTTACCTCCAGAGAAGGTGTCGTCTTTAAAAGATTTGACCCACTTAGTGGGTACAAAAAGAAAACCATCCATACGCCTCTGCATGAGGCTGCTGGGAAAAATGGTGGCTTCATTCGAAGCGGTACCCTACGGTCAATTCCATTCAAGGAATTTGCAAAGGGCCATACTGTCAGCCTGGAACAAAAAAGTTCAGGCTTTAGACTTACCAATGTCCCTGTCCCCTTCCGTTCGCAAGAGCCTCCATTGGTGGTTGGTGCCCCAGAATCTGGAAAAAGGGAAACCCTTCAGTCCGGTTTCTTGGAAGGTAGTCACTACAGATGCCAGCCTCATAGGCTGGGGGGCAGTACTGGAGCAATGGTCTCTCCAGGGCAAGTGGTCAGAAGCAGAAAAGGCCCTGCCCATCAATCTCTTAGAGATACGAGCAGCCCGGTATGCCCTAGTAGCATGGACATCCAAACTCCAAGGGTCCCCTGTCAGAATTCAATCAGACAATGCCACAGCAGTGGCATATATCAATCACCAGGGTGGCACCAGGAGTCGTGCAGCCCAGAGGGAAGCAAATTGCATCCTGGAGTGGGCAGAAAAATATGTCCCAGCCATATCCGCGGTTTTTATCCCAGGAGTGGAAAATTGGAGAGCGGACTTTTTAAGTCGCCAACAATTATGCCCGGGGGAATGGTCTCTTCACCCCGAGGTTTTCCAGGCAATATGCCAGCGGTGGGGAACACCGGATGTAGATCTGCTAGCATCCAGATTCAACGCAAAGGTGGACAGATTTGTGTCTCGCACAAAGGATCCCCTAGCTTGCGACTCGGATGCCCTAGTGTTCCCTTGGAATCAGTTCAAGCTGATATATGC
Organism: Rana muscosa; assembly: GCA_029206835.1. Taxonomy (NCBI): domain Eukaryota; kingdom Metazoa; phylum Chordata; class Amphibia; order Anura; family Ranidae; genus Rana; species Rana muscosa. Next base: position 366,301,088 of record CM055116.1, read on the forward strand.
ATTCCCACCGCCACAATTGTTACCGCGATTACTCCGCAGAATCAGGGTAGAAAAGAAACCAGTGATTCTGGTGGCTCCAGCGTGGCCCCGAAAGGCATGGTACGCGGAGATTGTAAAAATGTCAGTGAGGAGTCCTTGGACCCTCCCACATCGTCCGGACCTGCTGTCGCAGGGACTGATATACCACCCTTCCTTACCAGCCCTAGGTTTGACGGCCTGGCTATTGAAGCCCACATTCTGAAAAAGAGAGGGCTCTCTAATTCTGTGGTATCTACCATGATCAATGCCAGGAAGCCGGTATCCAGGCAGATCTATTATAGGATCTGGAAAGCGTACATTAAGTGGTGTGAGGCCAAGAAATGGCATCCACGTAAGTACGTGATAGGGAGGATTTTGGACTTCCTACAGTGGGCTGTAGATAGGAAGCTGGCCTTGAGTACTATCAAGGGTCAGATTTCGGCCTTGTCAATATTTTTTCAAAGGCCCTTGGCTTCGCATTCACTAGTCAAAGCTTTCATACAAGGAGTGATGCGTATTAGCCCTCCGGTTAGTATTCCCATATGTCCTTGGGACTTAAACCTGGTTCTGTCAGTTCTACAGAAACAACCGTTTGAACCATTGCAACACATTTCCTTGGTTCTTCTCACCAGGAAATTGATTTTCTTAGTAGCCGTTTGTTCGGCTAAAAAAGTATCGGAATTAGCCGCCTTGTCCTGTAAGGAGCCATATCTGGTTGTCCATAAGGACAGAGTAGTATTACGTCCTCATCCAGCCTTTCTTCCTAAGGTGGTATCGAGGTTTCATTTGAACCAAGATGTGGTTCTTCCTTCTTTTTTCCCCAAACCTAGCTCGGTAGAGGAAAAGTTATTACATTCCTTGGATGTAGTAAGAGCAGTTAAAGCTTATCTAAAAGCCACTGCTCAGATTCGCAGAACGGATACTTTGTTTATTCTGCCGGAAGGCCCTAAAAAGGGTCAGGCAGCATCAAAATCCACTTTAGCCAAGTGGATTCGACAGGTCATAATACAAGCCTATGGCTTGAGAAAGAGACCGCCTCCGTTCAAAGTTACGGCGCACTCCACAAGAGCAGTTGGAACTTCATGGGCAGTGCATCACCAGGCCTCCCTGGCTCAAGTATGTAAGGCCGCAACATGGTCTTCAGTACACACGTTTACTAGATTCTACCAGGTAGACGTTAGAAGTCAGGAGGATGTCGCCTTTGGGCGCAGTGTGTTGCAGGCCGCAAAAGATCCTCATGCCTGATGGCGCCCAGCTTATGTATCCCTCCCCTCATTTGGCATTGCTTTGGGACGTCCCATTAGTAATGACTAAGTCGCTCTGTGTCCCGTGATGTACGAAAAAGAAAAAGGGATTTTTATAACAGCTTACCTGTAAAATCCTTTTCTTGGAGTACATCACGGGACACAGAGCTCCCACCCCTCTTTTTGGGACACTTATTGCTTGGCTACAAAACTGAGGTGCTCCCGGGTGGGAGGGGCTTATATAGGGGAGGGTACTTCCGGTTTGGAATTGGCCAGTGCCAACACCTGAAGGTAATCTATATAACCCATTAGTAATGACTAAGTCGCTCTGTGTCCCGTGATGTACTCCAAGAAAAGGATTTTACAGGTAAGCTGTTATAAAAATCCCTTTTTCTCCATCTATGCTCTGTAATCCTGCACAGAGCCAATGTGCACACCCTGTGTCCTTTACCTGACCAATTTTGTAGTGACAGAGTCTCTCGCCCTGTCACAAAAGATATAGCACAACAGAAGCTTCCTGCTTTTCAGGCCAGCTCTATATCTGAAGAGCTGAATGTGTAAAATTAGTGCTACATTCCCCCATTCCTGTTTGGGCATGGCTGTACAGAATTTCAATCAAACAGAGTGTGGAAGAAAAAAATAAAAACATATTGCAGCATCTTGGGTGCTCCCTGTATCAAAGTCAAACTTGGGCTTGGCATAATGAGTATATCAGGCTTGTGCACCATATACAGAAAATTAATATTTAATGATTTTCACACACAGTGTAACATCAAGTACTAGGTTCAAACAAATGAGTACTAAAGCAAACACTGAATTATCAGAAATACAATCAGTGTAAATAGCAAATACAGAATAATAACAAAGTGCAAAGCACAGAGCAATTACTCAGTATGCAGCCCAGACAGAGAGGGAGTGAGGTTTTAAAGTTCAATCTTCTCCACTGCCACTTCCACATCTGACGCCTTCCTTCTTCAGACACTCATGACGTAACTCCCACTAATGATTTTTATTTTTTATTCTTTATTTAACAACTTCAACCCCGGGCTTTTTTTACCACCTCAATACCGGGCCTATTCTGGCACTTCTCTCCTACATGTACAAATCATCATTCTTTTGCTAGAAAATTACTCAGAACCCCCAAACATTATATATATTTTTTTTATCAGACACCCTAGGGAATAAAATGCCGGTCATTGCAACTTTTTTTCTTGCACGGTATTTGCGCAATCATTTTTCAAACGCCTTTTTTTGGGAAAAAAATGGTTTCATGAATTAAAAAATAACAAAACAGTTAAGTTAGCCCAATTTTTTTGGAAAATATGAAATATGATGTTACGCTGAGTAAATAGATACCTAACATGTCACACTTTAAAATTGCGCACACTCATGGAATAGCGCCAAAGTTCGGTACTTAAAAATCTCCATAGGTGAGGCTTTAATTTTTTTTACAGGTTACCAGGTTAGAGTTACAGAGGAGGTCTAGTGCTAGAATTGTTGCACGCGCTCTAACGCACGCGGTGATACCTCACATATGTGTTTTAACGGCGTTTACATATGTGGGCGGGACTTACGTGTGCGTTCGCTTCTGATCACGAGCTACCGGGGACAGGGGCGTTTTAATTTTTTATTTTTTTTTATTTTACTTAATTTTTTTTATTTTAATTTTTTTTGATCACTTTTATTCCTATTACAAGGAATGTAAACATCCCCTGTAATAGGAATGATAGAAAAGGGGGAGACAGTTATAACCCCCCCCCCTTTTCTCATGGGAAAGCGGCAGGGCAAACAGTTTTAAGATCCCCTTAAATAGTCATGATAGGATTACTAGAGGGAACAGCTGGGGGGTTTTCATATGGCATAGGGAAAGTTAAAACGACTTTCCCGGGCTTTAGCTGATCACCTGGTGATCACGCAGTAGGCTCGTGCTGTTTCCCGGGTTTTTTTTAAGGCTAAAGTGGTACTGGGCTAGTCAGTACCGGTCTAATCAGGTTCTTATTAGGGCTATATAAAGGGGGTTCCGTTTTATAAATCAGTCGCCTCAGAAGACAGGATCTGTGGTGTTCCCCTACCCACCCGCCCCTTATGTAGAAATTAATTGTCGTGGTTGCTTATTATGTGGTAAGGTCACCTTTGTTATTAATTACATAGGTGGACAGATGTTTTGAATATATTTAGTTTTTATTGTATGGATAATTTGAAGTTTTAAATATTATATAAGCTTGAGCCGTAGTGGCTAAGCTGTTTAAAGTTAATTTATTTATGAGAAGTTCATAATTTTATTGTAATCCAATAATAAAGCAGCCACGGCCTTATTTATCCAATACTTGGTGTGTTGATTTATTTTAATTATAGAGGTTTTAAGGTCCTGCCTGCTGTCCCATGTGTATGTCAGGTCCTCTTTATTGAGAGATGCGGGGTCAATAAGACCCCACATCTCTCCTCCAGGCTGGAAAGCAAGAGATCGTGAAAAAAAAATTGGTGGCTTTGTTTACATCTGAGGACCCGGGCGTGACGTCATCACATCGCGCCCGGGCCTCCGACGATCATAGAGATGACTGGTGACCATCTGATTACCAGTCATCTCTATAAGGAGCAGACATCTTCCGGTCGAGGTCCGAGCCCCAGGCACCTTCAGCCTGGGGGCTACTGTTCGTGACACCCAGGTGCCCTTGGCCTGGGTGTGTGTGAGGATGGTCTCGGGGTGCTCCTAGGCCCGGAGACTGAACTGCTGTTCCATCCCCAGACACCTTAGCTCTGGGGGTAAGGTACTTTTGAGAAGGCCAGGGACCCAGCGACCTTCGGCTGGGTTCCGTAAGGGATCAAGGGCTCCCAGGGATCCGCCATCGCGAGGGGACCCGTATCCAGGACGAGGAGGCCAGGGAGGTGACCCTTTCTGAAGACCCAGCACAGAGTCGTGGTGACAGAAGGGGCCTCTGGTAACTCTCCGGAGGGATGGTTTCTCCCTACAGAGGCCTAACTATCCAAGGAAGGAAAAGTGCATGTTCTGTAGGTCATAGTGGCAGTGACTCTACGCACACGTCAGTGGCAGTGACTACAACTATTCATCAAGTCAGTGGCAGTGACTGTGCACCAAGCTGTTCGTGCTAATCTGAACGGTTTTCTCCTAATCAACGCTGAGTTTGTGCCTGGACCTCTTCCCATCTTATCTGAACTGTTCTTCTCCAACCTGTCTGCTTTCACAGAGACTGTTTATCGTTCTCATAAATAAATATTGAGTTGGACTCTCAGTTGATGTGGACAGTCGTTTTACTGGGGAGAACTAAAGGGACTTGTTTCTGGCTACCGCAGAAGCGAGGTCAGCTCGGGAGGTTTTCAAACACTGGCTGCAGGCAGGCCCGAGAAACTAACACCACTCAACCTCCCCATCCAGGAGGGTACAGGCTTGTGGTGTGGTGTGCCTCAGTCTTTTCCTGCGGAGGAGCCAAGAAGAGAAAAGCAGGTAAAGGCTGGGGTTGGTGCGCTACATAAATATGTGTAGCGGCCTCCACTCTCTCCCTCTAGTATCAATTCTTCTGTCTCTGGCTTTTGTCTAGGGGTACCTTGGAGGAGAGAGTGCGGGATCACCACGCCAATGTTCCCACTGCAGAGGTGTGTGTAGTGGGAGACAATCCTCTTTTACCTTCGGGTCAGTGTTCTGCATCTGGAGCCTCCTCCTGGTTTCTTGAACAGTGTCTGCCAGTAAATGAGCCCTACACCAATAAAGTCCAAAACTCCTTTATTCTTCTCAATGTAAAAGTGAACACAATCAGTTGGACTCCCTCAACGAACAGAACAGACAAGGGGGGTGTGGATGCGAGTAGGCCCAGGCACAATGAACTCTTTTACTTCCTTCCTAGAAGTAGATTCCTGCTCCCAATCGAGGAAGACATCCCTCCGGGCGGTCTCCGGAGGCTCACCCGTCACTGGCAATTTGCTGCACCAGGTCTTCAGGTAAGTACCCCCTCCGGTCCCTTACGCCACTGGATTCGCGTACCCACTCCCGGGGTCCCCTGGAAAGTCCATCCCTCGCGGAGCCTTAGTCCGGGACACTCAGTCCCAGACCTCCATCCAAGTACCTCACCCCAGGCTAAAGGTGCCTGGGATGGAACACGACCTCTGAACGTCCTCTAGGCCTAGGCCGCCTAGACTCCCGATACGAACCACCGCCCTCAGGCTGAAGGTGCCTGGGACTCGACTCCCACCACCAAAAATGGCCGCCCCTTTATACCCTCTCCCAGCAAGCACGGCGGGTTCCCCGCCCCACCATACACCCGCCGAGAGAGGCCAAAAGAGGTACGACACTGCAACTATGGCTCAACCAGGGGCCCAAAGTGACAGCGCCACCCGGTGGGCCCCAGGGAACCATACATCACAGTTTCCCCACCAGATTCAAACAGAAAAGCACATACCCGCTACATATGTATAAAGCATATCTGCCTACATTTTGAGATGGGAACAAGGGACACCTATTAGCAAATGTATGTAGGCATAGGACACACCCCCTGCCACACACCCTTAAAGGAGAATTAACCCCCAAAAAGTTAATTAAATCCACAAGGGCTTTTTTTTACCATTACTATTCCTTTATATTGGCTTTTAAAATTTACAAATGCAGCAATTTAGAGATTGGGTGAAAGGTTTAGCACTGGGAAACACTTTTTGAAAGATAAAAAGTGCATTTTATATACAACTATATAGATCAGACCAAAATGAGGGACAGATGAGCGGGAAAGAGGGACAGAGGGACATTGCTCCAAATCAGGGACAGTCCCTCCAAATCAGGGACCGTCCCTCCAAATCAGGGACCGATGAGAGCTATGGTAAAGTGTGGTGAGCATTTGTATTCAGCCCCCCTGAATCAGTAATTTGAAGAACCACCTTTCGCTGAAATTTCAGCTGCAAGTCTTTTTGTGTGTGTCTCTACCAGTTTTGCACATCTAGAGAGTAAAATTTTTTCAAGTCTTGCCACATATTCTCAATTGGCTTTAGGTCTGAACTTTGACTGGGCAATTCTAACACATGAATATGTTTGATCTAAACCATTCCATTGTAGCTTTGGCTGTATGTTTAGGGTCGTTGTTCTGCTGGAAGGTGAACCTCCGCCCCAGTCCCAAGTCTTTTGCAGACTCTAACAGGTTTTCTTCTAAGATTCCCCTGTATTTGGCTCCATCCATCTTCCTATCAACTCTGACCAGCTTCCCTGTCCCTGCTGAAGAAAAGGTTCCCCATAACATAATGCTGCCACCACCATGTTTCACGATGGGGATGGTGTGTTCAGGGTGATGTGCCGTGTTAGTTTTCCGCCACACATAGCATTTTGCTTTTAGGTCAAAAAGTTCAATTTTGGTCTCATCCTACCAGAGCACCTTCTTCCACATGTGAGACAAGTAAAAAAGGCGCAGTGCACAGATACCTCAAATAGTAGTACCCAATAGTCCAAGGGTAGAGATAAGAAAGTGTATATATGCACATATATACACACGTAAAACTATATGTCAGAGGGTCAGTCAGGGCGGCCACCAAGAAAACCAAAAGCAGGTTCCAGTAAACTAGAAAAAAACAGGAAAAGGGGTGCCTTTGAGTATGTATCATAAGAGTAATTTATTAAACAACATTATCCACGCACATAGTTATTATACATTTCTTATTCATTAACTAATTTTTATCTTTTTATTATCCAGTTTTATTAATTAATCTCTTCAGTGCGGCCAATATTGTATGAATTTCCTTTACCCGTTAATTTTATGTTATATTTATTCTGCTACTATTGTGTCTTTTAAACGCCCATTTCCTCCTGGTACTGTTGACTTTTTTTCTATGTACGCCCTGGCCCCGCCCCCTGTCAGACTATAAAAGTTTCATTCTGTGCCCACACACTTTATGCCTGAAAAAGGAGCGTGGCCATTCTCCCACCAATGGCTTGCTAGCTTTGAAACGCGTTGCATATGTGTGATGTCATTGCCGTGCTGTTGTGCTTCCCATGCCTGGTTCTGATCACGAATACACGGCCGTGTTTTTCCTCCACACCACAGAGACAGAGCGCATAGCGGAGCCATGGCGCGGACAGCCAGGAGCACTGGCGTCTGTCATCTTCCACTAACCCTGTACTTGGAACCCATATCCTTGTCTTATTGACTCTTCCATACTGACAGTGATATGTTTAAATGGATCGCTGAAGAAGACCGTGCTGTGCTCAGCCATTTCACTCCACCCTGCCTGGATTTGATGGTGCCAGCCCTACAGGATCTGCTGTGACTTGCAGTCCCACTCCATCTCTTCAGCCCAGCAAACAGGATCTGAATGCAACTCTTCTTTCCCCCATGTGAGTGTATAATGTTGTTTAATAAATTACTCTTATGATACATACTCAGAGGCGCCCCTTTTCTTGTTTTTTTCTTTCACGTGTGTGCTGTGTCGCCACATGGCTTTTCGCAAACTGCAAACGGGACTTCTTATGGATTTCTGTTAACAATGACTTTCTTCTTGCCACTCTTCCAAAAAGGCCAGATTTGTGAAATGTACTACTAAAAAGCCATGTACACACGATAGGTTTTACCGATCGTGTATGGGCCCCATCGGTCTTTTTTCCATCGGTGTTTAAAAATAGAACATGTTTTAAATGTATCCGATAGTTAAAAAACCGATAGCAAATTACAATCGTCTGTGGGGAACTCCATCGGATAAAAAACCCACGCATGCTCAGAATCAAGTTGACGCATGCTCAGAAGCATTGAACTTAATTTTTCTCGGCTCATCGGAGTGTTTTACGTCACCGCGTTTGGAACGGTTAGTTTTTTGACTGATGGTGTGTAGGCAAGACTCATGGAAGTCAGCTTCATCGGTTTTCCAATGGGAAAATCCATCGGTTTAAAAACCATAGGAAATCCGATCGTGTGTACAGGGCTTAATAGTTGTCCTGTGGACAGATTCTCCCACCTGAGCAGTGGATCTCTGCAGCTCCTCCAGAGTTACCATAGTTTGTAGTTGTGCCATACTCTTTCCATTTTCGGATGATGGATTGACCAGTGCTCTGTGAGATGTTCAAAGCTTGGGATATTTTTTTAGAACCTAACCCTTCTTTAGCACAAAAAAAGAGAATAAAGTTCTCTCAAGCAGGGCAAATCAGAACACAATGTAGGATACAAAAAAAGCTTTATTAATTTTCAAAAAACTCACAACATTATTTTAGAAAAGATGGCAAGTTGACTGTATAGTACAGACTAATTTAAAAAAAATGACAACGTTGTCAAGTATTAAAAGCAGGGGGAACCGCAGCTGCGCATGATGCATACACACTCCAATCACCACATTCAAGCAATAGTCTTTACCTAGCACAGGATAGAAAAATCTAAATCAAACTGGAGAATTCATGTTCACATTCAATGATGCAGTTTATCAATCAGACTCCTGATTATTATTAGTGCTAGGTCAGATGGCTCTTCTTCGTGTGGAATATGTTGGGTGGATGAGTGAGTGAAATGCTGTTCTGACCTCAGATGAGGGGAATTAATAAGAAGTCCTTTTTAATAGGTAATTACATAAGATAAGACCCTCTGGGTGTCAGATTGATAACCGGACAGGATTGCACTATAAGAAACATTCACAGAAAAGGCTTGGCTGGGTGTTAGTATATTTCAAACAGCTGTCATTGAACAATATAGGTTAGTCTAGTCTCTTAGAAGTGTCTGCAGGGGAGGTAATGCGGAAACGAACTAAGCAAATCCATATATGAAAAGGGTGGGTTAAAGATACTCTCACCACATTTGTGGCAGCAGTTGTCCTTCCTATAACTCTCTACCTGGCATATCTTCGGCTAAGAGCCACGCTCTGTATTAGCCAGATGCTTCAGACATAAAAGAGACTCCTCAGTGTACAGACAGTGCCGTGCTGGCAGGTTCCAGATGCAATCAAAGACAGCTGCTTATTCACCGCCAGCTAGTGGTTTAAGCCCTTCTTTAAACTTCTCCACAACTTTATCCCTGACCTGTCTGGTGTGTCCCTTGGCCTTTGTGATGCTGTTTGTTCACTAAGGTTCTCTAACAAACCTCTGAGGTCTTTACAAAAACAGCTGTATTTATACTGAGATTAAATTACACACAGGTGGACTCTATTTACTAATTAGGTGACTTCTGAAGACAATTGGTTCCACTAGATTTTAGTTAGGGGTATCAGAGTAAAGGGTCCTGAACACAAATGCACGCCACACTTTTCAGATATTTATTTGTAAAAAAAAATTAAATCCATTTATCATTTTCCTTCCACTTCACAATTATGTGCCACTTTGAGTTGGTAAATCGCATAAAATCCCAATGAAATACATTTACATTTTTGGTTGTAACATGACAAAATGTGGAAAATGTCAAGGGGTATGATTCCAATGAATCTCATGTCCTGGTCAAGGTAGCTTCTATCACTAACACCAGACTAGTGACTACAGCTTATCGGCTATCTTTTTTAGTTTTTATTGTTGATGCTTCCAAACCAGGGAATAAAAGAAAACAAAAAGGAAAAAAAGAATAGCGACGAGGGAGTTTGGGGGAGAGGGGATGTGAATAAGGATATTGGGGAGGGAGAGCAGGTTGTCTACCCCCTCTGCTTCATCAACTCACAATTTTGATTTGTGAAGGAAAAAAGATATAGCCCAGCCCACTGTTGGGAAGCTAAAGGTGTCTGATCTTTAACCACTTCAATACCAAGCACTTACACCCCCTTCCTGCTTAAGCCAACTTTCAGCTTTCAGCGCTCTTTAAATGACAATTGCACGGCCATGCTACACTGTACCCAAACAGAATTTTTAGCATTTTGCAATACGGCACTGCGTCGCTTTAACTGACAATTGCGCAGTCGTGTGACATTGTGCCCAAACAAAACGTATGCCCTTTTTTCCCCACAAATAGAGCTTTCTTTTGGTGGTATTTGATCACCTCTGCCGTTTTTATTTTTTGCTAAACAAATAGAAAAAGACAGAAAATTTTGGAAAAAAATAAGTTTTCCTTTTGTTTCTGTTATAAAATTTTGTAAATAAGTACATTTTCTCCTTCACTGATGGGCACTGATAAGGCGGCACTGACAGGCACCAATGAGGTGGTACCAATGAGGTGGCACTGGTAGGTGGCACTGATGGGTGGCACTGATATAAAGCACTGATCCGAATTGATAAGCGGCACTGATGGGCACTCATGGGTGGCACTGGTGGGCACTGATCGGCACTGATAGGCGACACTGATGGGTACTGAAAGGCTGCGCTGATGGGTACTTTTGAGTGGCACTGATAGGCAGCACTGCTGGGTACTGATAGGCAGCACTGATGGGCACTGATACGTGGCACTGATGGGCACTGGTATGCAGCACTGATAGATTGCACTGATAGGCATCACTGATGGCACTGGCAGGCTTTGGGGCTGGGCACTGATTGGCAGCTGCCTGGGCACTGATTGGCATTTCCCTGGTGGTCTAGGGTGGCATACCTGGTGGTCCAGTGTGATGGCCATCCCTGGTGGTCCTGGCGGCATCCTGGTGGTCCTGGGCGGGCATCTGAGGGGGGGCTGCGCTGATAAACAATAAGCACAGACCCCCCCTGTTAGGAGAGCAGCCGATCGGCTCTCCTCTACTCGTGTCTGTCAGACGCGAATGAGGAAAAGCCGATCAACGGCTCTTCCTGTTTACATCGTGATCAGCCGTGACTGGACACGGCTGATTGATCACGTGGTAAAGAGCCTCCGCCGGAGGCTCTTTACTGAGATCGGTGTTGCGGTGTGTCAGACTGAAACGCCACACCACCGATTGCTGCGATGCGCGCCCTCACGGGCGCACGGCGGCTGTTATCCTGCTGGATGTCATATGACGCCAAGTCAGGATAACTGAACCACCGTTCGACCGTCATTCTGCTATAGGCTGGGCGGGAAGTGGTTAAAGAAAAAATATGGAGTATAATCTGCCAGTACTTCTCCTGATCTTTCATAGCCATAGTAAGATTTTCCATTTGTTGGATTTCTGCAATTCTGGCAAGTCAGTGCATTTTGGTAGGAGGCGTTGATCGCTTCCACACTGACAGAATTGAGGGTTTGGCCGCATTAAGGAAAGGTAGTGTTTTTTATTTAAAGTGGTTGTAAAGCTTTTTTTTTTTTTTTTAAACAACAAACATGTCATACTTACCTCCACTGTGCAGCTCATTTTGCACAGAGTGGCCCCGATCCTCGACTTCTGGGGTCCCCCGGCGGCTCTCGCTGCTCCTCCCCACATCAGATAACCCCCTAGAAGAAGAGCTCTCCCGGGGTTTACCTTGCAGATGCGCTCCCAAGTCCAGCATTTGCGTCCATAAACACAAATGCCGTATGTAAGGTATCAACCAATAGTTCTCTTTAAATATATGTATTAGTACAGAATATGTTTTTCTGAACTGTAAAACAGAATGTGACTTTTGTGATCAAACTAATCTTTCTTCTGTGTAACTGACAGCCAAGTATATTTAGACTTTGTGGTTAGGCCTTTTCCGGGAAAAAGTCTATCTTACTTCTGCTTTTTAACTGACAGATTGACCAACTGACATCTGGCGTTTCTTATCTTTCTGTTTCAAATGTCAGAACATGTCTAGTTTGACCACAATTGACGTATGTTAACTGACCGCTTTTGCAGAAGTCAAAAAACCTGTTAGAATTTATTTTTGTCTAAATCATGAGGTTTTTGCTTATTGCTGATAGGTCCATAGGAGGGAGGCAACTTTTCTCGCTGTGTATAAAAAAGGACATGTAACCATTAAAACACATATTCTAGTATACCATTCACTGTTTATTGGTGTCTTGAATATCCGGCCGGTCAGAGAGACTTCCACAGATCCCGAGTCCAGCTCGAGCCAAGAAGGTCCAACAGAACCAGAACCTTTCACCGTACTCAGCCCGCCCCCCCGGCGCCCGGGTCATTTGATTGACAGCAGCGGGAGCCAATGGCTGTGCTGCTATCAATCTAGCCAATGAAGAGCCAGGACCCCGTACAGAAAGGGACAGCGTGTCTCCGCCGAGTAAATTCCAGGGCTCAGGTAAGTAAAACGGGGGGGCTGGGGGACCGGTGACTGCCAGAAGTTTTTTCACCTAAATGCATAGGATGCATTTAGGTGAAAAAACACAAGGGTTTACAACCCCTTTAATGGTAGATAAGGGGTATCATGTAATAAATACGCTACAGGGTTTCTTTCAAGAGACACACCCGTAATAGTTTTAATTGTTTGTTCAACAGTGTTCTAAATGTCCCTGAGTTTTGGGCAGTTCCATAAGATATGCAAAAAAGATACCTTCTGACTCAAAACATTGTCAGAATTTATTAGAAATCTATGGGAACATGCGATGAAGGACCACCTGGGACCTGTACCATCTAGTTAGGAATTTATAACTTCCTTCTTGGTACTTACACGCTATAGAAACTTATTGTGCAAAAATAATTATCTTATCTTTTTAAGGTTGACAGAAAGTCGTTTTTAGGTCCACCTCTCAACACGGGATCCACATTTCTAACAATCAAAAATGCAGTGACAGGGTATGCCTTACTGGTATTTGTCAAGACAGTTTTGTTCAAATGAGGATAGCTTTCTCACCATTTCATATTCTACCAGTAGAGAGAGGCGATATTCAGAAATTTGTTCTCCAGTTCCAGATTCGTCATGGAGTGATTATTACAGGGGAAATGTATCAACATCTGTTACGTGGCCCCTATGAGTGGATGTTGTTTGAAGGACTTTGGGACTGACCTGGCAGGAAACCAAAGGAGCCCTGCTACAAAGGAATTAATAACTGCTTGTTCCAGTTTGATCCAGGGTTTCGTATCACACTGTGAGGAAGAGATAGTACTGACCTCCATGGTCAAAGGTTTTCCAGCCCATATAAACTTTAGGAATCTGGTTCGCAAGTCTTTCAGAAATCCCATAGGGAGTTTGCCTGGAATAGATAGAAGACTTGACATCACATTCATTTTGATAACACTGTTCTAAAAGAACCATGTAAAATAAAGAAATTAATAAAACAGATAGGTGCAACTACAGTAGAAGACAACCTGCACAAAAAGGGTATTTTATCTAGAACAGAATGTTATAATCATAGGTGTGCGCACAGGGTGTGCCAGGTGTGCCTGGGCACACCCTAATCACCCTGTGTGGTGCAGCTCACCCCTGATATTTCACCACAGCACTTTAACGGGCTTCTTACAAAATGGAAAAATAAAATTGTAAAAAATAAAATAATATAAATAAAAACTACTGACACCAATCTCTGCCCTACTGACACCGTCAGTATATATACACGTGCACACACACATATGTGTTTCTGCTTTGAGTGGCGCACCCTAATGAAAAAGGCTGCGCAGGCCTATGATTAGAATGTTACTACTTATTTTTATTTTCAAATAGAACATGTTAAGCACAGGAAACATAGATGAAACAGTAAGGGAAACCACAGTGCTAGACCCCAGGAGAGATAATACAAATATGCTAGTAGAAAAGGATGTTCCCCATACCACAGTACAAATCGCAGACTGTACTTTTGTTATACACAGGCAAAAGCAAAATGCTCATGAATTGGGGCCTATTCACATCATAGTGTACAATAGTCAAGTTGCGCAGTCTTGCAATGTATTTTATACATGCGTTGCTGTGTGCTTTTCGTACCCATTTTTTAATCTTACTTGATAGTATTACTGTGCACTTCAGCATGATGCAACATGTTGCATTGCTTTGGTGTAAACTGAAACCGTAGGGCATAAGGCAAATTGCCTTGTTCTTGTGTTGGGACTACCTTGTGCAGTTCTGCACAATTCAGACCAATGCCGCTGGTGTATAAATGTGTGCATGTACTCTATCTGATAGTAATGAAATAACAGCTAATAAATTGAAAGTGTGAAAATAGATTAATGGGAGCTGACTTCAATGACTTGATAAAAGCTATGAACTTTGTTACATATATTTACATACACTATATTACCAAAAGTATTGGGACACCTGCCTTTACACGCACATGAATTTTAATGGCATCCCAGTCTTCGTCCATAGGGTTCAATATTGAGTTGGCCCATCCTTTTCAGCTATAACAGCTTCAACTCTTTTGGAAAGGTTGTCCACAAAGTTTAGGCATGTGTCTATGGGAATGTTTTTCCAATTTTCCAGAAGCGCATTTGTGAGGTCAGGCACTGATGTGGTCAAGTAGGCCTGGCTCGCAGTCTCCGCTCTAATTCATCTCAAAGGTGTTCTATCTTGGGTGTCAAGGTCAGGACTTTGTGCAGGCCAGTCAAGTTCCTCCACCCCAAACTCACTCATCCATGTCTTTATGGACCTTGCTTTGTGCACTAGTCCAAATCATTTGGGGAAGGGGGGATTATAGTGTGGGGTTGTTTTTCAGGGGTTGAGCTTGGCCCCTTCATTCCAGTGAAGGGAACTCTTAAGGTGTCAGCATATCAAGACATTTTGGACAATTTCATGCTCCCAACTTTGTGGGAACAGTTTGGGGTTGGCCCCTTCTTGTTCCAACATGACTGTGCACCGGTGCACAAAGCAAGGTCCATAGAACACCTCTGGGATGAATTAGAGCGGACACTGCGAGCCAGGCAGAAGGAAAGAAATAATTTACCGTGATGACAAAGCTCTTAAGATGTATAAAGGCATAAAGCACAACAAAGAAAACAGAGCCTGTTTTCACTGTAAGAAGACCGGTCACTTAAAAAAGGATTGTTCTATCTGGAAAGCCGAGCAGGGAAAGCTAAAGCTATCCACAAAAAAAAAAGCTTTACATCTGAAGGTAAAGGCCAGGACTTCCTTTTCAATCCTTTTTATTTTAGATTTTAAAGACAGAATGTACAAATAATTAATTTCATAAAAAAAAGTACAGCAAGAATATTACATATAGTCACTTTAACAAATATATTGTGCAGAAAAGAATAAATGCGTATCAAATCTGCAATCAAAATCTAATAGATATGTGTATATTGTAATTAAAGAAGTTAATTAGAATAAATTTCCAAATTTTATAAATGTAAATTATCTCTACGTGTATATGTATTCTAATAAGCATCATGTATTTTTAGCAAACAAAGAGGATGAATGTATCATCTAGTTATTATAAAGAAATATCACAAAGGGGCCAACAGAGACCATAGGTAACAAAAATAGATACCATAAAGGTAAGAATAGAGAGAAAAAGATAAGAAAGGAAGAAGGTTAAAGATATCAAAGTAATGTTTGCCGACTGTGACAATTTTAAAGCAATTCTCAAATGAGAATAGCTATAGAACTATCATTCAGATATTGAATCTATGGATTCCAGGATTTCTCAAATAATAGAATCTTGCCATTTAATATAGCTGAGAGATGTTCATTGACCATAATCCAGGACAATTAAGCCTTTAGGATGTCAAAAGGTATAGTTGTAGTTTTCCAGGATTTGGCTATTGTCATTTTAGCTGCTACAAATATAAAAGTTATCAATCTTCTTAAAGTTGTTGTAAACCCATTACAACCACTTTAACCTACAGGTAAGCCTAGATTAAGGCTTACCTGTAGGTGCAACAAATATCTCCCAAACCTAAAAGGTTTAGGAGATATTTTCAGAAATAGTGGCACCGATGTCTACAGAGACATCAGGCGCAGGCGCACTAAGCGCGCCGCTTCTAACGGCGCCTGACCAGCGATACCAGGAAGTTACTCCGGGTATCATGGCGGCGACGGAGGAGGTGACCGAGGACTGCTGCTGGGGCTTCGATCTCAGGTAAGTAATTCATAATGAGCTAGTATGCTATGCATACTAGCTCATTATGCCTTTGTCTTGCAGGGTGTTTATTTTATAATTTTTTTTAGAGAGGGTTTACTTCCTTTTGGGACCTTCTCCATTTGACTGCATAATAATGCTTGTTTTAGGGATCTGTATAAATCAATACCAGAGAGGAAATAAATTAGAGCATAAACTCGATTCCATAAATGTTTCACTGTTGGGCATAGCCAACAGGTATAAATCATTGTCCCTTCATGTCCACAACCCCTGAAGCATAATGGAGAAGCTTCTGTGACATAAGAAGCTAACCTCTTCGGGACCATATACCATCTTAGTATAAATTTTTAATTTGCTTCTATGGTAGAAGTATTAAAGTGGTTGTAAACCCTTTACAACCACTTTATGCTACAGGTAAGCCTATATTAGGGCTTACCTGTAGCTACCCAGGATATCTCCTAAACCTGAACCGTTTAGGAGATATCCCCTGTCCCCTGCATGTGCCGATGTCATCGGCACATGCGCACTGGAGCAAACTGAAGCAATGGCACCTTTGTGCCGTTGCTTCAGTCCCTGTGCTGTTACTGGCAGCTTCCGCGCACATGCACGGGAGTGACATCATCGCGGCTCCGGCCAATCACAGCGCCGTAGCCGCGATACCCGGAAGTAAGCGCAGGGAGAGATGTCAGCGGCCAGAGGGGGAGACGTGGACCTCTGCGGGGGCTTTGATCTGAGGTAAGTAATACATAATGAGCAAGTATGCTATGCATACTAGCTCATTATGCCTTTGTCTTGCAGGGTTTTTATTTAAAAAAACATTTTTTAAGGGTTTACAACCACTTTAACAAGGGATCTCAAAGCATTTTGAGCTAATGTATGCCAATCTTTAAGTTCCAGAGATTCATTCAAATCCCTTTCCCACCGTTCCATATAACCTAGTTTTACAGGAATGGATGTTAGAACGGAATATATTACTGAAATGTGTCCTTTAAGCTTGTCAAAATTAGCACATAAATATTCCATAGGCATCATGGATGTCATATTAAAGTTACATATTAACGAACCAATAAAATGTACTATCTGATAGTATCGAGAGAATTCTAATCTTGGTTATTGGTATTTTTCTATCAGGAATTGTTTTGTTAATATTCCCTTATGATCAAGAAAATCAGCTATTCTTAAAAAGCTCTTATTGGTCCACCAGTTAAATGTTTGAGGATCGATTCCCAGGGTGAATGTTGGATTATGAAACAATGGCGTCAAGGGGGAATGAGGGTATTTAAATTTATAAGTCTAAAGCCCTGTACACACGATCAGATTTCCTATGGTTTTTTAACAGATGCATTTTTCCATCGGAAAACCGATGAAGCTGACTTTCATCAGTCTTTCCTACACACCATCAGTCAAAAAACCGACCGTTCCAAACGCGGTGACGTAAAACACTCTGATGCGCAGAGAAAAATGAAGTTCAATGCGTCTGAGCATGCGTTGACTTGATTCTGAGCATGCGTGGGTTTTTTATCCGATGGAGTTCCCCACAGACGATAGTAATTTGCTATCAGTTTTTTAACCATCGGATAAATTTAAAACATGTTCTATTTTTAAACACCGATGAAAAAAAGACCGATGGGGCCCATACACGATCGGTTTGTCCAATGAAAAAAGTCCATCGGACTGTTTTCATCGGTAAAACCTATCGTGTGTACAGGGCTTTAGTGAGTCTGTCCCATAATCCTAAGGACAGACATTAAAGGACAGAGATGAACAGAGTATAAGAGGTCTATATTTAAATGTTTTTAAATTAAAACGTTTTCCTAGCAAACGGGAAAAGCATCAATTCAGAAGGTAAAGGCCAGCGCTTCCTGAACTGCATTACACCACAAGGCAAGCAGAGTATCCTTGTAAAGAATGTACGGTATGTTCCAGAACTAGAAGGCAGCCTTCTATCAGTGAAAAGTCTTGCAAACAACGGTCTCACAGTTTAGTTCCAGGGTGGTGAATGCACAATTTACAATGATAAGCGATTCAAAATGAAAAACTGGATGATCATCTATACAGGCTCATCACCAAAGACCAGCGAGTCAATATAGTCTCTAATGACCTACACAGCAAATGTATTCACTTATGGCACAGGTGGCTGGGACACAGAAGTCCAGAAGCTTTGGGACATTATAAAGAGAGGCTTATCAGAAGATTTAACAATAACGCCTTGCAAAGTGCTCATAAAATGCAAGTACTGTATTGAAGCAAAAGCCACATATGCTCCCCTCAGGGGCGGATCCAGAGTCTAGTCTCGGGAGGGGCCCTACCAGAAAATATTTTTTTTGGGGGGCAATTTATCAGGGAAATGACTGGTGTTAGTGCTTCAATGATCACGGCACCATGGTTGTTATAGTGTCAGGATGATTGAAGCAGATTATTTCTATTATTACATTGTAATATAAAATTAAATATTTTAACTCACTACAATGCAGAATCAGTGGGAGCCCTGAATGTGTCACCTGCCACGTCACCTTCCACCAGATGCAGCTTGTCATTTGCCACATCACCTGCCACACGTTGCGGATTGTCACTTGCCACGTCGCCTGCCACACGTTGCGGATTGTCACTTGCCACACGTTGCGGATTGTCACTTGCCACATCACCTGCCACACGTTGAAGATTGTCACTTGCCACATCACCTTCCACAAGTTGCGGAATGTCACTTGCCTGCCACCAGAGGCAGATTGTCTCTTGCCACGTCACCTGCCACATGTTGCGGATTGTCACTTGCCACAAGTTGTGGAATGTCACTTGCCTGCCACCAGATGCAGACTGTCACTTGCCACGTCACCTGCCACAAGTTGCAGATTGTCACTTGTCACGTCACCTGCCACATGTTGCGGATTGTCACTTGCCACGTTACCTGCCACATGTTGCGGATTGTCACTTGCCACGTCACCTTCCACAAGTTGCGGATTGTCACTTGCCACATCACCCGCCACATGTTGCGGATTGTCACTTGCCACGTCACCTGCCACATGTTGCGGATTGTCACTTGTCACGTCACCTGCCACAAGTTGCGGAATGTCACTTGCCTGCCACCAGATGCATATTGTCGCTTGTCACCTCACCTGCCACACCTTGCGGATTGTCACTTGCTAAGGTGGTGTTTTGCTTGTCAGAGTCAGGCAGCAGAGAGATGATGTAATCTCTCTGCTGCCTGCACAGTGAAGGCGGAAGTTACTGCAGGGATGCAGGGCAGGTGCGGGGCGGTGAGAGATGATGTCATCTCTCTGCAACCCCGGCCGCCGGCTTGTTGATTGGCCAGCCGCCCGCTCACCCACAGACTGAGCAGACCAGCTGACCGCCCACTATCTGACTCTCACTCGCCGTCGAGCCGCCTGCCCACACATCGAGGCACCCGGCAGCCCTCAGGCGCCTGCAAGTTCCGCAACTAAAACTAATTTCTCGGGGGTGGCAATTGCCCAGTTACCCCCCCCCCCCGGATCTGCCCCTGGCTCCCCTTCCACAGGCATCTCAAAGAAAAACTACCCACCCCCTGCAGCTCATACACAGTGACGTATGTGGTCCAATGAAAACTCCCATGTCAGGCAGGAACAGATATCTACTTTCATTGACTATTATTCCAAGTACACAACTACTTATCTGATGAAACACAAGAATGAAATATCAGAGAAACTTCAAGAGTTCGTTGCCATGTCTAGCAACAAATTCTAACGCAAACCAGGAATAATACGCACCACATGGAGGAGAATACATAAGCAAAGAAGTGGCCTCATATGTTAAGAGACAAAGAATAGTACACCAGACAACCACACTATACACTCCTGAACAAAACGGTGTAGCAGAAAGGAAAAATTGCACTCTTATAGAAATGACCAGATGCATGTTGTCGGATGCCAATCTACTTCACAAGTACTGGGGAGAAGCAGTTATGACTGCAACCTACCTACAGAACAGACTACCCTCAAGAGCCATTAAAAGTACTCCATTCGAAATGTGGCATGGATCAAAGCCTAGCATAGAGCACATCAGAGTGTTTGGATGTAAAGCATATGCCTATATTCCAAGTGAAAAGCGATCCAAGCTGGAAAACAGAGCCATAGAGGGCATTCTAGTAGGCTACAGGAGCATACTAAAGGTTACAGAATCTTACACCCAAAGACTGACAAAGTGACAATAAGCCGTAGTGTTTATTTTGATTAGAGCCCATCATCAGAAATAATCCCTTATGCCTCGTACACACGACCGGTTTTCCTGGCAGGAAAACTGCCATGAGAGTGTTTGGCCGGGAAAACCGTCCGTGTGTATGCTCCATCGCAGTTTTCCCGACAGAAAAACTGCCGAAAAAAACCCTGAGAACCTGCTCTCTATTTTCCCGTCGGGATTCCCGGCGGACTTTTTCCCGATGTGAAAATCGGTCGTGTGTATGCTTTTCTGAGGGCAAAAAAAACGCGCATGATCAGAATCAAGTATGAGACGGGAGCGCTCGTTCTGGTAAAACTAGCGTTCGTAATGGAGATAGCACATTCGGCAGCATTCTGAACAGCAGAAAACAATCTAAAAGCACTAAGACTGAAAAGCGCAAATCATCTCTCACCAAACTTTTACTAACACGTGATAACACAAGATCAGCAAAAGCAGCCCAAAGGGTGGCGCCGTTGGAATGGAACTTCCACTTTATAGTGCCGTCGCACGTGTTGTACGTCACTGCGCTTTGGACGGGTGGGATTTTGTATGACAGTCAAGCTTGGCAGAAATCCCGTCGGGAAAACCGACGTTTTTTTTTCCAAGGGGAAAACCGGCCGCGTGTACAGGGCTTGATAGTTGTGAAGTGTATATGCCAAGCAAACCAGAAGAAAGGGTCAACCAAAGCGAACCTTTGCAGGAGTCAGAACAAGAGGTGGAACTCACAATGCCTGAACCAAGTTCCCCACCAGATCCTGCTGACCTGCCTGAATTCAGAAGATCCACTTGGACTACAAAGGAGATACCCCCTGCAAGCTGTCATACACTGTCAAAACACACAGCATACTTCAACCAACATCCTGGGAAAACATAGAAAAACTGCCAAAACGTGAAGCCAATAAATGGAGAAAGGCAGCAGAAGAAGAATTAAAGTCACTTCAAGAAAATAAAACCTGGACACTCACAGAGCTCCCTCCTAACCGCAAAACTATAGAAAGTAAGTGGACTTTCAAAGTAAAGTCAGACGCAGAAAAGAATAGCCACAAATACAAAGCCAGACTAGTTGCCAAGGATTACACTCAGAAATTTGGGGAAGATTACGACAAAACATTCGCTCCCGTCGTAAAACACTCCACCATCAGAGCTCTTCTTAGTGTTGCAGCCAGGAAGGGCATGCAAGTCAAACACCTAGACAGTAAAACTACTTTTCTATATGGAGACATTAAGGAAGTTCTCTACATGGAGCAACCACCAGGGTTTGAGCAAGGAGACAACCTTGTGTGTAAACTTCAGAAGAGCATCTACGGTCTTAAGCAATCTGCAAGGATGTGGAAGAGAAAGTGAACGGAGTACTTATTAAAGAGGGATGCTCAAGAAGTAAAGCAGACCCCTGTCTTTACTCCAAGAATCAAGAAGACAGATGGGTATACATCCTTATCTCTGACGATGACATTGTAGCCTGTTTTGAACAAGAAGGGGATTACAATCAGATAGTTCACAAGCTGAAAGAAAATTTTGAAATCAAAGAACTTGGGAACATTAGCTACTATCTGGGAATCCAAATAGAGAGAGAAGAAGATGGAAGTTATCTTCTCAACCAATCTCAGAAAATCTCAGAAATCTTGGAAGAATTCCATATGCAAGATGCAAAAGAAGTGAAAACTTCTAAGGAACCAGGCTATCAAAAGAGCAATGAAACAGAAAACTTCCTACCCGTAAATGACATGTATCGCAGAGCAATCGGTAAGCTTCTATATGTTGCCACTGTGACAAGACCAGACATCGCGGCAGCAGTTGGCAATGGCATACAATGCAGGAAAGTCTCAGCTCCTTGTCAGCGTGATTGGAACTCAATAAAAAAAAAGTGATGCAGTACCTCAAAGGAACAATTCAAATTAAGTTACGGTAACCAGCAACATCAGATCCAAAACTGGTCGGATATGTGGATGTTGATTGGGCCGGGGACTGCACAGACCACAAATCCACAAGTGGATTCATCTTCCAGTATGGGGAAGTTACTTTAGAATGGTCTATACGAAAGCAAGCAACTGTCGCTTTATCTTCAACTGAAGCAGAGTACATTGCAGCAGCATACGTATGTCAAGAAGCAATATGGATTAGTCAACTTTTTATGGACATTGGGATAGACATGTCAAAACCAATTCCCATTTTTGAAGACAACCATGGATGTATAAAGCTTACACAATCAGAAAGTGGCAATTCTAGGACCAAACACATCAACATAAAGTATCACCTACTGAGGGACAATCAAGAGCAAGGTGTTATTGACATTCACGGTGATAATAATGGGGGATTTTAACTACCCAGAAATTAACTGGTGTAATGGAACTGCTGGGACAGTTAAAGGACAAAAATGTATAAACCTATTGCAGGACAATTTTATGGTCCAGTTTATTTATTGAGGCCCCAACTAGGAATGATGCTCTGTTGGACCTGGTAATCTCAAACCATGCAGAGCGTATTACTAATGTTCAGATAAAGGAACACCTGGGTAGCAGTGACCATAACATGATTTCATTTGATGTTAGTTGTAAGCAGAAATCACATACGGGAAAGATAAAAACACTTAATTTCAAGAGATCAAATTTTCCAAGGATGAGCGCTGCTCTCCAGGACTTAGACTGGGAGGGAATATTGGCATCAATGGGCACAGAACAAAAATGGTAATTCTTCAAAAAGACTGTTTTTTGAACTCACTGCAAAGTATATTCCCATGGGCAATAAGTTTAAAAGGCTAAAAATAAAACCTATGTGGCTCACTGCCAAAGTTAAAAAAGCTATAAACTATAAGAAAAGAGCTTTTAAAAAAATATAAAAATGAGGGAACACTAGTGTCATTTAAATGTTAAAAAGAATATAACAGGATATGTAAAAAGGTAATCAAGGATGCAAAAATTCAAAATGAACGACAGATTGCAAAAGATAGTAGGACAAACCCCAAAAAATTCTTCAAATATATTAATAGTAAAAAGGTCAAGTCTGAGCATGTAGGCCCTTTACAAAATAATCTAGAGTGGGTGACTGGGGACAAAGAGAAGGCTAATTTATTAAATACTTTCTTCAGTTCTGTGTATACAAAGGAGCATGGGGGAGCTCATGTCCAAAATGGGGGTGGTAGTGACACAGCCCAAAATCCACAATGGCTCAAAAGTGATATGGTCCAGAAATATTTAGATGGAATAAAGGTGGATAAAGCACCTGGACCAGATGGCATACACCCACAGATCCTAAAATAATTGAGCTAGGTAATTTCAAAGCCATTGTATTTAATTTTTAGGGACTCATTAATGACAGGAATAGTACCACTGGATTGGCGCAGGGCCAATGTGGTGCCTATATTTAAAAAGGGAAATAAGTCTTTACCAAGTAACTATAGACCTGTTAGTTTAACTTCCATAGTTGGGAACATACTGGAGAGATTAATAAAAGACCACATAGATGAGTTCTTGCTGGAAAAAAACTATTTAAGCAACAGACAGCATGGATTCATGAAAGACAGAAGTTGTCAGACAAACCTGATTTCTTTTTATGAAGAGGTAAGTAAGACCTTGGATAGAGGGGTGGCTGTGGACGTGGTATACTTGGATTTTGCAAAAGCGTTCGATACAGTTCCCCACACACGGCTCATGTGCGTGGAGGCTAGCGGGACGGTAATGCCTGACTAGAGCTCCGCTCCGTGAGGGGGATAAAGCCGCAAGATAGAAACAGCCCGACATTCCTAAATAACTGGAAAAGCTGTCTAAAGATTCGCAGAGGTGAGGGGTACATTTTGGAAGGAGAATGGTTTATGGAGGAGCCTGCAATAAGACAAAAATGAACCCCATTAGCGGAGCACTAGCGAGGAATTCCTCACAGAAAAAGGCGCCTATCACCTCAGACACGCTTACCTCAGTGAAGAAAGGCAAGCTTACAAAGGCACAGCATATTTTCACAGGTGACTCTGACTCAGAGGCTGAAGTTTATCAGTCACAACCATTAACAAAAGAAATTACTACTCCCCCGAATATTTTAAAACAATTTGAAAAAATGCTTCACAAAGCACTGAGGCAGACATCAGAACAAATTACCAACAACTTAACTAAAGAAATCAGAGAATTGGGACACCGCACTGCAGCACTAGAAATTAAAGCTGAGGAGATGGAAAATGCTATAATAGACCACCAAACTGAAATAAAGAATTTGAAGGAAGATAATATTACTCTCCAAAATAAGCTGGAGGATTTTGAGAACCGTGCAAGAAGGTCTAACCTGCGCTTTAGAGGATTACCAGAATCTATAATAGACTTGCAATCAACAATAACAGCACTATGCCAAGAATTAATGCCAAGCATACCATTAGAAAGAATGGAATTGGATAGAGTGCACAGAGCTCTGATGCCCAAAAAATCTGAAGGACCACCGCGAGATGTGATAGCAAAATTTCATTATTATAAAACTAAAGAACAGATAATGAATGCTGCAAGGGAACAAAATAATTTAGTCTTTCAAGGACACAATTACCAAATATTTGCAGATTTATCTCAAGTGACAATATCAAAAAGAAGGGCAATGAAACCGCAAATTCAGGAACTACAGCATCACAATGTGAAATACCAATGGAGCTTTCCTTTTGCCCTACGTTTCACCTACCAAGGTACTAAAATCACATGTAGAACACCAGAAGAACTGCAACAAGCACTCCAGGACCTTAATTTGAGTGAAAGACACACATCACCGGCATCACAGAGAAGATTAGCCTCAAGCCCCTCCAAGCACAAAGCATCCCACTTAGAGTCCCAAAATGGAAGCACCCAAGTGCACAAAAGAGGACGCCTCACACCCTCTTCCCAAGGCCAAGAAGACACAATGGACTGAAAGAAATATAATATGTGAAAGTGACAAATCCACCAAAGAACACCAGTATTAGAAACACCTTGATTACTCAAAACCCCTGCTTCAACACATACAAGCCAAACCATAAGACTGAAGAACTTTGAAAACCTAATTTGAGACATTTTATAGAGACATCTC
This sequence comes from Rana muscosa, assembly GCA_029206835.1. Classification (NCBI taxonomy): domain Eukaryota; kingdom Metazoa; phylum Chordata; class Amphibia; order Anura; family Ranidae; genus Rana; species Rana muscosa. Next base: position 366,326,316 of record CM055116.1, read on the forward strand.
TCTTATCTCTACTTAAAAGTACATTTTTTTTTTTTTTTTTTTTGTTAGCATCTTCAATTATATTTCATTTATAGTTACTACGCAATACAGGTCTCAATATGAATAGAAAATTCATTAGTTATAAATTATTGGTTCTGAGTAACTACTTATTAGTTAAAGATTGAAGTGAATAGGAAAATAGTTCTTATTTAACAAACAGATTCTCTTCATATAGATATGCATTTACACACTAAGGTAATCTTTTAGAATCAGCTTAGTTAAAATTAATAGGTTGTAACTCCTAGGTAAACTATCATAGGTTTTAATTTTTCTCCCCATCCGTTTGACTAAGTACTAGTTTTAGACAACTTATACAAGTATAATTAGGGCTTAGAATCATACATCACTACGATGTATATATATATATACAATTTTTATTTTTTCATTTTAGTCTATATTTAATTATATATAGGGCGGCACCCCATAGCACGGAAACCACATGTGCCCCACCAAGCTTTCCTCAGGTCCTCGCACTAATATGCAGGGATTCGACGAAAGCTCCTTGTCCCCTGAGGGGGGGCTTTACCCCCGTTCACGGGCAAACATTGAATGCATTAACATATTTAAAATGTTTATATGTTATATAATTATATCTAATTCTTATTTTTCATTTAAGTCGGATCACTTGAGATCCTCTCTTTACTTTCTTTCTCTCTTATCCGTGTGGGTTGGACCCGGAGACCGTTGCAGTAAGGCTACAGGTAAGATTAGCTTGTTGTATCACTTGCCATGGCCCCATTAAATATTATCTCATTGAACGTCCAAGGTCTTAATGTGCCACAAAAACGCACTAAAGCCTTTAGGTCATTCCAATGTAAGAAAGCTCATATTGTGTGCTTGCAAGAAACACATTTTACACCAACCCTCACTCCTAAATTTTTCAGTAACTCCTACCCACAAGTATACACAGCCACAGCCAACACAAAACAGAGAGGTACGCTTATAGCATTTCACCGCACCACTCCATTTACGTTGCAATCTGAAATAAAAGACCCAGAAGGTCGTTATCTTATCCTAACGGGACATATCATGGACACAGCAGTAACTATTGTCTCCTACTACGCTCCTAACCTTAAACCCTTACCATTTTTATCCCATCTTTTTCAAGTTATTAACACACATAAGATAGGAACACTTTTTGTATGTGGGGATTCAAATACTGTCCTTCTACCATTTCTCGATAGATCACATTATACCCCAACAAATCACCAATCCTAATGGTCACTCTCTCAGCTTCTGTCTAAGTACAATTTGATTGACACTTGGAGAGAATCTAACCCAACGAAAAGGAACTATTCCTACTACTCTAATCCTCATCAAACATTCAGCAGAATAGACCATATTTTCACAACAATAGGAATGGCCCCAGAGATAAGATCCTCAACCATTCTCCTCATCCCATGGTCAGACCATGATGCGGTATATACTACCATAGCCTCTATTCTGCCAAAATCGCATGATCCATCATGGTACCTTCCAGGTGTGCTACTTAAACACCCTTCTTACCGCACACATATAGAACGTGAGCTAATAACTTACTTGAAGCATAACACTAGCCCAGAAATCTCTTCACTCACACTTTGGGAAGCACATAAACCAGTACTCAGGGGGATTTGTCAACAACAATTAGGGATCCTGAAAAGAGAACGTAAAACACTCGCACAAAAATTTGAAAAATAATTTAACACTGCATTTATGGCCTTTCAGAATAATCCTACCCCCACTGCAAAAACACATCTCGAGAAAACTCGCTTAGAATATGACCTCTTCCTCACAGATTCAGCAGAAAAAATGTTACGTAAAACTAATCATTCATTTTATATGAAATCTAATAAACCAGGTACACTCCTAGCGAAAGCTCTAAAATCCATCAATAGATCCTATAAACCTATCAAGCTCAAAATAGCCAATAATATATACACTTGCAATCCACAAAAAATAGTCCAAAAATTCAGCACATATCTAAAAACTCAATACAAGGAAACAAATTCATTTAGCACATCTGAAGCGGATTCATTTTTCTCAAGAATTAACCTCCCACAAATGACAGAATCTCAAAAAACATTGCTAGAAAAAACAGTTTCAAAGGATGAAGTCATCGCAGCCATAAAGGAATTAAAAGTAAATAAAAGACATGGGCCAGATGGTTACTCATCATTATACTATAAAACATACAGGGATATTCTTTCCCCCATGCTGGTAGAAGCTTACAATGAAATATTGAGAAACAAATCATTTAGGCAAGAATCATTGACAGCAATTATATGTATGATTCCAAAACCACACACGGATGATACACACAGCAGTAACTACCGTCCCATTTCAATGTTAAATGTTGATATTAAAATATTGACAAAAATACTAGCAACACGTTTAAACTCAATTATAGGAACACTAGTACATCGTGATCAGGTAGGATTCATGCCCTCACGCCAAGCAGGAGATAATGTTAGAAGAGCAGTTCTCTTAGCACAAATAGCGAAAAAACGTAAAATTCCTGCCTGCTTTCTCTCTCTCGATATCAGAAGGGCCTGTGATTCAGTATCCTGGACTTACATGACCTATACTTTACAAAAATGGGGTTTTGGCCCGAATTTTATGACTTGGATCAGAGCACTTTATGATAAGCCAAAAGCGTACGTAACATATGCGGGATATAGATCGGAACCATTTGATATTGAGAGGGGTACAAGACAAGGCTGTCCACTCTCACCATTACTATTCGCTTTACTTATAGAACCACTTGCACAACTAATTAGAATAGAACCCACAATAAAAGGAATAGAGGTAGGAGGTTATCAGCACAAATTATGCTTATTTGCAGATGATATCCTCCTATTTCTTTCATCCCCACAAATATCTGGTCCTAACCTAACCCCAATTCTTAATAACTTTGCCACTCTTTCAGGTCTAGTTATCAATTCCAAGAAGAGTTCAATAATGAACATATCTCTATCAAGTATTGAATTATCGGCCGCCAAAATAGGTCTCCCATATGCATGGACTGAGGGAGCATTATCATACCTAGGTATCAAACTGACAGCATCTTTCTCGGATTTATTCTCTCATAACTATCCACAGATATTGAAACACCTAACAAACTTAATGAACTCTTGGTCACACCTCCCAATATCATGGATGGGAAGGATAAATGCGGTAAAAATGACGATACTGCCAAAAATTCTATACTTATTCAGAGTCCTGCCAATCCCGATACCAGCATATTATCTAAGGATACTACAGAAAAAAGTATCAAAGTTCATTTGGGGTTCTACCAAACCGAGAATACAACAAAGCACACTTTTCTTACCCAAACTACAAGGGGGCTTAGGCTGTCCCAACTTTGCAAGTTATTATAAGGCAGCACATGTCGCTAGCCTCAGTAAATACCATGCAAAAAAAGAAATCCCATTATGGATATTAATAGAAGCTGCTGAGAGTGATCCAATTTCAGTCTCGAACTTACTTTGGATCCCCCCAAAACACCGCAAAAATATACAAAATCCTATCACCAAACATTTTATCTCCCTTTGGGATAGGTCGAAAATTAAATATCAACTACAATCTTTACATAATCCGCTACTCTCATTTTACAAAAATCCTGCATTCTATCCAGCATGGGTCTACCCCAAAACTTTTAGAGAATGGACATCTAGAGACATTCTTTATATGTATAATTTTGTGTCAACATCATCGTTTATCCCATTTCCGACCCTATGTAAAACTTACGGCTTACCACAATCAGAACTATTCAGATATCTTCAAATAAAAAACTTCTTCACACCATTTTTAAATTCTTCTACTCAAACATCCCAAATGACTAAATTTGAAACATTATGTAAGAAAGATCCACACGCGAAGGGTGCTATATCTGCCTTATATTCTCAATTACTAATACAAGCAGATGGGGGCAAACCACAATACGCTCGAAAATGGGAAGGAGACTTACAAAGAGAATTAGAAATCTCAGAATGGAATCAAATATGGATAACAACTAAATCGGCCTCCCCTAATATATTAGCGGTTGAGGCTAATTATAAACATCTAACTAGATGGTACCTTGTGCCTGCAAGAATAGCGAAATATGTTCCAAATTATTCAGCACAATGTTTTCGGGGATGCACAGAGACAGGGACACAGTTTCATGTTTGGTGGTCATGTCCAACAGCACAAAAATTCTGGAAAGAACTCTTTAAAATGGCATCTGAAATGCTTAATAAGACAATCCCATTTGACCCGGGAATAGCTTTACTTAACCTGAAACCAGAAAGCATAACACATATGCAATTCAAATTATTAGTACAACTTTTTACAGCAGCTAAACAAACATTAGCAAAAGCATGGAAATCAACCCAATTAAATATACACGAATCAAAGACCAGAATGAATGGTGCGATGACATATGCTAAAATGACTGCGATAGATATGGACACGATCCCCAAATTTGAAAAATTGTGGCAACCCTGGATCAATTACATTAGTCCATCAACTTTTGACACCAAAGTTCTCTTACCATGGTAACTGATACAAAAGATTTAAATGAATTATCTATAGTAGCGGCGGCGGCTCTGGGTCTAACCCCACGGACTCCTACACTATTCTACTCTCCTCTCTTCTCCTTTTCTATCTTTCTTTCACCACTTTTTTTTTTCTCTCTCTTTATTATGTATATATTCGTTTCACTTTCCTTCCTTTTTATAAATATTTCATTGGGTATGCATAAGAACATTGTTTGAATTTATATTCCATATCTTCATCATAACTTAAATCTTATAGACGTTATGAATTTATTGACATTTAGAATGTTTTAAGGAATCATATACTACTTGCAAACCACTTAAAGGAACTAAAAGATTGATACATTGCATGTTTAGTTTGTTAAGCAACCTCCTTTAAAATTAACAAAAATCTAGCTTTTGGAGTATAAAGGAATTATAACGTTTGTTAATATAAGCATAATCAAGATTGTATGTACGATACCCTCTGTATGCCTTAATAAAATATTTTGACAAGGAAATATCAGTTTGTAAATGGATAGAAAACTGGCTAAAAGATAGAATTCAGAGAGTAGTGGTTAATGATTCTTACTCTGAATGGTCTAAGGTTATCAGTGGTGTACCCCAAGGTTCAGTGCTGGGACCCTTACTTTTTAAAATGCTTATAAATTATATTGGGTCTGAGATCAAAAGTAACATTTCTGTCTTTGCAGATGACACCAAGCTATGCAGTGGAATAACGTCCTCACAGGATGTCGCCAATTTACAAGCTGACCTCAATGCTCTGTCTAATTGGGCGACTATGTGGCAGATGAGGTTTAATGTTGATAACTGTAAAGTTATGCACTTGGGGGCTAAGAACATGAATGCATCATACATACTAGGGGGAGTAAAACTGGGGGGATCCGTAGTGGAGAAGAATCTGGGGGTTTTGGTAGATCATAAGCTCAATAATGGCATGCAATGCCAAGCTGCGGTTTCCAAAGCGAGCAAAGTCCTTTCTTGTATTAAGAGAGGTATGGTCTCCAGAGAGAGAGATATAATTTTGCCCCTGTTCAAATCATTAGTAAGACCTCATCTGGAATATGCAGTTCAGTTTTGGACCCCAGTTCTCAAAAAGGATATTGGGGAACTGGAGAAAGTGCAGAGAAGGGCAACCAAACTGATAAGAGGCATGGGGAGCTCAGCTATGAGGAAAGATTAGAGGAACTGAATTTATTCAAGTTAGTACTTCCTCAGCTTCAAGGATTTCCCAGCGGACATTGGAGTTCCGCTACAGTCCATAAAGTGAATTTGGTGTTGAGTTATTCACTTTACGGCCAACACAAAGGACAAGGGGGCTCTCTTTACATCTAGAGGAATAGAGATTTCACCTCCAAATACGGAAAGGTTTCTTCACAGTAAGAGCTGTGAAAATGTGGAATAGACTCCCTGCAGAGGTGGTTCTGGCCAGCTCAGTAGATTGCTTTAAGAATGGCCTGGATTCTTTCCTAAATGTACATAATATAACTGGGTACTGACATTTATAGGTAAAGTCGATCCGGGGAATATCCGATTGCCTCTCGGGGGATCAGGAAGGAATTTTTTCCCCTGCTGTAGCAAATTGGATCATGCTCTGCTGTTTTTTTTTTGCCTTCCTCTGGATCAACTGTGGGTATAGAATTGGGTATATGGGATTGTACGATATATATATATATATTTTTTTTTTTTATGGTTGAACTGGATGGACTTGTGTCTTTTTTCAACCTGACTAACTATGTAACTATGTAACTATGTAATATTGCCCATAAGAGAAGATGACTGCTGATGCACTCACCAAGCCTTTATTGAAGGAACATCATAGCTATTTGCAGAAGAGGCTGAAAATAATTTGACAAAGCACTTGCTGTTGAAAAGGGGTGTTGAAAAAGTATAACAGCAAAGTTGCTTATAAACTGACTATATACTGTATATATATATATATATATATATATATATATATATATATATATGTACATATGCATTATACCTATCTATATATACTTAGTAGGTGGTGCTGTATAATTATAGTGTATAGTTCATGTATTCTATGATATGAGAGGAAGTGCCCTCTGTATCTAAGTGTGCACTTGTTTGTTGCTCTCTTCCTGTATGTCTCCATGATGATAAAAGGCATGTAATATATTTCTCCATGAAAGTAAAGCTAATTGCTGAAACAAGAAGCTTCCAGCCCATGATTTCAATACTCTGCACAATAAGAACAAAGCCCTTCCAGCGGCGCCTGGTCACTGCTGAGGCGGCTGACATCTTCAAATGTACTTGTATCCAAATGAGGTGATTAAGGCTGATTTATCCTGAGCATCAGCTGCTAGGAGAATTTGCCAGTTCCTTCTACTCATGTCCATGACTGTTAGATACTGGGTGGTGCCCAGCATTCCTAATTTGCACACCAGACCATTTATGACAGGGCCTTTGAAGAAGCTGGACTAATTGAAGTTTATGATGCTTCTCCATTCTTTCAAACTTGGCTGATTTTTGTCAAATGGGTTGACTTCCATGACTACTTAGCACATACAGGGAATTTTAATCTGACAGTCTTCTTACCAACATTAGATTTTTGGGAACATTTAAGTTGGCATTGTGTTCAGCTCCACTTCCATATTCTCCCTAGAACGCATTGTTATCTCACAGGGAGCTGTTTTGTAGCTAACAGAAGATTGTTAAAACTGAAAACAGTGTTTGATATTTAAAAGAGAAGTATGGTCAAAGCTTTTCTGGCAATGCTTCTTTTTTGGTTCACAAGGGAGCACTTACTTTTGCTCTCCTGTGACCTAGAGTCATCTGACAGTGGGCTATAGCCTGCTGTCAGATGACATAGAAGAGCTGCTCCAGGCTCTGGAAGGATCCTGACCCCTTGAAGGTAACAAAAAGTACTTGGCACCTAATAGCTGGCTTTTGGTGGGGCCCTTCTTTAGGTGGTGCACTGTCCCTTTAAGAGTGTTAGTGGTGAATGTAGAGCAGTCTCAATGGAATTAACTATGTGTGGCAAGAGTTTAAGATGCTAGTTCAGCTCACCAATCCTGGCAAGCAAGTAGTCATGTCCCAATGGTTTGGCAGTCAGCAAGTTCCAGAAATCAGGTCCTGGAGGCTCAGTCTAGTGGCTTGGATCCTCGCACAGGGTGCAGTCTCTCATTTCTGGTCCTGACAACTCTACAACTATCTCCCTCTCTCTGTCTCTCAAGTTTTCCTTTGCTCCGGGCTCTCGAATGTAGAGTACAGACCCCGAGAAGTGGTCTGCACCATTCACTTTCCTGTCTAGACTGGCCCCGATCTGGATTAGTTTGCCCAGGAAAACGGCGGAGCTCTCCTCCCCCTGGTGCAGCGACTTGTGGGAATTGAAGTCCACAGCCTGTTAGCCTCTATTATTAGGTATAACGCAGTGGTCCCTTTAAGAACTAAGAACTAAAATCCCCATAATCCAAGGCACCAACACAGCAAGACCTCTTTGATATTCTTATTTGTTCTTGTTCTCCTGCTCTCCCACCATCTGATTTAATTTGTTCTGACAGCCAGGAGGGAGGGGGAGAAAAGGGCGGGTGGGAAATCACACAGATCCGGAGCCACTCTCACATAGATCCCTAGGGGGGGGGAGGTGAGCGGGAGATCAAATCTGTACGCAGAGTTGCTCTGCACAGCCACTCTGTAAATCCCACAGTGGCATGCAGTGGTAGTTGAATCGATCTGAAACAGCCATTCACATGGCCGAGAGGAGAGTAGGCATTAACATCCGCAGCCCACTTTCTCTCTACTGGCAGCACAGAGGCGGGTGGAACAAGCGGGTGCAGGAGTTCACACAGCGGGCGGCACCCGGCTACACATGAATAAAGAAAACGAATAAAGTCACCACAGATTGGTAATCTATTACAGACTGGTAATCTGCAATATGTTGCATTTTAGAGCTTTCTACAAAATTAGGATTATTTAAAAGGTTTAAAAAAAATCCTCAAATGGAAAATAGATTGGATTTTCACAGTTAGTTTGTTTGTTTGTTTTATATGTTTATATTAAAGTAATTTTTGATGTGATTTTCACATTTTACATGATTACTGTACCATATTACCAGTGGTATGTTGAGTGTATAGATTTGTATATTCTCCCTCCAGTGGTTGCCTGCAGGACAAGCCAAGTCATCCAGCCTTCCCAAATATAGACTAAAATAATGGGGCAGATTTACTAAAGGAGTTAGGAATAATAAATATATACATAATAATCAATCATATATGTGATTATTCACGTCAGTTATCTAATCATATTCAGATTAAATAAAAAAAAAATGTTATCACCAAATAGGAGTAGGAGGCGAAATCTTCCAATCTAGACACTTGTTTTGATGAGTGCTAGAGAATAAATTTATTGTTATGTTTACTGGACATAATGTGAGGGTGATCTCCTTAATGGGACACAGATGGACATAAAACACACTGACAGGGATTCTTAAAATAATTGTAAATTCTCAGTTTTTTTAAATAATAAACATGTTATACTTCATATTGCACAGAGTGGCCCCAAACCTCCTCTTCTGGGGTTCCTTGTCAGCGCTCTCCTCCTCTTCTCGGTGCGGCCTCATAGGAAGCGTACTTTCTATGAGGGCACACTTGCAGGCTCTCTCCTGAGCTGGGCTCTGTGCAACTATTGACTCACACAGCGCGGCTCGGCTCCGCCCTTCCCTCCCCCTCCTCACTGAATTTGACTGACAGCAGGAAGCAATGAATCTGCCTGTCAGTCCCTGTATGAAGAGGGAGAGAGGAGATAAGACTGCAGCCAGGCACAGTGCTGGATCAACTCAGGAGTCAGGTAACTGTTTAGAGGAGGAAGGAGACAGAACAAGTTCTAAAACCTTTTTTAACTTGGTGCAAGGAATGCATTAAGGTACAAAAATTTTACCTTTAGAACCACTTGACCCTTAATGTATCTACGATGGGAAAAAATGGCTTTAAAATAAAAAGTCATATCAGATGTCTGGATTCCAAGGGCTCATATCTAGCAGAAGCAGGGGTGACACGATCTGGAGATTGGATACAAGTACAATTATAATAATATTTATTAATAACACAGCATGTAACAAAACCATTCAACACCACAAACAGTGCACAAATAAGAGTAAAACATATGAGAAAAGTAGGCTTGTGCAATTCGTTTCGTAACGAATTGAAATTCGTCCGAATTTAGCAACTTTCGGACATTCGGAAGCATTCGAATTTCCGAACAAAGCAATTACGAATAAGACCGAATCCGAAATAAATTATACCGCAAATAGCGAATGCCCGAATGTCTTCGGCATAATTCGTTATGAAAAAGTTACGAATGTACGAATCCATACGAAGCACAATAACACTCACTCTGCTCTGCTCTCTGCTTCTCCCACACCGTGCTGAACTCCCTCTCAAAATGGTGTACAGGGGCGGAGGTTATAGCCGCATGTAAAAAACGAAAGTAAAATACGAGATTTCGAATCCATTCGAAGCACAATAACACTCACTCTGCTCTGCTCTCTGCTTCTCCCTCACCGTGCTGAACCCTCTCAAAATGGTGTACAGGGGCGGAGCCTATAGCCGCATGTAAAAAACGAAAGTAAAATACGAGATTTCGAATCGTTACAAATAACCGCAATGTATTTAGAAAAGTACAAATCCATTCGAAGCACATTAGGCATAATAGGCAGCGTCGTTGTGAGAGAGACACGGAAAATTACGAATCAACGAACCCAAAAAAAGTTACGAAAGTAGGAGTTGTGTCCAGAATCAACGAAAAACAACGTACTCTACCGAAAGTACGAACCCAAAAAAAGTTACGAAAGTAGGAGTTGTGTCCAGAATCAACGAAAAACAACGTACTCTACCGAAAGTACGAATTATAAAGCAACAAAAAATTCAACGAAAAATGTCGCTTGCAAAAATACGAATGAGTCCGAACACGAAAAATCCCGTCTAGCAAAATTACGAATGATTACGAATCAACAGGACCGGAAAGAAACGAACCGAAACGGAACGAATTTTTCCGTTGTGCACAAGTCTAGAGAAAAGTGAAATCAAGTGAAAACTACTTATCTAACAATGTAACTATGATACACTATATACAGCAGACAGGGGATCGGAAGAGTCTGGCTAAGCAGTAGGCAGAGGATCAGCAGAGTCTGCAGGATTTAAACATGGAGAAGGTACAGGGCAGAGATCAAGCAAGACAGGGTCAGGCAGGAGATGCAAGCAACAGTGGTTGAGAAGGGTCAGGAAGGGGACCAGAGCAAGAGGATCAGATAGAGGCAGCAGAATGAGGGTAACAGGTTTAAGGCAGCAAGGGTCAGGGTAGCAGGTACAGAAGCAAGATCACTAGTTCCAGGGTCAGGATATGTGGCACACAGGGCAGAACATAGTGGCACTGTGGAAATCTAGTTGAGGAGCCAAATACTCACCCAGCAGCCAGCATCAGGTGGGAAGACACCCACAGGTGGATGCTGGAATGACACCCTCCAGATTCAGAAACGACAGTGCCACCAGCAAGTGATCCAGTTCATGGAATCATCACAAACTACACAGGCATGGTCCACAATTACAGTTTCACCCTTAGGAAACCCACCCTAAGAAACGCCATGCAGCCATTGCTACAGAGCATGTAAAAAGGAACTGGTTGCAAGGAGGATGCAAGAAATTAACAGGACTGGGATGCAACAAAGGATGAAAAAAAAAGCTAAAAATAAATATTTTATTCAATAAGACAATTGTTTATAATACATAGTTCTTTCTTAGCAAACTAAATGCTGTCAGTTTCAGTTTAGATCCCTTCAAATATGTAATGAAATATTGACTTTTATAATGAAAGTGATTCTAAACCTTTGTCTTTTTTTTTAATAACACTTACAGTACCTGCTATGTGCAATTGTTTTGCACAGAACAGTCCCGATCCTCCTCTTCTGTGTCCCTTGCAAGCGCTCCTGGATCCTCCTGCCTTCCGAGTACCCCCTTAGCAAGCCACTTACTAGGGGCGTACTTGTATTGACCTGCCCCTGCTCCCTCGTCAATAGATTTTCCAATGGCTATCGCTGCAATCATACTGAGAAACACAACAAAAAATATGAGAAAATCTCCTAAAGTTCAACAAATCTCCTCTTAAATGTGTCTCTGTAACAGGTGTCTCCATTGTAAGATTTTCTCATCTCTTGTTCTAGGGACTTTCCCAGTGACAATGACCATCAGTACACATAGAGAAGGTGAATCTCCCGAGTGGGGATAAAGATAGAAATGAAAAAACTTGTCAGAGGGTCTGACCATTCCCCAGCAAAACAAAACCAAATTAATTCCCAGCTCAACTTACCGACCAGCCTGGAACCAACCAAATTATCCTGTTTAACAGTATGTGTCAAAAACAGGTGTTTAGTTTGCACACATATACACGCATAAGCTACAGGGCCCCATCAAGGCACCCCATTTTTTTCTGTAGTCATAACTCTACATTTTGAGAGCCTCCACAGTGAAAGCACATGCATTATAATGTATAGGCAGAGGGCAGTTGAGCCTGGAGGGAGCCAACCCCTCCTTAAAGGCACAATGGTGCACTGGACACCCAGCATATGGCACCATGGTGGCAAAGATGTCTAGTGCATCCCCTCACCAATATTTTAACAGTACAAACAAATGGCCTCTGCCCACACCTATAACTGGCCTTTGCAGCAAGGAGCACATGGAAGGGCAACGCATGCAAAACAAAACCAAAGAAATTCCCAGCTCAACTTACCGACCAGCCTGCTACCACCCAAATTAATCTGTCTAACATTATCCTGTCTAACGTTATGCGGTAAAAAAAGGGGTTTCGTTTTCACACATTTGCAAATACAGGCATAAGCTACAGAGCCGTCAAGGCACCCCAGTATTTTCTGTAGTCCTCTTTTGAGAGCCTACTTGAGGGGACTCAATTAACTGCTCATCATTCAGCACTCCCAGGAAACGATAGCTCTGGACCAGGAAGTGACATAATACATGTTGCTTCCTGGTTCATTCACCAGAGGGAAGAGTAGTAAATGAAAGATTGCTGAGTTCTTTTCACCCTACCCAGCCACACATGTCATGGTGCCCCAGGCCCACAGGGGAGACAGTACGCAGGATACTTCCACCTGAAAGCCAACAGTTGGCTTAACGAAAGTCCACATATCCCTGGCTGCTATAAAAGCCCTTGATACCAGTGCAGTTTATAAACAATGCTGGAAATGAAGATGTTAAAGGGAACCTTCTTGAATTTAAAGATAATTTTTACTTTGCCTCTTTAGGGCAAAGTGATAGGTTTGATGAGTGGCAGGCACCCTCTAGAGCTTATCATTTTCTTCAATTTTTTCCCCTGCTTACCTGCTAGATCCCAGAGAATGACACAGTATGGGTGATGTGTTAGCTTTGACCTATATTTGACCAATATTGGCGTTGATATTCACCCCTGCTGTTCGGTAAATCACAGGCACAGATAACCTGATAGGGAACATCTCCCAGAGTTCCACATCAGGCTTTGCTCACCCAACAGGGGCAGCGACCACGTTGACAGGTTGTTGGGTAGGCAGGGCCTTATGGGGGACTTGGAGACTAGTTCTCCATCAAGTCTGCCTCCTGTGTGAGCGATGACAATGGGCAAATTTCATAGCCACTATTCAGGAAAATACCTGACCATTGCTATGCGCTATCAATCACAAGTAAAGGGGGACCTGATGGGAAACTAGTGTCTCAGGGTCCCCATCAGACTTTTCCCACTGTCGGTGTTTGGCCTGCATCACTGGTTGCTGGGTCACTGGCAACCTGCATCCTAGCAGCCAATGAAGTAAATACACAGAATATAAATAAAGTTAAACACACAACATCCCCTCCCTCCCCCATAACTCTTAGGCCCCTTTCACACATGTGGATCATTTGTTTCATCAGTTAAGTCACATTTTTTTCAAAGAAAAAACAGATGAAGCTTACATCGGTTTTTTATCAATTTGTCATCTGTTTTATATATCCGCCAGCTACAGTCCTTAACCCAGAGCTATTTTTTCATGCAAAAAGGGCCGTTTGTCCGTTTACATTAGTTTCTCATCTGATACGTTTTTGTTTTTGTTTTTAACAGGAGAAAAATAGGGCTTTGATCTGTTCAAAAAAATTGATGTTGACAGAAGTGGAAGTAAATGGACGTAAATGAATGATCATCAGTTTACATCCATTTTTCCATTGAGATGCATTGATATCCCTTTTTCATTCGTCATTGGATGGATGAAAAACGCACAAACGGTCCGCATGTGTGAAAGGGGCCTAAGTCTTAATCACCTTAATTTTCTATAAACATCCACAAACTTTTTTATTTTCTCACAGGCATAATGACACATACAGTACACAAATAACTACAGTGAGGGAAAAAATTATTTGATCCCCTGCCGATTTTGTACGTTTGCCCACTGACAAAGAAATTATGAGTCTATAATTTTAATGGTAGGTTTATTTTAACAGCGAGAGATGGAATAACAACAAAAATATCCAGAAAAATGCATTTCAAAAAAGTTTTAAATAGATTTTCCTTTTAATGAGTGAAATAAGTATTTGATCCCCTAGCAATCAGCAAGATTTCTGGCTCCCGGGTGTCTTCTGTACAGGTAACAAGCTGAGATTAGGAGCACTCTCTTAAAGGGAGTGCTCCTAATCTTAAGTCTCGTACACACAGTACGATTGTTGGCAGGGGATTGTCTGTTGACAGACTGTTGTCCTAAAATCTTACCGTTATTACGCTCCTTTTGACAATTGTTGTCCAACTTTCGTCCAACAAATGTTGGATGACAGGCTAGTAAAAAAAATTCGGACAACGGCTCCACGTCTGATTTTTGTATGGTCAGTACACAAATCCGTCACACAAAAGTCGATAGTACAAACACTCATGCTTGGAATCAATGCTCACCAAACACAAAATTAGCAGAAGGGGCCCAAAGGGTGGCACTCAAGAGCTGAAATTCCTCATAGTACGTCACTACTTTCGTGTTTGTGGCACGATAATTGTGTACCGTTAGTATGCAAGACAAGATCCTGGCACATGCTTTTTTGACAAAAATCAGATGCTCGGTTGGCCAACAATCATACCATGTGTACGAGACTTCAGTGTGTTACCTGTATAAAGAAAAGACACCTGTCCACAAAAGCAATCAATCAGATTCCAATCTCTCCCCCATGGCCAAGGCCAAATAGCTGCCCAAATAGCTGCCCAAGGATGTCAGAGACAAGATTGTAGACCTACGTAAGAAGCACATTAGGGTCCTGGAGTAGCCTAGCCAGTCTCCAGACCTTAATCCCATAGAAAATATGTGGAGGGAGCTGAAGGTTCGAGTTACCAAACGTCAACTTTAAAACCTTAAAATGGTTGTAAACTCTCAAGTTACACTTTAGTTCATCTTCATCTACACTGATAAGGCTACTAATTGGTGCCTGTGAAAGTTCACTTACATTTTCGGTCTCCTCACACTCCGCCCTGATATGTTTATTGACATCATCGGCGCATGCGCAGTCCGTTCTTTCACGGCACGCTATGTGTGCCATTTCTGTATCCTCAGCATGCTGGGTAATTTATTTTCCCTGTAAATGGCACCGCACAGAAGCATCGTGATAGTGTCATCTTCCCGGTTCTCCCATTGTGTATGAGAAGTCACACAGAGGGAGTAAACCAGGGCATCACAGAGATGTCCATAAGAGGAAGCAGCTACAGCTGTTCTAATTCTGAGAGCCATACAATCCATTCAGAAACTTTTACTAATGTAAGTAAAGCAATATTTGTTCTATGAAGTGAAGTGAAGTGTTCTAAATATATGTTAAAAATTTTTTATTTTAACTTATTTATTTTAAAAATTATTTAAAAAAATATTATTAAAGAAATGTAATTAATAATATTATATTAAAAATCAAATGTAAAAAAAAAAAAAGATTAATTTGTTATTATCCTCACAATAATAATGTTTAAAATGGGATAATGGACTTTAAGGAATAACAATATTTTTTATTTTTGTAAATATTACATATAGATGAAAAATATATTAATGAAATATGACAATAATTAAAAAAAATGTTGTGCCTTGAAAACATTATTAATTACCACCTTAATTTATATTAAATATTTTTTATACAAATAAAGTTAAATTAAATATTAATAAATAACAAACTAAATAAATTATATATTAATACATTTATTAATTATATTTAAATGAAATAGTATTTTATATATTATTTATTATTAATATTTTTTTTATTTTTTTTGTATTATATGTTAAACATTAAACATTTGTACATTTGAACTTTCTTTATTATAAATTTTTCGCTCAATTCATGCTTCACCAAAAGGTATATATATAGTGAATCAGCAATGCTGTTCACTATATATAATACCTCTATGGAAGTCATTGCCAGCTATGAATAGCGTAGCTCGGTTGCCATAGTACTGGCAATCGAGATAGGGGCTTGGATTAAACGTGATTGTGAATGCCTAAGATTTAGGCAGGGGGACAAAGAAAAAATGGGAAATGATCTCCACACAAGAGACATAGATCAACAGTAAAGATGGAGCTGCCGATTCCCGGAAGAAGATATCTTTCATGAAAGTAAAAAGGGTATTTGCACGTATACTATACACATATAGTAAAATGAGAATATAAAAAAAAAAAAACGGGGCTTACTTCCTCTGTAATGACTAATGGCCCGTACACACGATCCGAATATCGTCCGAAAAATGTCGTCCGAGGAAGAATCGTACGATAATCGGATCGTTAGTACAGAGCTTTCGAGAGCCGATCATGACAGTTCATCCGATATTATTTTATCGGACAGGCACGTAAATGTTCCTCGTACGATACCAGATCGTACGATTTAAGTTTAGTCAGTACAGTTGTCGTCCGAAAATACAATACAAATACACTACAACACATGACATCACTTACGATTTTTTTTTCTGTCGTACGAGACTTTAATAACCTATTTAATTTTACTTGCGACTATTAAGTGAAAAAAGTTGTACGATATTCGGATCGTGTGTACGGGGCATTAGGGAGGATCTGCAAAGAGGAGTGGGATAAAATCCCTCCTGGGATGTGTGCAAACCTGGTGGCCAACTACAAGAAACATCTGACCTCTGTGATTGCCAACAAGGGTTTTCCCACCAAGTACTAAGTCATGTTTTGCGAAGGGGACAAATACTTTATTAAAATGCGTATTTCTGGATATTTTTGTTGTTATTCTGTCTCTACTGTTAAAATAAACCTACCATTAAAATTATAGACTGATCATTTCTTTGTCAGTGGGCAAATGTACAAAATCAGCAGGGGATCAAATACTTTTTTCCGTCACTGTACATGATTCTTATGAATCTGTCATATGTGTCGAAATGGAAACAAAACTGTCACAATACTTTCATGAACATACTGCCACAAAAGTGTCTTAATATTAAATTCCCCCACTGTATCTGTCAGCACCATTCAACAGTTTGTGAGTGATTATAATAGCTAATCAAATCTCCCTCCTGTGTGTAATCTACAGATATCTACAATAATTACATATACCAAAAATAGGGAAAATAAGTTAAATTACGACAACTACTGTTCAATGAAAACACTGCAATAATAATAAAACGCTTTTCTTTTAAGTTTTTACTACAAACAGCTGTGAGCATCATCAGTGAATTTCAATGTGGTTAGAAAATAAAGGTGGCGATGCTTTGATTGAATTTTCTGATAAAGGAAAGAAGTCTCTGAATAGTATCAGTGAAACTATTTCAAAGTTTTAGGATATGTAATGTTCTATGATCTTTAACCCACAATTCACTCACAGTGTTTCCTCAGTTACTTCATTGTTCCTTTGCCTGAAATTTGGTTCTGACGAAGACAGTGTAGTTTCTTCCTTCCACAAAACATCCTCTGAAATTCCTGTACTACTTCCTATGTCAGGACACCGCTCAGCAAGCATTGGTCATGTTTCTTTGAAAGCATCAACAGCGTTCTGGTTTGGATGATTCACACAGTGGTAATTCTCACCTCAGACTATAAAACATAATGTGCCGTAGTGGGGAGAGAAAGTGGGCGTCCCAAGGCGACCATAACCGGCGTCTTTTTTACAGTGCTGATTACATTGGAATCTCCAGAAAATCCAATTTCTGACCTCCCAGTGATGCTTTAGGAATTATATTTTAAAAATGTGTGTGTGTGTATATATATATATATATATATATATATATATATATATATATATATACATATATATATTTTGGACAAGAAGCATTAATGTATTTCTTTTGCAATAATAAAACAGCTTTCCATTTATTCTAAACACGCTTACCTCACTGACTTCATAGCTGTTTAAAAACACTGCTTGATTACTTCTGCCTTACTTCCTGGACAGATTATGGGTCCTTTTACACGGTCCCTTCACTGTGCAGAGACAGACCTGTCAGAGCCCCGCTCTCCTCTCCGCCTGTCCCTTTTTAGCCGATCCCATCTGATCCACCAGACAGATGGAAAATAGGGTCTCCATCCATCTGGATTTCACGGACAAGATCGGATCGGATAGCGAGGTGTGTCAGTGGACATGTCACCGCTGACATCCGCCGCTCCATAGGGCTGAATGGAGCATCCAATCAGGTCCGCCTGAAAAACTGGTTTCTGCAGCCTTGAGTGTATGATCATCATAGGTGTGCGCAGTGGGTGTGCCGGCTGTGCCTGGGCACACCCTAATCACTCTGTGTGACGTAGATTCCCCCTGCTGATGTTTCACCAGGTGAGGAGTACGAAGACAAGTGTGTTTTGCCTACAGTCAAGCATGGTGGTGGGAGTGTCATGGTCTGGGGCTGCATGAGTGCTGCCGGCACTGGGGAGCTACAGTTCATTGAAGGAACCAGGAATGTCAACATGTACTGTGACATACTGAAGCAGAGCATGATCCCCTCCCTTCGGAGACTGGGCCGCAGGGCAGTATTCCAATATGATAATGACCCCAAACACACCTCCAAGATGTCCACTGCCTTGCGAAAGAAGCTGAGGGTAAAGTTGATGGACTGGCGAAGCATGTCTCCAGACCTAAACCCTGTTGAGCATCTGTGGGGCATCCTCAAATGGAAGGTTGGGGAGCGCAAGGTCTCTAACATCCACCAGCTCTGTGATGTCGTCATGCAGGAGTGGAAGAGGACTCCAGTGGCAGCCTGTGAAGCTCTGGTGAACTCCATGCCCAAGAGGGTTAAGGCAGTGCTGGAAAAAAAATGGTGGCCAAACAAAATATTGACACTTTGGGCCCAATTTGGACAATTTCACTTAGGGGTGTATTCACTTTTGTTGCCAGCAGGTTAGACATTAATGGCTGTGTGTGTCAGAGAACTCACCTTGTCGGACGTGTTGGTCGTCGCTTTGGTGCGCGTCGATGCGCGCTGATGTTGTGCATGTTCCTGTGCGCGCTGGTTCACGTCCCAGACTACGGGCGCGCGCGCCTGTGCGCGATGGTGTGCCTGTGCGCGCGGGTGCATGTGCGCGCATGTCGCGTGCGTGCGTGCGCCGGTGCGCACGCCGATGCGCGCTGAACAGCCCATTTAAACCCCTGGAACACTTTAGACCGGTGCTGTCTGATCTACAGTCCCCTGTGTATCCTGCCCCTGCTGATTGCCTGAAACCTGATCTCCTGACCACCCGGCTTGTTACTTGGACTTCTCCTGCCCTCCGCCAGCATCTGACCTCGGCCTGTCTTGACCCTGAACCTGCCTGCCCCTCTGTACCACGCTGTCTGACCGTTGCCTACCTTGCCTGTCATTTGACTATTCTTCTCTGCACCTACTGTGGTGGAGATTTTTCAAATCCACAGGTGTATGTAGACAGCTGTACATATGGATAAAGATTAATCCTACTTCTCTTTAGCTCTCTTGTTCCTATTATCATGTAACATTGGTATCATGTTTGTCATAGCAATATTCCTATTGGTATTATCATGTAACATTGGTCATAGGTGATATAATTTTAGGTTAGAGCAATGTTCCTATTTTGTATTGTGTAACATTGGTATCATCTTGCTATGAGGTGGTATCATTTCTGTAAAAATAAATGTAATTGTTTTCTCTTTTCCCACCGCTATCGTTTGATTTCATTTTATATAGACAAAAGGTTTAATCACTTATAGTAAGCATTTAAGCGAGACGTAGATTTCCGTAACACTACCCAGCTGCACTCTTCAGTATACCTACCTGCCTGCCTGCCTGCAGCTTGCGTGGCTCATCTTCTCTTCTGTATCCGGATCCTGAGCCGTCTTCCAGCAACTACTTACCAGGCTCTCTTACCCTTCCGTACTCCCGTGCCTCCTGTCTGCACTACCAGGGGCCGCGAGTCGGATCCGTACGGGGGACCTTCCTCTGCTCCATCGGACAGCCATGTCCGAGTCCGAGCAGGGAAGAGATCCCATGGAGGAACTGTGCAGACACCTGAACGGTTTGACGCAAGCTGTGAAGGACCTCCAAGCCGGTTATACAAGATTGGAAGAGAGAGTTCAAGTCCTGTCCACACCTGCCAGCTCACAAGGCGCCACGTCCACTGGATACTCAGCTACACCTTCTGTCATGATGCTTCCTCTGGAACCCAGGGTCCCTACACCTGAGAAGTTTGCGGGCGAACGCAGCAAATATCGTTCTTTCCGCAACGCCTGCAATCTTTTCTTTGCCTTGCAACCTCGCACCTTTTCTTTGGAGGTAACCAAAGTGGGCTTCGTCATCTCTCTACTGACCGGCCAACCACAGGCCTGGGCCCACCGCCTCCTGGAGCAAAAGGATGCTTCCTTGGAGACCCTTGCTACCTTCTTTGCCGCTATGTCCCAACTTTACGAGGATCCACAACAGGCTGCCACAGCAGAATCCGTTCTCCATTCCCTCCTGCAGGGCCGTAGAGCGGATGAGGATTATGCCGGTGAGTTTAAACGGTGGAGCTCCGACACCGAATGGA
Source organism: Rana muscosa (assembly GCA_029206835.1). Taxonomy (NCBI): domain Eukaryota; kingdom Metazoa; phylum Chordata; class Amphibia; order Anura; family Ranidae; genus Rana; species Rana muscosa. Next base: position 366,346,833 of record CM055116.1, read on the forward strand.
ACGATGCTGCCTTGCGCTATCAATTCCGGATGGGCTTGTCGGACCAGCTCAAGGATGAGCTAGCACGTGTCGGGGTTCCCCAAACCTTGGACAAACTAATTGACCTGTCAATCCAGATCGACCGGCGTCTGAGAGAGCGCCGCTCCGAAAGATCCTCCAGCCAATTCCGACCCACCTGGCTGCTCCCTAAGGTCCCCAACTCGGTCAGTCTGGCACCGCCGGCTCCTCCGTCTCTGGCTCTAGATGCTCCGGAACCCCTGCAACTAGGCCTACTTTGCCCCTCTCTCTCTCTGGAAAATCGCCAGCACAGGCGAAGCAACAACCTTTGTATGTACTGTGGTGAACCAGGACACTACGTAAGGACCTGCCCAGCCAAGATGCGTAAGTGCCTGCCTGTTTCTTCTACTTGTGCCTCTCTGTTACCTAACCCAACCGCTCACCTAGCTCTCTCCATCTCATTACAGCTCCCCGGAAGGACTACCGCAATCCCATAATTTACTCTGGAGCATGCAGCTGCTTTATTGATTTGACATTTGCTGCCAACCACCACATTCCTCTTCAACCGAATTCCCGGGGACTTGCAGTGCACCTCGTTGATGGTTCCATCATCAAATCCGGTCCTGTTACCCAGGAAACTGTTCCCTTGTTGGCTTTCATGGCAGCCCACCACCAGGAGCTCCTAAGTCTGGATGCCATCTCCTCACCGTTGTTCCCTATCATTTTAGGGATGCCTTGGCTGCAAGCCCATAACCCCAGTATTGACTGGACTACGGGGGGGTCAAATTCCTCTCAAACTATTGCCAGCAACACTGTTTGCAACAAGCCCCAACTAACCCTCCTCATCTGCTCTGTCTGGATATAGACCCTGATCTTCAACAAACCATCCCTGAACCCTATCACGACTTCCTGGATGTGTTCAGTAAGAAGGGGGCAGAAACCCTTCCTCCTCACAGACTGCCCTATAGAACTTTTGCCTGGGACTGAAGTACCTTTTGGGAGAATCTTCCCGTTGACCGAGCAGGAATTGGGCACTCTGAAGGTCTACATTGACGACAACCTGAAAAAGGGGTTTATCCGCCCTTCCACCTCGCCTGCCGGTGCGGGCATCTTTTTTGTTGAAAAAAAGTACCACTCCCTACGCCCCTGTATTGATTATCGGGAGTTGAACAATATTACCATAAAGAACCGTTACCCGTTACCTCTCGTGCCGGAACTCTTCCAGAGGCTGGGAACTGCGGTCATCTTCACCAAACTTGACCTCCGAGGGGCTTACAATCTGATCCGCATTCGAGAAGGTGACGAATGGAAAACGGCCTTCTGTACTCGATTCGGGCACTACGAGTACCTAGTTATGCCGTTTGGACTGTGTAATGCTCCGGCTACTTTCCAACATTTTGTCAACTACATTTTTCGCGATTACCTGGACTTATATGTCATAGTATACTTGGATGACATCTTAATCTTCTCCTCTTCAGTAGACGACCATCCAGGGTTGCCAACTTTCAGTAAATTTACAAACAGTTTGTAAAATCCATAATTGTTGCATCTGTCCATGAATGTCAGTTACAGACATGCAGCCCACATGTCCGCAATAGACATTCAAGGAAAGATGCAAAAAGTACGGATTTTACAAACTGTTTGTAAATTTACTGAAAGTTGGCAACCCTGCGACCATCGCAGGCATGTCCGAAATGTTCTTGTTCGGCTCAGACAACATGGACTTTACGCCAAGCCGGAGAAGTGTGAGTTTGAACGCCAAAGCATCCAGTTTCTCGGGTTAATCATTTCTGTTGAGGGCATCAAAATGGACCCTCAGAAGGTGTCTGCTATCCTGGACTGGCCTGCTCCCACAGATAAAAAAGGGGTCCAGTGCTTCATCAGATTTTCTAACTTTTATCGGAAGTTCATCAGCAGTTTTTCTGCAATAATCGCTCCCCTTACCGAATTGACCAAACAAGGAACTCCATTATCTTGGTCTCCTAGAGCTCAATCTGCCTTTGAAAAGCTGAAGGAATTATTTGTCTCTGCTTCCATCCTGAAACACCCTGACCCTGCATTACCCTTTGTCCTCGAGGTGGACGCTTCTGAAATCGCAGTGGGGGCGGTGCTATCCTAGCGACAGGGGGCCAAAGCCCTATTCCTTCCAGTGGCCTTCTTCTCTCGCAAGCTTTCCACTGCGGAACGGAACTACGACGTGGGAGATTGAGAACTCCTGGCTATCAAGGCCGCGTTAGAAGAGTGGCGTTATCTGCTTGAGGGGGCTGCACATCCTATTTTGGTCTACACGGACCACAAGAATTTGGAGTACCTGAGAACAGCTAAGAGGTTGAAACCAAGGCAGGCAAGGTGGGCACTTTTTTTCTCAAGATTTCTGTTCCACATCACTTACAGACCCGGTTCGAAAAATATTAAACCGGACGCACTTTCCTGTATGTTCAGCATCTCTGAAAAAAACGTACCCATTGACACTATTCTCCCTGATGGGAACTTCCTATTGCTCCAAGAGGATCTCATGTTCCGAATTAAGCAGGCGTCTGCTGACTTGACCTCTCTCCCGGAGAACTGTGTCAGGGCACAAGATGGTCTGATCAAGCACGAGGGCAAAATGATGGTCCCAGAGAATCTACGGGTAACAGTCCTGGAACTTTGCCACGACCATAAGTTGGCCGGACATTTCGGTACCCTGAAGATGGCCGAACTAATCAAGCGTACGTTCTGGTGGCCGCAGCTGGGTAGCGACTGCAAGAGCTACGTGGACTCATGCAACACTTGCTCCCGGAACAAGAATAGCCGGATGAAGGCCTGGGGACTATTAAACCCTTACCTGTCCCTGAAAGACCCTGGAAGATGGTATCGATGGACTTCATCGTGGAACTCCCCCTGTCCGAACGATTCTCCATAGTTTTTGTTGTCGTCGACAGGCTATCCAAAATGGCTCACTTCTTGCCTATGAAAGGCACACCTTCGGCCATGGAGACAGCAAAGGTCTTTATTAAGGAGGTAGTGAGGCTCCATGGAGTTCCAGCAAGTATTGTTTCGGACTGAGGTGTCCAGTTCACCTCCAGATTTTGGAAGGCTCTTTGTGGTTCTCTTGAGATCGAGTTGGCATTTTCTTCTGCTTACCACACTCAGACGAATGGTCAAACGGAAAGAACCAACCAGACCTTAGAACAATACCTCAGGTGCTTCTCTTCTTTTTCTCAGGATGATTGGGTCTCTCTATTACCCATTGCTGAATTTGCATACAACAATTCCCTGCACTCTGCCATTAAACAAACCCCGTTCTTTGCCAACTACGGTTTCCATCCATCCTTTTTACCTAGCACCATACCAGAATGTATCATCCCTGCGGTGTCTGAAACAATGGACTTTTTCATCTCCAATAATAAACTTCTACAGGAAACCATGTCCAAGACCCAGGATTACAACAAAAAGATGTTTGATAGGAAAAGGAGAGGGGAACTTACCCTGGAGCCCGGCAACCAGATGTGGTTATCCACAACCAACTTAAAAATGGCCTGTCCGTCAAGGAAGCTGGGTCCTAAATTCATGGGACCATTCTCGGTGAAGAGGAAGATCAACAATGTGGCATATGAGCTCGACTTACCTAACACCCTGAAGGTCCATCCAGTTTTTCACGTGACATTGTTAAAGCCGGTTGTCCCTAATCCCTTCGCTGGCCGTAACACTGACCCACCGGAGCCCGTTATGATTGACAATGAGGAGGAATTTGAGGTGGAGGCAATCCTGGACTGTAGGAAAAGACACAACTAGATCCAATATTTAATAAAATGGAGGGGTTATGGACCAGAAGATACTTATGCAAGCTTTCAAAAGATCCCATGCCACGAAAATTGCTCAATTGGGCATCCGGAGGTTGCCCTTAAAGGAACACTAAAGGTTCCCTTTTAAAAAAAAAAAAATAACAAACATGTTATACTTACCTCCACTGTGCAGCTCGTTTTGCACACAGTGGCCCCGATCCTGGTCTTCTGGGGTCCCTCGGCGGCTGTTTCAGCTCCTCCCCGCAAGGACTCCACACCATAATGCGAGCGAGCTCGCATGGTGTGGAGTTACTGTGGGCATGCTCCCGTGATACAGCGGCGGCCATAGCCACCGACTGTATCACTCGGCCCCGCCCCCGGCCTCGCCGCATCATTGGATGTGATTGACAGCAGCACCAGCCAATGGATGCGCTGCTTTCAATCCATCCACTGTAGCCAAGCAATGGCTGGGCTCAGGAACTCGGAGGATGACAGGAGCGAGCGCGGGACTTTCGAGGGGCCAGGTAAGTAAAACGGGGGCTCGGGGGGGGGCGGTATAGTCGAATGTGTTTTCACCTTAATGCATAGGATGCGCACGCCGATGCGCGCCAAACAGCCCATTTAAACCCCTGGAACACTTCAGACCGGTGCTGTCTGATCTACAGTCCCCTGTGTATCCTGCCCCTGCTGATTGCCTGAAACCTGATCTCCTGACCACCCGGCTTGTTACTTGGACTTCTCCTGCCCTCCGCCAGCATCTGACCTCGGCCTGTCTTGAACCTGAACCTGCCTGCCCCTCTGTACCACGCTGTCTGACTATTGCCTACCTTGCCTGTCATTTGACTATTCTTCTCTGCACCTTACCCAACTGCACTCTTCAGTATACCTACCTGCCTGCCTGCCTGCAGCTTGCGTGGCTCATCTCCTCTTCTGTATCCAGATCCTGAGCCGTCTTCCAGCAACTCCTTACCAGGCTCTCTTACCCTTCCGTACTCCCGTGCCTCCTGTCTGCACTACCAGGGGCCGCGAGTCGGATCCGTACGGGGGACCTTCCTCTGCTCCATCGGACTCATTGATCAGGTACGTGCAAGTCTGAGAGTGAGTTGAGTTATTTTGGGGGGACAGCAAATTTACACTGGCATACAATCTGTACACTCACTACTTTACATTGTAGCAAAGTGTCATTTCTTCAGTGTTGTCACATGAAAAGATATAATAAAATATTTACACAAATGTGAGGGGTGTACTCACTTTTGTGAGATACTGCATGTAGACTTTAGCAATGTTTCACCTCTTGAAACACTCCAGGTTCTAAGGCAGCATTAACCTCTGGGGGTTTATACTATCTGTTTCTGGCTGCCCTTATAATACTCTAGGTGATTCTGTTACAGTTTAAGCTGACTGGTAAAGCCTGGGCCCAGTTACTTGTAATTATCCTGTATTTTGAGTGTATTACTGCCATTCTTATTTATTTCCCCCTTTTCTCTGTTTGCCTTTACCTACTTTATTTTGGGACAATATATTTAGTTTGCTTTACTAATTGGGTGGTGCTAGTGTTCTTTAAACTAGCATGTTAGTATTAACATGTTAATGTCACTGTCAGTGATTTCCTCTATGAAATTGTATGTTGGTGTACTCAGCCTGGTGTGTGAGAGAAACTGAGGTCTTTGAGAAGGTCTAGGCCTGCAACAGAGGACCCATCTTAACTAGTGGCTCCTTCTGGGGTAGACTTTACCTATGATATGCTGGTTTATAAATTTTTTCTGATCAGTTTTTTTTCAGACAACTCTCTCCTTTGCTTTCTCTAGTCCATGTTCATTGTGCTGCATACGATGATACCAATAAACAGAATGACTACTTTTCTCCAATAAATAAGGTAGACACACGGACTGATTACAAAATTACGTTATTAATTACAAACAACAGTTTTAAATATCACCATGACGAAATGCGTCGGGCTTGGCTTATTGCTCCCCATATTGCTCCTTTTTACTTTTGTGATCACAAATTTTTATTAATTACTACGGATGCCAATCATTTTTTATTCAATAAAACCTATCCTTTTTGATCTACGCTATGTGGAGCCCTTCTTTTTTCTCTTTACATCTTCCTCCATGAGAGTATTTTTTTTGGCCCTTCCATCTGGCTGTCACCTACAAGACCCCTGGAAGCTGCTCCTGGAAACGCCTTGGTTCCCATGATCATTGTGGAAGACTGCCCATCTTGGCTCTCTTTGCTCGATTGACTCGTTGTCATCGGCATTCAAGTCCACCATCTCTGGTAAGAGTACATACCCCATTATTTTGATTGAAGATACAACACCTCAATGTTTCCACGTGTTCACTATATCACTGTGCTTCACTTCTGAGCAACAACTATTTTATACTGGACTTTTTGTGTTCACTACATGAATTGGTTCATTCATTTGGACATTTCCCATAATCTTTCATATATGAGTTATATTTATATATGTTATGTTTTCACACTTTGTGACCTACCTTCATGTCTATAGCAACATTTGATTATTTGAATATTGCTTACTCAATTTTTTAGCGCTACATTTTCCATTTACCTATATCACCATGATCTAATTACCGTATACACTCGAGTATAAGCCAAGATTTTCAGCACATTTTTTTGTGCTGAAAATGCCCCCCTCGGCTTATACTCGAGTCACCTTTTTGTGCCTAATCTCCCGGATTTTGGGGACCCAGTACCGGCGGGCCGTAGGTTCCCTGGACCCCAAACTTGGCACACATGTTTTCAAATCCGGGCACCCCTTCCATAGACTCCCATGTTAAACGTCAGTCTAGTCATGGACACAGTGAGGCATGGGCACAGTGAGGCATGGGCACAGTGAGGCATGGACACAGTGAGGCATGGACACAGTGAGGCATGGGCACAGTGAGGCATGGACACAGTGAGGCATGGACACAGTGAGGCATGGACACAGTGAGGCATGGGCACAGTGAGGCATGGACACAGTGAGGCATGCACATGGACACAGTGAGGCAAAGTGAGGCACAGTGAGGCATGCAGATGGGCACCCTAGGCTTATACCCGACTCAATAAGTTTTCCCATTTTTTTGTGGTAAAATTAGGTGCCTCGGCTTATATTCGGGTCGGCTTATACTCGAGTATATACGATAGTTATAATTTTTTTAGGGGTTCCAACCAATCCTTTTTAAGCCATTTTAGAATTTTTTGTAGAATAAGCAGTAGTTTATCTTTTTTCACAGTTTCCTTGCATTAGGGTCCTTTCACATAGGCGTCATCCATCCAGTCACATTTTTTTCAAAGAAAAAGCGGATTCAGTTTACATCGGTTTTTCATCAATATACATCAGTTTTCATCAGTTTTTTACATCCACTAGCTTTAACTACTTGAATCCTGGAGCCATTTTCCGTTTTTATTTTATTTTTTGTTTACACGATTAGAAAATAATTTTAGGGCTAAAGATTACTTAAAACCCCCAAACATTATATATTTTCTAATAGATACTAGTTATCCGCGCAAACTGGAGTGCGTGGGCTGCTGCCCCCCCCTGTATTGATCTGTACTAAACAAGTCAAATGAGTGTTATTGGTACAGTAATTGTAGGGGTAATTGGCGCTGCTTCTCCGCTATAGTGTATTGGTGGGCCCAAAGGCCTGTCCTCAGTGATGTGACCCTTAATAAGGGTTGAATCTCCTAAGTACAGCTAACTGAGATTGACGTTTATACTTGGTGTTGTAAACAGATGTGTAAAACTTGATGGCAACTAGTTTCCTATCGGGTGAGGGTTACTAAGTGTTTCACTCAACAGTGCAATATTACATGTACAGTAAATGTGTAAACAGATAACAGCTTGGTTCCTATCGGGTGAGAATTAATGAATATTCCAATCAACAATAAAAAATAATAAATAATAAATGGTGAAAATATGGTGAAATATTAAATAATGGTGATGTCCAACTAAGTCATCTCTCCTCTTATTAACGTGATGGCCTCATGCATACACAATCTGTTGATATTAACCTTATATGTATGTCAACATGAAGTTACTTGTGCCATCAATGGAGTTATGTGTCAAAAATGGATAAAAACAAAACAAAACAAAACTATCACTGCTCATGTGGTTCACAGGAGCAGTGATAGTTTTGTTTTGTTTTGTTTTTATCCATTTTTTTTTTTTTAAATAAAACAAATTACGCTATGAGAGCGCCATCCTGTTTTTTTTTCCTGAGGAACCATATGGATTTTCCCCAAGTTGGGAGGAAGTGGGGAGTAGCAAACGACCGGATACCCCTGAGGAACAGCACAACCACAAACAGGAGTGCACAGATCGTACAGAGGACATCACCAGACGTGCCTTATACCCCTGCAGGGGAGCTTCAATCTGGTGAGTGGGGTCCTAAAGGAGAGGGGAGCACCAAGTCACAGCATATGTTTGCCTGAGGACAAACAGGCATCACAGAAGTCACAGAGTTACTTTGAACTGCACATTAGACTGTATCATTGGAAAAACAGTCTCTTCACAAATTTCACTATTTACTGCCTCCGGGCTTAATGAACATTTTATAAGTTTGGTTTGTCCATTATATAAGTTTGGTTGTCCATTTCTGTATCAATTTCAGATTACCATCAACTGGGCACTTTCACTGTAAGGAATTAATAATCACTGTCACATTGTTTGCAAGTAGAAAAGTTACGTGGCAGCTCCCACCTGGAGCAGTGACACATAACTCCATTGAAGGCACAAGTAACTTCATGTTGAGATACATATAAGGTTAATATCAACAAATTGTGTATGCATGAGGCCATCACGTTAATAAGAGGAGAGATCACTTAGTAGGACATCACCATTATTTAATATTTCACCATATTTTCACCATTTATTATTTATTATTTTTTATTGTTGATTGGAATATTCATTAATTCTCACCTGATAGGAACCAAGCTGTTATCTGTTTACACATTTACTGTACATGTAATATTGCACTGTTGAGTGAAACACTTAGTAACCCTCACCCGATAGGAAACTAGTTGCTATCAAGTTTTACACATCTGCTCACAACACCAAGTATAAACGTCAATCTCAGTTAGCTGTACTTAGGAGATTCAACCCTTATTAAGGGTCACATCACTGAGGACAGGCCTTTGGGCCCACCAATACACTATAGCGGAGAAGCAGCGCCAATTACCCCTACAATTACCAATAACATTATATATTTTCTGAAAGCAGACACCTTAGAGAATACATTTGTGGTAGTTTCAATTTTTTTATGTCACATGTTATTAGCGCAACGGTTTATGAAATGCAAAATTTCAATTAAAAAATACACTATTTTAGGGCACACAAACGTAATACACTACCCAATTTTTTGGTAAAATATAAAAGATGAAGTTGCACTGAGTAAATATATACCCAACATATCAAGCATTAAAAGTGTGCATGCCTATGAAACAGCAAACAAACTTCAATACCCTATATTTTCCATAGGTAATGCTTTAAAAGCCCCTACAGGTCATCAGTTTAGAGTTACCCAGGAGCAAGAGCTGTCTTTAACGCGGGGCGAATGGGGCATCTGCCCAGGGCCAAGCTATTGTAGGGGGGCCCCAAAGCAGCTGAGCTCCCCCTGGAGCCCACGCTGCCTGCCGGGTTTTTTTCAGCCAGAGTTCCGCTCCGGCGCTTGTCACTTGCTAGCTCAGCTGCCCACTACTGTCACTTGTATATAGGGAAGCAGCACTTCTGTATTAACAAGTGACAGCGCTCCTCTCCTGGCTGCCATTCACATCCCTCTCTGCTCTACACACATTGAGCTGTAGACAAAAGAAAATTAAGGGTATAGGAAGCTCCTCCATGGAGATGCATATTGCAGCTTCTCTTGTGCAGCCTGGCCCCGCTCTGATGGTTTTTAGATAATGGGTCATAGAGGCGGGGGCGGGTGGTATTGGTGCAGAGGAATGCTGTGTATTGAAAGAGGAGGGTGTGGAATGGTGCAGGAGGACTACTGTGCATTGAAGGGGGAGTGGGATTGGTGCCCAGGAATGCTATGTATTGAAAGGGGGGGTTTAAACTGGAATCAGGGGGAGGAAAGCTCTGCACTTAGGAGGGGGGACTTGGATGTACACACCCCTAAACCCTGCAATCTGTATATAGCGCACTCCTCCAACGTGCACTCCATACATAGCGCACCCCTCAATCTTGAACTCTGTACGTAGCACACCCTTCAACTATGAACTCTGTATGTAGTTGACCCCTCAACTCTGCACTCTGTACGTAGCACACCCCTCAACCATGCACTCTGTATGTAGTGCACCTCTCAACCCTGCACTCTGTATGTAATGCACCCCTCAACCCTGCACTCTGTATGTAACGCACCCCTCAACTCTGCACTCTGTACGTAGCGCACCCCTCAAACCTGCACTCTGTATGTAATGCACCCCTCAACCCTGCACTCTGTATGTAATGCACCACTCAACCCTGCACTCTGTATGTAACGCACCCCTCAACCTTACACTCTGTATGTAACGCACCCCTCAACCCTGCACTCTGTATGTAATGCACCCCTCAACCCTGCACTCTGTACGTAGCTCACCTCTCAATCCTGCACTCCGTACGTAGCTCACCTCTCAATCCTGCACTTTTTATGTAGCTCACCCCTCAACCCTGCACTCTGTGCGTAGCTCACCTCTCAATCCTGCACTCTGTATGTAGCTCACCCCTCAACTCTGCACCCTGTATGTAGCTCACCCCTCAACCTTACACTCTGTACGTAGCTCACCTCTCAATCCTGCACTCTGTACATAGATCACCCCTCAACCCTGCACTCTGTGCATAGCTCACCTCATAATCCTGCACTCTGTACATAGCTCACCTCTCAATCTTGCACTCTGTACATAGCTCAACCCCCAACCCTGCACTCTGTGTGTAGCTTACCTCTCAATCCTGCACTCTGTACGTAGCTCACCCCTCAACCCTGCACTCTGTACATAGCTCACCTCTCAATCCTGCACTCTGTACGTAGCTCACCCCTTAACCCTGCACGTAGCCCACCTTTCAATCCTGCACTCTGTACGTAGCTCACCTCTCAATCCTGCACTCTGTATGTAGCTCACCTCTCAATCCTGCACTCTGTAAGTAGCTCACCTCTCAATCCTGCACTCTGTGCATAGCTCAGCCCTCAACCCTTCACTCTGTACGCAGCTCACCTCTCAATCCTGCACTCTGTACGTAGCTCACCCCTCAACCCTGCACTCTGTACATAGCTCACCTCTCAATTCTGCACTATGTACGTACCTCTCCTCTCAACCCTGCACTCTGTACGTAGCTCATCCCTCAGCCCTGCATTCTGTACATAGCGTACCACTCAACCTTGCACTCCATACAAAGCGCACTTCCTAATCTTGCACTCTGTACGTAGCCTACCCCTCAACACTGCTCTACTGCAGGCGGCATTACTAGTCATTTGTTTCTGGGAGTCTTTCTTAAGGGATACTGCTCCCATTAGACTCTGTGCCTACCTGCACTCAGTTAACTTTCATAGTTGTGTGTGCTCTGCTCTGCTCATTGCTAATAGCAAGTTCTAAGAGTTTTCTGTCTATTGGTGGGTCCCCGCACCTCCCCAGTCCATGGTGTGCAGATAGTGTGGGGATGATGTGCTGTAACCTTTACCAACCAATCAATGAGCTGTATTGATGCGCTGTAACCTCTAGCAACCAATAAGTGGTAATGGTGCACAGTAACCTCTAGCAACCAATGAGTGAGCAGGAATAATGTGCAGTAACCTCTAGCAACCAATGAGTGAGCAGTAAGCATGTAACCTCTAGCAACCAATCGGTTAGCAGTAATGATGTGCAGTAACTTCTAGCAACCAATCAGCAAGCAGAAATGATGTGCTGTAACCTAGCAACTAATCAGTGAGTCGTAATGTGTGCTGTAACCTCCAGCATCCAGTCAGTGAGCGGTAATGATATGCTGTAGCCATTGGCAACCAACCGCAATCACTGCCCGATCTGCTACAGTAAACTGATTTTGAGTCGGGGGGAGCTGGGGGGCCCAAAGAAAATGTTTGCCCAGGGTCCAATCAATATTAAAGACAGCCCTGCCAGGAGCTCTGGTGATAAAATATTTGGAACTCACTCTGGCAGGTGTGGTGATATGTAACATGTGTAGCACAATCGTGGTTTTTATACGTAGGCGCCTGAACGCATGCGCTTTTGTATGTATGCGTGCATATGTGGAGGTGGAGGGGGCAGTGTGTGCATACAAGCTCCCTCACTTGCTGGCTCTAAATGCAATTGCCAGTTCCTTTGTTTACTTTAGAAGGAGCTGTCCTTCGGCCCTCTGCTAAGGTAAACAAAGGGGTGGGGTCATCCGGTGATGTCAACATGTGACTCCACCCCTTTCTCTAATTTAGCGGTGGGGCCAAATGACAGCTTATTCTAAAGTAAATAAAGGAGCCAGCAATTACATTCAGAACCGGCAATGACATTTAGAGCCGGTAAATGAGGGAACCTGTACGTACACACTGCCCCCAAACTGTAAGCACTGTCCCTCTCTTTGCATGCACTGCCCCCTTGTCTGCTGAATTTGTTTTTTCAATATCTTTTGTTTACATTTTGCAGAGATGAGCCACTGGTTGTTAGGACACCGGCGGGTGCCAGCTCCTAGCAACCAATACAAAAACGGATGAAAAAGCGGACCATTTGTCCGTGTACATCCATTTAGGTCTGCTTCTGTGGACGAAAAACTGATGTAAACGGACAACATCTGCTTTTCATTTGTTTGCCCATAGAAATGCATTGCTGTCTGTTTTTCGTCTGTCAGGAAATAAATGAAAACAGACAGACGGAATGCCTGTGTGAACTGATTTTAATTTTATCACTTTTCTGATGGAATAAAGCAGTTTTCTCAATGGCTGTAAGGGTACCAACAAATTTGTTCACAGCAATAATTTTACTTTAATAATGGGCTTGACAATTTGTCCTAAAACATATACACGTATTCTAGAATAGCTACAACCAATGTAATTGCCATGAAACTTAGTCATCAAACAGTCAGTTTCTCCTTATCTTTAACCCCATAACTTGTGTACAATTCAATGGGTTTTCCACTTTCATTAAATACAGCTGGGAAACTCCTTATGTCTGCTGTGAGTTGTGTCACTTTCATTCTGTGCAGTCGGAAGGCTCTGTAAAATTAACATAATGCTTCTCCCTTATGTAATAAAGAATTCTATTTTTAAGTGTCATAATGCATAGCAACCAATCAGTACCCCTCTCCTGGTCTTCCCTCCGCATAGTGTATTCTAATTGGCTGTTATTGGCTACTGTACTCTTTTAATAAGGCTGATAGTTTTGGGCCTGTTACAATTCTTATACTGAGTGTCCTAGATTCCACAGAACAGTGATGGGGATTTTGATACTGTTTCCTATATGATCCAAGATACCAAGGGGTAAATGCAAGGGCAGACTGTTGCCTCCCTTGTACAGTATATCAGGTTGCATCTGTACACAGTAAATGTTCACATTCTGGTTAGTAAAAAATATGTTCACTTTAAATACTCAACCATAGTTAGGTACTCTGTTGGATGCTATCTCTTTTTCCCTTTTTCTTCTTATGCATGTGAATGCATGACAGACACTCTAAAATCCAGATAAAATGTCATTGTACATTAGCCTCAACTAAATGTAATCTTTTCATTGCATAGAAATATTTTAATGGGAAACGCATTGGCAGTACTGATGAAATAATTTATATTAAATAACACTGCGATTATGACTTGTCTGACTTGTCTGACTTGTCTAGAGGTGATTCAGACTACAAACGTAGTCTCATGCTAGTTTATAGCTTGATGTAGCTGAACCCTTCCTTTTTGGGACCTATTTTGTGAAGGACAAAGGGGTAAATTTACTAACGTTTACCACATGCGACAACGTGGTCACGTGACTCCTTTACATATATTATTGCATGCAGTAAAGTAAAGTCCATTTCATAAAAAAATAAAAAAAAATTATTATGTAGTATTTACCACAAAATGAAAAATGTGCCGGCAAATATCACTTCAAAAGCTCTTAAGTCCAATTCACAAACGGACCAGAGAGTAAAAACATGCTATATTTACCACCAGCATTTTGCTGGCGGTATCATATGCGGTATTTCTGAAATATTTGACAAATAGCTGGTTGATGAAGAGCGGGCCGGGAAGCCGGCCATTGCATCCTTAACAACAGATAACTCATCAGCTGTCAGCGGATTCCCCGCTCACTGCTAAATGTAAAAAAAACATGCTGACAATGAAAAATGATGGAAAAAAAACAGTGTAGGGTCCCCCCAATGCATACCAGGCCCTTTTTTTTAAACGTTGAGGGGTCCCTCCCAATAGCCATACCAGTCCCTTATCTGAGCATGCAGCCCGGCAGGTCAGGAAAGAGGGGGATGAGTGAGCGCGCCCCCCTCCTGAACTATACCAGGCCTCATGCCCTCAACATGAGGGGGTGGGTGCTTTGGAGCAGGGGGGCTCTGCCCTCCCTCCCAAAGCACCTTGTCCCCATGTCAATGGACAAAGGGCCTCATCCCCACAACCCTGGCTGGTGGTTGTGGGGATCTGTGGGCAGGGGGCTTATCGGAAACTGGAAGCCCCTTTAACAAAGGGGCCCCCAGATCCTGCCCCCCATGTGATAGAGTATGGGGGATTGGGGATTAGGGAGGGTGCCGCCCTCCCTAACACCTCCACTGCCCTCCCTATCCATGCGCCTGGCCCCTTTCAGGATGCTGGGCGCATGAATTACTATGGTGGGGATAGGTGGGGGTGTGTATTTTGAAGCACGTGATTGAATGAATGAATGACTTGTATAGCGCTCACATGTGAACTGAATCACCTCTAGGTGCTTTTTGCAGCCAGTGTCTGCTTGGCTGGTGCGGTCATTTTACCCCGTAGGATCTTGACACGCTTGAGACACACAGTCGTACACACATATATACATATATACTGGGCCAATTTGGACAAGATCCAATTAACCTACCAGCATGTCTTTGGAGTGTGGGAGGAAACCAGAGTACCCGGAGGAAACCCACGCAGACACAGGGAGAACATGCAAACTCCAGGCAGATGGTGTGATTCGAACCAGCGACCCTTTTGCTGCTAGGTGAAAGTGCTAACCACTACACCACTGTGCTGCCAGAGGCTCTAATAGGCTTCAAAATAGGGTGGGCTCAGGGCGCAGAGCACTGCATCCCGATCCCACCCTGTTGTGTGACGATAGCAAATAAATTTTCGCTATGGTCACACTACAGTTCCTCCCAGCCAATCAGGAGGCAGGTCATGAGACCTGTTTCCCAATTGGCCAAAGTGCCAGGCAATCCTATTGGATGCCTAGGGCTTTGGAAGAGGAGACACACTGGAGCTGGAGCCACCACTGTACACCACACCACAGCAGCCCGCTGCCTGCATGGAGGAGGAGGAGAGGAGAGCACACCGCCACTGCCTGCATGGAGAAGGAGGAGAGGCGAGCACACCGCTGCTGCCTACATGGAGAAGAGGAGAGCACACCGCCAATGCCTGCATGGAGGAGAGCACACTGCCGCTGCCTGCACTGGACCAGTACATGCCGGACCTCCCGGTGGGTGTGCTAGCAGCTGTCAGTGCTGCGAGCCCCCGGCTGCCCCTGATGCAGGGGGATGCATCAGTGCTGCGTTGCACTGTGAGAGGGGGTGGGGGTGGTAGTGCTGGTTGTTTACCGCCCCTCAAGAGAAAAGCCCACCAGCCGCCACTGGTACATTGTACCCCTACCCATTTACCAAAAGTGTCAAAAAGTCATAAAAACAGAGACAGTTTTTGACAATTCCTTTATTAGAAAATAAAAAAACAGTGTCCTCCGATTTAAATCCATCACCAATTACGATGTCCGTGCACCACCGTAACCCAACAAAAACACCCAAAAAAATGCTCCGCTCGTAAAGATGTCTGGCCACGGACAGCCTCCTCCTCTGTTTGATAGTTCTTATATAGGTAAGGGGGGGCCATCTGGTGACGTCACTTGGTGGCCCCGCCCCCTCGTGATGTCACCAACCCAGCATGCACCGGTCCGTGACGTCACAAGGGGGTGGTGCCACCAGGTAACGTCGCCAGGTGGCTCGCCCTTACCTATATCAGAACTGTCAAATGGCAGAGGAGGCATTCGGCTGCCAGCCAAGCTCACGAGGGGAGCTTTTTTTTAGGTGGTTTTTTGGGTTTCGGCGGTGCGTGGACATTGTAATTGACGATGGATTTTTTTATTTTCTAATAAAGGAATTGTCAAAAACTGTCTCTGTGTTTATATGACTTTTTGAATTTTTTGGGGGGAATGGGTTCTGGTGGTGTGTGGGCATTGTGATTGACAATGGATTTACGTCGGAGGACACTGTTCTTTATTTTTTAATAAAGAAATTGTCAAAAAAATTGTCAAAAATGGTATCAGTGTTTTTATTACTTTTTTGACACTTTTTTGGTGAATGGGTAGGGGTACAATGCACCCCATACTCGTTCACATTGGAGGGGCGGGATCTGGGGGCCCCCTTTCCAGATTCTGATAAGCCCCCTGCACGCAGACCCTCACAATCACTGGCCAGGGTTGTGGGGATAAGGCCATCAACATTAGGACAAGGTGCTTTGGGGTGAGGGGGCGCTCAGCACCTACCCCCCCCATGTTGAGGGCATGTGGCCTGGTATTGTTCAGGAGGGGGGGCACTCGCTTGTCCCCTTACCTAACCTTCCTGGGCTGCATGCTCAGATAAGCGTCTAGTATGAATTTTGGGGGGACCCCTATCCTGTTTTTTTTTCTTTTGACATGGAGTTCCCCTTAAAAAATACCTTCCAAGCCCAAAGGGCCTGGTGTGCATTGGGGAGGGGGACTTCCTGCTGGGTTTTTTTTCATCAGTTTTAATTATCGGCATATTTTTTTTTACCTTCAGCTGTCAGTGGGGAACCCGCTGACAGCTGAAGAGTCATCTGTTGTTAAGGATGCAGTGGCCGGCTTCCTGGCCCGCTCCTTAGCAACCAGCTCAATGCCATAAATTATCGCATTAAATAATGCAGTAATTACCACTAAATTGAACAAATAATGCATTCGGTATTTAAGGCAAAATTCTTGGTGAATTGCACTTTCAAAACTGATTTACTACAAGCGTTATTTTACTGCATTAGTGAAATGACCCTAAAATGTTTTGCATTTCTCTTAAAAGGGAGATAGTGTTTTCAATGGGTTTGCATGTTTTAAAGCTCTCTGGGTGTTTTTTGTTAACATAAAATGTTGCCAAAAGCAAATAAAATCTATCAAAATCATTTACTGCATATGATTTCACCAATTTAAAAATAATTGGCTTTTTTTTGATACCTTGTAAAATTTACACCATATTAAACCATATGAATTCTAATTTCCATCAGGTGCATACCCCTTCCAGTGTGTCCCTTTAATTATAATTGGCTATCTTGATTTTTTTTTTAACAATACAAATGAGATAAGGGAAAATATAAACAAATTCAACTAATTTCTCAAATACATGAAAACATTCATGTCAACTTTGTATATTTTGGTCACTTTCATATGTCCTTCACAGGAACCAGTACAAAAGGCAACCTCTGTCTAAAAACAACATATCAGATAAATACAAAAAATGTTTTATACTATTTTTATTACAGTGATAACATGAAAACTCACCATATTTTCCAATAAAGGTGTATTTGTAAAGGAGATTAAATTACCGGTATTATTATTATACAGGATTTATATAGCGCCAACAGTTTGCTCTATATAACCACTGTTATATAACCACTGCCATTGTACCGTTGGTTGGCAACTTGCTTATGAATCAGGAATTTTTTTGCACCTGTGTAGAAACTTGTAATTACTATTGTTTTTCCCTGCCAATGAGGAAGATCTTCACTGACACTTATCCCCTCCCACCGCCCCCATATTTGAACAGACGTACACATAGCCAGTGGAAAAGGAAAAATGATTACTCATTCATCCATTCTGCAAAGCTTTCCATTAGAACTGGGCGGGATCTGTCATTTTGGCAATAACAAATAAATTGGTAAGTTGTCAGTGTAATCACTGAAAAGATCACTACTGTCTGATCAACGAAACACATTTTAAAGAAAATGGGAACGATGTCATTCTTCTGTATGTGCTTTTTGGCAGCCACTACTCTTCTGAATGCAATTTCTGTTGAACGGTGTATGGAACTACAAAAAGCTTTATCACCAATCACTCGACATGCAAATAAAACTGTAAGTATACTTTTATGAAGGTTAAACAAAATATGACTGATTAGTTGCGTGCAGAAAAATCAGAACTAATTTTAATTATATGCTCTCTGTTTCTCCAGCACCCACAGTCTTTCCATGTCCCAGTGGATGTCAAGGTAAAATTATGTTTTATATTATATTGTAAAATATATGCATCTGTCTACCTTACCGACACACATATTTTAGTAGTATATATTTCATGTATGTTATTTTTTTTAATTCATTGGATACTTTGATTTGCTAAAGAGTTAGGCTGGGTTCACACTGCTGTACAGAGCGGCTCACAGCAGTGGTCCGGTGAGTCCCTGTTCACCGTTTCAGGTCCGATTTCGGTCCGAATTTTTGTCTGAATTCGTACCTAAAATGGACCAGGAGACGCACAGGACTCCTGTGCAATTCGCTCCGGAGCCGCTTCGGAGATGTGTGAACCAGCTTCATTGAGAGCCGGTCACAATCATGCGAATTGGATGTGGGAAAACCCACATCCAATTCTCAACAGTGTGAACCCAGCCTTACAGAATGTTCACTTAGCTTTGTAAAGAAGGTAAATCTGGGTTTACACAATCATCTACAATTGAAAGTGACATGGTTTTTGATTGCACGTGACTGGATAATTGAAATGAACTCTGCATTGTGAAAAAGCCTCATAGATGCCACGCTTTGTTATTTCCAGTTAAATTGTTCATATGCTGAAAATTCTGGGAAATAATAGTATTAGGTTTTGGGTTCAGGTTTTTTTAGGAAATACTGCCTGTATAAATGCTAGAAAGTGCGTGTGAGTCAGTCAAAACATGTCACCCACAGAGTGTTACAAGTATTCAGATTAAAGCAAGTGAAAGGTCAATGTCTGTCCAAAGACATGGTATACTTAAAAAAAAGATTTCACACTAATAGAAAATGGTATAGATTTGGTTTTAAAACTCCAGAACATTAAGGGGTGTGCAAATTGGTGACCCCGATGATTGCACCAAACCATCAACTTAGTTTAAAATAAGTCTGTTTTACAGAATTTCTTCCTATCCCTATGAGATGATGAATTGGAATTTTAATTAATGCTCTTGTGGGTTTTTTTTTAACCACTAGTTCAAAGAAATACACAAAGTATTACATTTCTTCAAGTTTTATACCTATGCATCTTTAAAAGCTTGACTTAACTGATCAAAGGTAAAATTTAAACTCCAAAGGTTCTGCAACAGATTAGTTGGTAGACTGTGGAAAAAAAAAAAGAGACTACTGGATGCTTTACCTGAAACTGTTGCAGAAATGAATTGTCATTAATCTTTGTTAAAAATTAACTTTTAGGATTTTTCTCATACTACACATAATAGCTTTCCACTTACCTTTTCTGTGAATCACATAGTTCACTTATTATCCATCCAGATCTAAGCAGAGCAAAAATCTTACACCTCAGGAGAAACCTTAAGTTTAATTAGTGCTTAAAATGATCGCCCCCAAACAAAACAGAAACGTGTGTAGTGACTAATCCAGTTTACTAGCAGTACGCATGCAATAAACGCAACCACAAAAACAAAAGATGAGCAGGCTTTTTTCATCTTTCAAAGTCACAGTGATAATAAACTGTCAAATAGGAAGCAGGAGGCATACACCGACCACAAAGCATGAGACTAAAGTAAAGTGGTAAAGAATTTCATTTCATTTCAAGTAATAATTCTGATAAAAAATAATTCAACATGATTCATTATTTTAAAATGATTAGTATATATATGTGATAGTTTAAGTAACTGAATTTAACATGCACTGATATGGCTAAGCCCCAATGAAAAAAGTGAATCAGGGCCCTAACAGTAACTATCCTTGTTGCAATGCCACATAGCTTTTATGTGTCATTTTTATTGAATCAGATATTTGCTGTTTTGAGTGGAAATGTATACCCTGACATACATATTTTCCATCTCAATTACTGTAAATTAATTTAATAAAACAGAACCTGCGGTTTACGGGGAGTGTGTGACCTGATGTATTATCTTAGCACCCATCTTCCCCCTGAGAATATAAAGGAAATTACCCTTGATCTGTCAGCATTTGCCTGAAACTATCCGTGACCTTTTTTAAAAAGAATTGCTTGAAAAAGACAGAATGTTCTGCTTAATGAACACCACTGACAATCAGACATATTTGGTCTTTATAACATCTGACCTCTCAGCAGACTGGTGTTTTAAAGCTAATCTATTGCACAGGCATACACAACACTAGAGGTCCAAGATTTCCTACATCCCCTGCACAGGAAGAGAATTAGAACATTTTTATTACACTCTAAGTTTTAAAAGACCCTCAAGATACTGCCCTAAATATCAAATGCAAAATATCCCTTTGAAAAAAGGCTCAAAAACATATAATGTGAATGAGGTGGGAGCTTATCAGTGTAAAACATACAGTACTATAACTTAGAATACAAACCTGATTTTAGCTCAAACCTCCTCAAATACAATGCATTCCAAAAATTGGTTCAACTCACTGTGCCAACTAGAGAAATATGTTATTTCGGTCAAGTAGTAAAAAGATTTTCACTACTTGCCCAAAATAAAGTATTTTTCTAATTGACACAGTGAGTTGAACCAATTTTTGTAATGCATTGTATATGAGGAGGTTTGAGCTAAAATCAGGTTTTTATTCTCAGTTATTGAATTAGAAAATTTTACTCACTTTGTGTATTACTGTTGATTTATGTATTATAAGCCTATGTGCATTCTAGGGCATTCAACCCAATTATCAGTAATTTATACGATAAACCCTTTACCGTTTTTGAGCAGGGAGGAAGAATGGGAGAAGCTTGGAGTTTTAGGATTACAAAATTATTGTGTAATTGATATGCAAATGTTGTGACAGATTTCTATTGAGAGAATGAAGCACAACTAAACTTTAAGGTTAAATCAGCTAAATATATTACAGGTGTATTGAAACAAAAAAGCAAGGGTCCTTCTCCATAGTATGCTGGCAGGGGAAAGGCTATTCTACTCAGGCTGTGGATGCTTTCTAAAGAAAAATTGTAACTTTTTACATCTGGGAAAGTTTTAGCTGGTTTTATCTGATGGTTCCATGGGCTTTAACTCCAGTGAACCACCTAAATATGTACTGTATGTATGCACAGTTTTACAAGCCAAATAATATGTAATGCTGTTCAGACAGTTATGGTATCCAGGTCCCTCTCCTGGGCCTGTCAGCAGACTACAATGCAGTTAAGTTACTGTCCAGGGCCAAGCCCTTCTAAAGTCTGAGTACAGAACAGGGGATTAAAGAAAGCTGATATAATATAAAATGTAAAGTACCGTATTTATCGGCATATAACACGCACTTTTTTCCCCTTAAAATCAAGGGGAAATCGTGGGTGCGTGTTATACGCCAATCCCCACCGATCCCCGCTGATTGTGAGCGGAGCGGAGCGATCGCCGCCGAGATACACATAGCCAAGTGTACTCGGCTCTTCTCGGCTTCGCTCACAGTCATGCCCAGTCCCGCCATTGGACCTGTGTTATGTCCATCATAGGGCGGGACTGGGCGTGACTGTGAGCGGAGCCGAGAAGAGCCGAGTACACTTGGCTATGTGTATCTCGGCTCCGCCCAGTCCCTGCAATCTCTGTGGCGTTTGCTCCGCTCCGCCTCGGCGGTGATCTCGGCGGCGCCAATTTTAAATTCATCCAAGGCTGCAATGGACACTGGGGGCAAGGCTGCACTGGGGCAAGGCTGCAATGGACACTGGGGGTAAGGCTGCACTGGGGCAAAGCTGCAATGGACACTGGGGGCAAGGCTGCACTGACAAGGCTGCAATGGACACTGGGGCAAGGCTGCACTGACAAGGCTGCAATGGACACTTAGGCAAGGCTGCACTGACAAGGCTGCAAATGACACTGATAAGGCTGCATTGATGGGCATTTAAATGTAAGTTTTTTTTCCTTAAACTTCCCTCCTAAAAGTTTTTTTCCTTAAAATTCCCTCCTAAACTTGGGGTGCGTGTTATACGCCGATAAATACGGTATATTAAATGATTTTCAATGGCAACTAATGAAACTTAATTAAATTGTATTTTTATATAGCTGCTTTAGTGACAACTTTTTTGTCCATATGGTGTTTTGCTCTCCTTTTGCTTGTCATACAGCAAAAGGTTAATTCAGAGGGTTTTGTGTCTAGAGCCCTTATAAAATAAATATCTATCCTAAATAACAATTAGCATTTTAAGATTTGAAATTTTTACATCTTTTCCTAAAATTACTTTTTACTTTTAATTTCTAATTATGATAAAAAGCCAACATTCCAAAATAAAAATTTGTCCGCATTTACAAAAAGGAAGGTGAATATGATTAGAAAATGTAATTCGATTGAATGTGGAACCCTTTGTACAACCAACATCTCCATACATAAAAACTGGAAGATACAAAAGCTATTTGTGGGTTGGTTGTGGTTAGTAAGTTTTGCTGAGAAATATAAATTACAATTTTTTGGCTGGTTTCGGGCTTTTTGCTCACTTATGCAATTTCGCTGCTTTTTCCGCATGATGTGAGTAAAACGACCCAAGAATGTAAGAACCATGATGTCACTCACAGTAAATGAAGCTTATTCCTCTAATTTGTAAGCTCAGTAGTAGCACTGCGCTGGTTCCGTTTGCTCTATAAACCTGAAACAGGAAATGTGTTTTTTCAGCTGAATACACATAGACATGCACGTGAAATATGACAGACACTGAAAACATAGACTTCACATCTGTACTTTACACAAAGGAGTATCAACATCAACACGTTTATAATATAGTATGTAACCAGAGGGCATGCTGTCAACAAAACTATGATGAGAAATATTGATGTTAAATAATAATACTAATACCAATAATGATTAGCATATTTTTCAATTTTTATTTACATTGTAATTTAAATTTTCTAAATGTTTCTTTATCAATCAGTCTAACTCTTGTTGTTTTCTATTTTTCAGCAAAACTGTCTAGAGTCAGCATTAATATGCTTCAGAAGCCAGGTTCTCATGCTACAAGAAGCAACTGGGAGAAATGTTGAAGCACAGGAAAAAGTCAGTTTTGAAAGCCTGTTGAAAAAAGTGAAGTTGAATAAATTAGTGGATCAAAAGGTAATGCATCACTGGAACAGCATTCTATATATTTACCTACAGTCATGTGTTTTGCACTGAAAAGCCAAAGGGTCTCTCTCTCTCTCTATCTATCTATCTATCTATCTATCTATCTATCTATCTATCTATCTATATATATATATATACACACACACACACAAAATATATATATATATATATATGAGAGAGAGAAAGAAAGAGACAGTGGGGCTAATTTAGAGTGCAGCTGTGCCAATCAGCTTCTAACATCAGCTTATTCAATTAAGCTTTAACAATAAAACCTGGAAGCTGATTGGTTTCTATGCAGAGCTGCACCAGATTTTGCAATCTCCAGTTTTAGTAAATCAACCCCCAGTGAGAGAGAGATTGTGGAGTTGATTTATTAAAGGAGTAGAGCGTGTTCATTTACAAAGTGAATTTTACTTTTCAATGTGAATCAGGTAAAAAGTTGAAAATGTGCTTTGCATAGAATACCCAATCAGTTAAAAGTAAAATTTAAAAACATTATTTTTGCCTGCTCATGATTGGATGATTGAGGCCTGCACAACTTTATTCACAAGCAAAGTGAAAATCCACTTTGCAAAGAGAAGATTTCTGACATTCAATCATCCAATGTGCAAACAAAAATCAATTTCTTTCAGTTTTTTTATGCATTTGATTGGGCATTTTTTGGAAGGTAAATATTGTAATTACTCTTTCACCTCATTCAATAAGTGGAAATTCACTTTGAAAGTGAAAATACGCTACACCTTTAGTAAATCAGGGTAATAGTTTCAGAATTGCTCTGTAACAACAAAATATTAAAACACTTTTTACTATTTGTAACACAATAAAACAATAAAGAAAGGCCATGCAAACATAAAATGTGCGTGAATGAAAAGTACTCCAGAGCCTGCTTTCATTAACAGTGGAATGACTGAACTTTTAAGTTTATTTAGAACTGTGGCAGGAAGGACTAATCTTTATCTGTCATACACCTGGTCACTTTGGCTTTTCCCAGTGGTGCTTTTTTGATATAATTGATATTTACAGCACTTTCTTATTGTTATATTTTGTTAAATATTTTGGGTATATTGAATTGAAGGCTGCAGCGACATTGCGCATTGCAATAATATTTTTGGGGTATTTTATGCCTGTAGCGCTGAGTTGGGTGATTATATTAACTTTTTCTCTATTGCGTTTTAGGACTGCACTCCTTGTCTTAATTACAGCACACATGCACCAAGTGAATTTTTTGAGAAAATGAATTCCTTACTGCAAAAGGTGAGTTTACAATTACATTGTTGTCAATCATTACTTGTGTTACCTATTGCATTTGTATTCCTGTTACACGATTTAACATTGTATTAATACGCTCTTTATTACTTTTTTCAGATTATATTTGTCTCTGGAAATAAATCATGAAAAAGGACTACAAGAACTGTTACATGTTTTCTGAAGTTAAAGTTATCCAGTTAACAGCTCACCTGCCATTTCCACAATGCTATTCCTTCAAAACCTTTGTGCTATAAAAAAAGCCCCTTAGTATTTATTATGTGTGTACAAATCCCATCACAGAAACATTCTGCTTTTAGTACTACTGAAGGAGGTACTTACCCCACACCCCACAGGGAAATCAGAATGTTATCAATGTCAATACCCCCTTCAGGTTCACATCCCACAGTGGAAGACCTAGGTGTAGAACAGGGATAATTCTTCCTTGCCTATTGCTGCTGCAGTTGAGCTAGTGGTGCTCCTTGTAATATAATCCAGTGGCGACCAATGTAATCAGAAACTTCAGAAAGTCAAGACAGGAATAGCTATTCTCAAATCACTGGTTTCTTTACTAAAGAGCTCAGTAGTGAGGATACGCATTGTAGCGGTGGAGTTTGTAGGCATTTGTTTACTTAAGAATGTGAGAATGTATGAACTGACATTTATACTATTTCTCAGTAGGAATGCCAGTTCCTATATTACCCCTCATGCATGCAGTGCTGGAACAAGATCATCCAGTGCCCAGGGCAAAGATGGCAATTGCGCCCCCTCTACATTATGTGCAAGCTTATCAGGAAGAGGGGAGAGAGAGCACAGCCTGCACCTCCTTCCAGATCTCTTTTTACTGCTTCCAGCACTGGACTGACAGAAGAATATATTGTCTCTACACCTGTCTGCCTTATAGTAGAAGGAACTTGTGGCACCCCCATTCCTACAATACATGCTGCGCCCTTATGCCCACCCCTTGTCCCAGTGTCATGGTATGACCAGTCTATACACCCATCTGTAGTAGTATACTAAAACAGGCAGGACATGTCTATGCCATGAGTTTGGCACCTGGGAAAAATTGTGACCTGTTGTGCCAGAGGTGCTATTTAGCTAACACTGCTATGCAATTGTAGCTCCTTCAGTCTTCCATAGAAATGTCTTAACAATATTGAAGTGTAATGCTAGGACACGTCTTTACACTTATCAGTTGTAGCGTACCAAAATTAAGCCAAGGCATGTCTATGCCATGAGTTTGGCACATGTAGGAAATGTGACATGTTGTTTCAGAGGTGCTGTATAGTTAACTCTGGGTTGCAATGCAGCTCCATAGAAATGCCTAGGGAGTCTTGAGGTGTCATGTTGAAATTGACCTCAGTAATGACAGTCTGGGCCACAATACCTGGTACTTTGTACATTTATGACCAGCTATAGACCTTATGTTTACATATAGACAATTCTATAACACTAACATATAAAGAATTTGGACCTAACCTAAATGCTACTATATTCTTAACAAGTACCTTAGTACAATGAATGAGTCAATTCTTGTAAGTAAAAGGTAATATATTTTAGCATTTTTGGATTAAACATTTAATACACATTTCAAAATTTCCATAATTACTTACCATTTCTTTAAACTATTTAGATAAATAACAACAATTGTTATTAACTGAAATTAATACCAATCATGCTTTTTTTTTACCAGGCTGTTTGACACAGCCTTTTATACACATACATAAAGAGTATTGTCAGAAATGAGGCGGTCCAAATCTTCAATCATCGATTTCTGACAAATAAATCTATGTATGTACATATATACTTTCCAGCATCTGGCAATCCATTTTTCCATTTTTATTGGAAACAAAGATTTATTTATGTTTCTTTAAGTATATTTATAATATTTAATCTAAGTTATTTATATAAAATGTAATTTAATTGGATTTTTTTACATCAATGCTTCTTCTTGCTTACTTTGTAAATGTTTTATGAATGTAATTGTTCTCAATATATTCATTAAAAACAAAATTTCTAAAATTGATTTCCGAATAACTTCTTTGAAAGTTTAAGTTGTATGACAACCTCACACAACACCATACTGTATAAGATATTTGAGCTGATTCACTAAAGAAGTTTAAAACATTTACTCAAATTGTGTGAATATTAATTTTAATTATTCAATTATATATCTAAATCAATCATCTAAAATTATAGAATTATGGGATCAATCACTGATGACTTTTTTGAAACTTGCAAGTACCTGTGTTGTGAATGTCATTCTGTGGTTTCATCTTGTAAATCACTTACCAAAAACAAATAAGCAGGGAAAAATTAAAAAAATGCTAACTTGCATACTTGATACAGGTCAACTTGCTGGAGGGTGATACCAAGGCATGAGGCTGAGAGCGCTGAAAGTTGCAAGGTCTTCCACAGAAAGACAATAGAACTGTCAGGTTTCTATTAACACAGGTTCCGTTAAAAAAATACCCATTATCTCCCAGAAACTACACACAAAGAATCATGGGATGTGTAGATTCCGGAAATGACACCAGCAGCCTGGAGCCTTGGAGTTAGAAGAGGCTTGGGTGTGAACCAATGACATTACAGGCATTTGAAAAGTTGTTTCATGGCACTAGAGGCAAAAATTATCAAAAATAACACTTTGAGTGTGGTAGAAGCATTGAGCGACAACATACACAGGGGAGGTGAGTAAATCCTGGAGTTGAGCTTTATATTTTCAAGCCAGTAACATGACTTGCCACCTTTAGAAAAAGATGTTTAATTCCTAAACAGAAAATACACATGTGCAATCTCAGAGAACAGCTCTGACATATTTTCCTAGGCTTCTCCTTGGTGCTGGGTCTTTGACCATCTTGATTGGCCGGTGGGGAATGATGTAACTGCCAGGCATGCAAGCACAGGCAGTTACAAGCAGTTATGTTTGTTTTGTTGTAGAAGAGACACAGTTTGTCTATTCTGAAATAAAAAGCCTACCTGCTCACAGTGTTTTATTTTGTCACTTTAGTTCCGCATTCATGGCGACAGAATCACTGAATAAAAGAAAACCACTTCACTTTGTGGTTAGTGATTGCAGAAAGTGGAAGGAACATTATTTTATGTGCAAGTGATAGCTCTATTACAATTCCCAGGATGTGCTGTGCTTATATCACATCCATACACAATATTTCATAAGCATTAATGTATCATGTGACTTTACTAGTAGCAGCCTAACCTTTAAAAAATAGCTAATTATGCTATAAGCATTTAGAAAGGACAAAGTGGTTCCAGGAGTGTAATTGTCTGCAGAGGATGGATGGGACTGGTCTCTCACAGGAGCATAGTCAGTTCAACATGCAAATGGATCAGTTCAGGCGGCAGAAACTGCTCTCCTAAAACTAACAAACGATCTACTAACGGCCAATGGACACTATTTTGTACTCCTACTCCTGGACCTCTCTGCTGCCTTTGATACGGTTGACCACCCCCTTCTCCTCAAAAAACTCCACGCCTTTGGTCTCCGTGACTCTACTCTTCGCTGGTTCTCTTCCTACTCATCCAACTGCACCTTTAGCGTTACTTACAATTCTACTTCCTCCTCTCCTCTTCCTTTCTCTGTTGGGGTCCCCCAAGGTTCTGTTCTTGGACCTCTCCTATTTTCAATCTACACCTCCTCCCTGGGTCAGCTGATAGCCTCCCATGGCTTCCAATATCATCTCTACGATGATGACACTCAAATCTATTTCTCTACCCCTCAGCTCACTCCTTCAGTCTCCACTCATATCACTGATTTACTATCCGATATATCAGTCTGGATGTCACACCACTTCCTCAAACTTAATCTATCTAAAACCAAACTTATAATTTTTCCTCCCCCTCGTACCCCTTCCCCTGATCTTTCTGTCAAGATCGATGGCACAACTATAAGCCCATCCCTACATGCCAAGGTCCTAGGTGTAATCCTGGACTCTGAACTTTCCTTTAAGCCCCACGTCCAATCACTGTCGAAATATTGCTGCCTCAACCTCCGCGACATCTCCAAAATACGCCCCTTTCTAACCAATGACAAAACAAAGCTCTTAATTCACTCCCTGGTCATCTCTCGCCTCGACTACTGCAACTCCCTCCTCATTGGCTTATCGCTACATAGTCTATCACAGACTCATCCAACTTACCAATCACACTGTGTCTGCTACTCCTCTCTGTCAATCCCTCCACTGGCTTCCGCTCACCCAACAAATTAAATTCAAAATACTAACAACTACTTACAAAGCCATCCACAACTCTGCCCCCAGCTACATCAATGACCTAGTCTCAAAATACCAACCTAATCATTCCCTTTGTTCTTCTCAAGACCTCCTGCTCTCTAGCTCCTTCATCACCTCCTCCCATGCTCGCCTCCAGGACTTTTCCAGAGCCTCTCCAATCCTATGGAACTCCTTACCCCAATCTGTCTGATTATCTCCTACTCTATTAGCTTTTAGACAATCCCTGAAAACCCTCCTCTTCAGAGAAGCCTATCCTACCCACACCTAACAACTTTATTTTAATTTTCTCCCTCTGATCATCCCCCACAGCTGTTATATTTTGTTCCACTTGACCCTCCCTTCTAGACTGTAAGCTCTAACGAGCAGGGCCCTCTGATCCCCCCTGTATTGAATTGTAACTGTACTGTTTGCCCTCATGTTGTAAAGCGCTGCACAAACTGTTGGCACTATATAAACCCTGTATAATAATAATAATACCCCATAATGCAATGCCTTAGTGCTTTACAGAATAGGGAGTGCTATACCACTCTGGACCACACCTTCCTCATTATTATATCACCTCTAGGGATAAGCTCGGTGTTCGAGTCGAACGTACGTTCGACTCGAACATCGGCTGTTCGATCGTTCGGCGAACAACGAACGATTTGGGCCGTTCGCGCCAAATTCGAGTGACGTGAACGGCCCACAATGCACTACGCCATCGCAGTGTCATCCAGGCGCTGTGATTGGCCAAGCATGCACTGTGACCCCGCATGCTTGGCCAATCACAGCGCTGGCAGCGAGGAGAGCAATGATTGGCCACAGGCAGGATGCCTGTGGCCAATTATTGATGAGGGGGTTTAGTACACGCCCCACACTATAAAAGGCCGCCAGCGCGGCGGCCTTGTGTAGTGTGTTCCGGAGCAGGGAAAGAGAAGCATAGGCAGGGACAGTGTCATTTTTTTTCTTTACTAATCCTGGATTCCTTGTGTTTAGGGACAGAGAAGGATAGGTAGGGAGAGTGTCAGTGTGTTATTCTGTGCTAAACTTTGTTTGTAGGGACAGATGTTACGGAGATAGTCATAACCTCGCTTAAATGCTTAAAATAAGTGATTAAAAACCTTTTGTCTATATAAAATGAAATCAAACGATAGCGTCGGGAAAAGAGAAAACAATGACATTTATTTATACAGAACTGGTACCCCCTAATAGCAAGGTGATACCAATGTTACACGATACATAATAGGAATATTGCTATGACAAACATGATACCAATGTTGCATGATAATAGGAACAAGAGAGCAAACGCGAAGTAATATTAATCTTAAACATGGGAGAGAGAGAGAAAGAGAGAGAGGGAGAGAGGCAGAGAGGCCGAGTGAGAGGGAGAGAGAGAGAGAGAGAGACAGAGAGAGAGACAGAGGGAGAGGGAGAGGGAGAGAGGGGGAGAGAGAGAGAGAGAGAGAGCTTATTACGTCACCATGTCGTCTGCGTCAGATCTTCATTCGCAAGGGCTCTAGCCATGAGTGTATCTGACTTTTATACCCCCTATGCCAACCAGAACCCAAAATCCTGTGGTCTCATTGGTTTAAAGCTGACCACCTGATTGGTTGAAATCTCAAACCTCTCTACTTAGCCTTCCAAATCTAAACCAGAAATACTTGCTGCTTTTATCAGATAGGTGTGTTCCTTTGATGCTCAGTTCAACAAGTTTCTCACATTAGCAAGCATGCTAAGATAAATTTAAGTCACCTTAATAATAAAGTATTGTAAAAACATATACAACCATATATACACGTAGCTTCTTGTTATAAATATGGATTTGAAAAATCTCCACCACAGTCCCCCCTGAAGTTCATTCTTGAACTTATGAAGTCCCTTAACCACTTCAATACCATGCACTTATGCACCTTCCCGCCCAGACCAATTTTCAGCTTTCAGTACTCTCACACTTTGAATGACAATTACTTAGTCATGCTACACTGTATCCAAACAAAATTTTTATCATTTTCTTCTCACAAATAGAGCTTTCTTTTGGTGGTATTTAATCGCCACTGGGTTTTTTATTTTTTGCGATATAAGCAAAAAAACAGCAATTTTTTTAAAAAAAAAACACTTTTTTTTAGTTTCTATTGTAAAATTTTGCAAATAAGTAATTTTTCTTCATAAATTTGTGCCAAAATGTATACTGCTACATATCTTTGGTAAAATGAACCCAAATTAGTGTATATTATTTGGTCTTTGTGAAAGTTATAGAGTCTACAAACTATGGTGGCAATCACTGAAAATTTATCACATCTGATCACGCCTGATGTACTGAAGGGATATCTCATTTCTTGAGACACTAACAAGCGAGGAAAGTACAAATACCCCAAAATTACCCCTTTTTGGAAAGTAGACAGTCCAAGGTATTTACTAAGAGGCGTGGTGAGTTTTTTGAAGTTGTATTTTTTTCCCACAATTCTTGGGAAAATTAATTTTTTTTTTTTTTTTTTTTACACAAACTGGTCATATTAACAGTTTTTTTCTCTCACACAGCATATGCATAATTGCAACTACACCCCAAAATACATTCTGCTACTCCTCCTGAGTGTAGCGATACCACATGTGTGAGACTTTTACACAGCCTGGCCATATACAGAGGCCCAACATTGAAGTAGCACTTTCAGGCGTTCTACAAGCATAAATCGCACATATCCTTTCTCAACCACCTATTACAGTTTTGAAGGCCCTGGAGCACCAGGACAATGGAATTTTCCACAAAATGACCCCATTTTGGAAAGCACACACCCCAACGTATAATCTATGAAGCATTATGAGTCTTTTGAACGGTTCATTTTTTTCCAGAAGGTTTTGGAAAATGTGAAGAAAAAATGAAAATGCATTTTTTTTACACAAAGTTGTCCATTTATAAGATATTTCTAACGCATAGCATATACATAGCAAAAATGACACCCCAAAATGCATTCTGCTACTCCTCCTGAGTATAGCGATACCACATGTGTGAGACTTTTACACAGCCTGGCCATATACAGAGGCCCAACATTGAAGTAGCACTTTCAGGCGTTCTACAAGCATAAATCGCACATATCCTTTCTCAACCACCTATTACACTTTTGAAGGCCCTGGAGCACCAGGACAATGGAATTTTCCACAAAATGACCCCATTTTGGAAAGCACACACCCCAACGTATAATCTATGAAGCATTATGAGTCTTTTGAACGGTTCATTTTTTTCCAGAAGGTTTTGGAAAATGTGGAGAAAAAATGAAAATGCATTTTTTTTACACAAAGTTGTCCATTTATAAGATATTTCTAACGCATAGCATATACATAGCAAAAATAACACCCCAAAATGCATTCTTCTACTCCTCCTGAGTATAGCGATACCACATGTGTGAGACTTTTACACAGCCTGGCCATATACAGAGGCCCAACATTGAAGTAGCACTTTCAGGCGTTCTACAAGCATAAATCGCACATATCCTTTCTCAACCACCTATTACAATTTTGAAGGCCCTGGAGCACCAGGACAATAGAATTTTCCACAAAATGACCCCATTTTTAAAAGCACACACCCCAACGTATAATCTATGAGGCATTATGAGTCTTTTGAACGGTTCATTTTTTTCCAGAAGGTTTTGGAAAATGTGGAGAAAAAATTAAAATGCATTTTTTTTACACAAAGTTGTCAATTTATAAGATATTTCTAACACATAATATGTACATAGCAAAAATTACACCCCAAAATGCATTCTGCTACTCCTCCTGAGTATGGCGATACCACATGTTTGAGACTTTTACACAGCCTGGCCACATACAGAGGCCCAACATCCAAGTAGCACCTCCAGGCATTCTAGCAGCATTAATTGCACATATCATTTTCTGACTACCGATCACATTTTTGAAGGCCCTTCATATATCTAACACATAGCAGGTACATACCAAATAACAAAAGATTACCTGTGGTTTTAGAAGTGCAGTGGTCCACAGAGGAGAGCATCGGTCCAGGCAGCAGGCAGGGATGAGGTCAGCGACAGCAAAAGCAATCATCCAGGCAGCAGGCAGGAATACTGTCCATAGTTCGCACAGGCAGAGATACTGTCAGCACAGCCAGAGCACAGCCAAAGCACAGGTCCAGGTAGCAGGCAGAGGTGTCCTATCCTATCCTATCGATGATATCTTCGATATATTGGAGGTAGTGGAGTCGGTGATTTTGAGTTGCTTTTTGGTAGCAGACAAACGAATTAAAAAGGGCCATGTGAAACAGGTGAAACGCAACTTTTTTGTGCCAATAATGGGACTTTCTGGTTGATAAGTAGGGCTGTAGCATCTGGTCGTTTAAATCCACCCCCCCCATGTACAAATTGTAGTCGTGGACACATTCAGGCTTTACAATGGAGCCGCGTCTTCTTGGGATCTCCACCATGGTGTCATTGTGGATCGTAGAGAGGATGTGGACATCTTTCTTGTCCCTCCACTTCATGGCCAACACCTCCTCGTTCCTCATGGATGCCGATTCTCCAGGTCGCAATTTTTTTGTCAATAAATTTTGTGGGAATCCCTTCCGTTTTTTTTTGAAGGTACCGCAGGCCGGGGTTTGTTTACTGTAAAGGTGGCGAAAAAGGGGCAGGCTGGTATAATAATTATCAACATATAAATGGTAACCTTTTCCGAACAGGGGGTATGCCAACTCCCAGACAATTTTCCCACTGGTTCCAATATATGTGGGGCAATCACGGGGCTGGAGCTGGGAGTCTTTGCCTTCGTAGATCCTGAATTTGCAGACGTATCCAGTGGCTCGATCACATAATTTATTTAATTTTAACCCATACCTGGCTCTCTTGCTTGGTATGTACTGCTTGAACTGCAGTCGGCCGGTGAAATGTACGAGGGACTCGTCCACACAAATTTTTTGGTCTGGGATGAAAACTTCTTCAAATCGCTGGGAAAAGGCATTGATTAGGGGGCGTATCTTGTACAATTTGTCGTAGTTGGGATGATCTCGGGGAGGGCACTGTGAATTGTCATTGAAGTGGAGAAAGCGCATAATCATGTCGTATCTTTTCCTGGACATGACAGCGGAATATATGGGCATGTGTTGGATGGGGCGTTTGGACCAATATGAATGGACTTCGTTCTTTTTTGTAAGCCCCATATTGAACATAAGGCCCAAAAATAATTTAAATTCCTCCAATGTTAGACGCCGCCACTGGAACATGCGGGCGTAGGAAGAATCGGGGTTGGCAGCAATAAATTGGGATGCAAACAGATTCGTTTGATCCACTATATTCTGCAGCAAATCTTGTGGGAAAAATAAACAAAAATAATCAAATTTAGAAAAATTTGTAGTGTCGGGCTGCACACCTGGCTGTGCGGTGAAAGGGGGGATGATAGCGGATCCTGAGTTGGCAGGCAACCATAAGGGGTTTGCCAGGGCATCGGGAAGGTAGGATTGGGGCTGGATTCTTCGGGTTGGGCGTGCATTTCCATTGCTTGTACTGGGCTCCTCTTCCTGGGGTATGGCGCTGCTGGTGGTGGGCAGTTCTCCTGATCTTGGTGCTGATCTTGGTGCTGATCTTGGTGCCGATCGCATTCTTTTGGGAGGGACGGTTTCCTCCGGGGACTCGGACTCTGAGCCACTATCCTCCACTGGCTCGTATTCCGAACCAGAATCGGATAATGGGAGCTCCCCGCTGCTCTCATCATCCGACATGGCAAGAATGGCATATGCCTCCTCAGGTGTGTAAACCCTTTGGGACATTATGGCAGTGCTTATTGGTGGGCCTGTGTAATGGTACTGCTGGTGGTAGTGGTGGCGGTCTGTGTGGTAGTACCGATGGAGGTATTAGTGGTGGGCCTCTGTGGTGGTACCGATGGCGGTATGGGTGGTGGTGGTACCAATGGCGGTACAGGTGGTGGTGGTACCGATGGCGGTACGGGTGGTGGTGGTGGCGGCGGTACCGATGGCGGTACAGGTGGCGGTACGGGTGGTGGTGGTAGCGATGGCGGTATGGGTGGTGGTGGTACCGATGGCGGTACAGGTGGTGGTGGTACCGATGGCGGTACAGGTGGTGGTGGTACGGGTGGTGATGGTACCGATGGCGGTACAGGTGGTGGTACAGGTGGTGGTGGCACTACCGATGGTGGTATGGGTGGTGGTACTGGTGGTGGTACCGATGGCGGCACTAGTGGTGATACTGGTAGCGGGCCTGTGTGGCAGTATAGATGCTGGGCCTGGTGGCGGTACTGGTGGTGGTACTGGTACCGATGGCGGTACTGGTAGCCTGTGTGCCGTGCCAATGGCGGTACCGATGGAGGTGGGCCTGTGACAGATGATTGACAGATGGGCTGATTGATTGACAGATGGGCTGATTGATTGATTGACAGATGGGTTGATTGATTGACAGATGGGGTGATTGATTGACAGGTGGGGTGATTGATTGACAGATGGGCTGATTGATTGACAGATGGGCTGATTGACAGATGGGCTGATTGACAGATGGGCTGATTGACAGATGGGCTGATTGGCTGGGCTGATTGATGTGCTGGGCTGTGTGACAGGTCCTCTTTATGGGGGGGGGGCGTGTTGTGCACTGTAAACTTATGTAGACAAACTACACTGAGCTAACTTACTGATCTCTTCTCTCTCCTCACAGATCGGTGTGTGAGGAGAGAGCAGGGATCAGGTAGTAACTCCTGTGGAGTTTGTTTACATTTGTGACCGGCTGTGATTGGACACAGCCGGTCACGTGGTAAACAGCCAATTCATTGGCTGTTTACTCTGATCGGGGACGCGCTGTGTCCAAGGGACACTCGCCTTCCCCGATCCCCGCTCTGCAAGCCTGTGGCGGCGCGCACGGAGCGCGCCGCCGAGTTTGTTTTGACAGGTGATCGGCTGTGACTTTGACACAGCCGATCACATGGTAAACAGCCAATGAAATTGGCTGTTTACCGTGATCGGGGAAGCGCTGTGTCCGAGGGACACATGCCGTCCCCGATCACCGCGCTGCGCGCCCCCGCGGGCGCGCGCAAGGCAATATCCTGCAGGACGTCATATGACGTCCAGTATCGATATTGCAACCACTTCCCGGACGTCAATTCGCTATTGACTGGGCGGGAAGTGGTTAATGATTTTGTACCCACCCACAATGGCCCAGAAGCCCTGACCCTTCCCCCACCACCACTGCGGCCTCTTCCTTTCTTGAACCCGCCGTAACCCATCAAGGTAGACTTGAGACAGTTCTGGTGCCTTTGAGACTTCCCATCCGACCCATGAGAGTCTGTACTGCAATGCTTCATCGCCCCGCTGCATTGAAGGAGCGGAATTCAAACATTACTGGCGGGATCCTTGCATATTTAGTCCTGTAGCTTGGAAATATGGTGTTATGATTGTCACGATTGGATCGGACCGCGAGACAGCACTTTTCAGCATGGTGAAGGAAAGTTTCAGAAGAGTCTTATTCGTGGCACGTTTTTCTTAAGAGATGCGTTGCTTCTTCAGGTGGTGGTTGGGCGGGCCTCCGGACAGTCGTGCATGAATACAAAAAAAAGAAAAGAACAAAAAGGAGAATGTCAGACAGGAGTTATTGGCGGAATGTCAGACAAGAGTAGTGGTGTGGCCACTAAGACTGAATATCTTATGAGGGGTGCAATGTGGACGAGTAAGGTGGGATCCCCACAGGGTACCGAGACCGAGCCACGGCCAGTATCATCCATTGCCCTTGATGGTAGGGATAGTCAACACTGCCTGCTATTGTTAGGTCCCTGGGTTCACCACACCTGCTCACGGGGCTCAGGTTAAAGCAGTGGGCAGATTAGGGGAGGTAAAATTACATTAAGACATGGGACCTGGATGTGACATACTTTGTGAAATATGGTATTTGTATGTTTCAGGAACCCATTCTATGGAACCCACTGGACTCTTAAAAAAAATGGAGTCAGGCAGAGACGGTAAACCCTTACAATTCACAACTCATCTCTGATATTCAAACAAAAGTTCCAGAAGATGAATACATTTATTTTCCAAGATAAAGCAGAATATGAACCAAAGAAAGTAGGAAAGAGAAAAGAGAAAAAAGAATACAATAAGCAACAAAACATACAGGTTCAATGCTGCTTCGACCCAGACCGTTTGTCACCCATTTCCCTTTATGTCAAAGAGCACTGACTCTGCATTAAAAAAAAACAAACAAACAATATATAACTGTCCTGAAACAGTGCCTCGAAAAATAATATATTGTGGCTGTTGCAGCAGCAGCTTGGCAGAAAAAAAATAAAAAATAAGTAAAAATAAAAATAAAATAAAGGAGGAAAAAAATAAAAATAGATAACTCTTCTATCCTATTAGTGATCAACAGGTGAACAGAATCACTGTCACTAACCATTTACAAGTCGGGTAGAAAAACAAAAAAATAAAAATATTTTAAAAAGGAGAGGCTAAACCAATGGTTGCCAAAAAAACTTTTTTAGAATTTAGTCACCCCGACTGTCCTTTAATATTACAGATTGAACAGGCTTATCCCTAGAACAAAAACAAGAAAAATATAGTTCTAGGGTCCTCTCTTAAATGCGCAAGCTACTCTAAATCGGCCTCTTAATAGTGACCCGCATTGGGACCGCAACAGGGTGGAGTTTACTAAAGTTTTTGGCCCCAGAACATCCTGATTTCCATCTCCCTTGTTATCTCCTCCCATTCTCCACCTCAGGACTGCTCCAGAACCTCTGGACCTCCCCACCTTTAAAACCATACGCCCAGCCAGGCGCTCCCCTTTCCACACCTAGGTGTCCCTAAACACTCTTTTATTCCAGGAAGCCTACCCCGCCTCCACCTAAAATGTTACCTCAGCCCGCTCCATATTAAATAATTCCCAGCGGCTATTATTTTTGTTCCACCCCCTCCCCTTAGATTATCAACCCCTAGAGAAGGGCCTTTTTATTCACGCCTTGCCCAAACTGTTGGCACCCCTTAAATCCTGTTGCCCAAAGTTTAACTACCCATCTTTTAACTCCTCCCCGAATCCCAACGGAAGTTTCACTCAGTGTAAGGGGATGTCAGGTTTGATAAAATAAAACTTTCTTTCGGGGCTATCGGGGTGCAACCTGGGGTTCCTTCTAACAAAAACCCACAAAATTCTATCCCAGTGACCATGCCCGGGGTATATCATGCACCCCTACCTACTGTTAGGTTCAAGAAACACCCTTGTTCCATGACTAACGCCACATCAGTATCCTCTAGGTCAAAGAACTAAACTCGCCTATATCCCAAATAATACCCAGGTGCTTCCTTCCCAGCAATGATCTCCCCATCCAGAACAGAGTGAAATACATTCACCACTGTGTATTGGCCGTGCAAGGGACATTGTGGTCACACCTCTGACAGAGGGAAATATCAACCTGCCCCCAGCTTCCGTACCCTCTAATCACATGTGGGTCCCTTAGCCACAAATGCAACAAGATAGAATCCCCAGTCAGTAAGCCACTGGTGCCCTCAACTCTACAGACCGAGTCTGCATTTCTGTAACACCTTTCACAATCCAAACCAGTACAGCCCATCCAGGTATTCGACTACCACTTTGGATTTGTGTAGGCGACGTGTTTTGGCACAGTCTTACTGAGTGGTGATA
Organism: Rana muscosa; assembly: GCA_029206835.1. NCBI lineage: Eukaryota > Metazoa > Chordata > Amphibia > Anura > Ranidae > Rana > Rana muscosa. The sequence continues at coordinate 366,385,070 of CM055116.1, forward strand.
CCAACTCATCAGGCCACTGCCCCTCATAGAGAGATTTGTACAAACAGCTTGATGCTGGTTGATAACTCCACCTGCCCATGTGTGCACACCAGAGCCACTGACATATATCTGCCCTGTACCATCCCATACTCTCTACCAACCTCTCACCATGGTGGACAAAATCTTGAGTCCCTTTACACTGGGTCCTATTCCCCCCCATATAGTGCTGAATACATCACTCCTCTTCCGGCTACTCCTCAGAGATAAGCGTCCTGTATGAACCTCACCCTGTGTCCGCATATCTCTGGGAGCAAGCCACTGGTACCATGACCGCACTTGATTCAGTGTGTATTCAGCACATATAGGATAACAGGTTTCCATCAACCACTATGAGATGCTGGAGCGCCATGTGGTGATGGAATACTGTAGATACCTGCACCATATTCAGTGTCCCACCTGTCCCCCAAAAAAAACATTTCCTCCTTTCCATCCCTGTCCGGACTCAAACCCCTCAGAACCAGATGGACTCCAGTGTGTAACCCAGTAGAGTAATAGGATAGTACCCAAACTGACCGTAATATAGGCACAATGTTCCGTCCCTGCCATTAGGGATGAGACTAGTACTAGTTACATTTTGACAACCCTGAACTGAGTCATCCACCACTCCATAGGACTCATAGTCAATTCAGATACTACCCCACCTGCCTGTCTTTATAAGGTGGAACTTGTCACACTGAGTAAGAGTCAGTCAACTCTCCGAGGTTTTTAATTCTGGCCAGTGCAAGTTGAATGTCCTACCCTTTCCCTGATATGTAGCCCAGGACCTCCCAATGTGTTCCTGATTATCTCCAACTCCATAGTGTTTATGGTACCCAGTGACCCGCCTCCCGCTCCAAAGACAGTCGCCATCAAGCCTCTCTTTTTCCTAAGTCATGGGATATGGTCTGGATACCCGGATTGAAAACCACCTGCCACCAGGTACACCCAATCCCTCATATAGACTGCACACCTTCTCCCTCCTATTTCAATTCGGTATTCAGACAGTGTTATACTTCACCCCTACAACACAAGCTGCCTACACTTTTCAGACAGGACTCACATGAATGACAGGAGCCTAGCGCCACACTGGGGCACTGGTCTTCTTGGCCTGCAAGACACAGACAACTAGTTAAGGTACACAAGGACTCTAGGACCGGAAGGACACCTATGGGTGTAAACTGAGGAGAATACGGCATGCCCACACCTCTATCTGATAATACCTCGGACGTGAGGGCTCTTGGAACAGCCAATCGCTGGTAACACCCCATACAACCTTCCTGCACAATTTTTCCCCAGACTCAACCAAAACTATACAATATGAGGCCAGACCTATACCCTCTCAACTTGTATGCAATCAGGCAGGCCCTCATACCACACATCTGCAGGTAAATCTAAAATAAATGGGAAAACAAAATTGCATAATGTGTATCCAGTTTGAGAAACTGCTGCTACCAGACACACCTGACCAGCAGACTAAGACAAATCCCTTGCAGCACTGAGGCGCTGGGGCCACTGAACAGTAGGGGGTACCTGAGCCGACCGACCGGTGTGCCTTGAAACACAGATATTTATTAGGCAATTGGTAACAAATAGCCACATAAACAGTCCCAGCAGGAAACTATGAGAAGGGTTGGTTTGCCCTATTTCAGAGAGATGGGATTGCTTGGTGACACGGTAGGAAAACAGGTTTGAACTACATTTGGGGACTAGGGATGAGCTCGGTGTTCGAGTCGAACATACGTTCGACTCGAACATCGGCTGTTCGATCGTTCGACGAAGATCGAACGATTTGGGCCGTTCGCGCCTAATTCGAGTGACGCGAATGGCCCACAATGCACTACGCCATCGCAGTGTCATCCAGGCGCTGTGATTGGCCAAGCATGCACTGTGACCCCGCATGCTTGGCCAATCACAGCGCCGGCAGCGAGGAGAGCAATGATTGGCCACAGGCAGGATGCCTGTGGCCAATTATTGCTGAGGGTGTTTAGTACACGCCCCACACTATAAAAGGCCGCCAGCACGGCGGCCTAGTGTAGTGTGTTCCGGAGCAGGGAAAGAGAAGCATAGGCAGGGACAGTGACATTTTTTTTTCTTGCTTAACCTGGATTCCTTTAGTTTAGGGAAAGAGAAGGATAGGTAGGGAGAGTGTCAGTGTGTTTTACTGTGCGAATCCTTGTTTCTAGGGACAGGGAAGGACAGTGAGGGAAATTCTCCTTGTGCTATAGTGTGCTAAAGCATTGATCATCAACCATCTTTAAAAAAACATTTTTTCTAGGGACAGAAAACTATAGGTAGGAAGAGTGTCAGTTTCTTTCACTGAGATAATCCTTGTTTCTAGGGACAGGGAAGGACAGTGAGGGAAATTCTCCTTGTGCTATAGTGTGCTAAAGCATTGATCATCAACCATATTTAAAAAAACATTTTTTCTAGGGACAGAAAACTATAGGTAGGAAGAGTGTCAGTTTCTTTCACTGTGATAATCCTTGTTTCTAGGGACAGGGAAGGACAGTGAGGGAAATTCTCCTTGTGCTATAGTGTGCTAAAGCATTGATCATCAACCATCTTTAAAAAAACATTTTTTCTAGGGACAGAAAACTATAGGTAGGAAGAGTGTCAGTTTCTTTCACTGTGATAATCCTTGTTTCTAGGGACAGGGAAGGACAGTGAGGGAAATTCTCCTTGTGCTATAGTGTGCTAAAGCATTGATCATCAACCATCTTTAAAAAAACATTTTTTCTAGGGACAGAAAACTATAGGTAGGAAGAGTGTCAGTTTCTTTCACTGTGATAATCCTTGTTTCTAGGGACAGGGAAGGACAGTGAGGGAAATTCTCCTTGTGCTATAGTGTGCTAAAGCATTGATCATCAACCGTCTTTAAAAAAACATTTTTTCTAGGGACAGAAAACTATAGGTAGGAAGGGTGTCAGTTTCTTTCACTGTGATAATCCTTGTTTCTAGGGACAGGGAAGGACAGTGAGGGAAATTCTCCTTGTGCTATAGTGTGCTAAAGCATTGATCATCAACCGTCTTTAAAAAAACATTTTTTCTAGGGACAGAAAACTATAGGTAGGAAGAGTGTCAGTTTCTTTCACTGTGATAATCCTTGTTTCTAGGGACAGGGAAGGACAGTGAGGGAAATTCTCCTTGTGCTATAGTGTGCTAAAGCATTGATCATCAACCGTCTTTAAAAAAACATTTTTTCTAGGGACAGAAAACTATAGGTAGGAAGAGTGTCAGTTTCTTTCACTGTGATAATCCTTGTTTCTAGGGACAGGGAAGGACAGTGAGGGAAATTCTCCTTGTGCTATAGTGTGCTAAAGCATTGATCATCAACCGTCTTTCATTTTTTCTAGGGACAGAAAACTATAGGTAGGAAGAGTGTCAGTTTCTTTCACTGTGATAATCCTTGTTTCTAGGGACAGGGAAGGACAGTGATGGAAATTCTCCTTGTGCTATAGTGTGCTAAAGCATTGATCATCAACCGTCTTTAAAAAAACATTTTTTCTAGGGACAGAAAACTATAGGTAGGAAGAGTGTCAGTTTCTTTCACTGTGATAATCCTTGTTTCTAGGGACAGGGAAGGACAGTGAGGGAAATTCTCCTTGTGCTATAGTGTGCTAAAGCATTGATCATCAACCGTCTTTAAAAAAACATTTTTTCTAGGGACAGAAAACTATAGGTAGGAAGAGTGTCAGTTTCTTTCACTGTGATAATCCTTGTTTCTAGGGACAGGGAAGGACAGTGAGGGAAATTCTCCTTGTGCTATAGTGTGCTAAAGCATTGATCATCAACCGTCTTTAAAAAAACATTTTTTCTAGGGACAGAAAACTATAGGTAGGAAGAGTGTCAGTTTCTTTCACTGTGATAATCCTTGTTTCTAGGGACAGGGAAGGACAGTGAGGGAAATTCTCCTTGTGCTATAGTGTGCTAAAGCATTGATCATCAACCGTCTTTAAAAAAACATTTTTTCTAGGGACAGAAAACTATAGGTAGGAAGAGTGTCAGTTTCTTTCACTGTGATAATCCTTGTTTCTAGGGACAGGGAAGGACAGTGAGGGAAATTCTCCTTGTGCTATAGTGTGCTAAAGCATTGATCATCAACCATCTTTAACCACTTAACAACCACCTGCCGCCAAATAACGGCGGCAGGGTGGTTGCTTAACTCTGGGAGGACGTTATATAACGTCCTCCCAGAATCGCGCTCCCGCGCGCCCCCTGGGGCGCGCACACGGGAAACTCCGTGACCGCCGGGTACAGAGGACCCGGCGGATCATGAATCGCGGTAAATCGCCGCTGATAGCGGCCGTTTACCACGTGATCGCTCCGTCAAATGACGGAGCAATCACTTGTAAACAGACCGGCGTCATTTGATGACGCCGGTTCCTCCCTCCCCTCTCTGTACCGATCGGTACAGTGTGAGAGGGGAGGGGGAGGGAGCGGATGGCAGCAGCAGCTCTGTGGGCTGGATCTGTGACAATTGCAGTCACAGATCCATCCATCCATCCATCCCTGCTCAGCCATCCCTGTGCTATACCCTGCCAATACTCTGCAATACACCCTGCCAATACTCTGCAAAATACCCTGGTGCAATACTCTGCAATACTCTGCAATATCCTGGTGCAATACTCTGCAATACCCTGGTGCAATACTCTGCAATACCCTGCTGCAATACTCTGCAATACCCTGCTGCAATACTCTGCAATACCCTGCTGCAATACTCTGCAATACCCTGCTGAAATACTCTGCAATACCCTGCGAAATACTCTGCAATACCCTGCGAAATACTCTGCAATACCCTGCGAAATACTCTGCAATACCCTGCGAAATACTCTGCAATACCCTGGTGCAATACTCTGCAATACTCTGCAATACCCTGCACAATACTCTGCAATACCCTGCACAATACTCTGCAATACCCTGCAAAATACTCTGCAATACCCTGCGCAATACCCTGCACAATACTCTGCAATACTCTGCACAATACTCTGCAATACCCTGCACAATACTCTGCAATACCCTGCACAATACTCTGCAATACCCTGCACAATACTCTGCAATACCCTGCACAATACTCTGCAATACCCTCCACAATACTCTGCAATACCCTCCACAATACTCTGCAATACCCTCCACAATACCCTGTGCAATACCCTCCACAATACCCTGCCATACACCGCAATACCCTGCCATACACCGCAATACTCCGCAATGCCCTGCAATACTCCGCAATGCCCGGCAATACTCCGCAATGCCCGGCAATACTCCGCAATGCCCGGCAATACTCTGCAATAACCACTTCCCGCCCTCCGGCCGTCATATGACGTCCTTGACTTTGTGCGGGGATATCTGAATGATGCCTGCAGCTACAGGCATCATTCAGATATCGGCTTTTTCAGCCGGCGATTCCCTACACCATAAGAACAATCATAGCGGCTGTTCCGCCGCTTGATCATTCTTACGGGAGGCGAGAGGGGATGTCGTCCCCCCCCCCCCGCCGCCCTCCGGTGCTTCTACCGACTCACCGCTACGATCAAAGCCAGGATTGTTGTTTTTTTTTTTTGTATTTTTTTCAGGCTTCCCAGCCTAGAGGTGAGATGTGGGGTCTTATTGACACCCCCCCCCCCCCCCCCATATCTCACTGTAAAGAGGACCTGTCATGCCATATTCCTATTACAAGGGATGTTTACGTTCCTTGTAATAGGTATAAAAGTGATCAAAAAAATGTTTAGGGCGGAAAAACATGTCAAACTAAAATAAATAAAGTAAAATGAAGAATAAATTTTTTTTTTTTTTTTTAAAGCGCCCCTGTCCCCGTGAGCTCGCATACAGAAGCGAACGCATACGTAAGTCCCGCCCACATATGAAAACGGTTTTCAAACCACACATGTGAGGTATCTCTGCGAACGTTAGAGCGAGAGCAATCATTTTGGCCCTAGACCTCCTCTGTAACTCAAAACATGTAACCAGTAAAAATATTTAAAGCGTCGCCTATGGGGATTTTTTAAGTAGCGAAGTTTGGCGCCATTCCACGAGTGTGTGCAATTTTTAAGGGCGACATGTTAGGTATCTATTTACTCGGCGTAACTTCATCTTTCACATTATGCAAAAACATTGGGCTAACTTTACTGTTTTTTTTTTTTTTAAGTACAAAACATTTTTTTTCCGTAAAAAACGCGTTAAAAAAATTGCTGCGCAAATATCGTGCGAGATAAAAAGTTGCTACAACCACCATTATATTCTCTAAGGTCTTTTCTAAAAAAACATATATAATGTTTTGGGGTTCTATGTAATTTTATAGCAAATAAATGATGATTTTTACATGTAGGAGAGAAATGTCAGAATTGGCCTTGGTGCTCCAGAACGCCTGAAGGTGCTCCCTGCATGTCGGGCCTCTGTATGTGGCCACGCTGTGTAAAAGTCTCACACATGTGTTATCGCCATACTCGGGAGTAATAGCAGAATGTGTTTTGGGGTGTAATTTGTGGAATGCATATGCTGTGTGTGAGAAATAACCTGCTAATATGACAATTTTGTGAAAAAAAAAAAAGAGAAAAAAAAAATCTTGATTTTGCAAAGAATTGTGGGAAAAAATGACAACTTCAAAAAACTCACAATGCCTCTTTCTGAATACCTTGGAATGTCTTCTTTCCAAAAAGGGGTCATTTGGGGGGTATTTGTACTTTTCTGGCATGTTAGGGTCTCAAGAATTGAGATAGGCCGTCAGTACTTCAGGTGTGATCAATTTTCAGATATTGGCACCATAGCTTGTGGACTCTATAACTTTCACAAAGACCAAATAATATACACCAATTTGTACTTATTTTTACCAAAGATATGTAGCAGTATAAATTTTGGCCAAAATTTATGAAGAAAAAATAGTAATTTGCAAAATTTTATAACAGAAACGAAAAAAAAATCATTTTTTTACAAAATTTTCAGTCTTTTTTCTCTTATAGCGCAAAAAATAAAAAACCCAACAGTGATTAAATACCACCAAAAGAAAGCTCTATTTGTGTGAAAAAAAGGACAAAAATTTCATATGGGTACAGTGTTGTATGACTGAGTAATTGTCATTCAAAATGTGAGAGCACCGAAAGCTGAAAATTGGTCTGGTTATTAAGGGGGTTTAAGTGCCCAGTGGTCAAGTGGTTAAAAAAAAATTTTTTCTAGGGACAGAAAACTATAGGTAGGAAGAGTGTCAGTTTCTTTCACTGTGATAATCCTTGTTTCTAGGGACAGGGAAGGACAGTGAGGGAAATTCTCCTTGTGCTATAGTGTGCTAAAGCATTGATCATCAACCGTCTTTAAAAAAACATTTTTTCTAGGGACAGAAAACTATAGGTAGGAAGAGTGTCAGTTTCTTTCACTGTGATAATCCTTGTTTCTAGGGACAGGGAAGGACAGTGAGGGAAATTCTCCTTGTGCTATAGTGTGCTAAAGCATTGATCATCAACCGTCTTTAAAAAAACATTTTTTCTAGGGACAGAAAACTATAGGTAGGAAGAGTGTCAGTTTCTTTCACTGTGATAATCCTTGTTTCTAGGGACAGGGAAGGACAGTGAGGGAAATTCTCCTTGTGCTATAGTGTGCTAAAGCATTGATCATCAACCGTCTTTAAAAAAACATTTTTTCTAGGGACAGAAAACTATAGGTAGGAAGAGTGTCAGTTTCTTTCACTGTGATAATCCTTGTTTCTAGGGACAGGGAAGGACAGTGAGGGAAATTCTCCTTGTGCTATACTGTGCTAAAGCATTCCTCATCAACCATCTTTGAAATCCTTGTTTTTTGGACAGTCAGGGAAATTGTCGTTGTGCTATTCTGTGCGAAAGCAATCATCCTCAACCATATTTAGAAATCCTTAAGTAAAGGGACAGAGAAGGACACCTGAAGGTAGCCCTTATTGCTTTTTTCCCATCTCCCTGCAGGCCATCTATTAGAATGTCTGGAAGGCAAACAAGGAGAGGCAGACAGTCAGGAGGCAATAAAAGAGGGCAAGCAGGCTCTGTGTCTGGGGGCAACAGTGCTGGTCGTGGACGCGGTGCATTGTCATCAGCACATGGCCATGGGACACGCCTGTCCTTCTTTTCGGCAGCTGGACATGTTGAGCCACATCATGCCGAAGACTTGGTAGAGTGGATGACCAAGCCCTCCTCCTCCTCCTCATCCTCTCTCACCCAGGCTCAGGGTACTGGCAAAGCAGCTGCCAAAGCGTCCTCTTCCCTGGTATCAATGTCAGACTCATCATCAGTCACTCCTTCCCTAGACCCACCATGTCCTCCTCCTGAGGAGTCCCCCGAACTGTTTGAGCACAGTGTTGGGTACATGCTCCAGGAGGATGCCCAGCGTTTCGAAGGGTCTGATGATGAAACCCAGCTACAGGAAGGCAGTAGCGTGAGAGCAGACAGAGGGGATGCTCAAGAAGGACACCAATCTGGCAGTCATGTTCCAGCAGCTGCAGCATACTGCCAGATTGGCTCCAGTGATGAGGAGGGAGGGGATGATGAGGTCACTGACTCCACGTGGGTGCCTAATAGGAGAGGGGAGGAGGAGGAGGATGAGGAGGAGGCACATCTCCAACGAGGCAGGATGCCCTTTGGTGGCCAGCGTAAGGGCAGTACACCGACGGAATCACACCGCAGAGCTCCGCCTGTGCAGGGTGCTGCCTCTGCCCGTCATTCAAAAAGTTCTTTGGTGTGGGCCTTTTTTGAGGCTAGTGCATCAGATCGCACAGCTGCTGTTTGCAACATATGTCTCAAGCGTATATCGCGTGGCCAAAACATCAGCCGCTTGGGTACCACATGCCTGACCAGACATATGTTGACCTGCCATGCAGCTCGTTGGCAAGCCTACCTCAAAGACCCACACCAAAGAACAAAGCGGACCTCTCCTTGCACCGCATCAGCTGGGATCTCCAACCCCACTATAACTTCAGTCCTCTCTGAAACATGCACTGAGAGGAATGAAGGTGTAGAATTAGGTGTGTCACAGCCAAGTACTTGCGGCCACTCTGCTAGCAGTACATCGACGTCCGATTCTAGCAGGCAAATTTCCCTGCCCCAGCTGCTGGACCGTCGAAAGAAGTTCACTCCCAGCCATCCACATGCCCAGCGGTTGAATGCTAGCTTGGCTAAATTGCTAGCGCTTCAGCTGCTGCCTTTTCAGTTGGTAGACTCGGCCCCCTTCCGTGAGTTTGTGCAATGTGCGGTTCCTCAGTGGCAGGTTCCCAAACGCCACTTTTTCTCACGGAAGGCTATTCCGGCTCTCTACCGGCATGTGGAAGGCAATGTCTTGGCCTCGCTGGACAGGGCGGTCAGCGGTAAGGTGCATATTACCGCTGACTCATGGTCCAGCAGGCATGGACAGGGACGTTACCTTTCTTTCACGGCCCATTGGGTCACTCTTTTGGCAGCTGGGAAGGATGCAGGACAAGGTGCAGTAGTGTTGGAGGTTGTTCCACCGCCACGCCTCCAAAATGCTACTACTGGTTGTGACACACCTCTCTCCTCCACCCCCTCCTCTTCTTCTTCCTCCATGGCCTCTTCCTGTGCTTTGTCCTCTGAACCAGCGGTGCTCCGTAGCCGTTCAAGGGGCTACGCAAGTACGCAGGCAAAAAGATTCCATGCCGTGCTTGCGCTGGTGTGTTTGGGGGACAGAAGCCACACTGGGGCAGAGGTCCTGTCTGCTCTGCAGGGCGAGGCCGAGAGGTGGTTGACGCCACGCCAGCTTAAGCCAGGAATGGTGGTTTGCGACAATGGCACCAACCTCCTCTCCGCCCTCCGACAGGGACAACTGACCCATGTGCCCTGTGTGGCTCACGTCCTTAACCTGGTGGTGCAGCGGTTCTTGGGCAGGTACCCGGGCTTACAGGATGTCCTGAGGCAGGCCAGGAAAGTCTGTGTGCATTTCCGCAGATCTTATAATGCCAGTGCTCGCCTGGCTGAGCTGCAAAAGGAGTTGAACCTGCCCAAGAACCGCCTTATATGTGACATGCCCACCAGGTGGAACTCAACGTTGGCCATGCTGCAGCGGCTGCACACGCAGCAGAGGGCCATCAATGAGTACCTGTGCGACTACGGCACCAGGACAGGGTCAGGGGAGCTTGGTTTTTTTTCTCCACGCCAGTGGGGCATGATCAGGGATGCATGCACTGTCCTGGCACCATTTGAGGAGGCCACGAGGATGGTGAGCAGTGGCAGTGCATGCATCAGTGACACTGTACCTCTTGTCCACCTGTTGGAGCACACGCTGCGTGGAATAATGGACAGGGCACTTGAGGCAGAACAGAGGCAGGAAGAGGAGGACTTCCTTGCCTCTCAAGGCCCCCTTTACCCAGACAGTGTTCCTTCAGTCCCACCCATCGCACAGGAAGAGGAGGAGGAGGAGGAGGAGGAGGAGGAGGATTGTGTCAACATGGAGGTGGAGGCTGGCACTCAGCATCATCAGCAGCAGTCTTTTAGGGATGATTTACAGTCCCAAGAAACCAGTGGACTTGTACGTGGCTGGGAGGAGGTGGCTGCGGATCATGTCGTCCTTAGTGACCCAGAGGACTCCGGAACGAATGTCTCAGCAAACCTACGCTGCATGGCCTCCCTGATCCTGCAAAGTCTGCGGAAGGATCCTCGTATTCTTCGGATCAAGGAGAGGGACCATTACTGGCTGGCCACTCTCCTTGATCCACGGTACAAGGGTAAGGTTGCGGACCTTATGTTACCGTCGCAGAGGGAGCAGAGGATGAGACAACTCCGGGAGGCCTTGCAGAAAGGTCTGTGCAACGCGTTCCCAGAGACTGGGAGGTTACAAACTCCTGGTCCTGGACAACGAGTTGCTGAGGCTTCGGCCAGTCAAAGAAGGAGCGGTGGGGAAGGTGGCCGTCTGACCGATGCGTTCAGACAATTCTTTAGTCCGCAGCCCCAAAGTATGATCGGTTCCAGCAACCATCGCCAGCGTCTGATAAACATGGTGCAGGAATATCTAGGGGCAAGGTCAGACTTGGACACCTTCCCCACCGAAAATCCTCTGGCTTACTGGGTCTTGAGGATGGATCACTGGCCAGAGCTTGCACAGTATGCAATTGAGCTACTGGCCTGTCCTGCATCCAGCGTTCTTTCAGAACGCACATTCAGTGCTGCTGGAGGATTTGTCACGGATCACAGGGTGCGCCTGTCCACCGACTCGGTTGATCGACTGACTTTCATCAAGATGAACCAGTCTTGGATCACCACCAGCTACCACACACCTGATGCTGATATAACAGACTAATTGATTTTAACATGTCACATCCCTTCAAGACTGATGCTGATGCTGAGTGCCTGTGCTGTTATGTTGACTGGCTATCCTCCTCCTCCGAGTCCTCAATGATACGATTGATGATGATAGCTTGGAAGATCATTTTTGTTTATGGGTGCCGCCACCAGTGGCTAAGGCCCAATTTTTCAGCCCCTGTTTAACAGGGGCGTGTAATTACAATTTTTGAAGCAATAATTTGCCATAGGGCTCATTGCTGTGCTCCAAGTACAGTATCTGTGAGGGGTTGGAGTGTTGTGGCACCAGTGCCTAAGGCCCAATTTTTCAGCCCCTGTTTAACAGGGGCGTGTCATTACAATTTTTGAAGCAATACTTTGCAACAGGGCTCATTGCTGTGCTCCAAGTACAGTATCTGTGAGGGGTTGGAGTGTTGTGCCACCAGTGCCTAAGGCCCAATTTTTCAGCCCCTGTTTAACAGGGGCGTGTCATTACAATTTTTGAAGCAATACTTTGCAACAGGGCTCATTGCTGTGCTCCAAGTACAGTATCTGTGAGGGGTTGTAGTGTTGTGCCACCAGTGCCTAAGGCCCAATTTTTCAGCCCCTGTTCAACAGGGGCATGTAATTACAATTCTTGATCTAATAATTCACAACAGGGCCCATTGCTGCACCCACCAAGAGTAACTCTGAGGGCTTACAGTGTTGTGGCAACGCCACCACCACCACCACCACGAAAGGCCCAATTTTTCAGCCCCTGTTCAAAAGGGGCATGTAATTACAATTCTTGATCTAATAATTCACAGCAGGGCCCATTCCTGCACCCACCAAGAGTAACTCTGAGGGCTTACAGTGTTGTGGCAACACCACCACCACCACCACCACCACGAAAGGCCCAATTTTTCAGCCCCTGTTCAACAGGGGCATGCAATTACAATTCTTGATCTAATAATTCACAGCAGGGCCCATTGCTGCACCCACCAAGAGTAACTGTCAGGGCTTACAGTGTTGTGGCACCAGCACCACCATCAAAGGCCCAATTTTTACTACCACTGTTCAACAATTATATGTAATTACAATTCCTGATATAATAGTTGACAGCAGGGCGTTCCAGCACCAACCAAGAGTAACTGTGAGTGCTTACAGTGTTGTGCCAACACCAACAACTAAGGGGCCTATTTCTGCAGAGTATATACGGCAGGTCCCTACTTTCAAACATCCAACTTACAAACAACTCCTACTTGCAAACGCAAGAAGACAACAGGAAGTGAGAGGAAATCTACCCCTAGGAAGGAAAATTCTCTCCTGTAAGAATTAATATGGGAGAAAGGTGTCTCCTCTGTACTGATGCTTTATCACCAATCCTTGTTTCAAGAAAAACACCACATTTCAAAAACAGTTGTCATTGGGACGGAAAGTGAGGTGAAATGTTCTGAACAGGGGCACAGACACCAAAACAAATGTTACAGGGGTGATAACCCTTACCTATGTTTTCCAAAAAGTTTAAAAATAGATTTTTGGGCTGGAGCTACACTTAAACAATGTACCTGTTCAAAATTACAAACAGATTCTACATAAGAACAAACCTACAGTCCCTGTCTTGTATGCACCGTCTGTATACGGCTGTTCAGAGTATATAGGGCCTTTTTTATTTTATGTGCGGGGTTCCCCTTAATATCCATACAAGACCCAAAGGGGCTGGTAATGGGCTGGGGTAGGGGGGGGGGTCATGGGGTAGCTATGCCATTTTTCTTAAAGATTTTCATCCATATTACCGGGACCAGACATTACATTAAAGCCGCAAGCAGTTTTAAATGGCTTTTTTTTCCTTTAGAAGTGTCATTTTGTGCAGGGACAGTTCTAAACACGGGAAACACGTGGCACTTCACAGGCATACTTTAGACACCCCCCAGGTACGATATTTAAAGGAATATTTGACTTTTTTTTTTTCACTTTATGCATCATTAAAATGACTGCTCCCGAAAAACGACCGTTTTTAAAACTTCTTTTTGCATTGATACATGTCCCCTGGTGCAGAACCCGGGTTCCCAAACCCTTTTTAGGACAATAACATGCATAATAGTCGTTATAATTAGCACTTTAGAATTCGAACGTTCGCATCCATTGTATTTAATAGGGTTCTAATGTTCGTACGAACTTTCGGTCCGTTCGCGGGTTCTGGTGCGAACCGAACCCGGGGGTGTTCGGCTCATCACTATTGGGGACACACAGATAGCTAGGGACATTAGCATACCTTAGCTTCAGGCAATGAGCCAAACTCGTACAGTCAGGTATGGTTGGGCGTGTACCTAATTACAATGACAGCGAGGGGGGGGTGTAAGCAGTCCTACTCCTGAACACAAGTTTGCCCAAAGTAACATCAGACCATTCCCCTTTTACCACGAAGTGCAGTACCCCTGGCATTGATTTATAATGCTCCTTAGCCTCACATATGAGTAAGACTGCCAATACTTTTACTTTATAACAACTAATATGCAGACTTCAGTTAATTGGTTCTGCTACTCAGTAGATCAGAACATACAACACACACTGGGTGGTCCAAAACACACCCGAATGGACTGACAGCTAGACATTCCAACTAGATAATGGTGGCGACAACCTAAAACATTTACATCTGAACCCCGACCAACCAGGAAAAAAACACCTTTTTTATCACGTTGTTCTCTGGAGGCTACGATTTCCTCTTGTTCTGAAAGCCAGAAAACCCAATTATCGACTCTGAGGGATAAAATTCCAATAACAGTTAGTGATAAACATTCAATTTTTCGCAATTTACAAAAAACAATTCCAGTAACAAGACATTAGCATATGAAACACAAATATACATTACATTACTTTACATTACATAACCCGTGCACTTTTTTTAAAATACCAAAAATTGTTGAGCTCAACTTTTAATTAATATGTATTACATAATACACATTAATACCACGTGGATTTTGGTTTCCCCAAAAAAAATTATTCACCATGGTGAGAAAAAATTTAGCAACTTGTACTGTGGTGGAAAAAAACTGTCACTCTTACATTTATCATTCTCCTCCCATTTTCATCCTCATTACAGACTGACGGAAGAAATGTGTGGTGTAGGAAAAAAAAAGAAACAATGAAATAGCCTATGATACTTTTACCGCCTTAGACTCGTATTTATCCATATGTACCGCTGTCTACATCCACCTGTTCTCTGAGTACAAACTCCTTGGACCTGAAAAATACTTATAAGCAAAATCATTACTCTATCCTTCATATTTAACCTGCAAAGAATGGTAAACAATAATGACATTCCTGCACATTGGCAATTTGTCAATGACATTCTTTCAAAACCGATTCAAATAAAACCCTCTGTAACCCTTACTTTTCCCGTTCCTACAAACATACAACAGCCGCGACGCATCGGAGGATCGCCGCGGTAAGTTCGAACATATTCACGTTACTACATACAAACATTCAGATACAAACGTGGGGGAGATACTTCATAGTTTCCAAAACCACAAATGAAAAAACAAAAACAGCCAGAATTCTCCCTTCACTCTTTCAGCAACAGGAGAAAAAAAAAATACAATGGGAAAAACATGAGAGCAGCTCGAGAACCTGGCCTGGACCAGCCATACAAAGTTCAAACAAATGGGCATGAGAATCTAACCACCGTTCCGCCTCTGAGAATCACGAAAGCGTGTACTACACCTCCATCAACACTCATCATTACAGATTTCTGAAGCCACAGCTCAACTACATCCAAGGTACCTTTATTCTGAGGTTTTGGTCCTCCAGCAAAAGTACCTTCCAAAGGAGTACACCTTACTGTACCCTCTGACCAGATATGTCATCCTTTAAGGGGTCTCATGTCCGGAGCCCCAAACCCAGATCTCATGTGCGGTGCAGCTGTCTGACTGGTGGGGAGCCTAATTTTTTCCTCCCAAGCATGGACGGCACATGACCCATGACGATTCAAATCGCTTATGAAGTGTCCCGCGTCCAGGACACCCTTGCGCTTTATTTTCGGAGCGATTATGGTTTACGACTTTATTACCATAATCGACCCCCGGAATCCCGGTTATTTTACACGGCCTGACCGGGGCTGTTAGCGTACTACTCCTCACGTTTATGTTAATCACAGGAATTCCGATTATTTTACACGGCCTGACCTGTCTCACGATAAACGTGTTTGTCAGACGAGCTGCAAAGCACCATGAAATCCTCCACTATTCAAAACAATATTATGGCTTCTTTCTACCTGCATCTAGATGTTACAATAATGGTGATGCCCCCTGTTTGCTCTCCACCCAAAACTGTATTACAGTACAAAACTTCACAAAACTGGAACGAAATGTCCTAAACTTTTTTAACGGTACCATTTATCAACCAATCATAATACTTCACCACAAAATCCCTTGCTGAATCGTCTTCTGTAACACAAACACATTTTAGTAAAAGCACTTTCACAAAAAACTATTACAGCCTGGCTCAGGTCATTTGCATGTCAATACAATTCGTTTTACATTCTCACAGATCTGGTTGGAAAGAAAGGGGGGTCATTTCGGGCTGTCAGCAGCTGAGAACATAATGTCACAGATCCGCACTACACCTCTCGCATAGTCTCCACACACACACATTCACACACTTGGTCAAAGATGACCTCTAGACATCACACAAATCAGAATCTTTTCTATCATAACCTGTACTTCTTAAACCCATAACATCTGTTTGGTCAGGTTCCTCCTTGTCCCCCTGTTCATCATTATTCTACCATCCATGCACAATAAGCATCTCTTTCCCAAGCATTTGGCTTGACCGTACCATTTTTTTCAAAATACAATTTCCCAGTCCACCATTCCCAACATTGCATATTTCCCAACTCAAGGCCCCTGTATCAATCCTTTCTTCCTTCAGGGTCAAGTGGTAAGGTTCCCCACGGTTAGACTCCCTCTTTGAAGCGATTTTATTACCCCTCCTTTACGGACGAAAGACCTTGAACTGTTTCCCAGAGTTAGCTACTCTCTGACCAATGATTGGGTCGACAGGTACCGCCCCTGTCGCCGTTGCAAACCTTTTTTCACTACTCTGCCAGAACAACCACTGCTCTGACTATAGTCCTTCAAAAAATAAGCCTGGAAATCTTCCCAACTAAATAAATAGTTTAATCTCCCCGTGGACTTCTCCAAAGTATTCCAAAAAAAAAATGACTGTATCACAGGGCTTCCCAAGCGTTAAGCTTGATTAGATCCTCTGATTGCTTGTAGTGCAGGAGGCAGTTTTGTTTGCTAACCTGGAACTTCCCATCTCAAACTCTAAACGCCTCTCAAGATGGCCGACAAGCCAAGCCACCACAAAATGGTGGATGACCACCGCACATCTCATGGACATGACAAAATGGTGGATGATGCCCAATTTTTCCTGCCAAAACCAGCTTGGCACATACCACATGGGTTCCCACACACACAGGAAAACAAAAAATAGTCTCCATCAGATTGCAACACCGAAAAAAAACGCACTACTCCATTCGCACCAAACATCAAAATCTGCCCCAATAGCTTACAATCCCCCCGTTAGTAGTTTACACAGAAAGATAGATTCCCATACATCCAGATAATTCAGTGTGATTTAGTCTCCGTTTCCACTGATGCAATTCGCCATGCGACTTTGGGCACAAAGTCGCATTACAAATCGCTTCCCATTGATTTCAATAGCACCCATTCCAATCTATGTGACTCAAAGCTGCAGTGACTCTATCAAAATCGCATTCAACACCACAGTCGCACTAAAGCTGCATTTCAACGTCACATGACATTGGAGTTGCGCCAGTGGAAACGCAGCCCTATACGCACAGGTTTGTTTCAATCCCAAAGATTGGCCTAATCTTAATCAAAGGGTCAACTGAAATTGATTCCAAACAGAGCCCTTATCATTCATACCGATACCCTGCTGCAATTTCATTCTATATACATACATTATTCAAAAATCAGTCTCATCAAAATATTCGCCTAGACAAAAAGGTAAAAAGTTAAGTTCTGAGAAGTTTTTGTTAGGTATTCAGACAGGTTAAAAAGACATAAGAAAACACTTAGTATTTCTGGCGTTTGAACCAGCTCTGTCTACTATACGAGAAATAATACTCACCCAATTTTAAACTTCCTCACACGGGGCACCATCTGTTACGGAGATAGTCATAACCTCGCTTAAATGCTTAAAATAAGTGATTAA